>SRSM01000137.1:2400000-3600000 GCA_019593545.1 Apocynum venetum
TAAGATATGTTGAGCATTTCATATATAAGAAATATATGTTAATTTTCTAAAATATTCTCATTTATTAGATCATACTTTTTTTTTTTGAAATTTAAAATTAAATCATTTATTTTCTCTTTCTTCATTCAAGAATAGTTATAACGTTAAAAATACATACAAAATAAATCTGAAATGACTTAGAGTATCTTACAAAGAAATTGCCCAAAATATATTAAATTTTGAGAGGTAAAGAGTAATCCCTGTTGTTGAAATACTAGACAAAATAATTTTCATTATTAATTATGAAACCAAACAAACAATCCAAAAAAATAAAATAAAATAGGAATATCGACTCACAATGGTCGAGAGAAGGCATTGTATAAAGAAGGAACTAAACCTAAAAAAAAAACAGATCCCATGAACCACGAGTCATGACACAGTCTTAGCAATGCGTAAAACATGGCGCTGTCACTGTATTCCCATTTGATACATGTTTCGCGTGCTCCTTTGAGAGTGACAAAACCTTATTTTATTTTATTTTTCTTTTTTCCATGAATTTTTCAATTGCACATATGACATATACATCCACTCTCTCATGTTGATAAGTACCTAATTTATTGTTTAAATTCTTCAGCCAAGAATTTAACTTTCAAGAATGTTTACAATTGATTTAATATAAAATTTTAAAAAGTCATTTAATATAAAGATAATTTCCACATAATAATAATATTTATTATTAACTTGATTAGTGATAAAATTATTAGTTAATATAATATAAATTTATTAAATTAATGAAATTTCTAGCGATATTTTAAATTGATAAATATATTTATGTTAAAAAAATAGATATTCAATTTTAGATAAAAAATATATTTACTTATATATTAAGCGGATGAAAATATCATGATATGATAAAACAATTAACGCTATTTCTTCTTGTTTCTAAACGAAAATATGCAAGTGGGATAAAAAAAAATTCTCCCTTTTTCCTTGTCTCTCCTCTTTTTTAAGTCTAAAAAGATATTCTTTTTGTCACTAAAATATTCATATTTAATTTAAATGAAAAAAATAAATACTTTTTTTAACTTAATAAAATTATTACATTATTTTTATTATTAATTTTACCAGTAATAAAACTATTAATTAGTAAAATATAATTCTTTTAATTAAATATATTGTTAATAAAAATTAAATAATCCGAACATCTAAAAATTAAAGCGCAAAAAGGATGCTATGCTATCTACAAAGAGTCCACCCCAAAATGGCACCCAATCACGAATGCCTAGTCAGTACTCACTTAAGGTGATGATTGATGCTCGATTGAAGATGGGTCTTCTATTTTGGTGGACAAAAACACCCCCTATAGCACCTATATTTATTTCTCTATATGGATGGATTCCCCTAGAGCTTTATTCCTACTTGTATATATGCATTTGACAAAGAAAGAAATCTATACACTGCATCCACCACTTTCCCTAGAGTCGTGTTCAATTAACCACATATTATTGCCAATAGCTACATTCCAAATCACTTTTTGGACCAATGGAATTATGTAAAAGAATTCTAACATATTATTATCTCCGATTTATATACAAATATAAACTGTTTAATTTTTTTAAAAAAATATTGTATTTTCTTTTTGACTCAAAACTATTTCAAAAAATTCAAACCAAATTAATTTAGTCCCTCCATTCTAAAATATAAAATATATTGAACAAATTCTTTATTCCAAAATATAAAATATTTTGAAACTTTTAAAAATTATATATATATAATTAATATTATTACTACTCTTAAATGAAAATAAAAAATATAAATATTTTAATTTCAACTTTTTAAAAAATATAACATAATAAATAAGTATATTTTAATAAATTAATATTTCTCCAAAATATATGTAAAACATCCTAAATTTCTTATATTTTTGGACTCCGTATAAATTACAGTAATATCTACGTTGGTAAGCAAAAACACAAAAGCCAAAACAAGAAACCAACCCACTAAAAGGCATAGAGCAGAGTCGAACAAGAAACCAACCCACTATAGATTGATCAAAAGCATCACGATCGTTGATTCCGATCTAACGATCCACCCCTCACGCCCAGTGGAGCAATGGAAAACCCCTCCACCAAGCAACCACATTATATTATACCAAAGCGGAGGGCGGCTGACCTAATTTATGATTCCGCGAACCAAGACACCTAGCTTTTTCTTGAACCAATGGTAGATAGACACGCAGTCAAATCGATACCGCCTTTCATTTTTGCCAATCCCACGAGCAGCCCCATCATTGACCCATTTGATTTGAAGTAATCCTCGACCGTCCAAAATAACTTTCCAAAAAATTGAAATAAAACTTTTCACAAAAACTATTTATTTTATTCCACATATAGACAGCATACCTGTTTTCAGAGTACATTTGTTATCCCACTTCTAACCCTATTACAAGACTATATTTACATCCTCACCCGTACACTATAGGGAGCAAAAAGAAACTTATATGTATATAATCACTCCTTTTAAATAAGGCCACTGTATTTTTCATATTCAAACTATAGCTTAATTTCTAGGCCCAGACTTTTCCAACTTTTACCTTTTAGTCCTGGACATTGCGCTTATTCCACTTTAGCCCTTCCTATTTCATCACGCCCACCTATTAGCTGCTGCTTCTATGTACAATATACTCTAGAGAGCTGTATAAGAGCTACATTAAAGGTCTCCCCCATAATAGTGTGGCCTCCGCCGTGTGAAGGCAGCGGCGTATGGAAGGACCTGATTGATAACTAAGATGTGTATTCTGGGGTTTAAAGCTATTTAAACATAAAAGCAGGGCTAATATTCGATCACCAATCCTCCCATTGGGGCTCTGTGGGGTATTCCCTTTCTTCTTTTGGCAGCTCTGAAATTAGCTGCAGTTGGGGGAGGCGTTGACGGAGTGAAGCTCTGGACCTTGCCATTGCTGCTGTTGGGGCTCTTGTGCCGTCCACCATGGCTGCTGCAGCTGTAAGAGTCATCAGAATCTGATGTCGCCGCCATCAGGCCCCTCTTCTTCTCCGGCAATTGCTTCTTCCTCTTCTGGAAATTCTTTGATGTCCCAACAATCTGTACATCAAATTAAAAAAGAAGTTAATAACAATGGCCTTGTGAGAGTGACTAATAATTCAATTCTCGCCATACATTCTAGAATCAGGAGGAAATGTCAAAGTAGCCACAGTAGTTATTACACACACCTATTGTCAGGATTTCGAAAGGAAAAACTTCCCAATATCACAAATAAATATTCAAGATAACCAAAAATATATATATTTTAAATGTTATGAAAATGTTGAATGGTGTTGAGTCCAATGAAGCATGCATTGGTTGAATGGCACAAAATTATCAGATATACATCATTAAGAGACTTTAGGAGAATATCCCATTAATTCAATGACGTTCGGATTCAAACAAATGCAAAACATCATCGGTTGGAAACATTAGCCTTCAATGAATATCACCAAACAAAGAGATTGAAGGGCATTGCTGTACCTTGCAACCGAGAGAGCAAAATCTGAAGGAGTCAAGAAGGCTGCGTTCACAGACTTCACAAGTATTTGTGACACCTTTGCCTGGCCTCGGCTGTGGCCTTTCATTCAAGAACACAACTTTAGCACTGTTGATAATGTACGTCTGAACAGAGGAAATGTCCAAATACTTTTGAATCTCATTCACCCTGATCACATCATGGTATGATGACCGTCTTATCTGTACAAACACGAAACAAAACAATCAGAATCAGATTACTCAGAATGCATATCATTTAACCCAGAAATCGAGAATTTTCTTTGATTTAGTGCTAGACATTCATCAGAAATGATCAATTTCAGAAGTCAACGGTGTAACAAGACATGGAAATTGAGGAATTTTCCAAAAGAAGATTGAAAAAACACTAGTGCAGAATAAGGGGAAAAGAGAGGAACTATTTAAAAAACGCAAAATTTGGCAAAAATGTCAGATGCCCAGATGCTGAAATTGGGTGGAGAGAGAGTGGCAAAAATTTCAGTGCATTCAAAAAAGACATACCTGTATAGCACGGTGGTCTTTGTGATAGGCCAAACAGAGTGAACACTGAGCGCCGTTCATACAATCCAAACAATACATATTACATTCGCTCTTGTGTGAGTCGGCATGTAACTTGCATTGAACAAAAAAGTGTTCACTCAGTAAAGGCTTCAACCATGGCGGCCATCGGTTATCCTCCTCCTCAGGACCTCCAGCACCCTACAGGTAACCAAAACCACAAAATCAGTAAGAAAACAGAGCCCCATTGCACATTGTCATCATAATGGGAGAAAATTTCGGTACAAAATGCGAAAAATTTCGGGGGAAAAAGCACCACAACATACCATAATTCGCCTGTTTTTTGGCTTGATTTCACGAACAGCAGTTTCTTGATTCTCGATCGCCAGCTTGACAGTTTTGCAGAAATGCTCTGTTTTTTGGTCTTCCAAAAAACTGAAACACTATGATTCAAAATGGACAATTTGTATAGCGTTTCTCACTATATATATGAATAATCAGCTATAAACATAAAGAGAGAAAAGAGTCTGTGTTTATGCCGTGTCTGTATGGCTATATCGTGGTGAGACCGTGAGAGAAAAACTCAGCTTAAGGGGGTTAAGAAAGTGGAGGCGTAGAGAGAGGAGGGTACTTGTAGAGAGAAAGAGAGGGTACGGGGAGGCATAGGTATGGGGGTGGGGGTGGGTGGGGGTGAGTCGTTCTTATCCTTTCAAAGTCATACATAAACAAAGTCCGAGCCTAAGTCCGAGGCTGTGACGGAGGCAACTGCAAGAGATACGTTAGGTGCAAGGAACCGACCTCCTTCTTTCCTTTTTATTTCCCTTTCATTTTCATGTGTTACATATTCCTTCTTAGGTCTTATCAATGAGATAATTATAGTTTAATTTTAGAGTGGGAGAATTTTTATATTTATTTAATTATATTCATAGTATGGTATCTTTCTTCTTTCCTTTTTTCTTTGGATGAATAATGGCAGTGATTAAGAGTTTTTTTATTGCCACGAGGCTTTGATTATTGGGTTGGCCACATTATTCCCATTTAAATTTTTGGCATCTTTGATTCATAATTATCTTCCTAGGTTTCTCTTTTTAAGGCGGTTATGTTTGTGTACAGCCCGAACATCCATTTACTCTTGTTCCTCTCTTTCTTTTTCTTTTTTTCTTGGTGGGGAGGAAAGAATTTGAAGAAGGAAAATCAATATGAAAATCTATATTGAGTGCCACTATAAGATTATTATTTCCTTCTTCTATGATTAATTACATTTTTTATTTTGTAGATATTTAAATTAAATATATTTTTTAAATCTGATTTGATTAGTAAATTTACATCGTAATACTAACTCATTTAATTCTACCACTAATCACATTAATAATAAATATATTGTGATAAAGTTAAAAGGCTCATTTTAATTTTATATTGTGTTAAAAATGGACATTTAGTTTAAATAAAAAAAGTACTCTTTTTTTAGATTGAATGTCAATTTTTGACTTTAATTAAAACTTAAAGAATGTCATTTGACTTTAATTAAGTTACAAAAATATCATTGATATTAATATTAATGATGATAGGACCCATTAGTTAATGAAATGTAAATCTTTTAAATTAATATGGTGAGTGTGAGATTTATGAGTTAATGAACTATAAATTTCTGGGTGTTATTAATGAAATTTTAAATAAAAAATATATTTATAAAGGAAAGTAAGTATTCAATTTCGAATCCATTAAAATATAAATGAAAATATTTAATTATGAATAAATGAAGTATTACTATGGTAATGAGTATGTACTTCTAGTGATATTATTAAACCTTTTACTGATTTGTGTAAGGATATCTCGTGAGACTATACCAACAAAAGAAAGCAAATAAGCATCACATCTAATATATAATGAGTATTGACCTAGGAGTGACAAAAAATACCATGAATTTTGCACCAATGGGTCATCTGGTTCATTATCTCAATGAAGAGTTTGGCAGATTTTGATCCGCATTCCTTTTTATTCCTAGGGAAGCAAATGTAGAGGCTCATCAATTGGTCAAATTTGCTAAAAAATGTTCTACTTCTCATGTATGGTTTGAACCAATTCCTCAATTTGTAACCTTTTTATCTACTTAATGATATTGTTGATTTTTCCTCAAAAAAAAAAAAAAAGTAGCGTTTCTTTTTCTGAGGTAATGAATATTCTAATTTGCTTTAGGTTATTGTATCATCTCGATTTTATGTTTTTCTTTTCGTATTTAAATAGTATAAGTTATTTTAATCTTTTATACATATATTAATGATATTTAAATTATAATATATTGTACCTAAAATGCCTTTAGATTTATTTTTCTCTCTCTCATTATTACTATAATTATCATTTTTTAAAAGGAAAAGAAGAAGTTAGAGTTAATATTAAACAGAGTGTAAAAGTGGAAAAAAAAAAGAATCATAATTATGTATTGATAATTAAATAAAGAGCAAGTATTTGAAACTAAAATGATTATATTTAGGAACATGGATGATAAAAAGTATATATAATAATAAAAAAAACTATTTGCTTCAAAATAGTATTAGAAGTAATTTCAAAGTTGCCTTTTTCTTATCAATGAATTTAAAGAAAATGATGCACTAATAATTTTTAAAAACTACTTGTAAATATTGCAAAGGAACCGCCATTGCGTCACTTGAATAATGAAAAAGGTTTATCACTTGATTCAATATTTCAGTGATTCCATTTGAACTTTGAGAGCTAAGTAGAAAATTATAAATATAGAGCATTGCATGCATCACGGATATAAAATTGAGCAAAATTATAAATTCTTCGACATGAGACAAAAGAGCCAACTTACAATGTGCAAGGCAAAAAAACATAAAATCCATGCCGACCTCTTACCTTTCTCGCATATGCATATATAGATAATGTATGTAATATCCAATAAAGAGTGGAAAAGCTGTACCGAAATGATACTTCATAGATGGCAATTGCATAACTTGAAATTAATTCAGAAAAATTTAGAGAAACGAAAAAAATGAATAGTTTTCAGTGCAAATAATGACTTTCATGTCCACATTTTAAAATATTCTAAATTACATAAAAAAAATTTAATGCAAATTATTTATCTCGGTCACTTTGGCCGATTTGTTGCTCTAGGTTTGCATTCTTTAGACAATCATGCATTTTGTACTTCGTGCTAATTATTAATGTATCATCCTTGCCTTTTTTTTAAAAAATAATATTAATTTATTTTTCTCAAAAACTTTTAAATTTAATATTTACATTTTAAAAATAAATGTATTTTTAATTTAAAATTTCGTTAATAATATATTCTTAATTTAAAAAATTTATAACAACCTAATTGAATCATAATTTTTCCCTGAAAGCGTTCATATTTTACGAGAAATTTAAATTCAAGTTAAAATAAGAAATTTTAACAAACTCCTTCGGCGATTAGAAGTATCACTTTCTAGTTATATCTCTCGAATTTAACTGACATATCAAATTTAAAATTTACTAAAAAAAAAATAATCAAACATTTTTTTTTATTGATTTTATCACGTGAAAAAAGGGATTAGGTTCCAATTCACTATCCGGGCCCAAAGAAAAATTATACAACAGTCTCATTCAGACTAGTGGTTGGCATTTCATTATGTACTTTCCCTTTTTCTTTTGTAGAATTATATTGACATCTTTTTGCAGACAATTTTTTATTTTTCTTTGTACCCAACAGCCACTAAATCCAAATTGTTGTCACGCATCAAAATTTTTTCGTATAGTATGTCAGGATTGAAAACTTACCACTAAAAGAATTGAAATATTTTCTCATTTAGGACATTTAATAGTTGATATTGTGTTAGAATTAAACCAAAAAGGTCAATCTGTGAGTCGATCTAATATGTGCAAATTTGTTGTCACATTTCCTGTAAGGGTATGAATCAAAAGTTTCTACATCAGAAAGTTTTATATTATGCAGTCTGAATAGCAAGTATACCATGTAAATTGGAAGCAAGTATGTACTCATAATATGGCTGCATTAAAAGGAAATTGAAGAGCATGCATTCTAACACCATTGAATTTGACCCTCATTAATTTAGAAAATGTGTTTTTTTTAGATATAAGAAGTTGAATATTCACTTTTAAAAAAACATTTTAAGTAATTTCATATAAATCAATAAATTATTTTACTTTATGTTGTATCATTATTTATTATACTTGAAACAATGAAGAAAATAAATAGGACTGTCTATAATATACAAAATAACTATAAAAAGTAATTTTATATTTAAAGATAAGTAAATTTATTTGTTGCATCTTATAAAAAGTGATAGATGCAGTATAGTTTTTTACTCCTTAATTTTAGATATTTATTTTCCACAAACTCATATAGGGTACTTCCGTTAACAATATTAATAACAAAAAAAGGTATAATTATTAACTTTATTCAAATTAAAAGATCTCCTTAAATTTTATATTTAGTTAAAAGTAAAAATTTAATTCCAGGCTAAAAATTTTAGTGTCTCAATAATTAGTTTAAAATTAATAAACACCCCTAAAAGTGGTATGATGATGTTTGTTCCCCTTAATGTAGTTATATCTAGTTCAATGGAGTTGTTGTGGACTTCATGAAAAATATGGATCTTGACAATGAAATGATTTTCAATTAAGTGGTGGTGTCCAATATGTTAAAATTAACCCTATATTTATTATTTTTTGGTGGAAAAAAAAAGGTTCCACTAAATTTGATATTAGATGGATCCTTTTGTTATCATCATTATCATGATAGCAAAACAAAAGCTAATAATTCAGTATCGTGAAGAAAGAAAATTGGATTATCTCTCAAACTTGTCCTAGACATATGAACATGTAATGCTATAGGAATCTACTTGATGGGACTATAGGATTAGGACTAGGAACACCATCCCTTCTGTCGCGTTGCAGCTACGTCTTTCCCAAAACAATTCATAGCCATTGATAAAATTACCCGAAAACAATGTCGTTCATTCAATCCCCAAAATGCTACTAATGGGTATTATTATTAAAAAAAAATTGTAAATATCATTTCTCTTAAATTAATAGGTTACCTATTAAATATTGGAATCTTAATTTAATAAATTTAAATTTAAATTTAAATTTAGTCAACATTTCGAGATAATATTAAGAAAGAAAAAGAACAAGTAAGATACTTGATCAGTTGTATATTAAACTCTCCTTTTTTTTTTTACGTGTCACTATCTTAGATTTTCTTTTTGTTTTTCTTTTACTTGTATATGAAATAAATGCAACATCTATGAACAATTTTTGCCATGATATCATTCTAAATCGTATTTAGTAATCTAATTAAAGCTTTCAACTACTGATCTATTTAATTCAATGAGCTTTTTGGTCTTTTTTTCCTTAAAAACTTAATGAATTTTTAATGCTTTTTCTTAAGGGGCATGAAAATACATTTTTTGACAAGTTTAAAAAATGAGGGAATAACTTAATAACTTTCATATATTTGCTATCTTTGAGCTTTTTTGACAAGAAAAATCTGAGTTTGAGCACCCATAAGATCACACACACACACATTACAAATCCATATACCACTTAGTTTAAATGAAGGGAAGTTTCTAGCATGTTTCATGCATGCCAATATTTATGGGGGGGGGGGGGGTTTGAAGCGGCTGGAATGTGCTCAGCACAAAGAACAATGTTTGGTTGTGGTGTTTCTCCCCCGCCCCCCGCCCCCTCTTTTTTTCCTTGTGCTGAATGATGGATTAAAATTGCATTTCAGAAAGAAGTTATTAAAATTTTAAAAAATGACATAAATCGACCAATTAGGAGATGATCCACTTATTATATTTTTTTTAAAAATAAAATCTACTTGACTAAAATTCATATAGTTTTCACTGCAGAAGGGTATAGTGGAGTGGTCCAAAATTCCACCCTCAACAGTGTATTGAGATAAACCATAGAGTACAAATGGAGATATTCAACTTTGGGTTTTAATGCTCCGAAGACAAAAGAAAGAGATTGACTTGGAATATCATGCCATTAATCATGATGCAAGTACATAGTATAAAATAGCCAAAATATGTATTAGCATGCTTAGAGAATCTCAGTTTTGCTAAGATGCCCCCCTTGGATTTGATTAATTTGGAAATTAAAAGATTTGGTAGCTCTTAGCAATTCCTATAATTACAATATTTTCACCAATAATTATTTTATCACCTTTATTTCTTTTTTTGTTGAATAAGAAACCTATGTACTTTCCTTTTAAAAAGAATTGATCGTATTTCAAAAGAATGACAATAAATGTTGCAAAAGAAAGGGGGAAATTGACATAGAAAGAGATTATTTAAGTTTTTCAGCTAGTAGTCATTTAATCACATATTTGACTCATAGTTTTTACGAAATTTTGATTTCAAATCTAACTGACTTTACCTTCTTTCTTTTCTTTTTTTTTTAAAGTGACAATTGTCACTCAAAGTCATGCTATCACAATTATATATAAGATTGTTTTACCAACTAAATTGCATCAATTCTCTAACTTTGAAAACAAATATATTTAAGAAAATAGAAATATGAAAGAAGAATGAAGAGGAAAAAGAAGAAGAAGAATTTTATGTGATTAAAGTAATCCAAAAGTTCCCTAAGAATAATACTCATATAAGCATCTTTTTCAAATAAGGATATAATTTGTTGTGAGTGTCACTTGCCAAAAGAATATCACAGCTCAATAATTGAGGCATATATGAAGGGTCGACATAATGGAGTAAAAGCAAGTACAACATCAAAGGCTATCCAAGCTTCAACTTTAGTGATACCTGCTTTTTAATTATCATGGATTCTCTGGTTTAATTGCGGCCATTGTATTTTGGTGATATGGATACATATATTACCACTAATTATTGGCTACAAAGCCAAAAATAGGGTAGTTTTCAATTACTTTATATAAAAATAGTTATTTATTAATAGTGTATGTATTATTGTACATATTTTACGTTAATTTGTTTAAAAGGATAATTAGACAGAATAAGATAATCTTCATAAAAATTAATTTTTTTTCAAAAGAAAATTGGTGAATTTAATCCCAAATATTTGAACTTTTGATGTGTGCCCCTATCGTTAAATTTATTTATTTTTTTTCCTCAATCTTTTTTTTTATTAACTTGTTTGGTCCATGGATTTTAGCAAAAATCCGATGAGTCATCTGACTCTTTTTTTTTTTTTTTGTTTTTTAAAGCGATCGGACTCAATTTAATAAGGGCATTTTGGGAATGCACCATTTCCCTATTGGGGAAATTGGTGGATTTTTCCCCCTAACGTTTTCCTATTTTAAATATTTTTCAATATTCATGTTGTAAAAACGTTTGGGACTAAATTCTCCAAGTTTCCTATTTTCGATTTCTTTTTAGGACCAAAAGCTATCCGCACCCTGTTAAATATGTTGCTTTAATTAGAAAAAACTTCACAATTAAATAATAATATCCTTTTTCCCCTTCGGCGTGGGGGGGGGGGGGACTAGTGAGTAGAATTTTAGGTGTAAGAGCTGTCATCATAGGGAAAACCGAATTATAGTTAGAAGTTAGTTCGGGATAAGATAATAATGCCCTTTGAAACAATGAAAGTATGAAACATGAATAGTTTTTTTTTTTTTTTTTTTTTTGTATTCTTTAACGTTAGCGATGACATAATCTATGTGGTAGGCTACTTGCTTAGAATTATTGATGAATACTAATTTTTTTATTAGGAGCATAGTAAAAACAACTACACTGGGTGGCCAAAGAAATGCTCCCGTCTAATACTTCCTCCATATTTTTGACTCATCATAAAATTACATCTTATATCCCTTACAAAAATACTTATTGCGTTTAAAATTGAATGTACATTATTGAATTTGATTAAAAATTATTTAAAGTTTGATTTTTAATTAATTTATTAAATTATTATTGACATTAATATAATAAATGATAAGATTCATGAATTATTGTGATGTAAATCATTTAAATTAAATTGGTTAGTGGTGAGTATTATGAGATAGTTGGATATAAATTCATTAAATTAAGGAGGTTATTAATAGAAATTTGGATACAATTGTGTTTATTTAAGAAAAATTAACATTCAATTCTAAATCAACTAAAATAGAAATGTGAACATTTAATTTTAGATATATGAAGAATAAAAATTTATATAATCTTTTAATAGATAAACTAAAATATCCTTCGTAAATTTTCTTGATATTATTATTTTTTCTCTTTTCAAAAAATTAAGTTAAAAATAGTCATCCTAGATACTTTTAATTTTCATATATTGAAAATGATACATAGATTCTTTTGACCATTAATTAAGAAGAATAAAATAGGAAAAAGGAAAGTAAATTCTATCATTAGTTCAGAACACGAAGTTAAGAATAAAAATATCTATTTTTATTTAGTCTAAAATTTTTAAAAGTAAATTACTTCATTATTCTTATTATTAATATTTATTTAATTGTAAATTTTTTTAAAAATATTTATTTTATTTTGAATAGATTAAATTTATTTTTTAACCTGACAATAAGTTTGTGGTATAAAAGAAATAAAAACAAGTCGGTCTTTGAAATAGTTTTCCAATTTGATGCTTTGGTTCCAAGTTGGAACAACATATGCTTACTACACGGGCAAATTGATTTTGGTTGAGTCAAATGTATATTGCGACGCTCAAAATTGAAGAAAAATTAAATTTGAATTTAATTCGTGACACAATATGTAACCATTACTAAAAATGAATACGTAGGGCTCTGACCATTAAGATTTAAGAATAACTAAAGTCGTTAAAATAAATAATATTTTCCAGAAAAGGAAAATAAACAAATATTAAAAATTTAGATAAAGAATCTTCGAACTACGAGATTTCAAAAGAAAATCTACATTATTCAAATACTATTTCTTCCCTTCTCCGATAGGTAATTCTAGGCTGAAAATAATAAAAAAAAATAGAGTGAGCACACAACTATTTCTTCCCCCAAATGCCCCTGTGAGCTTAGCCCTGACTCCGCCCTGGACTAAGCATACATATTTACATTCAGCATAATCATACAATATCTTTCAAATAGCTCATGAATTTTCTTAGGTTTGTACGGTGTGGCATCTAGCATTACCTCGCTTCGAAGGGGTCGGACATTGGCATAACTCTCCAGTCATAGGTTACATCGACTTTCACCCACCAACCATAAGTAATCCACGTCTCCCTTAAAACCCCCATGTACTGCAAAGTTCAGATTATGAATTGAACGTGTCTTTAACGAAATTAACAAATCAAAAAATATATATAATATAGTCATACAATCATAGAAACATATGCAAGTCCGTATCTAGAATTTGTAAAAATATATATAAAAAAAACACTTTAATGTTAAATTTTGTCATATAGAAATTAAGAACAAAAAGTTGTGAATACACGTGGTTATTTGATACCCTTATTATCAAATGATTGAACAATCAGAAGCAATTTAATTTACTTATGATACTTAGTTAACATACTCAAGAAGCATCTAATGAATTAACATCTGTTTAGCTGAAAGACGGGATATTCCTTACTCATTATTAGAAAATTGTTTATTCACAAATTGTTTTTATTTCCCATCTCAAAGAAAATCCTTTCACTCTGCTTAGCACTATCTCCTGTAGGAGCATTTTAGTGATGGGTTCGTTAGGAAGTTAATGATTTTATTTGGTCTAATATCTAATGACAAACTCTTAAATTCCGGTATTTCTGAACAAAATTCTTGGATAACAAGGTTATACCCCGGCTATAGACAAAAAAAAAAAAAAGGTTAGAGGGTTTCTCATTTGAAAATATGTATTTTCAAAATATGTTCTTTTATTGAATCGTGTTGGTACATTGTGTAGACAAATTTAACTATATGGAGATGCTTGGTGTCCAAATAAGAATAACTTACAGAGCAACAACATGTTTTCTGTGCCCTAATAATGTGAAAACAAATTTCAATTCATTGGCATCTTCTTGAATGATTTTTTCTTAGCAATCTGTGGGAAATAGTAGAGAAGTTAACAAAAGTTCCCCACATTTCTACCAATGTTGTCCCGTTGACACCCTTTTCTGTCTTTCCGGACAAGGACCTCTAGAACCCTATTTCACACAATTAAAATCTATTATTTTGCAAGAAACTAAAGCTCTCTTGGACACTTTGGAAACTTTATAGCGAAGAAATCGTACTTTTTAGGATAAAAATATTTGTAAAACACCAATAATTGACCATTATCTCCTACTTAAGTGGAAATTGATTAACCCCCTCCTTCAACTTGTCATTTGTCTTCTGCCTCTTCATAAAGTACTTTATGTTTTACCCTTAATTATAGCTTGACATCTTAATACAAATTCAAAGTACCCTGATTAAAATATGAGCTTAATTAAGATAATGCTGAAGTAATAATTCAAGCAGCCTCTTTAAATAATTATTATTATATTAATAATTTTTTTATAAGTATAATAATAATAATTCAATTAGCCTTAATTTGTGACATATTTTGGACAAAAGTGGATGTAATTGAAATCCATCTATTCTGGATGATTTCTGTCAAGAAAAATTTCACTTTTAAAATCAACTTGCTAAGAAAACTGTACTTACTAGAATAGACCACCCTTTTCCGACCATGAACTTAAAAAGTTTCTGGACGATGTTGTTCTTCTTTCTTCAGCTCCGGTATAGTCTGAAAGTAACCTTTCAGGCCGACACAAGAAGGAGAAGAAAAATAAAATCAGTCATTCAGAAGAGGGATATGACCACAAACAACAATAAGTGTTTTACCCTTTGTTCTTTTATTACATTCTTGTGCAAATTTTAAACCAACACATTTCCCACTTGGGAGTTGATTGCATAGAGCAAACTTGATATCTTTCTATTCTTTTAATTATCCACTTTTTCTTTTTCTTTTTTCATACTTTAGAGATATAATGAAACCTAGATGATCCAGGAAAAAATCAAATCAAATCAAAGAGCACATTACATTTTAATCTCTTTTACAAAAGAGTTAGGCTGTCAAAAGTTGTTGACAACAACCCACGTAGGTTTAGCGGAAAGACAACAACAATTCTCTTAAATGGGAAGAAGAAACCAACTGCGCAAACTCCCTATTAAACTTTTTAGTTGGCATCTTTCAAATACAAAAGACAGTCTCCTCTGCCACTAAAACCACCAACAACTACACAAACTATAAGAGCAAGGAGGGATAGAGGAATAAAAGCCGTTAGTTGAAATCATATGGAGATGGGGTATTTTCTTCTTCTTTTTTAAAGATATTTAATAATTAACGATTTTAATTTATTCAATTTATATATGAATGATCAAATTTTCATTTCAATATAACTAAACAAGGTGCGATGATTTCTTTAAAATTTTTTTTATTACGTCCAGATATGAAAGGAATGAGACTCAAAATCATTTTTTTATTATATCTAAATACGAAGATGATGAGATTCGAACTCAAGACTTAAACAAAGTGAAGACTCACTGAGCTGTCTAAATATGCCCATTGCTTTAAACTTTAAAATCTCTACTTAATTTTTGTATAAACAAAATGAATAATTCTCAAATTGTTCTTCCTTAAAAGTAACAAAAATATTAATTCTAAAAAAATATAGGAGGGGAGAGAATAAAAGGCTCCATTTGGGATCACATATAGTATTTTCTATTTTCTATTTTTTGGGGGAGGTTGAATGATCGATGTTGGAATTATAATATTCGAATTATACTTACTTAAAAGTAGCTGATAAATTCTAGTCGAATCTCAATAATTAGAATAAGTAAGAGAAGTAAAATAATTAGAATAAATTCTAGTCGGAAAAAAAAAAAGAATAAAAAAGTAAAATAAAAGATTGACTGAAAGTCTAGAAGCGATGTCTGAGTCAAAAGAAAGTAGCTTTGTGCATTGTCCAAACCAGTGGTCACGGCACACCATAAAAGACTTCCCAAAAGAAAGAACCAAGAAATGGTATCATTCCACGGGCCCCACTCTTCATCAAAAGACAGAAAAGCCCTCGTTAATTTTCTTTTTCCCCTTCATAGTCTCTCTCTCTCTCTCTCTCTATATATATATATATATATATATTTTTGGGATATTTTACAAACATGCACTTGTCGTTGACTCCTATATTGTAGTAGTATTTCATTTCCCCGAACCCAAAGGCTACGGCCTACGGGCACATTTATTTATTGTTTTAGCTATAAAATGATTAATATCAGGCTGGTAGGCCCTACTTCTAGTTAGAATTATTGGTCGGCTGGGCCCACGGTGGCTGCAGAATAGTTAACTACGCAGCCGCCAGAGAATTGTCTTCCCCGTTACACGGCCGGCCCAGAACGCAGTACTACTGTGTTCGATTCCTTCTTTCAACAAAATGACATCATATCTATTTACACGTAGAGCTAAATGTATATACTTTCTATATATACATATATTTTTCTGTTTTAAATCTAATATTAACATTTTTATTTTATAATAATAATTCAGATTTATTAATTCTTTAGACTTGCATTACTTCAGGCTTTCGCACCTTACTCCCAAAATTCCAAATTGAAGTGCTGTAGACCCTTTTTTTCCCCACCAATTTCGCTCTCATATCCTCAATATAACAATTTAATAGTAATAATTTAGTATTCTTTCCTTATAATTGTCTTTTTAAAAATTTTTTGCATGGGGGCGGGGGGAGGACCATATAGTTTCAACATATGTTATTCAGTAATGACTTCACAAATTCATGCATGTCAAAAGCTTAATATTAATTCCGAAATTTATTATCTACTTTGAACCTTGATTTAACTTAAAACCTATTTGGAAGTATTTGTTGCAAATGATCATTTTCCAATCAAGTAAATTATAATTACTACATAATTAAAAGACAAAAAGTCATGTACCTCCTTCAATCCCGAAATATGTTGTTTCAATTTGTTTGTCATTTTCAAAAAAATCAAGAAGTTACATTCTCCAAAAAGAAAAATTAATCAAGATTTTTCTCTATTCGTTCACAATTACTGTCTACATTTTATTAAAAAAAATTAAATGTAAAACATTGATTGTCTATTTTTCATAAAATAAACATATTTTATACATTAAGTTTCAAAAATAAATTTATATCTCACTAACTTATGTAATTTATCTATTAATTACATTATTAACAAAAAAATATTGTGCCAACTTCCTCAAGATAAAAAACCTTTTAAAATCTTATTTTATACCCCTTTAAATCGTTAGATTTACTTTTACATATACTAAATAAATTGTTTTTCTAAAATATCATTAATTTTTAAGGTCTTGTTTATTGTAGCTCACGCTTATTCTTTTAAGGTCTTGTTTTATTGTAGCTCACTCTTATTCTTTTACAAGGATAAATGATGTGAGAAAAAATATATAATGAATATATTATGAAAAATAAAAAGATACTCCTAAAAAATTATAAAAATAACTTATATTTTAAAATAAATATAAATAATAAATAATTGTAATGGCGCATATTTTTTACTGAAAAAGTATTAAATTATAGACCAAAGGAGCCATCTTTTCATTTTAATTGTAAAGGTAGTAACTTTTCATTAATAAAAAATCAGTATAATAATGCTCTTTTCATAATAAAATACATATTGTTTGATTAAGAATTGCATAAATTAATAACCTTTTTCTATGTAAAATATTCATATTTATTATTCCTTTTGTTTTTATAAATTTTTTTACTAATCCTTTTTCTTCAATTATTATTTTTCTATTAATAAATATAATATTTTAAAAGTAATATTTTTTAAAAACTCATACATTAATTTATATTATGAGATCGGAGGGAGTATTAATAGTAAAAATAATAAAGAATGCGACCAGAGAAAATCAGAAGCACAATTAAAATTTGTCTCATATGGCGGAACAAATTCACATGATCCTTTATTGTTATTCTGAAAACTTTTGTGAAAATCACAAAATCACAGTTTTCCAAGTTTCACAGGCTTTTAATTAAAGCTGAGGGAAAGGACAACTTGTGAGTTATAAGAGGTTGTTTGTTTCGTCCCCATTGGCAATGATTTCACGCCCTGCCCTATCAGTAAACCTTTCATATTGGCACTCCCTGGTTCTTTTGTAGCAGGTCGGTAATTGACAGTACCTCAAACGAATTTGGCCCTCACATATATATATATATATATATATATATATTTTTTATCTCTTCAAACAAATATACATAAAGTGTAGAACATTACTAATAATATATTAAAAAATAAAATTTAAAAAACCACAAATAAAAATATTTAAAAATTAGTACTATATTATCATAAGCTTATCAAATGACTAAAAAAAATAATACACTAAAAATTTATAATAATAATTTAAATCTTAAATAGGGTTTAGTAAAACATTAGACGCACACAATTCTTAGGCGCCGATTCCTAGACATGAGGAACCGGACTCGTTCATGCCTTTGTAGTATTTCTTGGAACCCAAAGCACACTTGGGTGTCGGTCTCCGCAGATGTTGTACAGGGCACTGACAATTACCACCTAGTGCAGGTGCTCGGTAACCCTCACGTAAGGGCAAGTATTTGCTTCGTAGAAAAGGAATTGTCATCATACTAATCAGATCAGCCCTTGCCAGAGTTGCCTCCCCAAAACAAAAATACAAATTCAATTTAAATACAACTTTTAGTTTTTAACTCCAGCAGTAAGCCTTATAATAGGCACAAATACATTATTTTCATCTCACCTCATTTTTATCTTCAACACAAAACCTTTATTTTTTTCTTCTCAAAACACGTTTTATTTTATATTTATTATTTTCAAGACATAATAATTAATAGTATTTTATAAATAAAAAAATTATTGAATCTGTATAAAAGATGGTACAACGATTTATATTTTTAGACGGAATGAGTATATGAATTGTAAATATGTATACATAAGGAATAAACATTTAAAAGATCAGAACAATGTTATTTCAATAAGATATAATGATAAGTCCATTTTTCATTAATTACTGCCAAAAGTTAGAAATCCCACTTCCACCGCCATTGATTTTGATCCCATACGAGTCAGCTGATGTTCAATTTTTATTTCTTTATACATTGGCTTGAATAATAAGAAGTACATATGTTGTTACTATGAACAATTCAAATAACAACAATATAAAAGTACTTGGATGGTTAGAACACTTCAGTACCTGGAAGGGAGAATGTTGGGTATAAAATATTTTAAAAAATATATATAAATGTGTATGCTAAGAGTGTAATTTAAAATTTAGTTGAATTTGAAGAAGAGAATCATGTCAACAATATGAATGCAAGTATGCAACCATCCACCAAAAAAAAAAAAAATGCAATATGAACTCAAAAAATACATATTTATATTTCCTAAAAAAATATGTATAAATATTATACAAATATATGTATTCACCATTTATTTGTTATCAGAATTATTTCTGTTTGTTTTTAAATGAAATTGTAAAAATATTGTTATCCTTATCCAAAATTGAATATCTATATTTATTTTATCTTGCAATTGTCCATAATCAAATACAACATTAATTTTCAGTATAATATTATCAAATTTTTTATTCAATCAAAAGTATATATTGGATCTCAATAGAAGAGGTACAAGAAAAAGAAATTATTGAGTATATTTTTAGTTTGGTTTTAAGTGCATGAATACCGCCAGCTCGAGTGACACATAACATGTTATTATTTCAAACTAAAATCTTGCATGTTTAAAGTAAATAGAATATTATTATAGATATAATATTTTTAAATTAACATTAAAAAAGTTTTTCTACATTCATCACGTATCGTACATTTTAGAAAACTAAAATAACTTACATGATATAGAAAGAACCAGATTTGTTGGAGTGACGCTTCAATAAACTATTTTGTAGATTAAGAGTTCGTACGGATAGAGACAGTGTACATTTTTGTGAAGGGATCACAATATAAATAATATTTAAAAGCATAAAAATGTTAAAAAATAAAATCAAATATAACTTTTAATATAAATAAAATACAAATATTGACATACCCATTAAATATGACAAGAAACTCAAATTTTTAGTTAGTAACTTCTATTATAAATAATATTTATTAATTTTTACTCTTAAATTAATACCCAAAATTTGTCATTAGAATAGAGAATATAAAAATTTATTAAAATGTTCTCGAAAAATTAGACAATAAAGAGCATATAGAGCATATAGTTATTACTAATAACAATCAAGCATGCAATCATTCAACTTTTGAAAAAAAAAAAAAAGAAATGAAAAAAATTTACTATTCATGCCACTTTGTCAAAAAAAAACTAAATAAATAAATATGGCGAGTTTCATGACTCTAGACTATTAAAGAGTGAAAAAAAAAAAGTCACATAATCTTCATTTATGTATATGACTTCACAATTTAATGCATGTTCTTGTCTCGCTTAAACTGAGAAATTCCCTTCCTCGGCGTGGTGGGGGCTGACCAATATTGAGACATGGTCTCACAAATATTTTACTTGAAATTTAAAATATGTATAAATAACGAAAAAAATTCTGAAAATTGATACATTATTTTTATTTATTTTTAAGAAATAGATAAATATTTTAAATATTAAAATATTCAATTTTAAAAGATAAATACTACACCTTTCTTTTCTTAATTTTAGTTTCTTAAATGAATGCTTCTGGCAATCAAAAAGAGGGAGAAAAAAAAAAATCAATACTTAAGTGTTTTTTTGAAAGGGGACGGGGGGCCCGTGCCCCACACTGGGCTGTGGCTTCGTCCTTGCCGTACACAAATTCACCCATACGCCATACCTTTGCTCCTGCCACGCATCTCGCTAGATTCCCACCAAGAAAAGGAAGAATGATAATAAGGAAGGAAAAATTATTAGAGAAATGAAAAATAAAAGAAGAAGGTGATTTGAAATCCATTTTGGTTTAAGAAAAATTCACGGGAATCTTTTGATGATTCTAGAAATATAATAACATGATTTTACGAGAATCAACAGTTAAAAATAGTGGTTTTGCACTTTTATACTTGGAATCCTTGTGAAGGCAGAAAGTTGAATTCAGTGTTAAAGGGGTCATGACCTCTCCTTCTACTTTGTTTGACTCTGGGGTTTTTCTCATGTGAATTCCGTCAAGTGAAGGAGAATTTTCTTCGCAAGAAAATGGGACTTTGCATAATCAAAAGACAAAAATGCCCAAGTGAAATGGTAATGTGGATGTGGTAGAAAGTAGGGGAAAAAAGATCGTGTCCTCAAAAGTTAAAAGGAAATATGTAAACATCAGACATCTACTCATAATGTTACTTTACTTTTATCAAAAGTTTCACATATAACCTTTTGAAATAATTTATACGGTTATAATTAAATTTTTAATTTTGATTTTATTTAAAAATTTAAAAAGATCATTAATTTTAATTAACTTATTAAATTATTTTTTCATTAATATAATGTATCATGAGACAAAAGAGTTAATAAAATGTAATTATATTAAATTAAGGTGATAGAGTTAGAGATTACGAAATATAAATTATTTAAATTGATGAAGTTATTAGTGAAATTTAAAATAAAAAATATATTTATTTTTAAAAAAATTAATATTCAATTTTAAACAAATTAAAATAAAATTATAAATATTTAATTTTAGATGAAAAGATAAAGAAGTTGATAAGGTATTGATGGATCTTAAAATTAGATTTCTTATTTTATTCCAACTTGTAGCGTTTTTGTTGGAAGAGCTCTGAAATGAGCCTTTTAAAGTAATAGTCAAATGATGTAACCGAGACAACTTACATATTAACTCGGGAATACTACGTGTTGTAAAGGGGGAAAAAAAAAAAGAGGATAAAACTGAGTTTCTTATTTCGATAATGTATTCAGATTAGATATTTTCTTTATGCTCGATTAATTTGGGGGAGGGGGTGATCATGAGTTGAAGCTCTTTATTTTTATTTTTATTATATATATAGTTTTGAAGGGGAGAGGTTGATCAAATAAGAGTGCAATTCTTGTTACTAGTAGTTTAACACACCATTAAGATTTGACTTAAATATACTGATGAGATGACAGTGATCTAGGGACACTTGTAAATTTATTTCTTGGATTTTCAAAGTTACAATCCCAAAGCAAAGCATATTTGATTGAGAACTTGTTCACATTTGATGCTTGATATCATGTTTTGATCCTTTCTATTAAGTTTCTTGTGGCTGTCATTTTCAACTATTGGTCAAGAACCTTTTTATCGATTGAAATAGTAGTTGAAAATGACCAATTGGTTAGGATATTGAGACATTTCTTAAATGTACACGGTTTTGAACAGGAACAGGGATTACATAACTTGTGGGGAATTTCCGGTGGAACTTACAAAATAGATGTGATTCTCTGCAGAATCTCAGTTAATTTTTTTCGATTGGGAAGAGAGAGGGGTGTAGGGTGGCGAAAACATTTCACAAGACTTTGGGCCTAATTTATTGAATATCTGAAGGGCAGTCAGACTTCTAGGCCGAATCATTTTCAGTAGACTTTGGGCCTGAATTAATGAATGCTCGGTTTGTATGATTCAAAACTCATAAAAATCTGCTGAATCAATGGGCCCTACAACTGAGATAACGATTAAAAAGGAACATGTTGTCATCGATTATCCGGATGCAAAACCAGCCCCTTTATCCGAACAAGAATAACCGTGCAACAATTCATATGTTTAAAATTAAGTTAACCGTTTATTGTTAAAATATTAAAATAATTAAAAATAATATATTCATTTAAAATTTCATAATAATATATTTAATTTAATGAATTTACATCTTTAGGTGTGAATTAGATAACTTACCAAATTATTAATTAATATAATACAATAATTTTATCTTTCACAAAAGCTTTTTCTTCATTTTCTTAATTTAAAAGAGAGAGAGAGAGTAAAAATAAAATATTTGTTTGGATAAGGTTTATTATTTTTTTATTCAGATACACAATTTAATGTTGATCACCACAAAAATATTAGATCAATTAATAAGTATAATTCATAGATTTGTATATATTATATTTGACAATCAAACTTTTACTAAATGCAGCATCCTTTTCCTATTTTATTCTTTTTAGCTAACAATCTCTTTCTTATTAATTTTTCTCTTTAGAAAACTATTTGAACAATTTAAGTTCTATTTTTTTAATTTAATTAAATTTGCGTTAAACATATTAAGTTTTGATTGAAAACAGTTAGTATGTTTACATATTCTTGTATTTTTATTTAGAGTAATATTTCCTTGCTTTGAATATATTTCATAAAAAAAAAATTGTGATACATGAAGCATGGCAAAAAATTGTGAAATACATGTTCTCACCCTTATTTTCAAGTGGATAAAATAGCTAGAATGGTAAGAAATAAAATATAGTTATAGGAGATGCTTTATTTTTATAATATAAAAATTTGATAAATGTATTTACCCTTGCCCTGACCCTTATGTTGACCCTATCCCAGCCTCCACTATCCATGAGCGTACAAAGGAGGTATGAACTGTGAGCGGGCACTTGCAAGTTGCAAGCCCCATGAAGGAAATCTCATACTCGACTCTACCCTATTTTTACAACATTTTCATTATTGTCCCTATCAAGGCTATGGTAAAAAATCATGGTCCGTGAGAGATAACCCTTTCCAAATGGAATACCCTTTGAAAGAAAACTAATGGGTGTCCCCCAATATGGAATTTGAAACTCCATGACATTCTACATATCTTCAATTTAGAATTTTATAAAATTCAAGGTCCTTAATATTTATTTTAATTGATTCAGTAACATTTAAGTGTCATAAAAAATTCATAGATTTCGGTGATAGTCTATTATGAATGGAATTTACGGGATTTTGATAGAATTTGAAGTAAAACATGCGAAAGAATTTGTTTTTGACAAATTCAACTATGACATCTAAGAATTTCATGGGATTCACCTATTTATTTCTTATAAAAAAAATTATTACTTCAAAAATATAAGTCATCGGGCCAATATTTACAGCGACCAATGAATATTTTTTGTTCCTAAAATACACTTTTATTATTTTTGGGACCAATTACTCCAGCAATGATCGAGAGACTATTTTTTCTAGACGGAGTAGTTTTTTTTGGGGGGGAACTTGCTTTATCTTTTAAGCTTCTTCAGCAACGGTCACTCCTTGTGAGTTTTGCTATAAGCATTTTGATCTAGAATATGTGATTGCCAAGAAAAGGCTTTCATTTGAGGTCTTTAAGACAACGACATTACATTGTGGTGTCACATTCAGTAGTTCAATTCAATAGTGGGATTCTTCTTGAGCCTTTGGGGACTTTAAAATTGATAGCTGCAATCTATTCTCTCCATCTGTCTAAAGCCATCTAGATTGGAAGTTTATGACTCTTTCATAAGGCGAGTCAAAAGCTTCAAGCATGTAATTTGGAGGGTTAATATTTAGAAGAGAAACATATTATAGATTTGCTCTTTTTCTATTTTAGATGGATTTTCAACCAAAAGCCTATTATCTCTGCCAATCATGTGTAAAATCTATAGAGTACTTGGACAATCATACAAGATAGAACGTAATTTATGGCATAATGTGAATTAATTCCATGAAATTGATAAAATGCCGTGCTTTCACTCTGCCTTTATGATGGTAAATATTTGATGGATCAAGGTTTCATGGTTGAGGAATTAAGCTTGGTTCGTGTTTTTGAGAGAGATAAAATTATTTTATGTACAAAATTTCAAAATTATTGCAATAACTATTCAATGATTTTTCTCTGTTCTTTTGTTTGATGTTCATTTCTTTTAACTAATCTTGTTAGACTCATATGAATGACTTCTAGGTGAAGAAGATGATGAATTGCAACAAGGAGTTGAACAACGACGAAAGTTCTTGTTTGATGAGCAACGTCGAGCTATCTATGCAGCTTTATTAGAGAGAAATAACAATAGAATATTAGACTGTGATTCAACAAGTGATGTAGCTTTGTTGTTCTCAGTTAATATTCGAACAATACAACAAATTTGGAATAAAGGGAAAGAATCTACAATTGGTGAAATATCTAATATTTCTCATAGGAAGATGAAGAATTATGGGCGGAAGAGATCAAAATTGATATTAATCTTCTCCAAGAGATACCATCAAACCAACAAACAACTACTTGATCTATAGCTAATGCTTTAGGTGAGAACAAAAGTAAAGTGTCGCGACTTTTGGCATAGGGTGAATTGCCGAGGGATTCATTTGTTGTTAAGCCATATATGAAAGAAGAAAACAAAATGACTAGATTGATTTTTTGCATCTATATGATTGAGCGCAATTTAGATAATGATCCAAAGTTTGCGAGCATGTCTAATATGGTTCATATAGATGAAAAATGGTTATACAAGGTAGAAAGGAACTTACTATCTTCTAAAGAATGAAGAAGAAAATTTGTGAATGTGTAAAAACAAGAATTTTATTCTAAAAGTCATGTTTCTAGCAGTTATAACTCGACCGAGATTTGATGAGAATGGAAACAAAACATTCTCTGGAAAGATAATAATCTTCCCTTTCATATTCAAGGAACCTGCATAACGAAATAGTGTTAATCGCACATCTGAAATTGTTGAGACAAAAGCTATACCATATGTTAATAGGAAAATAGTGAAATCTTTCATGTTTGAAAAAATTCTACCTGCTATTCGAGTAAAATGGCTTGCACATTCAAGAGAGGCTATTTTTATCCAGCAAGATAATTGTAAGACTCACATTGATCCAAATGATAGAGAATTTAATGAGGCTGGGAGAAGTGATGGTTTTAATATTCGTTTAATGTGTCAACCACCTAATTCACCATATTTAAATGTTTTAGATCTTGGTTTCATAAAAGCTATGCAATCATTGCATGAAAAGTTTGCTCCAAAGACAATTGATGAGCTTGTTTTTTCTGTTGAAAAGTCATTCGGAGAGTTTCCAATTGAAAAGTCGAATTTCATTTTCTTGACTTTACAAATGTGCATGATCGAAATCATGAAAGTCCATGGATCTAACAAATATAAAATTCCTCATATCAATAAATAATGATTGCAAAGAGAAGGTTGCCTACCTGTCCAAACAAAATGTGATGCAAAACTTGTCCAAGATGTCTTGAATCTTCTAGTTAGTCCAAGGAAAAATGTGATGCAAAACTAGTCCAAGGTAACACGCCATCTTTGAGGTATGCAGTTTTCTTTTCCATTAATAAATTTTATATGCTAGATTTTGATTACTTATGTTATTTCAAGGTAACATGCCATCTTCTGCATCTAAGTTATTTGGAATTTCTTATATGCTATATTTGGTTATATTAAACATTGTTTATCCTTTGTTAACTTCACTAACTGACAAATACAATTGGTTTTAGTTCATTAATGCATGATTCCAAATTCTGCTACCTCTGTGCCTGCAACATATTGCTGCTCTATTAACTTTCAGATTAAATTATCAGCATAACAGAACGAAACATATGAGACACAAAATGGCTGAAGCTTTAAAAGTATTGTTTGCACAAAAGAAAGAAACTATAAATAAAATTAAACTTTGCGAGTGAAGGAATAATAAAATTCTTTTAGCTTTATTATTGTCATTGTAGTTCCTCACATGTCCATAACAGAGCATGGTTATCGGTCCTTAGCTTGCTTATGAAACTATGTTATTGTTTCATAGAACTTGTTAGGGGATGATTTGATCTTTTTCTCGAGTTCAAGCCTGCAAAGTTGAGCCATATTTTTTGTACAACTTTTTCTTACTTTGCAGGGCTAGAAAAACCAAACTTGAAATTTTGTTTCAATATTTATGTGAAAATAAAGAATGTTAAGTTATTTATAATGTGAAAAAA
This sequence comes from Apocynum venetum, assembly GCA_019593545.1. NCBI lineage: Eukaryota > Viridiplantae > Streptophyta > Magnoliopsida > Gentianales > Apocynaceae > Apocynum > Apocynum venetum. The sequence continues at coordinate 2,426,848 of SRSM01000137.1, forward strand.
ATTATTGATTTGATAGGATATTTATGCTTTATGTACCTTAGCATCAATATGCCTCTTATTGCAGGGTAGAGATCAAATAATTTCTTTTCCCATTTTATAATTCATTGATATAGCTAATCATGTAGTGGAGAACAAATAAATGTCCATATCAGAGCATGGTTACTTGTACGTACAATTGCATTTTTAGTCCATTGATGTTTTGACCATATAGACTAAAGTAATGGTTATTAAAAAAAAAGGCTCATCATGTTCATATCTTTTGTTTTCCTTTCACTCTCATTTTCATTTTTCATCCTGTTTTGTTTCTTTTCTTTGGTGCCTCTTTAATTCAATTGAACTACTATTATCTACACGAGGCTGTTGAAAAGTGCAATTGTTTATAACAAGTATTCTTAAACTATTGATGAGAATCACATATTTGTTGTTTTAGGTGGAAGTTTAGCTGTATAGATATGTAGAGCATCATATTCTACATTATCTGAGAAGAGAGAGAAAAGAATATTGGATATGCAAAATAGAAAATGCATCTAAATTGGTTGTCCTTTCTAGTACTATTGCTCTCAATCATTAACCCCTTTTTTTATTTTTTGTTGAGACTTCAGATTCCATTTTCCCCAGGACTATTTACAATTACAGCTTTTTAAAAGCTTACTATATTTTCTTTTATAGAAAAGAAAGAAGCTTCATTTTCTCTCTTCTACAAGTAAATCAAGAATACACCTCAATTATGTATTTGTATTAGCACTTATGCTTTATCACTAGTTCATGAGTATTTCATTACAACTTCAAAACCAAAATGTTTTTAAAATTATAATTTGACATATAAAGGCAACCTAAGGATACTACCTTGGTATCCCGTTACCATATAAGGGCAAACAAACATGTTAGTGGGCTTAAATTGCCACTTAGAACAATTCCAATGGTGCAATTCTAATGAATTTCACTTTCTTCATTATTTATGGGACTCTCATTTCACTTCATTTTTTCATTTTTTACAATTATCTATCTTCAATTATACAATTAATAAAATCAATATAAAAAATTATTAAAATCAATTATGGACCCATAAATTACCCAACTTTCATATACACAATTATAAAAATAATAGTGGATCACATATTTTATCAAATGAAACTCTCAATTTGAGTTGTTTTCCAAAGCAACTTTTTTATCCTATTTGGAAAATTTGAGTTGCATTCCAATGATATGCAACTCTCAATTGAGTTGGAAAAAAAAAAAAAAATACAATTCCCATTGAAGTTGCTCTAATACAAATTGTAGTTGAGGATTAGGCTAGTCAAGTTTTATCAATGATTCTCTTCTCAAAAGTGTACAGAAAACACATTTCTTTATTCTCTACTACGTGACTAGCTATATCAAAGAATTCTAAAATGGGAAAAAAAATTATTTGATCTCTACCCTACAGGGAGAGACCTACTGAAGCTGAGCTAAAGAAAGCATAATTATCTCATCAAATCAATGTTTTTATTCACAATATATATAACTCAACATGATCTAATTTCACATAAAGATTGAAAGAAAATTTCAGCTTCGGTTTTTCTAGCCATGCAAAGTAAGAAAAAGTTGTACAAAAAATATGGCTCAACTTTGCAAGCTTGAATTCGAGACACAAATCAAAAGCAAAACAAGTCTTCTTTTTGTAAAAGCTTCAGACGTTTGAATAATTCTTATTTTTTCTTTTTTCTTTTTTAAACTGGAAGTTTCATTGAGGAATGATTCCATTCATAGATTCCGTCACCATAAAAAATTCCGCAGGAAACCAAACAGGAGCAAGAAAACCTCAAGGACTGCAAGCCTATTGAGTATTCCATCTGGTATTTAGTCAGGAACAAAAAAAAAATGCAACTTCTAACATCACAATAAACCATAATCACCGGATAAACGCCATAACTTCCAATAATCCTATTCGAATAGCATATTATCAGGAACAAGAAATAAGAAGAAAATATATACTTCAATTAAATATAAATCAATGTACAATATTAGATCATATCATATTCAGAAACACAAACCGGATTTTCATTCGGTATTTATAGATGAGAAAAAGAAAAAAAAAGTTCCAATAGTTGACTAGCTATCAATACTTGGGAACCCAAATTTTCAGCATCTCATATATGAAAACTTGAAGCTTTTTGTCACTTGAAATTGTTAGAAATTAGCTAGTTTTACTATTCCAATTTAGTCCCACATTGGAAATGGGAAAAAAATATCTTTGGTTTAAACTCCTATAAAAGGACCCTAGCCCCCTTAGGTAGTTTTACCTCTTCAACATCTAATCTTCTATATTTGTAGAAATCCTTTAATTAGGATATCCAAGTTGTAATACTTTGAGCATTCAGAAAAGTGGTCTGCTATTGTGGTGGGGCCCGGAGACGTAGGCAATATTGGCCGAACTCCGTTATCAATTTCGGTTTGTTCTTTCCTTTATATTTTACTTTAGCTATTAAATTGCTGGTAATATTTTCATTGTTAGATAATATTCAATACTTGAGAGTTGGGTTTTATTCCGCTGTGTATTGTACTGTTTATTTGTATTGTATTATTCTATTATACTGTATTGGTAGAATGATTATACATCAAGTAAGGTTCTGGCTAAGGAAAGACTTGGGAACTCTCCCCTCTTTCCTGGGAACTGGTTCTGGCTAAGGAAAGACTTGGAACTTAAGTAGTCCATTTGTGACTCTCCTCTCTTTCTTGGGAACTCAATTGGTGTATCGATTACAGAACCAATAGTATTTTAGTATAGTACTTATTCACAAATACAATACTAGTTGTTAGAGTATATCTTAGACATTAGATATACTTGTTTGTTTTCCCAACAAGTGGTATCAGAGCCGAAGGTTCGCCCTAGGCTTTGTTGTTTGTATTGAATATTATAAATTGAGTTCGAAATGGAGGCAGTAATTATACCATCAAAAGAGGTTACAACTTCAAGGCAAGTTGTACCTAATGTGGCATCAACATCTTCGTCTTTATGGGCGAGGACTCCAATGTCAAGTGTTAAAGTTGCGGTGGATATATTTGACGGTACCGGTCATTTCGGCATGTGGCAAGGCGAGATGCAAGACTCTCTCTTTCAGCAGGGTCTAGATATCGCCATTGAAGAAGAGAAACCAGATGATATAGAAGAAAAGGATTGGAAGACGATTAATCGACTGACGTGTGGAACAATTCGAACTAGTCTATCTAGAGAACAGAAGTATCCAGTCAAGAATGAAATTTCGGCATACAAATTATGGAAGGCGTTGGAAAATCAATTCTTGAAAAAGACTAGTCAGAATAAACTTCTGATGAAGAAAAAATTGTTCTGGTTCAAATACACTCTAGGTACATCTATGAATGACCACATCATTACTTTCAATCGTTTAAAAGCAGACCTGTTCGAATTAGGTGAAACTTTTAAAGAAGAAGATTTAGCTATGATGTTATTGTTATCTCTTCCGGATGAGTTCGAACATTTGGAGACTATTCTACTGCATGGCAAGGAAAGTGTGTCTCTCGAAGGTGTTACTTCTGCTTTATATAGCTATAAATTGAGAAGGATACACAAGAATGAGAATCAAAATACCGTAGCTGATGAAGCATTGATTATGAGAGGTCGTCCAAAGAGCCAGAAGCAATGGAAGCAAGGAAGGAGTGGAAGATCCAAGTCACGGTCCAAACTTGGAAAAGATGAGTGTGCCTTTTGTCGTGAAAAGGGGCACTGGAAGAAAGATTGTCCAAAATTGAATAAAGGAAAAACTAACACAGATGCTTATGTAGCTGAGTGTGATAGTGAAGGAGAATTTTCACTAGTTGCTTCATCATCAACATCTCACTCTGATGAGTGGATTTTGGATTCAGGTTGCACCTATCATATGTCTCCAGTTCTAGAGTGGTTCTTCAATTTCGAAGAGCTAATGGTGGAGTTGTTTATATGGGCAACGATAGTCCTTGTAAGACAATGGGGATAGGTTCAATCCGACTAAAGAATCATGATAAATCAACAAGAGTTTTGTCAGATGTTCGGTACGTCCCGAATTTGAAGAAGAATCTCATTTCTTTGGGAGCCTTAGAATCTAAAGGCTTCATTGTGAACATGCAAGATGGAATTCTAAAAGTCATATTTGGCGCACTTGTGATGATAAAGGGCATTAGAAGCAACAACAACTTGTATTATTATCAAGGTAATACTGAAGTTGGAACAGTAGCAACAGCAACTTCCGGAAAAGATAAGGATTTACAAGCTACCAGATTGTGGCATATGCGTTTGGGACATGCTAGTGAAAATCTTTACAGGTGTTGACAAAGCAAGGATTGTTGAAAGGTGCAAAGATTTGCAAGATAGGTTTCTGTGAGCATTGTGTTATGGGAAAGCAGAAAAGAGTGAAATTTGGCACTGCTATCCATAATACCAAGGGTATTCTGGACTATGTTCACTCAGATGTATGGGGACCTTCCAAAACAACGTCCCTAAGTGGCAGACGTTATTTTGTCACATTTGTAGATGATTTTTCCAGACGAGTGTGGGTGCACACTATGAAGACGAAGAATGAAGTGCTAGGAATTTTCCTTAAATGGAAAACTCGAATTGAGAACCAGACAGGGAGAAAGATTAAAGTTCTTCAAACGGACAACGGTGGAGAATATCGAAGTGATCCATTCGAAGAAGTTTGTCAAAAATATGGCATTGTTCGGCATTTCACCGTCAGAGAAACACCACAACAGAACGGGGTGTCAGAGCGCATGAATCGAACTTTGATTGAGAAAGTTAGATGCATGTTGTCTAATGCTGGGCTAGGACGACAATTTTGGGCTGAAGCTGTGAATTATGCGCAACATATTGTCAATCGACTACCATCTTCTACAATAAATGGTAGAACACCTATGGAGGTATGGTCTGGAAAACCTGCTACTGATTATAATTTCTTACGTGTATTTGGCTCTACTGCTTATTATCATGTTAAGGAATCGAAGTTAGATCCAAGGGCAAAGAAAACTTTCTTTATGGGAGTTGCCTCTGGAGTGAAGGGATATCGTTTATGGTGTCTAGAATCAAAGAAAACAATCATTAGCAGAGATGTTGTCTTTGAGGAATTTGCTATATTTAATAAGATAGTAGATGAAAAGACTGATGATATTCCACAAGAGGTGGAGTCTATACCAAAGCAGGTGGAGTTTCAACATATGAGAATGATCTCAGCAACAGAAACAGAAGTTGAAAGTGACATCTCAACAGCAGAAGAAGAGTTAGAAGAAGTTGATTCTACCCAAGAAGAAGATGAACTGACACTACCAATTGCTCTTAGGAGGACAAGACGAGAATCTCAAAAGCCAGCTCGATTTGCTGATATGGTGGCTTATGCACTTCCAATTGTTGAAGATGATGTTCCATCCATTATCACGAGGTACTACAAAATTCAGAATGTGAAAAGTGGAGAAATGCCATGAACGAAGAGATGAAGTCTCTTTATAAGAACTACACATGGAAGTTGACACAACTACCAAAGAAGAAGAAAGCAATTGGTTGTAAATGGATATTTGCAAAGAAAGATGGATTTCCCGATAAGAACGACATTCGCTACAAGGCAAGATTGGTGGCTAAAGGTTATGCTCAAAGGGAGGGAATTGACTATAACGACGTATTTTCTCGGTTGGTAAAACATTCATCAATCAGAGTTTTATTGGCCTTGGTAACACAAATGGATTTGGAGCTAGCTCAACTAGATGTGAAAACCGCGTTCTTACACGGTGACTTAGAAGAGGAAATCTATATGACGCAACCCGAAGGATTCAAGATTGCTGGTAAGGAAAACTGGGTTTGCAAGCTAGACAAATCGTTGTACGGATTGAAGCAATCTCCAAGACAATGGTACAAACGATTTGATAAGTTTATGATGAGACAGAAGTACACAAGAAGCAAATATGATCATTGTGCGTATTTACACAAGCTACAAGATGGTTCCTACATCTACCTATTCTTATATGTCGATGATATGTTGATTGCATCAAAGAGCCAAACAGAGATAGACAAGTTGAAAACTCAATTGAACAAAGAGTTTGAGATGACAGATTTAGGAGAAGCCAAGAAGATTCTCGGGATGGAGATAAACAGAGACAGAAAGAGTGGCAAACTCTGTTTGACTCAGAAACAGTATTTGAAGAAAGTGCTACAACGTTTTGGCATGAATGAAAACACAAAACCTGTAAGTACCCCACTTGCTCATCATTTGAAACTTAGTGCTAAGTTATCTCCTAAGACTGATACAGAACGAGAATACATGACGAAAGTTCCGTATGCTAATGCGGTTGGTAGCTTGATGTATGCAATGGTGTGTACACGTCCGGATATTTCACAAGCAGTTGGAGTTGTGAGCAGATATATGCATGATCCAGGCAAAGGTCATTGGCAAGCTGTGAAATGGATTCTACGGTATTTACAAATCACCGTAGACATTGGATTAGTATTTGAGCAGGACAAATCACTCAGTCAATGTGTAGTTGGATATTGTGATTCTGACTATGCAGGTGATATGGATAAGCGACGATCTACAACTGGTTACTTGTTTACCTTAGCTAAAGTACCAGTTAGTTGGAAATCTACCTTACAGTCAACGGTAGCTTTGTCTACAACAGAAGCCGAATACATGGCAATTACAGAGGCTGTTAAGGAAGAAATTTGGCTTCAAGGGTTGCTAGAAGACTTGGGAGTTGGTCAGAAGCATGTTACAGTGCATTGTGACAGTCAGAGTGCTATACATTTAGCAAAGAATCAAGTCTATCATGCAAGGACGAAGCATATTGATGTGCGCTATCATTTTGTACGGGAGATTCTTGAAGAAAGTGAATTACTTATTCAGAAGATTCCAACAGCAGAAAATCCCGCAGACATGTTGACCAAAGTGGTAACAACAACCAAGTTCAATCATTGTTTGGACTTGGTCAATATCCTGCATTGTTGAGTTAGCGCCAGAGGGCGCATTTGATGGCACCACTAAAGACCACTCTGTTCAATCTTGAAAATGGAAGACTTAGAAGTTGAGAAGACTGAAGAAACTCGCCAAGGTGGAGATTTGTTAGAAATTAGCTAGTTTTACTATTCCAATTTAGTCCCACATTGGAAATGGGAAAAAATATCTTTGGTTTAAACTCCTATAAAAGGACCCTAGCCCCTTTAGGTAGTTTTACCTCTTCAACATCTAATCTTCTATATTTGTAGAAATCCTTTAATTAGGATATCCAAGTTGTAATACTTTGAGCATTCAGAAAAGTGGTCTGCTATTGTGGTGGGGCCCGGAGACGTAGGCAATATTGGCCGAACTCCGTTATCAATTTCGGTTTGTTCTTTCCTTTATATTTTGCTTTAGCTATTAAATTGCTGGTAATATTTTCATTGTTAGATAATATTCAATACTTGAGAGTTGGGTTTTATTCCACTGTGTATTGTACTGTTTATTTGTATTGTATTATTCTATTATACTGTATTGGTAGAGTGATTATACATCAAGTAAGGTTCTGGCTAAGGAAAGACTTGGGAACTCTCCCCTCTTTCCTGGGAACTGGTTCTGGCTAAGGAAAGACTTGGAACTTAAGTAGTCCATTTGTGACTCTCCTCTCTTTCTTGGGAACTCAATTGGTGTATCGATTACAGAACCAATAGTATTTTAGTATAGTACTTATTCACAAATACAGTACTAGTTGTTAGAGTATATCTTAGACATTAGTAGGGATGGCAATGAAGCGGGGATTATTGGGGATTCGATTCGCCCCGCCCCGTTGGGATTCAGGATTCCCCGACTTCAGTGGGGGCGGAGGCGGGGGCGGGTTCTAAAATGTGGGGATTAGCGGGAGCGGGGGCGGGGGCGGGGATTGATTTGTCCCCACTGAATCCCCGCGGGGATTCGCCTTCGTAAATCCCCGACTTCGGCTTCAGTATCTCTAATAAAAATATTATTTTATTCCTAGTATTTTTTTTAAAAGAAAACAATTTTATCCATTTGGTTACTTTAAAAAAAATTAAAATAAATTGAGTTATATTATTAAGGAGTTTACATTATTATACCTAACTAACTATAAGTTTATATTATTAACTATGTGGATTCAAAAAAAATTAAAATAAATTGAGTTATATTATTAAGGAGTTTACATTATTATACCTAACTAACTATAAGTTTATATTATTAACTATGTGGATTCAAATGAGTTTATATTATTGACTAATTAATTATGAATCATATTATTAAAAATGTAAATTAAAATAGTTATATTATTATTTATGTAACTATATATGAACATTAAAAAAACTATGTAAATATGATTATTAACTATATTGATTTAAATGAGTTTATATTATTAAATATCTACTTAACTAACTATGAATTATATTATTAACTGTATTGATTCAATGAGTTTATATTATTAACTATGTAGATTAAAATGAGTTTATATTATTGACTAAGTAATTATGAATCATATTATTAAGAATGTAAATTAAAATAGTTATATTATTTTATTTATGTAACTATATATGAACGTTAAAAGAACTATGAAACTATGATTATTAACTATATTGATTTAAATGAGTTTATATTATTAAATATATACTTAACTAACTATGAATTATATTATTAGCTGTATTGATTCAATGAGTTTATATTATTAACTATGTAGATTAAAATGAGTTTATATTATTGACTAAGTAATTATGAATCATATTATTAAGAATGTAAATTAAAATAGTTATATTATTTTATTTATGTAACTATATATGAACATTAAAAGAACTATGAAACTATGATTATTAACTATATTGATTTAAATGAGTTTATATTATTAAATATATACTTAACTAACTATGAATTATATTATTAACTGTATTGAGTAAATGAGTTTATATTATTAATTATGTAGATTAAAATGAGTTTATATTATTGACTAAGTAATTATGAATCATATTATTAATCATGAATCATATGTGAAGATTAAAAAAAATTATATAACTATAAATTATATAGTTGAAAAAAAAATTTAAAAATTGAAGTGTAGTCAAAGAGGGGTCAAAGAGGGGTCAAAACGGGGCCAAAACGAAGCTGAATTGGGGGCGGGGACGGGTGTTCTAAAGCGGGGTCGGGGTCGGAGTCGGGGTTTCTTCAAAGCAGGGACGGGGCGGGGGCGGGAACGGATGTTTTAAGGCGGGGTCGGGGTCGGAGGTAGGGGACTCCGGCCCCGCTTCGCCCCATTGACATCCCTAGACATTAGATATACTCGTTTGTTTTCTCAACATAAATTTGTCCTTCATCATCAGCCTCAACATTCAAATCGATTCCAGTATTCGCTTGTTTATTTAAGTCGATCATTGGTTTTCTTATTGGAACCTCATAAACTTCTTTCTTCATGCTCTTCTCCATTTGAAAAACATTTTATTTTGTTCGGATTACAACCATTGTCCATCTTAAAAAAAGGTTGAAGTAATTTGTGATGGAAGATATCAAATTTATAAATCTGTAGAAGAGGCTTTTTTCCATCGTTCTGTAATCAAATTAGAGACTTTGATAACATAGGCTATTAATGGCTTTCAAAGACTCGTGTTTACCAAGAGAGATTAGAGAGAATTAAAGCATCGGTACTAGTACAAAAAAATGGTATAATAGGAAAAAAAATGTAAAATATGTCTAAAAATTTGTAAAATAATTTATATTTTGAGATAATCTCAAATAATTTATATTTATGAATGAAGAAAGTAACAAATAACAAATAAAAGAGACAAAATATCATGTATTTTTTTCAACTTGGAAAAGACGTTGCCCTAGCCTCATCTCCCTCCTATCAGAATAAAAATTTGTATACATATATATTGATTCTTCTATATATATTTTTAATGTACAAATTTTGCTATCTATTTTATTACAAAAACTTCAATAAAAATTCATACTAAATTATACCAAAATCTATAATATAGAATTACATGTAATCCATCTAATCCAAAGGAAATGGAAGATCAATAATAAAAAAAAAATGCATTAAAAAAATTAATGAATAATTGAGTTGATTCTACACATACATTAATTTATCTATATGTTATTTTTTTATGTATAAATTTTGTTAGTTACAAAAAACTTCATCAAACATTCACCAAATTCCACCTAAATTCGTGAGATAAAATTTCATGAAATTGTATAAAATTTTATTAAAATTCATAAAAATCTATGAAAATTTACAAATTTTAAAAATTTCATTGAATTCTATATTGGGATATCCCGGAGAACACATTTGGAAGCAATCAAGAATATGATAATGCCTTACTACACAATGACTTATCTCTAATAGGGCAAAGATTACAAATATGTAATTCCTGCAAACTCCAAAAAACTTTTCGACCAAATTAGGGCATGTATTGATGAGTTCATTTTGTGTCGACAAACACTTGAGAAGGCACTGCAGATCATTACGCTCCATGGAAATAAAATCCCAAGAAAGGGGGAGTCGTAGCTTAGAGAGAGAACCCTGGAGAGGGAGTCTACTATTTTTTTTAAAAAAAAATAAATAAGAATTATCATTATATAGATGAATTGGCTATAATAGTCAAAATTATATAATAATATAATTTACACAAAGTGAATTAGCTGGGTTGTTCAATTTTTGAACAACTGAACATTAGTTAAAAACATAGTTTTGCCCGAGAAATGCTCCAGCCATGACTTAGAAATTTGAGTTCCATATTTGAGCATCAACATGGATGATTCTTCAACCATGTCACCAAGAAATGGGCTAAGCTCTGAAACTTGGTACTTGAGTTTTTGTTCAGGACCATATTGGTACTTGACTGCAAAGAGATCCTAAAACACGTCAAAAAATTTGCATCCTTTCTACATTCTTATACTCTAGGGAGATTCCAAGATTCGATCTGATCTCATAGATCTGTAAAAATCCCAGATTATTTGAATAGATATACTGATAATCCTTATTTTACACACACACAAAAAAAAAACAAATAGGAAAGAGAGAATCCCTAGAGAGGGAAAAGAAACACTTAAAAAAGAAGAAGATAAAAAGTCTATAAAATAACTAAGAAAGGAAAATCCAGGAGAAAACCTTTCCCCAAAGCCTTGAACTAATCGGAAAAGACAGAGAGACACTAGATGTTGCAGAAACGCAGAGAGGAAAAGCTTGGTTAGAAAACTCCAAATGCAACGAGGCATCTCTGAAAAAATTAAAATGCAAGAACATGAATTCTGCCAAAGACAAGATAATTCAAATAACTTTTTTGTATAGAAAGATTCAAAGTTATGGGCCCTTGAGGCCCAGTAAACTTTTAAATTGTCCAAACCACCCAAAATGTCCCAAAGCTCAGAGTTATAGACTAAGCTATTGGGCCAAGGTCGATAAAAATATGGACTGGTTGGTATCTATGGATACTTGGACTAATTTAGAGCCCACTAAAAATCTTGAGATTCCTTCCATAAGCAAAACGGCGGTTTCTTTCCCGATATAAATTTTTACATAATTTGACTTGGACAACGTTCTCATATTTTTAGTTTCATTGGATTGCGTTCTCATAATTTGACTTCGTTTTTATTCTCGTTTGAATTTGGCGTATTTATTAAAAATCCGTCAGAGATGACGGGCTCGAACTGCACCGTTCCGGTTGTCTGGTTCAATGTGGACGCATTAAGCGAATCAAGCATTGGGACAAAATGATCGGCACGAGTCCTCTATATTTGGACCATGTAAAAGGAAATGAGGAGAAAGGAAAATAGTAAGGGCGTGAATACAACTCATATTAAAATGCATTTTAAATCTTTGCAAAACTTAAGTTGGACTCCCATTTCATTTTATCCCATCTCTTGATTCTTCCTTGTTCGCTATGCATTTGTATAATGTACTTTTACATAAAATGTTGAAGTTGTAACATAGTAGTTTCAATATCCAATACTACTTCTATTCATAATTAAATTTTCATATTTTCATTTTGAAATATCATGAATTGAATGACAACTTTTCTAGTATAAATATGTTTTCAATATAAAGTTTTACTAACTATCTCATTAATTTAATAGATTTGCATCTCACTAACTAATTGTCAACACTACTTACCTAATTAATAACAATTATAGTAAGGTAAATTTTTTAATGTAAAGGACTATTATTAATTTTTAAATTAAATCAAATGTAGATACTTAATTTCGGTTGGAGAGAGTATAACTACCTAATACTCAATCCATCACAAATTGATAAGCTTGTTTATTTTTTGACACCAATTAAGAACACATAATTAATGTTATTTGAAATATATATTTTTCATAAAGTATTCATAAAATAAAATTATAATCTATCATTTCAAAGTGAATTTAATACACTTTTTATATACAAATAATCATACTTTAAATATGAATATTTTAGTCAACTATCAAATAGACATACTTTTAATAAGAAAATTGATTTATAATTTAGAACAAACCAAATAGGAAAACAAGCTTATTAAATTGAAAAGAAATTAATAGTTTTTTTTCCAAATCTAGAAGTCTAAAGTTGAATATTCATTATACCCAAAAATGATTGTTTACATTCAATTTGATACAATAATTAAAAAAGACCAGTTTGATCTTAAAAAGTTAGTATAGCATTATTCTTATAAATGTAATTGGTGGTAAGATTATAAAAGTTAGTGACATGATTATATATGAGTAAGTGATTTGTAAATTTACTAATTAATAAGGTCATAAATATATTTATTTTATGAATTTGTGAACATTTAATTTTAGATATTATGAAATGAAAATATAGACATTTAATTTTGAACTTTGAACTGATAAAAAGTAATACTCACCTAAAACAATGAATCTGACAGCCAACTTGGATTCTCAATTATGTTGTGTTATCATAGTCGGTTTTGCCTTAAGGCCAATGAGGCAGCCGCCTTAGGACTCCTGACTTTTAAAAAAAAAATTAAGGGTTCAATATTTTTCTAAATCTAAGTTTTTTTATGGCCAAAATATTATTAAGTTTTTCTTAATGTTGTAATATTTACCACAATTAAGAAAAAATGAGAGTCTAAATCATCTTATTATCAATTCTTATGTATTGAGGAATGAATATCAAAAGTCGATGGGACGAGAGTTAAAAAAAAAGTTGTATAAGATTTGTTTTACGGAAAAACTTGTATATATTATAAGGAAAAGATAAATAATATGTTTTCACATTCATCTATTACAATATTTATTATAGTGACATCAATATAAAGAAGTTTGAGTATCAATAAAGGGAACTTTTTTCAAATGTAGATTGATCAAAACTTATATCCAGTTAAGCATGACTCAAGAAAGACTAAATTGTTTGAAGTGTTATTTATTGAAAGAAAAATGGTTCAATCTTTATACGGTGAGTGTTTGATTAGTATTTTTAGTTCCAAAACTGTGAAAGATATAGTGTTTAAGTAAATTTGTTTATAATATATTGATTTTTCTGTTTATTTAAAAAAAATATTTATGAGTGTTCAAATTTTTTAAGTTTGTCTCAGGTCTTGTGCGACCACAGAAACGGCCCTATGTGTTATTATAGTAATCAAAATGAGAGGTCCCTTCGTCAGATCAAACCTAGCAAATCAAACGAAAATCATTCTTGTTAACACACACAAACACAAAGAAACAACAAATAATATGAGCAACAGCTGAGAAAGTTCTTTATCACTCCTTTGAACAGTTCAATTAATCTGTGTTGTCCCATCTGTAAAAGCTACATATAAATATATGAAAGAAGGATTTTATGCTCACACTTTCCGCCCAACTGTTCCCTATGCTTGCTTTTTGGGTGGTATCATTATTTTCTGGGATAATATTTTTGCTGCATACTTTGCCACTTCTTGTGTTATTGCAGCATATACACACGATAAATTTCCAGAATCTCTCATGTCTTTTCGCTTCTCTCCCAGCTTTTGGGGGACAAATATCTTATTTTCTTAAAAAATTGTTTCCTCCTCTTCTGCAATATTGCAAGTGTTCATCTGATCAAGAATGTGAAGAATTATTTTCCCTTTGCCTTTAGTTTTTGGTGATCTCGAGAATAAACTTTCCTTTGAGATAGAAAAATGAGAATAAACCAACACAATTCGTACAAGAGTTAGAACTAATTAGCTCCCAAAATATAAGGTCAACTTTTTAGTATTGCTGGAAGAAAACTTCTAGTAGGGCCAGTTAAGTTTTTTCTATAAGTTGTAGTTGTTTGCAAGGAAAATAATATTTTATTCATTCAAAATTGAATGTATAAATATATTTTTAAATTTTAAAATATTCGAAATTGAATATTATTTTTTATATTTAAAGTTTCACGAACAATTTTCTTAATTTAAGATATTTATATCTCACGAATTAGTACTACTTTTATCCCAAAATATAAATTCTTAGATAACTTTTTTCTTATTACAAAATATAAGTATTGTACGAAATTTTATAAATATCTTATCATGCTTGTTTGGTTTGTGTAAAAAGAAAACAACGATTTATATTTTAAAATAAATGGAGTAGTACCACAAGTAACCAAATTTATAACAATGGATAGTGTGATAATTTTCATTAAGTCAAATATTATTTTTAATTTTTAAACTAAGTCAAATATGAATATTCAATTTTAGACATATGAAATAGGAAAAACTTTCTAACATGTCTTGTAAAATTGGAGACCTTTTTTTTTTTTAGGGAAATAAATTACATCACTTAGCAAACTTTTTTTTTGAAAAGGAAATATGAATGGACTATAAAATCATCTAAAGAAGACTAGCACCTAGTACACTACAAAACAAAAGTGAGAACATCAATTTAGCATTTTTTTTACATTAAATGCAGTGAATATTACAACAATCGGGATATTTCTTTTAAGATATAGGAAAATATAATTTGAATTGAGTAGTACGATTGGTGGCGCTGAAATCGTCTTGTGATGGTTAATTTTTTTTTTCTTTTAAACTAAATGTGCATATAAGAAGATGATTATCCTCTTTGTTTACCACTTTTCTCTTCTTTTCCCTTACTTTTCTATATCTTTATTGTTATTCAAGTAAAATTACGAAATTGTAAACGCTTATGCTAGACAACCCTTAAATTCTGTGTAAGAAATTCTTAAAATTAGAGTAAAGAATTTTACCCGTTTATCAATTTATCCAATTATTTTGACCCATTATTTGTGTATTTGTTTCTATAATTTTCTTGCAAAAAGTGCTCCGGTGTCCTCTCTCTCTCTCACTGGGATCCCCATCTATGTTCATGGAATACCTTTTTGTGAGATCACTCAAATATACTTGATTGGTTTTACAAACGAGTAAATTATACTAATAAATATGAAAATTGTTTTTCGTACGCTGCCACTGGGATCTGCTGCATCTTTATCCGAATCTCTAAACCTTTTCTGAAAATCGTACAAAAAACGTTCTACACTTCTACAATTAAGTTATTTTAAGGCTAACTAAGTTTGAGCTTTCTATTTTTCTTATTTTAAATTTTCCTAAAAAAATTAATTCAATTGATAATCTCAATAATTTACGGCTTGAAATGTTGGTTCGTATGCTCGTCTCTGGGGATCCATCAACACCTATATTGTTATCAAATTTTCAAAGATAGAGATAAAATTTTCCACAAATCATTATTATGTACTTTGACCCTTTTTGCGCAAATGTGTAACTCATAATGCTTCCAGCTCCGGTCTCTTAATGTCGTCTCAAAAGACATTTATAGACATAGATCAAAGAATTTATAAAAATAAAATAAAATAAAATTCAAAGGTGAAAAGACTTATTTATCTGTATTAAGTATTCTGTTCTTTTTCTTTTGTTTTATTTTCTTGAAAACCCATTATTTTTATGTTCAAATATAATGAGAAAAAGAATATTTAAAAATCTTTTGGCATTTCTTTCGTCTTTTTGATATTTTTCACAATTCAATTTTTTTTTCCAGAATACTTGTTATTTCTATAAAAGTAAGATGACGATTATTGTCCTTTTGTCTCATTTAGTTGTTCTATTAAAATCTTTGCAAATTTTCCTTTCAAACTCATAATTATACTTTTCCAAAAAAATTGTACTCCAAAATGTTTTTTTAAAGGCTCAAACTATTTTATTTCTCGAAAAATAACATCTCAAATTTTAATAAATATTTAACTCTACAAACACTTCCTGAAATAAACCCCATAAACAAATTACGGTTCTCAATGTGGTGAGTATAAAAGAAAAAAGAAAAAAAAATTATGCGCGGATGGTTGCTGAATACTCCAACCCACCCCTCCTTTTTTTTTTTTTTTAATACTTGGGACAATTTGAAGATTTTTATGTTTTTTTAATAGTCATTTAATGAAATTAATGTAAATATTTTACTTTTTTACCCATTATACCCTTCTTATTAAATATAATTTCCAACGCCTACTCCATTTAATTCTTCTTCTTTTCTTTTTCATTAGAAGTCACAAGAATTTTTAATAGTATTTTCTTATGGAGGTAAAAGTGTATTTTATTAATTGTAGGGGGTAAATTAGGGGAAAAAAATCCAACAACAAAAAACATAGCAAAATGAGTAGTAGCACTAATTTCTTTGCAAATGTGAAGTAGTGCACCAAAAAGGCTCCACACACATGCTCAAGGGCAAATCGAAAGTACCAAGAAAGATATTGTTCACACCTCCCAAACGTCCTTCTTTCTCGGGTGAATGGAAACTTCCTCAGCCCGACAACGCCTAATTAGTTTGAGAAAACCCAGAAAATTTAAGTTAATTTCGAAGGTTCTGATTCAGCCTACAAACATTTACTCAAATTTCCAGTCCCAAATACAGACCAATTCAATGTATATTCAGACAACAATGAACAACTCCGTGTCATAAACCTAGCCCAGCTCGATCTTTCTCGGCAAGTGTTTTTCACTTGATTTCTCATTCTTAATTTGCCATGATGCATTCATTTGCACGAGTTTAAATTCACTTCTTCCCCTTTTTTTTTCCTTTTACTTAGAAATTTTAATTTTATTTATTTATCATCTTATAAAATTACAATAGTCCTATACTCTTTTTTTTTCTTTCTATCCTCATTTAGTAGTCCTAATTAAAGTATCTATAAAAATTTAAATTAAAATTTATAAAAAGAGAGAAAGTGACTAAATTTAACTTTTTAAGACGTTCCCTCCAAACATATACTATTTTCAACATTTTTTAAAGAAGCTTAAAAGTGCATTTTGTGACAGACTAAAAAACCGAATTTTAGTACTTCTTTTGCTCCCCCTGAGAGGTGTATGTCTAAACGATACAAGAATCATGATTATTTTACTAATAGTATGAGACTCCAAGAGTGATGCATATGGAAACAAATTTCTGCATTTTCTTTCCACGTTTTAAACCTGTTTTTGAAATTTATATTTAAATTTGAGCAGGACATATATTTTTGATAGGGAAGTTCTTTTTTATAGAGGAGTTTCGATGGCCAAACTCCACCTCTGTACGATTGGCAGAAATTTCATAGATAGAGCCAATGAGATTCGATATCAAACGTGATTCATACCAAACATTTATAATATTTTAATAAAAATTTACTCTACATGAAATTCAAATATATTTTGTCGATTGATTTTATTCAATGTTATTTCAGACCTTATCAACATGTGATCTATTCTCATGTAAACATGTTTTCTTTTTCTTTATTCCAAGTAGTAGCGCTAGAATAAAGCAGAATTTATATCATAAGACAACAAGATAAACAAAAATCAAATAAAATGTCTATGTTTATCACAACAAAAGTTTATGGAGAAAAGGATACTGTGACACTAAAATGCATAAACACCTAAATTCCTTCCTCTTTTTTTTTTATTAATTTTGCACTCCTGTTTAATTTGTGTCCCCTTTCTTTTTTCTTTTTGAGGAAATTTGTATCCACCTCTTGAATCATGTCATTAAACCCATTCATTTGCATTTATTTACAGTTGTAAGCTGAGTTGTTACAGAAATAGTGATTAAAGAATATAATTTTATTTTATTTTTGGCCTTTATAAGGTCTAAATTTATTTACAGTCAAGGACTCTATATCTGAACAAATGTATTTGCCCTCCTTTTTCTTAAAAAATAAATCTACTAGTTTTTTAGATTACTTCTAAGTTCTATCTCAAACATCAGCGAAACTAATGTATACGAAATCCTCGTGGAACTCAAATTTTAATATTTCAATATACAAAATCTCGCATTACACATCAAATCAATGTTTTTAATATCTTAGATTTAAATTTTTGGCAGTTTTCCAATTTGTTAACTATATTTTAATTATTTAATTAATTTATAAACTCGTGAGATTCATTTCATATCAAATTAAACATTCAGATCCAAAAATAAATTTTGTTCAAAAAAATTTTCTTTTCATTTTCAAAATGCGTACATATAAAATTCAAAATTTTATCCACATACTGCAGTGATCTTAAGGCTATATTTGTATAACCTTTTTCACTTCAGAGAGTTTTTTCTCAAATTAAGTAGTTGCACACAGCTTTCACTTAAAAAAACGTAAATAAAAATCAAATATTTTTTATACAATAATTCTATAAATGAAATCCACTATTTTATTAAATTTCAATTTAAGTGGGGTTCATTTGATTCTTTTTATATCACATATATTTGCTACATTAATATATTATCCTATATGTGGGGCATTTAATATCATAGCAATCTTCCAACAAAATTTTGAATCAAATAAATTTCTCTTTTCATTAATTTTTTTTAAAAACACTTAACTTTTTAAAAGCTTGTTCAAATACGGCTTGAGTCTAATCTAATACTTTCCGCGGATGCTAATCTAAAAATAGTACTTGAAATATATTTTCAATCATGCAATCAAATCCCACTCAAACGAAAACATCCACTTGATGGGATAGTTTGGACGAATGCACTCTTCTGATTAACGTTGCTACTCTACCAGTTGTTGTTTGGTTCAGTTCCATTTTTACCGCTTCCACTCAAAATCAAAAGAATATTTCCATCAAACCTCAACATGTTCGCCAGATGCCAGAAACCATTTTTTTCTTTCTTTCTTTTTTTTTATTTTTTATAATCAGATTACGCTAGTCTTGAACCTCTATCATTGGTCTCTCGATACCTAAAAAAATGCAAATTGTGAAATATGCACTAACTAAAGACTTAAGAAGGGAACAATGATTTTATCTCAAAACTTAATACACAATTCTTTGCTCTTGTAAGAGTTGGAGCATATGCCAACCAAAGTGTCAACTACCTTTAATAACTGGTATATGTTATGGGGCAGTGCTGGAAACCTTTTTCAGATCACGATCATTGTTATATGCATTATCTATTTTGACCTTCTATCATTTCATATAGGGAATTTTATGAATTTATGATATGGTATATGAGAATAAATTTAAATATTCATTGTCAATTTAGGATATTCATTTTGTCATAACGAAGATGATTGTCAAGTAATTGATCGTGAGTGCTGTCAGACCCATAGTCGTGTCTCGAGTTCAAGAGCATGAAGCGTGACAATTGATATCAAAGTGGGTAATCAAGGAGAAGTATGAGAACTTAGTAATACACTGCATGGGTGGGAGTCACCAATAGAATCTCATTCTTCCCCGGTTGGTCTTGAACTTTAGACTAAGGACTCTAGAGCCTTAAGGAGGTGAATGTGATATCCCGTGACTGTTGGTATCAAAGCGCGTAATCAAGCGAAAGTATGAGAACTAAGTACTACACTACATGGGTGGGAGCCACATCTAGAATCTCATTCTCCCCGATTGGTCCTAGATTTTGGATTAAGAACCCTAGAGCCTTAAGGGGGTAAATGTGATACCCCAATCTTACATTGAGAATTCACGAAATTATGATATGGTATATGAGAATGTGTTTAAGTATCCATTGTCAACTTGAAATATTTATTTTGGCATAGGAAGAACGATTGTTAAGTAATTGATCGTGTGTGCTGTAAGACAAATAATCACAAAAACCTCTCCAAACGTTAAACACAAATAATAGAGTTTTAGTTTTAGGAAATCTTCTAATTAAACCTACTCAAAAGTAATACATCATATAAGCATGTAATAACACTTTTTAGTGTGCAAATATGATTAAAGAGATAGTGAATAATTGAATTCTATTTTTGTCCCTCTTAAAACACATATATCACATGCGTTTTCCAGAGGGCGGAAGGACCAAGATGACCAAACAAAAATTCTTAGGAGACCTAAAATGTAAAAAAAAAAAATGAAGGCAAAAATGGTCAAAAAATAAAATTTAAGTGACTAAATTGGCCAATTTACCTATAAAATTGTTAAAGAACAATACTAAAAAATTATTTCGTAGATTTACTCAATATTAACTTTAAGGGGTTTTGTTTAATTGTACGAAATTGCAAAAACAATTGAAGGTTTTAATAACACTTATTGATGTAATAAAAAAGAAAATAAGATGATACTTTCTAATAAAAAATATTGTAAAGATTGAATGAGAAAAAAAATATAAGAAATATTATATCAATTCTATAAAGTAACAAGCATTTATAGACAAAAAGAATTCTAGAATGTCACGAATATGCAAGATTAGAAGTAGGACATTAGACAGAGGAGTAGTTATTAATAAATCTTTAAAAACCATAAGGAGCGAGTTTTTTTTTTCTTTCTATTTTCATTTGTTAATTTAAAGTCCAACATTAAGTCATAAGTTACTAGCATTACCTTATTCATAAAATAAAAAAAGTTACTAACATCACACAAATTCTTTTATAACTGTTCATTCATGCGCGTTCAATTCTCTGATCATGGTACTAATTAATGTAAAAATCAATTCCTTGTTGGCATTTTATGTAGTCAATTTTTGTGGTCTTTGAAGTCAAGAGTCTAACAAGAACAGGTTTAGACTATAGACTTTGGACATAAATGCACTTTCCCCATTTCCAAATGACATCCACGGACTTTAAAATTCTCCTCCGTTTTTCTTCTTGTTTTTTTTTAAGCCTCCTTTGGTTTTTTAGTAGTGCTATGGTTCCAAAATATAATATGATATGTTCGAAGAAATTGTACATGTATTAAGTATTTTACTATATTTTACAAAATTGTACAACTTTTTAATAATATTTTGTCATTTTTTTCATAATATCATCATTTATTATTATATTTTCTTTCACCTCTCTTTATTCTTGTATAATAAGAAGCATTAGTTCCAATAAAACATATTCATACTAATTAATGAAATTTTATAAATAAAAAAATATCTTTGATGTGTGTAAAAGTGGGGCCAGTGAGTTATTTGTTGGGACATAGGAAGTGTTTTTCTTTTCTCTCTCTATAACCTTCTATCTTAGTAATTCTGATGAGTGTGATTAAAACTTTTAGCTCCTACTCCATAGAAGCTTTTTAATATCTTTTTAAAAATAATAATAAAAGTTTCGTGAATTTTAATTTTTTTTTTCAGAGTGCAAGCATGTATTTTCTGACAAGTAAAATCAAACGAAAATCCCTTTCAGAAAAAAAAAACCAAAATAGTATATTATACACCTAAATCGTTTTGTCTTATTGAGTGGGTGCATGTCCTGTTATGGTATTTTTTTTTTCTTTTTGAGAATGTTTTTTTTATGGTGAGAAGAAAATGATGTTAGAAGCTAAATTTATATACTTCTTCCATCAAATTTAAATTGTATAATTTTTAATTTTAGTACGTATTTTTACAATTATACATTTGTTATTAATAAAAAAAATTGGATGAATTGTCAACTATTTATTTGAGAACACATTTCGTTAGAATAATTAATACCTAAATACTAGTTATTAAATGAAGACAATTTAAAATTTTAATTGCATTATTATCATTTATAATATTTGTTTTAATCATTGTACAAGTCCAAAGAGTATAATTGAAATGAGATCGAATGGAATATATCTTATTAATAAAATTCAATTGTAACATTATAATGCTATAATTAATTTAGGATTACTAGAAATTATTCTAACACTAATGTTGATACGAACTTAATTCAAGACAAAATTGTTCTAAGCATTACTGACTTAAAAAAATTCCTATGCCTCAAGAACCTTTATCTAAAGATTCGCTCTTTGTTTTGCCCTTGCTCACAAATCAAGGTAAGTCTCCTTTATTGGATTTTTCATGTTGGTATTGATCAAAGATGGCCAAGAAAGAGCTAAGAAGATCGTAGTATTTGTTTCTTTCTATCTATTATAATATATTAGTATCCACTTACAATTTATGAAGTGTAGCATTTTTTCGTTAACCAATATGAGCATTTAATGTAGTGTCTTACTTAATAAAGAAAAGTAGGAAAAAAATTTAGTAAAAGAAAGGTAATAAGGTGGATATCAGTCTTATAATATTTTAAATTATAAAATTATACTCCATCCGTCCCAAATTGATAGGTTTATTTAATTTTTCATATCAATTAAGAAAACATAGTAAATGTTATTGAAAATATATTTTTATCTAGTATTCATAAAATACCCTTATATGCTAATCATTATTGGAATAATAATTTACTCCATTCATCCAAAATTGATAGACTTGTTTGATCTTTTATATCAATTAAAAAAACATAATTAATGTTATTGAAAATGTGTATTTTTGATAGAGTATTACTAAAATACCCATTTAACATTGAGAGGGTTGAGGATTATAAAAACTAATAAATTATTGAGAAAGTACTTTCTCATTAATTAAATACATTTTTCCAACAATATATTTATGAATAATTATTCAAATTGTAATTAATACTTTCACTTTAAATAGGAGCATTTTAGTATATTAAAAAAAAATATATCTTCTTAATAAGGAAACGCGCCTATAATTTGGAACAAAAAAATGAAAACAAATATATCAAATTGGGACCAATGTAGTAATATATTCACCCAAGGAAATATTGAGATATTGAAGAATATGTAAGACTTTTTCTTTTTATTTTTCAGCATTGGAAAGCTTGTGTGTAGTTGGAAAAGTGATTTTCATTAATTAAGTACATTTTTCTAACAATCTACCTAGTATTTGTTATTCTTATATGAAATTAATACTTCCGCTTTAAATAGATATATTTTAGTCAACTAACAAATATATTATATTTTGAATAAGGAAAGTGATCTATAATTTATGATAAATTAAAAAATAAAATAAGTTT
This sequence comes from Apocynum venetum, assembly GCA_019593545.1. NCBI lineage: Eukaryota > Viridiplantae > Streptophyta > Magnoliopsida > Gentianales > Apocynaceae > Apocynum > Apocynum venetum. The sequence goes on from SRSM01000137.1 coordinate 2,449,984, forward strand.
ATTAATTTAGGACGATAGAGTACTACTTAAATACAATATTAAAAATTTAAACACATGAAATAATTACTTTCTTAGTCTAAAATTGAATGTTCACTTTTTACTTTAGTTAAAAATTAAAGAAGATCTTTGAATTTAATTAAGTTATCAAATTATCTTAACATTAATATTAACATTAATACAATAGATTATGAGACTTATAAATGAGTAATATACAAAAATAGCTTAAATTAATGTGATGAGTGTTGAAGACTATAAGTTTAGTGAAATATAAATTATTTAAATTAATAAATTATTAATGTAACTTTAAAAAATATTTATTTAATAAAAATAAATATTTAAAAATCTAAAAAAATTAAAATATAAATGTTAATATTTTTAAATTTTGATTTTCAATAACCACAATTACTCTTTAACAACGTGTGTCAGTTTTCCTCTTGGTCGAACAGTGTACACACCAAACGTCTTTAATACTAACACTTAACCATGGTTAAAAATAAGCGACATACCATACGCGGCTCTACTTAACCACGGTTAACATTACCCCCACATTTCCGACCCTTATATAAACACCAGCCTAAACTCTGCGTGCAAAGGAAGAGATATAGCAAACGGAACTCGGAAGGAAAAAACAACGGAAAAGCAACCAGCCATTTCTTAGAGAGAGAGAGAGAGAATTCTCTGTTAACTTCCATCAATGGCGGTTTACACTGAAGAAGAAGAAGTCTGGAAATGTCCAAAACACCCTTCCAAGCGCCGACGTAACGGAATCTGTCCTGTCTGCCTCCGCGACCGCCTCATCTCTCTCTGCCCTGACTGCGCTAATGTGCGCCCTTGTTCGTGTTGCGCCGCTACTATGTCGTCTTCTTCTGCTTCATCCTCGACCTCGTCTTTCTCTTTCTTCTCCTCCTCCTCTTCCGGCGGTCGTGTCTCCGACCTCATCGGCGGCGAACCTTCGTTCCGGAGGTCGAGATCCGTCGGAGTACCATTTCTATTCTCGCGTTTTGCTAAACAACAGAAAGAGTGCGAGCAGTGGAAGAATACTCCTTGTCCTTCCAAGAGCAAAACGACTTCGTTTTGGTCCAAACTGAAGTTCAACAAGAGCAAGAGAAAACAAGTAGAAATCGAGGAAAAGGAAAATCAACAGCCCAAGGAAAATTTTCGAAATGATTCCGATAGCTGTGATGAAAGTGTGTGCAGGAACAGTAATACTAGTATTGAAGAATTTGCAAGGATGATGGTGAAATCGAGGTCTGTTCACGTATCTATGACGACAGGGTCGTCGTCGGTTAGCAAAGGAAAAGGGTGGAGTTTTCCGAGTCCGATGAAGGTTTTCCGGCACTCCTCCAAGACGACACCTAAGTTGGTCCAAGACCGATCGCCATTGTATAGAGGTTGAGTTTTGATTAACGTTACTATTATTATTACATTTGTATGGTGGATTGTAAAAATGCAAAACTGATAAATTGGTACTAGTAATTTCTTCACTTTTTATATTTCTTTTTTTACTAAGCTTGCTTTTACTGTAATTAACATTAACATATGCATCATGTATATTTTGAATTTTGAATTTTGAATTTGATTTAATTTCATTGCGGATTATGGTCCACGGCACGAATTAGCAAATTTTTATTTCAATTTTCTAAATTATGATTTATAAGATTTTAATTAATATTTATAGAAGACTGTGTATGAGGGGTCGATCTGTCTGTTGTGTATGGTATATAATTAAATAGATTTGAGATCATAACAGTTTTAGCCTCATATGTTAGAAGGGATGGCCCTACTCCAAACATATCAAATGAAATGCAGTGTAATAGTGTCCAAGATTTTGACAAATGAAGGAAATGGGATGTAGAAATTGGTCAATTATTAAGGTTGTTGCTTATGCTTTGGTCATTATTGAAATGCTCCTAGTTTGCTTAATTGTTAATAAGGATTTTTCATACTCTATAAATTATAGAAATATCAGGATAAAACCAATTATCAATGTTTAGGCACATGCAATGCAAGTAGTTGTCCTTATTTTTTTCTTAAAAAGAAAAAAAACCCAAGTAAAGAGATTCAAAGCTGTTTGGTCTATTCATTTGGTATTGAATAGTATCCATTGTTGTTGTTAAAGATTCATTTGCCTCTTGATCAAGGACATGTCACTTTTTGTGGTGAACGGGCTAGAAGCTAAACATATGAGAACAGTTTGGGTTAATTTAATTTTAGATTTATACTTATTTGTTGTAACTAAAACTAATTTGAATATATTATTTGAAATATTTTAAGAAAAACTCAAATAATACTATTATCGTCCATAATTGAATACTTGTTTTCATTTTGAAATATTTAAAAGTGAATATTCACCTTTTAAAATAAATATTTATTTTTCATCTAAATTTTTTATACAATTTCTTTAATTTAATTTAATAATTTACATATCATTGATCTTTATAATTTCACTGTTAATTTGTTTATATATATATATATATATATATATATATTTAAAGGGATCGTTAATTATATTCATAGTAAGAATATTATTGTAATTTTTGGAATCTCATAAATTTTTATTAATTTTTATATTCTATAAAATTAAATATAAATACTACTTAATTAAAAAAATTAATATAACTATTAAACTTCACAAAAGATTCGCACACATAGACCCAAACAAGAAGAAAACAGTTTAATCTGACACAGTCGCATCAGTGCAGTGCCCACGAATTTGTAAAAAAGCTGTGTTGACTTTCATGCTCTGAGAGAGGGAAAAATGGTGTTAGTTTGGTGGAAATATGGGAAAGGCCGTCGAGACCTGACTATCGTTGATGGAGAAATACTCCTAAATATGCAATTCAAAAGTCATATCACATTTGTTGAAGTTCGAACGGATGCCTCCTCAATTTCGACTGTGACGTCTATTTCAACGGCCAAATAAAAGAAGTAATTACTTTATGTACCATTTAATTTTTTTTATTGTTGACTACGGTCTTATTCCACCACTTTGATGGTACTTTAATTTTTTTATTTTCGCTTGCAAAAATAATTAATAAAACATATATGGAATTATATATTATGTTCTTTTAGGTGAATTAATTGCATATTCATATTTAATTTAGTATAAAAAATAAAAGAACGTTTACTTAAATAAAGTTACCATATTATCTTTATTATTAATTTGGTGAGAAATTTTTTAAATTAAAGAGACTTGTTACTAATCGTTTAAATAAAAAATATGTTTATTTTTTAAAAAAGACATTCAAATTTTGACATCTCAAAATGAAAATATGAACTCAAAATGAAAATATGAACATTTAATTCACAATAGAAGAGTAATATTTTTTAATTAATCACGCCAACTAACATAAAGCAAATCACATTTTAGTAATTTTAAGTAGGTAGATTCAATAGATAACATAATAATTTATTGTTGAACCATCATGGTCGTTCTATTGTCCAAAAAAGAAAAAAAAAGCTCAACTTTGATCTATATGAAGTAACTCTCTAAAAAAAAATCCCTAAGAAAATTAATTGTATTAGAACTTGCCTAAGAAAGAAATGAAAAACTAAAGAAAAACCAAGATATGATTTGGGTATAAAATCTTCTCTTTCAAGAAAAAAGAATAATATCATTCTAAAACGATCGGAAAAAGAAACATGCAATAAGGATTCTTGTAAAATAAAATCTCTACCATGACTATCCTTGTATAAATTCTCTCATTCCCATTGAAACAAATCACTACATTTGTACACTCAGATTTCACCCCAAAAAAAAGGAAGGGTCCTATCTTTGCATATGGCTAATATCTTTTTAGATCTGCAGTATCTCTACCTTTGTTATTCTTATCTTTGTATAATTTATCCTTATCTTGTACATAAATATAGAGTTAGCTATGTGTGCTGTAACAACTACATATCAGTTTCCATGTTCTAGTAATTACCACATAAATATAGCACTTCTGGTTTTTATAAAACGGATAGAAGAAAAAAGATATTTTCATAATACAACCTTCAAACCACAAGAAAACACCAAAACCCTTGTTCTCATACCCCCACCCAAAATTTAACCCGCTTGATTCCAAGGAGACAACTGCAGACAAAGTGAATAAGAGTTAAGATACAAGAAAACAAGAACCTGAAAGAAATAAGTGGTGGAATAAATGGTACTCTAAGCACAAAACTTCTCAAAAGGAGTTGAATTACGTGGTCAGGGCTAAATCATAAACTGAGCTACAATTATTGCGTTATATTTTCCGTGAACAGTGTAAACAGGTGGACCAATTCATATAAGAAATGTGTATAATATGTTTGACAACAATGAGTGTTTACCAAAGCTTTTTTCCGGTGTCATACTCCGTTAGAAATTATAATAGAGAGTCCAGTCACCTCAACAATCCTCGTCTGGGACCATAACTTTATCCCCATGCCTTCCGTTTTTTTTTTTTGTTGAAAATGAAATTTATCATTTTTTATTCCTTTTCTAAAGCAAATTAAGAATGATGAAGTAGCAAATTTATCATATTTAAATTTCTGTTCAGAAAAGGGGAAAAAAACGACACATACAATTAAAATTATAATTTTTTTGAAGTTTCTCAAAGAAGATAAAAATAAAAGGCAACATGATCTATAAAAAATATTTTAAAAAAGAAAATAGAAACAATGCCTCCCAGTTGAGTATATTTACTTCTTAATAATTATTAGGGCTTAAAGAATTATATTATAAAACAAGTTCTTTATAACATGCAAACAACAAAAAAGAATGTGAATAAAATTGATTACTATATTTACATGTAGTGAAAAAAATATATTACTATAATAGAATTTTTTTTATATAAACTTTTCTTTTGATGGTACCGGGAGCAGGAACGGTGTACCATTATTGAGAATATATTGTTTGCAAGTAAGAACCATGGTAGACCTTCCTCCTGGTTTGGAAAACAGGCTCATCAAGGGAGTGCCCAAGATAGCGATAACACAATGGCACATCACTATGCCGTGAGCCCTGTCATCTCCTCCACAAAGACCTAAGAAATCACCACAAGAAAAGAGTGAATGCTGACATCACCAAGAGATTTTCATGATCTAATCTCACATTTCTTTCAAAAAGAAAAGGATAAAAAACCCTGAGGGGAAAAAAAGGAAATCTTTAAACACTAATTATAGAAAGCAAAAGATGATGGGATAGGTCAAGATTAATTGTTAAAAGACAAGTGTTAACTTTTAACAGCTTTATGTAACGCAGACAACTGAGGAAATCAGTATCTCTTAATTATTTCTTTACGAGACATAATTAACTCCCAAAGGAGAGGGAAAAACAAAAGAAAAGAAATATATACATAAGGTTGAATATTTCAACCATAAAAGCAGCCATTTTTTGACTTGATTTTTTTCCATGCATGGCACAAAGAAAAACCTTAGCCACCATGGATTCCTTTTTCTTTAAATTTCAGTTATTTTAATTTATAATCATTCTATCTAAAATTAAATGTTCACATTTGATTTAATTTAAATTAAAAAAAAACCTTTGACATAAAAAATTACTACATTATCTTTGATAACATTAATTTGATTAGTGGTGAGACTCTTAGTTAGTGAGATCTTTATATTAAGAAAATTGTTATTGAAACTTTAGATGAAAAAAAGTAAATGAAATTGACAAGTGATATAGCGAATCAAGTATTGCAATTTATCAAGTATTGCAATTTAGTTTGTAAAATGTTATTAGTTATAATTTAAGTTTGAACTTTAGGAGAATAATATTTTGTAAAACTTTAATAAAAATTCTAATTCTTTACATAAAAATAAAAAATAAAGCTTTAGAAAAATAAATCAAACTAATCGTGAATCATAAAAGAGCATCTTTTCGAATTAAGTTAGCAAATGATTAAATTAACCAGGAAAGTCTAGGTGCTCCACTATCAAATGTATCAATATCAGTAGAAAAAGTCAATTTATTTTCATTGAATCCCGTACGTTGAAAAGCACAAAATTGGCATGCATTTTCCAAGTCTACATAAGACTTCTGTCTCTGATTCTTCCAAACAGTTAATGTCAGACTCAATCACGTGATTAACAGTTTTTAAACTCTGGAAAAATCTCAAAGCAGATTTGGACAATTGGATCAACACAATCAGCAGCAGTTTGTTTTCCTATATGACTTCGATGAACCTCACTGCACATGTTTCCTAGTCAGAGATTGTAATGAAAAATTGAGCCAATTGGACTTGTAGCAATTGTTAAGAGCATATTTGTTGGAAATTTCAATTAAAAAAAAGAACTCATTGAAAATGTAATGATTTGTTGTCTGCACAGATTCTCGAAACGGCTGAGCATGTGCCCCTTCAACTATTTGTTCTTTCTCAACTTCTATTTTAAGGGTATTTCTTTTATGTTTGGTTTGTTTCCCATATCTGTTTTTGAAAATTCAAATTAGTCTTATATTTTTCTTATTTTTAGTATTAGATATTTTGATCAATTTCAGAATAGTAAGAATAATACTGAAATCCTTTGCTTCAACTATCTTCCTCCCTATTGTTTCTGAATCTCTTTTGTTATTGAACTACTTGGTAAAGATTTCTTGATTCCTGCTTCTTCATATAATGATTCTCTTTTGCTGGTCTTTTTTCCAGATATTTTCCATGATTTTTTCTTTTTGAGGACCCTTTTCGGAGCGCCTAAATCGTTGAAGTAATTTGTTTAATTAACTAATCATGGCCCGTAGCCCTTTCTGCGTTTTTAATGGGTGGGGTGTTTGTGTCCATTTTTCTATTTTTACTTCCATTCTGAGCAATGCATTGAAGTGAGTTAAGTTAGGCTATTTGGATTATGTAAGAAACGCTGAGTATACAAACAGTCAGTTATAACTCGTTGGAAGTTATAACTAGGACTTAACCTGAAAAACAACTCAACAAAACGTAAATCACACAAAAACGTTTGTTAACGCAGTTCGACAATCCTCTTGTCTACGTCTGCGGGGCCCTCACCCAGATTAGTTTGCTCTTCAAAAGTACAAAGGGATTCAATACAATTTTCCCTATGACTACTCCTTGCAAACTAATCACTCGATCACTATAGCTCCTCACTATAGTATTGCTGATAAAACAGCCTCGATTTCACACCATTCAACAAACTACTTAATCCAACAACTTGATTAAGTAGTCTACTCGAAAATGCCCTTCAACAACAAAAAGGGACTTGTTCAATACAAAGTATAATCTTCTACTTGTTCGAGTATCACCAATAAGCACTCATAGACATAGAATAAACTCGAACTATTGCTCAGCAATTTCTCAGCATTGTGCAACTGATTATTGCTTCACAACCTTTGAACCGATTCTCTCAATATTCACCTTCTTCTCTGATTGCATTCGGTTCTCCATTAATCTGCACGAACATCCTCTTTATATAGAGTTAGAAGTCTCTTCCAAACAGTCCTTCTCCTAATAGGAATCAATCAAGGATATACTCCAATATCTTCCAATATTCTTGTTCTTCTCCTAATAGGAATCAATCAAGGATATACTTCAATATCTTCCAATATTCTTGTCCATGTAGACTTCCTAATCTTTAACCAATAAAGATTTATCTCCAAAGATAGCTCATAAACAGATATAGCATATCTTTTTATCTTCAAAATAAATTGCCATCAATCTTCCAATTTATATTTAGGAATAATCCTAATTTTTTCCGTAACAGATTATATTTTGTGTAATTTTTGTTTAAGAAAGTAAATAATAACTCCACAACTTGAAGCGGTTTAATAAGTGAATTATTAAAGTCAAAGTAAAATCACATGTTTGATTCTTACGTCACATGTTTGATTCTTACGTGTGACGTTTTCTCAAAGAATTAAAGTTAATGATACATTTGTATTGAATTTTGTAATTTTCTATATTTAAATGGTTGATATGAATGAAACTTGGTTCCACGTAAATGTTATAATTATAAAATAAGCAAATATATTCAACAAAATAGTCCTTTCAAAAAAATTATTCTAATAAGAGTATAGTTTTTTGTTAAGAAGTATTAGAAAAATATAATTCACGAGGAATTAACACATAAGTGTAGGGAGAATATTTATATTTTGAATTGATTGAAAATTTTGGAAATAAAATGTAATTAAATTGACAAACTTTTTATCGAAGAATTGGAAAAAATAAAAAGAAAAAAGAAGCCGAAGCAAATATTTCAAATTAGGAAGTAGCGTAGCCCTATTGATGAGTTGCAAATTCAAGACTTCACAATAAATACAATGATAAAACATTTACCAAGTGATCTGTTATATCTTGATCAAGATATGCATTTTATGCCTCTTTGAATTCTATTGATGCTGAATTGCTAGTTGGGCACTTCAGCGATGCCGCGTACTTTGCCTCTCATCGAACCTAACAAATTCAATTCACATAAATAGGCGGCTTAATTAGATGATGTCCCGTTACAGGCAAACCATAACAGACAGACACGTTGTGTGTGGAAAAATTTGCTTCATTTGTATATTTTCCTTTTCTTAGTATGTTTCAATCTTCATTCTCCTCGTGGCTTTTATTTCATCTTACTTCTAGCACATACATGAATCTTCTAAACTCATGTATTAGATTATGTGACAATAATTGAAACATGCTTATTTAAAAATATTACATACTCTCTCCATCTAGAACTAAATATTCATATTTGATTTCTCTAAAAATTAAAAATAGTCTGGTCTTAAGAAAGTTATTACATTATTATTTTTATTAATTTGGTCACTGATGCGAATATTAATAAATGATATGTAAATTATTTAAATTAAATATGTTATTAGTGTAAATTTAGACAAAATATATTTATGTATGGAAAATAAACATTCACATGTGAATATTCAATTCGGATAGAGAAAGTAACATATATTGATGGTCTATAGAAATAATTAAGAATACCAAAAATCAAAACGATGAAAAAGCTTAGAGAACATTCATCATATCCATTTTTGTATCTTTCAGAAACCAGCCAACAAAACAGGGACAAATTAGAAAGTGATCCAACATAGCAGTCCACAAAATGTTGAAAAACAAAAATAAAATAAAACTGTCTTCCACGAATTGCTATTATTATATGTCTTTGAGAAGTTATATTACTTGCTCACTACTTCTGTATTGACTTTATAAATACCAGAAAAGGAGAGAAGAAGAAATGATGAAATTTATATCTTATTCAAAATAACCTTGTATCTGAAGTTATGAACCTTTATTCTTACATTCTAAGATGTGTAGTAAGTTAGAGTTTAGCAGCTTTGTTTGACAATCTTCCAAGCAAGATTCTATTCTTGATCTAATTCAACATTCTTTATGTACATTGCGTTTTGTCTAGATCTAGCATTTGAATAACAAATGAATTTAATATTATTGGATAACAATTGCTTCATCGGACTAATTTGAAATATTCTTGTTTTCTTTTTAAGATGTTTAAAATTGATTATTAACATTCTTAATAAAAAATTTAAAATGTATTTTTTCTTAGAAAGTACTGCAAACGATTTCCTTAATTTAAGGAATTTATTTCCACAAACTTATAAACTTTACTAATAAATAACATTGATAATAATTTATCTATTTTACACTAGATTAATGGAAATTTTTAACTTTATGAAATAATTCAAAGATGAAAATAATGCGATTGTCTCAAAAAAATTACTTTAAATAACATTTATGCCAATTTATACAAAAATTGAATGAGAAAAATTAACAATATATTGTGAAGTTGTATTTTATGGATGTATTTTATGAACATTTAAGTTTTTTTAAAACGTATTTTTTATTTAACAAATTTATATGTTTTGTTTTTTTAAGTTTTTAGCTGTTCTAAAATTCCTATTTCAGCCTCTGAAACTTACCCTTCGCTTATATAAAATTGTTGTTGATCAAATGCGATTAGTCGATGGGTCAGTCAGCAAATTTAACTATCAGCCGACAAGTTCTAAATCAGCTAATGAATTTAGTGTTGATGACCACAAAATGGTTCAAAGTCTCAACCGATTGAGGTTGATGAGTCAGTGAAATCTTTTTTAAAAGATGAATTTTTGGAGTAACTATATAGAGCCTCTAATATCCTTCTTTGTGATGAAAAATAGGTAAATGTTTGGACAAAATGACTTTGGAATGGATAAATGACGAGTCTCTTATGTGACTATCAAATTTAACCATTTAAAACTCCTATATAGATAGGGCAAATAAGATTGTATCCACGGAGATTTGTAAAATTTTGAGTGAGTTTAAAATTATATAAAGACAAAACTAAATTAAACAAACTTAAAAGAAACTATATTTGTTTTATATATATTGTATTAAAAATTAATTATACAAAATATTTTTCATGAAAATAAATTAATAAAAGACGTTAACAAGGAAATTGATATCAAATTCTTCATTTAATGGGATAAATCATTGATAAAGAACTTATTGAGTAGTTGATTTTATAATCTCGAACAGTTAAGATAGATTTCTATCATTACTAATTAGATTAATATCGATCAGCTCAGACAAATTAATCTTACTTCAATTATATACCTATGTAAATAGAATATTTAATTAAATTACATTAAGTTTATAAGGACATCACCAATGTTAAATTATACATAATAATGAAGCTTCAAATAAATATAATTTAAATAATATAATTTCCTGTTAAATTAATTAAGTCAAGAGCTTGACTTTAATTAAACTAATAGATACTACTATGATTATCAATTCAGTTGATTAATCATGCAAATTTTAAAAAAATTCTAATTAATTAACATGATTATTTAATAATATTACTGGAATTATATAAATACTCAAATTAATAAATAACATGACTAAAATAATTAAACCCGCAAAATAAAGAAAATGGTTACACAATCATATATTTACAAAACTAAAAATATTAAATAAAACATAAATTGCCGATTTTACCCTTTATAAAAGTAAAATAGAGAGATTTTACCTCACACAATAAAAGTACAAAGAATAAATGATGAATATATTACTCTCCACATTTACGAAAAGTAAATTTGGTGATGTTACTCACCAATAGTACGATAAATAAATGATATAAAATAAATAAAAAATTTAAATAACAGAAAAGTAAAGTTGAAAGTTAAAAGTTAGAAGTTAGAGCGGTAAATTGGCCATTGTTTAAATTAATTTAATCATAGTCCAAAATAAACTCCAGTGTTCTATATAAAGGTAATTATCTCAAAATCCAATTAATTAATCACTTTAATGAATGTCCTTGCTAAAGTTACTCACAATACATGACTCAAATGAATAATTTTAATAATTGAAATCAATAATAAAAATGATAATTTTCCTTGGATTTCTCCCGGTAGTAGTTCATCGGTATTCTTAAAATCTCATAAAAAAACCTTTCAAAATAAACTCTAAAAATTCTAAAAATACTTAAGATCTATTACAAAATATTGGTAAGAAAATTTGGCAAAGTTTTTTATTGTAGAAGGTTGTACAAATATAGTAATTTCAAACCCAATTTATAGAAATTTACAGGGGGAAAATTTTAAATAACAATAAATAAAATATGACAAAATAAAAGTAGTCGGGGACAAAGTGGAGTTTCTGGAAAGTTGGAACAAAACATGTGAAGTGGAAAAAGTTGCATCAGTCACCACATGTTGCCAATCTGATTGGTCGCGTCTTTCTTCAGCTGCCGTACATGGCTCGTGTTGCCATCTAATTGGTCCAAAGTTTAACACAAGGATCACTATTAATTTTGCGCGTGCTAGTATGTGTCTCGCTATTTCCAACGGCGAGATGCATCCATATTCAGTCACGTTGCCATTCTCTACGCGTGACACGTGTCCTCAACATTTGTTTCTCACATTTATCAAATCGAGTTTCACATGTCGTCATCTTATTTGCTTCTTGTGTTAACAAAGTGATTGACGAGGCTTTTTTGTACACGTGGCAGTGCCATGTGTCATCCACTGTAATAATGTTTTTGTTTTTACAGAAACATAATAAATATCTAAAAACACTACAAACAACAAATATTAATATGAAATGTAAAATAAAAATAAAATAACATAACTTAAATGAAATGAAACACAAATAACATAATAAAATTATATAAAAATACATATATTTTTTTGTTTAATCAACAAATTTTATTATTTTGAACAACTCAAGCAGTTACAAAGAGCTCTCCAACCTAGCTAACTTGTTTATAAGACTAAAGTAAGCCAAAAACTGAAACTTCCAAAACGATAAAGGAAATGCATAAAGGAAAATCGTAAAGAAAGCTATGTAAACAAGTTTTTAGCTTAAGGAAAACAAGAAAGATAAAGCTAGAAAAGTAATTTGATAAAAGAAAAGTTATTTAATTTGATATTGTCATGGTTGATCGTGGTGATCTCTAACTTATCATTTATATCTTATTTATAGACCATCAATTTAGTTGGTTTCCTTGGATTTCAAGATGCATTACGCCACATTTCTCATTTTTGCACAATATCTTGAAATCACTTCTCCATGAGTAAACCACGTTTGGAACCACTTATCTATATTTGAAGTAGTGAGAATAATGTATTAACTTAGTTTTCAATCAACAAAAATGGTCTATCAAACACTCCCCCATGATCTAACTATATTTGAAGCCATTTTTCCATGTTTGAAATCATCAGAGAAGTGTTTTGACTTAGTTTTAAATAAGTTGAATTAACATTATCTCTATTAGATGACCAGACTAAAAATCAAGAAAGTACTTATATCCATCATCTGTCTTATGTCAACAATTCATCTCCAATTAATTGACTTTGTTCATCATCTAATTAATCAATGTCATTTATTGTGAGATTTTATCCGCTATTTATAAAAATGAATATTTTTTCTGCCAACAAAAATAAATAAAACATCTCACTCCTCAAACATTAAATTCTAGCTCTGCCACTACATGGAGTTCTTTTTGTTAGAGAGGTTCACAATAACAAAAAAATAAAGAAATAGAAAGGGTTTGTAATAACAAATATAGCTACTATCCATGTTTAAATAATTAGAGTTTTTCACACTTCAAAATGATCGTGTGAGAGTTATATATATTACTTTTTTAAAAAATTAAAAATTGTCTTTTTATTTAAAGGTTAAAAATTATTTTATTATAAAGTTTACTCTTATTATAATGAGTTTAGTCAATGACAAAATGGATCTAGATAGTTTAATAGTAAAATTTTAAATTAAAATTTATTTTAATAAGTAAATATTTATTTTTAACATTAAAAATTTTAATTGAAGAAATATATAACTACTGTAAATACTCTCAATGTGGTAAATCAATCACCAGAAGCCCATGGAAAAGAGTTCGTGGCTTTACGATCCTATCATGCTATTCAATTGATCTCTTTTATATGCCCACCAGATTCCTACCTATAAATTATAATAATGGTTATTTTTTAAAAAATAGAATAATAATGGTATTGTATATATTTTGATTCCATATGAAGTATTCAATTTAGTGAGAAAATTTTACATGAATTCGGAATTTGATATTAATTTTTTAAGAAAATTATATCTTTTTCATAACATATTTTCACCAAAAATTGTGTATTTTAAAACATCAGTATTCTAGTCTATCATATAATTTTTTTTCTAAATACTATTAAAAACAAAAAATATAATTCCAATTCAAAAAGCCTGAAATTTCAATGATAAACTGATTTTTACAAACATATACTATTTTGTTTTTTTTGAGGAACAAAGACAATTCATTAAAGACCAGAAAGTACATGAGAGAGGAAGAGGCAACCTAAAGCAAGCTTGACAAGATTATCTGCAGGATTTTGCATTTGGAAAGGCGAGCAGTACTCTTAAGAGAATTTCAGTGGAAGTTTGAGATGACATTTTTCCTATGCGAAGCGAATAGTGCATTTAAAAATGTAAAATATTCATAAAATACACATAACAGCACAAGATCATTTAAAGTAAAATTTCATAAACTATATAATGTTATTTTTCATATTTGAATTTATTTCACAGTTTCAGAAGTTCTCGTTGTACACTTGCACAATTATGCATCTCAAGAGTAAATCGAATGATATTCAATGATTCTTTACTCAGTCTTTTTTTTTATGAAAGTGATTTTATTTTCATGATTTCTAGATAAATATATAAGAGAACAATATTTTGTATTGCAATTTCATCTAACACTTGCATATCATACTTCTAATCTCTTATATATCATTTTCTTAGTAAAACTACTTTTACGTAAATCAGATAGACGTTTAAGAAAAATAGATAGAAGTTCACCACGTAGTTGGACATTGACTTTAATTAACCATCTAATTATCTTCAGACATTTCTTTCGACATTAGAAATCGTAATCTCTCTATTATAATGTGATATATTTTTGTCAATGCATTAATGGAGAGCAAATGTTAATAATTTTGAAGTGTGCTGATTGAATTATCCATTTTGTAAAGAATGCAAGAAGAAGAAGTGTTTATTTGAATAAGAAAAAAAGAAGAATAAGCGAAATGATAATTCTTGAGTTGCATAAGAATAATTATTTTGTCAAATAACAATCCTTATATATATATATATATATATATATATATATAGAGAGAGAGAGAGAGATAGCACACAAACACAATATATATATTATCTCTTTTTTCATTTTTGCATTTTGTTCATTTTTCAAATTAATAAATATAATTCTGTTTGAATATAATATTCTATCATCTTACTAATTTTTCATTTTGTGCCAATGTTTCAAAATAATTTGAAAAATGACATATTCCCCTATTTTCACATTTGTTATTTTTGAATATGATTTGAAAAAATGGCACAAAATGCCAAAAGTTAAATAACACATCACCTCTTTTTTCTTTTGCCATTTTGTACAATTGTTTCAAATCGTATTGAAAAAATTACACAAAAGGATGATTTTGTAAAGATGATGAGATATTATATTCAAACAGAATTGTATTTATTAATTTGATAATGCACAAAATGCCAAAATGAAAAAAAAATGATATAATATGTGTGTGTGTGTGTATATATATATATATATATATATATTTGTGTGTGTATGTATATATGTTTGTCTATATATATAGAGTTTGCTAGCTTGTAAAAATTCTTTACTCATTTATTCTCTATTACAAACCAATAAGATCTCTATATTTTTTTCTTCTCCTTCTTTTTTATTATTTATTTTCTTATATTTAGTCTATACATATGAAAGACACATCATCCAAATGTGTGCAAATCTATGACCCTTCAACTTTTTAACGAATAAAAAAAAATCAAATGAAGTTAAAAACAAAAAGTAAAAATAATCGAAATTTTTGAAGGTGTGACATTTGGGAACAAAGTGTCCGTGGCACTGGAATTTAGAAGAATATTAAACACTTTCAATATTAGTTTCGTTTATGGATTAAACAACTCTTGATTAATACGAGTAGTTTCTCAAACAATTATAATATGAATGCTATCACAATAGGTATAATTCCAAATGCATTTAGCAATATTTATAAAATATAAACAAATTCTATATATGAACAAATGACTATCTTGATGCAACTTGCTAATACATTCATAGCTTTACCATGAGATTATGATATGTTGAAACAATTATTTAATATCACTTCTTGGTGCAACCTCAAATTGGATATTAAACTAATTGGTATTTTGAATGTGGATAATTTCTTTGACGGTTTATTATAATTTCTTGATTTAGCCGTTGAACATAGTTTATTATCTCCTATTGGACAAAATATTGTTGTTGTAGAATCTCAAAACATGATTTGTTAGATAAATTGAAAAAATTTGTTCTGCATTTTGATCCCAACATACTTCTAATATATGAAGCGTGAATAGGAACATGAAAAATAGAAATTCGGATGAACTTGATTTAGAACTAAAATTGTAAACAAGATTGCTATTTCATTAAAGTTTGATATTTAATGTATTTTATTATTGATGTGCAATATTTGAGGTTTAATATTGATATGTAATGTGCAATTTTAATTATTTTAATATATAATGTTTTATATTTTAATATTAAAAATAATTTTAATTTGTGTTGTTTGATATTTTAATTTTAAAAATTATTATTGTTATTATATATATATGCACATGTGTGTGTATATATATATATAGTGATAAGTAATTACTAAAATTAAGTAAAAATATATACATGTATGAATGTTTATATTTTAATCTTAAGAATGTTTATTTACCTTAAAAATAAAATATATAGCATATATATATAGTTATATATATATATATATAAACATTTAAATATAATTAATTATGAGTAATAGATAAAAACTAAGTAAACTACTCATTTATAGTAAACTAGTAAAAACTAAGTAATAGACAAAATTATATTGTATCAAGTGGAACTAGGGGTGTTCATTCGGTTTAATGGTTTGGTTTTTAAAATTATGGATTGGTTTTTCGATTTTCGGTTTCATCTCTAGACAAACCAAACCAAACCATATTAATCCTAAAACCAAACAACCAAAAAATCAAAATATTTCGGTTGGTTTGGTTTAAACCAAATTTCTCCATTTTATAAATTACTAATATAATGTTTGATAGTAAATCATTTGAAACAACTCATGGCTACAAAAAAAAAAACAAAAAGTCCTTATAATAAAAATACATAAAAAATTAAGTCTCATGAAAAATTGAAGTTAAAGTATTCAGTATAATATTCATAACATTTTAGTAAAAATAAGACTTGTCATTTGATGAATTTCAAAACTTCTTCATCAAAGATATCTGTCAAGAAAAAGAGATAAAATTAAAACTTGAATTGTATTAAGAATCTAATTTTTTCCAATAATTAAACTATAGTTGTTGAATTGGAGTGTTAGAGTTTTGAGTTTTGACATTTTTTTCATTAATATCTCAACCTAATAATAATAATAATATATATGTTAAATTCGGATTTTCGATTATCCAAAATTTCTAAAATTGAAACAAAACACCAAACCATACTTTTGAAAAATTTCGGATATTCAAACCAAATAAACCGAAAAATCAAAAAACCAAATGAATTTAAAATTACAGATTGGTTTGGATTGATTTGATTTTTGAACACGCCTAAGTGGAACTGTGGCAAATTTTCAATTTTCTTGTGGGCAGGGTTCCGCCTCTGGCGACTGGTTATAGAGTTTGCTAGTCTATAGGTACATAATAAATAGAAGTAAAACCAGAACCCGTAAAAGTAGCAAGCAAATTGAAAATATGGCTTAAAGGTGAAAAATACATGAAATTATTAAGAATTTCATTTACAAAGATAAGACTCTCGTAATTCAAGCATAACACCATATATTTTTAAGGAATTATATCTATTGCCGCTAAAATTTGGTCATGCCATGCAATACCAGTTAAATTATTGTCAATCAATCAAGCTAAATAGTTAGCTAAGTATAGAAACAGACTCCTAGACAAGCTAGAAAGCAATTTGCCCAAAATTTTGAGGCTAAGCGGAATTCTTCCTACCTTTTTATTTAAGCTGCTTTTCCTTGGATAAGGCCCGAAGATTTCTATCACTAACCTTACTTGTTGGGAAAATAAATTCTGGAAATAATTTTTTTTAAAAAAAATAAAATAATTTTAAAACGAAATTTTATCAATTTATCTATATTTTATAGAAATCGAATTTCTTTACAAACCTTGGTAACTTATCTATGACTCAATAGTTAGGGGGGAAGGTATACTTTTTCTATCATAAATTAATTGTTTATATTTCTATTCTATTTTAGAATATTTAAAAATAAATATTAAATTTTTAAAAATTTAATATTTACATATTGTCAGGTGGAAAAAAAAAAGAGAGTAGAAAATGGGGATTCACGTGTAGGTTAGGCAGGTAGGTAGTTACTAACGGTAAAAGATGATAGGGTGAAACCGAAGACAGTACAGATAGTAACCAATCCCGAGGCTCCGCCGAGAGAGGATGGGTTGTTAAAGTGGGGACAAGAGATGGGGGAGAAAAGGGAAAACAGGTCATGTGAAAGCAAGCGTGTGGTTATGTCTCTAAACCGTACACGTGACGTTGTCTTCTTCCTCTTTTTTCTGGCCTTTTGGATGTGTCCTTAATTTAAAAGCTTTCTTCTTCTTTCCTTTTTTTACTGCATCAAAAGAACATTGAATCTGACTCGTTTTGGGAATTATATCGGTATCTGATATACTGCCATTCAGTTCCCGACAGAAAATGTACACACGCCTCTACTTTTATGCCACTACACTTCCATTTCATAATTTGGTCTCGCAAATACTAGTAGAAAAATTAGGGTTAATTTCATAATTTGTTTTCAAAATAAGTTTTTCAATTTTGTATAAAAATATATCTTAAAATATATTTTTTAACTTTACACATATATCTTATTTAATTATATAAATAATATTTTTATTATTATTTAATTAAAATTACAATATTAAATCATTTATTATTATATTATTATCAATTATGTAAGATTCAAAATATATCAATCGACTTTCAATTTATAATATTTTGTTTTTATCCAAACATAACTTCATTTCAATGCAAAATAAAAAATACTTTTATAACTCAATCCAAATATATTCTATATGATTCGTCCTCATCAATCTAAGTTCATTTTTTTCCTTGCCAAAAAATTAGTTTTTATTTTTTAAAAATGATTAATTATTTAAAATATATCACAATTGTAAATATTATGGCTTAAAAAATATATTTATTTAAAAAAATTAGCATTCAAAATTGGATTAGATATTATTTTTGTTCATAATTAAACATTTCTTGTCGGCTTAGATTAAAAATTAAGGAGAACCTTAATTTAACTATATGTAAATACTATATTATCTTAATTATTAATGTGTAAATAATCGTGAGATCTATATGTTAATGAACTATGAATTCTTTAAATTTAAATAAGTTATTATTTTAAAATTAAATAGGTTATCAGTTACATTTTTTCCATTTATATAATATATGGGACCAACTTATTCAATAAAAATAAGTTACAACCTGGGACCAAAGTTCCCTCGTAGTACTACTATCAGCAGGGCTAAATCCTAAGACTTCCTCAGAAATCAATTTGAATGGAAATATATAAACACAAAAATACATATATATTTCTAAAACAAGACCAAAAATTTCATTGAATTTTTTTTGTTACAAGAAATACTCTCACTCTACATTGTTATTACAAGGAAATCTCTTTTGAGAAAAAGGGCAAAATTGTGATTCAGGCTATTCTGACCACAGCCTTTTTTTTTCCTTTTCTCTTCCGTGCAGGGAAAATGATGATATTGTGATCATCCTAGGCCCAATTTATTTGGATCGGCAAAGTAATCACCGGCCCCAATATTGAGACATTTATTTGGGTCCGAGCCCATTGAACTGTTTATTTTGATTTAGCCTTCATTGAGTGACTTCTAAATGAGCTAAATTTCGGGGATTTATTAATGGGGCATTATTGCAAGTGAAACCCCAATATGGGGCTGTGGAAATTCCTTCAGTAGTTGCGTTGCCAGTTGCAGATTTGGCCCATTCAGAATGCAATGAATTGGCTTTGAGAGGTTTGAGCTTTCATACTGGGCCATAATGACCCTCATATTTGGTTACTCTTCCAGACTTCCACTTGTTGAAAACAATCAAATAATTGGTTTACAATTTATTGATCTAATCATAATTAAGTTGCAATTTAAATAGGCGATGTAATAATTTATAATTTAAAATTAATATGTATATATATATATAGATATTATACCAACAAGGATTAAAAAAATAAAAATTGTCAGAACTTATAATCTGGGCATCAATAATTTTGAGTTTTGAGTGGTCAGAATAGTAGAATAAATTAGAAGTATGTGAATAGGAAAAGAAATTGGTAAAGAAGAAGAATAGGTGGCAACCAATTCTAAACCTCTTTGAATCATTAGGGTGATCTTTATCAGCATGACCACAGTTCATCTAAGAAAGCTTTGAGCAAAAACAGGAACAGGTTCATAAAAATGCTCAAAAACTCAACTTGTTTTGAGACCACCAGAGTGACTAGACGAGCATTGCAAATTGTTCCAGAAGTAAATCCAAAGCAAAGGTCTGACTCTGATAAATGCTCAATAAAAAGTAAGACATATCTTGAACTTGATGATGACTATTGAACCCTGCAGCAAGATGAACTGAATGGAAATTGTCCAATTTACACCAATGAGTTTCATCATGAATGGAAAACCCTGCAGCCGACCAAACTTCCTTAGCAAAGGACAAGAAATAAAAACATTGGGGTTTGGAAGCACAAAGTCAACACATATAAATTTTAATTACTCCTTATTTCATTCTCTTTTTTTTTCTTCATGTTTATGTTCAACTAAATAGAATTAAATTTTTAAAAATACTTATTCAAAGATATGTGACCACCTCAAAAAGTCACTAAATGCGTTTGAAAAAGCACTTATAAAATGTTTTTTTTTTGGATCCAAGAGAAATTTGGTTGCATGAAAAACTACAACTTAGACAAGCATATAGAATACGTGTATCCTTCCATTTGAATGAAATTATCTCCTTGCACCGGTTGAGAGATTTCTCCCCAAGTTTATTTGCTTATTCATTTCTCATCTCATCAAATTTTTTGGTGCTTAATTTGCTTGCAACAGGATTTTAGTAGATAACTAAAACTTTCTTTGTGGGAAATTGGTAATTATCTAATAGAATATGTGATGCAACCAGAATTTTAGAACAAACGACATATTAAACTTTATCCATTTTATAGACTATTATTGTTTGCTATCAGAAAGTCTGTTATAGTTATTGCGAAAAAAGGGGGAAAAAAGAAGAAGAAAAGGAAACTAATAGTTATTGTTATATTACAAATCGATTGATAACAAGTTGTCTATGGATTAACGGGATCTTCTACATGGGTATAAGTCTGATCACGGTTTAGTTTATGAATCGAATTTGACATGATTATGGTTTTGAACATTACAATTACACTTTTAATATGATTCAATTTCTATTATAACAAAAAAAAAAAACTTAAATTAAAACAATTCAAAAAGTAAATTTAATAAATTTTTATTAAAGAAATGAGTAGCTTCATAAAAATAGGTTTGGACTTGGTTTTTGTTTAAAAAAAAATTAAATTATCTACATATCATTTGAAAGTATAAATGAATCAAAGGTTTAGTCTTATAAGTCACTACTTATAAAACAATATTTTATAGGCTATTCATGTGCTTTCACCTTTATTGTTGTGTATTATTATTATTAAAGTTGTGTTGTTAAATTAAAATTAAAATTAATAAAGACTTAATTTTTTTATAAAAAAAC
This sequence comes from Apocynum venetum, assembly GCA_019593545.1. Lineage (NCBI taxonomy): Eukaryota > Viridiplantae > Streptophyta > Magnoliopsida > Gentianales > Apocynaceae > Apocynum > Apocynum venetum. The sequence goes on from SRSM01000137.1 coordinate 2,471,257, forward strand.
ATCAAAAGAAATAAATTTTCTCCTCGTTATAATATTTGGTCAAATTTTATTTTTTTTATCAAAGTTATTTTGTCAAATTAAAATTCAAATGAATGACATTTAAAATAAAAAAATATTGTCTTCTCTTGTTTGTTATATGTATTCAAAGTTTCGTTGTCAAATTAATGAATGTAATCTATTTATTTTAAAAAATAAAATTTCTATCTCCAGTTTAACCGTTCATAAATTATTGATTTTGATTTATGAACTATCAATTAATAATAAACTTAGACGAACCAAAATTGAAAATCTTGAATTTATGAATCGCAAATTAAATGAATAATTGCCTACATTGGTGTAAGATGAATTCTTTTACATTAATTTATTCTTTGATGATATTTAAGAGACTCTTCAATCTACAATGTAAATATAAAAAAAAGTTATGTGACATCATTAAAGTCAAGGATGTCATCAAATTCGCATATACAATGCAAAGGTCATGAGATAATGTCATGCTAACGTGTCTTTGATAATGTTAAGAAAAATGTTATTTCTTGACATCCTTTTTGACAAGCTGACTCAAATATATAGATAAAAAATATAATTTTTAATAAATTAACTAATTAACAAATGATACGTGTTCAATGTAATTGATTATTAATCTTATATGATTTTTAAAATATAATATCAAGTCATTTAACATTCATGTGAATGAACAATTCAATTATTAATTGACATGTATTATATTTCTTTTTTCCAATCCACTTAAGCAACATCATTTGTTGGGTTGGGATTTTGTCTAGGTTCCATAGGACCATTCAGGGTATGTGGATCCTAAAAACTTTTGTACCATTAGGATTTGTATTGGATTTTTTTTTTAAAAATAATATATATATATATATATACTATGAATTAGTAATTAAAAACTTTTTTCTTTTTTAAAAAAATATTATTCAAATTTAGATTTTAATCTTTTCCCAAGACTTGAATATCAGTTTTCATGTTATCCATTCAATATTTTTTAAATATATATATTTTTTGTTCAAAGCCACATATTTTAAAAAAATATTAATTATATTTTAATTATATAATAAGTGAGATCTAGTAAAAAATTAAAATATTACTACATAAAAATTCACATTTTATTTAAATACACTAATATTTTTTTAATTATCAAAATAAAATAAAAGTTCATTTTAAAGCTCATTGAACTGATGTATGGAGAAGTCATCATTGGTATAATGAAGTTGGGGAAGAAGAAATCGCACATACGAACAATTTTGAAATCCACAAAGGTAAGGACCAAGCGTGGACGAAAAAGGATTCCACTACGCAAGCAAACCATGATGGATGGGCCCCATGGATCCAATCTAGCACGTGACCGCCCACAAAGCACCTACCTTGCCTTAGAATGTTTTATTTATGTAGCTGTTTTTGAACCCTAAGTCTTAAGTCCGATTTAAATTGCAGACTTATATAGTAATTGATTGCTTTAAGTTAAATAGTAAATTATGTAATATTTTTATTAGATTTGTACATTAATGGGTATAAAAAAAACAAATCACTATTACTATTATATAATAGGATTCAAATACTTATTTTATCATTGATAATATAATTTTTATAATTAGTTGTTTTAATTACTCTATATCGAATTTAATGATATAGAGCATACATGCACCATTAAAAATAAAATTAATTAGTTTTTTATAAAAAAACACAATATTTTATTTTAAAAGTATAATTCGAATGTAATGATATTTTAGATATATATATATATATAATTGTTTATTAATTAAATTGTATTTACTTATCTAATTAAACACTTTTAAAAATACAAATATTTTCACATATAAAGATCAAGTCAAGATTAATAATTTAATATTATTTTAATATATATTTTCGAATATTAGTCATGTTTAAATTATCTTTATTCTTAGATCATCTAAAAATATACAAAAAGACCTCACATTGTAATAAAACTATATAATTAAGAATACAGAATTAATGATTTTTTTCCTGGATCGATTAATTTTACTTTAATGTGTTTCTGGAGCATTCTTTTGATTTTACAGCTAGTCGTTGACTAAGTGTTCTGAGGATCCAAATTCGCACCAATATTGGCCTTTTTAAGAATCACTAAACCAGTGGAGCTCTTGTTCAATATTGCACTTTTTTCGAGCGTATCCAGCTATTGTAGATCATGACACCTTGTGAATAGACTTGGCAAAATCATCAGAATATCTGTGATTTGATATTGGAGCATTGCATTTGTAAATTCAATGGAAGTATTGCTGTTTTTATTGGACCGCAACCCCGAACCAAACACAAATTAACAGGGTTTGATGCTGTCATGTTGATGCAATAATATATTAATTAAAAGAATTATTTATTAGTCTTTTCATAAAATATTATTGTCGGTTTTAAATTTGTCAAAATGATATGCATTTTCGATACCCAATTACTTACACTATTTCGCTTTTCCATTTTTATTTTATTTTTTGTATGTTACACTATTTCTTTCCTTTATGTTATTTTATAGTTTTTTCTTTCAAAATATAAAACTTTCAAATTGCTATAAATATATATGATTTGTTTTTCTTTTCAAAACTATATTTACTCGTCTTTCTCCTCTTAGAGACAATTCATGTATTTGCACTCTCAAATCTTTATTTTAGAGCATATTTTTGCTATATATATATATATTTTTATTTTCAGAGACCTTAAATCTTATATGTATAAGTTTAGAATAACAAAGTATATATATGCCAAATTTTTATTTATAAACTTAAGAATAATAATATCGGCATTTTCTGAACTAACTATAAAAAACTTAATAAATGTTAACTACAATAAATTTCTAAAATATTAATTGAACGGCATTCATGAAGCATCTAGCTATTATATTTTACTGTTGCATCTGAAGCTTGTAGTATAATCCTATTTACTAGTTAATTCTCCACTTTTTACCATAGTATAAACTCATGTACAACAGTAATTCATAAATTATGTACTTGTGTTTATGGATATTAACATTTTTCGTGGGCTTTTACACTTTTTTTTCTTCTGAAAGGCAATAAAAGGAATTTATTCAGTGGGATATTACAGTTACTCTACCAAAGAATATCTAGTATAAAGAATATGCTTAAAAAGAAATGATAGTACTATAAAGAATAAGTTGAAATTACTGAGTCAGCTAAGGAAAGTTCGAGCCCTGTTGCTTACATTTACAGAGAACATTTTCTAGCTCTCTATTTTTTTTAAGAAACCTTTTCTCCATTTGATTCAATACTAGTTAATTCTTTGGTCCTTGATCGATGAGAAAGTCCTTGTTTAAGAATTCCAAAAAGGACAGTAACTTCCAAGCATGTTTGTACAAACATTTGCATTAGTTTCTTTTTCTATTGTAAAGTGGAAAGTGGACCAGCAAATTTCATCCTTTCGAGATAAGAAAAGTATGACCATTAACTGGTGAAATCAGGAATATCCTCAGCCTCAGTTAGGGGGTAAATAATCCTGTTTGTATGAGCTAAGAAACATCTTGTTTAGATCTAGTTGAAATTTTATTCTTGTGGTACATCCTTTAATTGAGTTGATTAGAATTTGTTTTGCATCACAACAACTAAACATACAGAGGGTTCAATTGTCCTTTATTATTTTTATTGGAGTGTGGTAACAGCGATTTACGCGTCTGGATAACCTGACTTATGGTGAAAGAGGCTTAAAATTCGAACACTGGATCTTGTGGATAATGTAAGTTTTAGGTATTTCCTTTTCGAAACATGAACGAAAATGTTTTGTATATTTTCCTTTGTTCGTGGGTTTTATTTGCTTAGAGCCTAAAAATTTGAACAAGTGTTCTAAGCCTAATTGATTAGATAGGAGTATTCAGGGTTTAAATCTCTCCAGCGACATGAGCCGGTATTGATTGGCGCGCTTGATCACTATGGAATAGAAATTCCATTTCTTGTTTTCCACTATATTTTCAGTAACTGGTTTTTGGAGTATATCAAATTCCTCATTCGGTTTTTCATTCCAAGAGGAATAACATAAGAAGGAGGAGGTGCAACCATTTAAATCCCCTGTCTGTTAAGCGGTTGAAGAAGCAGGGGAAAATACTTATTCAAACTAGCTCCCATGTGAAAATATGCATCGCCAAATTCTCCCAAGCAGAAATACCTGGTCTTGGAGAAACAATGGCAAGTTCGATCATATGAAATATAGGTCATTAATTACAATACTTCCCAAAAATTTCAAACACGAGAGAGGAGGAAGACGTTTTTGAATTGGATTATCACACTTATGACTATCAAAATATTAGAAGACAATTACAGAATGGATCTGATCGTTAAAGCTTCAGAAGCAAAAAATTTACATGAATCCAATATATAGGATTATCTATTGAAGCAAAACTTAACAAAATCTTTCTGTTCTGATATAGTTGGAGCTACCGTTAAGATTTGTTAAAAATATATGATTTGCAATCATCTAACATTCTAAAAGATGGCCAAGATTTAGGTTTATATATAAGTCTTGAATTCTACTTTCTATAAATTCAAGACTTATAATGTAACAGCTAAGGTAACACAGTGCATGTCATAATACAATCCCGTCTGCTTCAGTCTGAACTGAATTTCTTCACATATATATATGCATTTATATAATTGGCTCTAATGAAAAGACAGATAAATAATGGCTAGTTCTTGAATTGTTTGTGATGATCAGTCGAACTCATTCACTAAAAAAAGAGTATATACACGCATAGCTGATCTCCAACTCTCCATATACGGTAACAAATATTTCGTATTAATCTTGGAAAAGTACAAGATCTCCATTACATAAACTATTTGTCCTTCATATCAACCTAAATTAAATATACATTAATACTGACCATTAATTGTTTCCAGAAGCCTGACATAACCACCTGAATGTGAAGGCTAGAAATGGAAGAAACAAATACATATAAAATACCTAAAACAAAATTAAGTTAGTAATCTAAATGTTGGTAAGTGGGAAAAGGATTAAACTGAGTTGGAATTCCATCAAATGACTTAAAGGATGAGCAAGAGATAAATACTTTATTATTTCCAAATGAATAACTTGATCAAATGTGGGAGACAGCACAAGCACACTAAGAAGTTATAAGTCTCTACTGAAGTGAGATAGAGGATTCTTGTGGTGTATTTGTGTATTGGACCACTTTGTGTGGAATTAAAGGCCTTCTCTATGCATGTGCTTCGGCAGAGACGCGCTTTTCGACCCCATCTACATTCTTATAAATAGTCACCACTCCATGCATTCTTATGTCATTGTGGTGGTATAACAAAATATTTCAATGACTAAGCATAAACTTTCTGGTGTAGTTTTCTTTGTGCTGTTAGCTGTAGGCATATCTTCTGCAGCTAGAACACTCCTCTCACTCGAAGAGAGTGTTGGCACTCATGGGTCGGTAGTTACTGGCTATGGTTCAGGCCATGGCGTTGGCGTCGGTGGTGGTGTTGGTGGAGGCAATGTGGGTGGGGGTTATGGTGGAGGAGGAGGATCTGGTGGAGGTGGTGGCTATGGAGCTGTAGGTGGCCATGGTTATGTAGTCGGCGAAGGAGGTGGGGCTGGCGGTGGTTCCGGTTATGGGGCTGGTGGTGGAGAACTTGGTGGCGGCGGCGGCGGCGGAAGTGGTAGTGGAGGTGGATATATTTCTGGTGGAGGAGGTGAGCGTGCAGGAGGATATGGAGGTGGGGAAGGTGAAGGAAGTGGACATGGTGGTGGTAGCGGTGGAGGAGCACATGGTGGTGGGGGAGGGGGAGGTGGAGGTGGAGGAGGAGGAGGTGGTGGCGGAAATGCAGGTGGTAGTGGATTTGGGCACGGAGGAGGTAGTGGTGGCGGTGAGGGTGGTGCCGGTGGGTATGGTGGAGGGGGTGGAGAAGGTGGCGGTGGAGGTGGTGGTTATGCTGGAGGAGCCGGAGGCAGTGGATACGGCAGTGGTGGAGGTGCTGGAGGTGGTGAAGGAGGATCACATGGTGGAGCATATGGTGGCGGTGGAGGAGGTGGATCTGGTGGAGGCGGTGGCTATGCCGGTGGAGGACATGCAGGCGGCTATGGCGAAGGTGGTGGCAGTGGTGAAGGTGGAGGACATGGTGGCTATGCCCCTTGAATATAATACACTCTCTCGTCAGCATTTTCATATCTTCATGCATCCAAAAGCTAAGAATAATCTTGTTTAAAAGTATTTAATTTGCCAAGAATAGTAATCCCTACGTGTACTCCATGAGAGCAAATAAAAAAACGACTCTCTAAACAATTGTGTTAAAATTGTATTCTTCTTTCTGTTAATGATTCAATGAAGATTAAGTTGTGGTAAAGTTGCTTATATATGAGTGTGATTAGCAAATGGATTAACCCTTTACTTAATTTCCCTTCGTTGCATGCATGCGTTTTTACTACATAATTTATCCTAGTTGAGGCAAAAAAGTGCCTGCAAGTTATGGCATACGAATAACCTTGCTAATATAGCTTTAGCGAGGACTGGCCACTATATTTGCTGTCTCGGCTTTCTTTTCCAATATGAATTATTGGTTTCGTTTAATCTAATTTCTTCATAACACACACACACACACACACACACAGATATAGATCATGTATTAGAACTTTGTACATATTCCCTCCCCGCCCCCCTTTCTATTTTACTTATTCAAAAATATTTTTTCAAATTCCTTGATAAAATACAAAAAAAAATCATATGATATAGTTTTTATTTCTTTCTTTTGCAATCTCTTAAGGCACTAATTCGTCCCGTCTTTTAAATTGAATTCAGAGATAAATATGAAGTTGAACTCACTTGCCAATGATGTTAAAGATCATGATAAGGGTGACAAAAAAGGAGTTAGATTGTCTGTGTTTTGTCTATTTTTATTTTGTATTACCTAGTTTATAGTGTGGGTATTTTATGTTACCATTTGGGAATTGTGCTCATTTACCTATTTGTGTAATTTGTTTCTACTTATTTTTAAAGTACTTTAATCTATTAAAAGAGAGAGAGAGAGAGACTCAAAAACTTAATGAAGTTGAAATTGAGTCTAAATATTATGAATAATCTGTCGGGTCTGAGTATGACTGGATCCGAGTCCGTGTCCAGAATAGGCTTTTTGGAACCCACTTATTGGCAAACTCTTGATTCAATGGATGCTTATGACTTCAACAGCTGAGAAATCACCCCTTTTGCCATTGCTCTTATGAGTTTCCCCTATCTGGCTGTCGGCTCCCAAGCTCTGCCTCTAACCTTTTATGTACCCAATGAAATGAAAACGGGCAAAAATTGTAGATTAATAATTGAATATGCAAGGTTTGATTTGATTATTTTTAAAGCAATGAGATGAAAGGGACTAGGTATGGCGGAGGGCAGATCAAGGTTGTTACGGTTTAGGAAAAAGAGTAGATGAAAAAGAACAGAAGTTCTAGAAACAGAGAAGGGAAGGGAAGGTACATTTGTTCTAACTATGCATCAAGTTGCAAAAGACTCCAAAAAACTTAAGGATGTTTACAATGAGGTGAGGTAAGAGGCAGTGATGAAATCACTATTCTATTTATTTCTAGCATTGTCATAGCCATTGTGCAAATTGGGCAGCACCAACTTAACAGAGCTGATACTTGGGCTCGTTGCAGACCAAAATCAAGCAAGACCTCGATTATAGACAATAAATTTAAGGGTCTAGCCAGAAGCCCAGAAAACTGAAAACTCGTGTATAAAAGATTAGTATTTACTAATTTCATTTGTCAGAACAGAATAATAGATAAAGAACACAATTTAGAAATACGTTTTTTTCATAAATGAATATGTCACGCTCCGAAATCCGAAATAGTTTCCATAGTGTGAAAAATATTAAACTATTACTTACGAAAAAATCAAAACTTGCGATAACCAAAATAATAATAATAATAATAATAATAATAATAATATCTGGTCTTATTAACTAATATATATATATATATATATATATATCAGACATAATAAATAATTTAACATTAACTCATATGATGATAATATTCCATTGGTCCCAAACTCTGACGTCAGACCTAGCTGTACTCCCGCTAGGACGGCCAAATAACAATCAAATTTTTCCGTATAAACGGAATTCATATCAATATTCGAAACATGTTCCCCTAACTTCAAATTATACATATGAGTTCAATTTAACACACAAACAATTTCTCAAATAAACAGATTAAATCATATATATAAATATAGATTTCTAAGTCAAAAAATACTCAAACTCATTCCAAATTTTAATATACGAAAATAACAGATAGATAAATATTCAATCTTTGAGAGAATATTTTTATTAAATCAAGAAGTATCATAGACTACTTACCTCAAATAGATGATTTTTCCTAACTTAGATAATCTCCAAAAGAATTGCTCTCACCTACTCATAAAATCCTTAAATTAAAATCACAATATAACTATATTAAATCATTAAAGTCATAAAACTACTCGAGATTAACCTTACCTAGGGTTGAGTGGTTCTCAGAAGGATTATTTTGCCTAGCCTCCTTTTCTGTTTCTCCAGAAGTTATCTCCAGATAAAATAACGTAAAATAGAATAGTGAAGTAGGGTTAGTCTCATAACCATATATTTATACCCTAATCCCTATAAGATAAAAAAAAACTCTAATAAAATAATTGTGAGCCTAATAAATAAAATAAGTCCATGCTAATAAAATAAACTATTGGGTTGGGTATTTACAGAATATGTTTAAGTAAATGTGAATATAAATGTGTTCTTCTCTAGAAAAAGTATTTCTGAAATGCATTTTCTTGAGAACTAAAAGTGGACGATCAAAATTATAGCATATGATGACCTACGGTGACCATTCATGAGTTTGGAGTAAATAAGAGTCAAACTCTACAAACATATCTTTGGATCAGATTAGAAGATAGCGTGACTATTGTAGATTATTCTCATGGCACACACACAAAAAGGACTGATGTAGATAATAGCATCAAAACCAAATGACTTATCATGAATCAAAAACACTTTTTTTAGCTAAAATTGAAGGACAAAAAATTTAGACGAAACTCTAATTATTACAAAATTCAATTTTTGTATCTGAACAAAAAATTGTTTAGCTTATTGTTAAAAATTATATATCTTGCCCTAACTAAATTTGCTGTGAAGATCTTAACTGACATACAAAATTTGGACAGAACAAAAGGTTTAATTATTATTATTTATTTTTCTATAAAAAAGGTAAAGATTGAACATTTTTAAAATATGAGGATAAGATCTTAGAACTTTCTAGTTAAAAACCAGCTAGATTTTAAGATAATTTTAAAGTCAATTGAATTTTCAAATATTACATAATTACATACGAGTGACACGCCCAATAAAAGATATTGTGAAAGTATATCTGCTATAAGAAAACAAGGTTTCAAGAATTAAGTAATTTTTAAAGTCAACGGACCAGGTCAAATCAATCCACTACTTTGGGGCTAATTATCTAAATTTTTAAAACTTGCGAAACTATTTTTACAAATACTCTAATAACTAATTGAATTTATTTTTCCAATTTAATGTTATCAAATGATAAGTTTCAACAAATTTTGATTTTACAACTTTTAGATTGCAATATGAACATTTAAGAGAGTAAAAATATTTGTTTTGTTAATTTTATACTTGGAGATTCAAACAATCAGCTAATATTAGTATGTAACCTCAAAATAATATTTGATTAGAAATTTTAAAAATTTTACTAATTATTAAGGTTAGACGTATAATGAAAATCCATTATTATGGGTATAAGAAAATAGTTAAATTTACTTTTTAATAAAAAATAATAATTTATTCATGTATTGCAGTTAAGTAAATTGCCTATACATTGTAATGCCATTGCCAAATGGCATTCGAATTATTTGAAAATTTAACCTTTACCCTTCAGTTTAAAAAAAATCAATATTTTAACCTTAAACTTTTAAACGTGAGCCTTCCATCACGATTTTAAGGACAAATTTGGATGGAATGGTAAGATCTATATATTTTTTTTATTGAAGTGTAAAAGTTGATTTTTTTAAAATTTGAGTGTAAAATTTTTTTTTTTAATATATCAAGTGTTCCCATATTTTTTGCCCAAAATTGAATGGCAAAATACTTGAAAGTCATCAATTTTTACTTGTAATTTTTTGGGAAAGGTGGAGGACCTATTTTAGCCGAAAGAGACTGAGAAAATTACCGAATGTTAGAGCATCATTAGTGGTTATGTCAAAGTCATGTTAAATAACATTTAATTAATAGAGTGTTAAGTCAAATCATACTACTATCAATTGAATAGACAATTAAATATAAATATAATTTTCAATACAATATTATCAATATCTAATGTTAATCAACTAGAACCAGTGATATATTCAAATAAATTTACATATTTTTTCTCCCAAATATTTGACTATTTCTTTCTTTTTTTTGCCAAAATTTCAGTGCCTCTCTCCCATTTATTGCTAAGTCATCTTGTAATACAAGTAGTCATCTGTTGATAATTTTATCCTACTGTTAATAAAATTTTTTGCACATTAATATGACAGATTTCCAAAACTTTATACATTTGAGCAAAAATATTTATTACTTTGTCAACTTTACTTACGTGACATGATTTTTAGTTGATCGTAAGAGTACTATTAAAGATATTGTTAAGGGTGAGATTGAGCTTTCAATTTATGGTTTGGATACAAATGTGCTGCAACAATTCAATTCTCTCTTTCTTTAAAAGATCATGATTCAATCTCTAATATACTAAAAAAAGAAAAGAAATAACAACTAATTATAACAACCATAGCCCATAGGTTGTGTTTGAGTATGTCAATCAGTTAATATATTGAACCAATAAAGAAAATGTTAGTATATTGAACTAAACCTTTTACTCCCTATATTGAATGTTAACATTTTCATTTTGAAATGTATAAAATTGAATGTTTTATTTCATAAAATAAATATATTTTCATCTAAAGTTTAACTAACAATCTCATTAATTTAATAAATTTATATCTCATTAATTAATAAACTTCGTTAGCAATATAATTAAAGGTTAAAGATTATTTTAATTTTTAAACTAAATAAAATACGGATATTCATTTCATTATGGAGTGAGTATTAATTAGTAAATTTACTAGTTTTAATATCCATGATGGAGTGAGTATTAATTAGTAAATTTACTAGTTTCTCTTATTTACTAATTCTATGATCATATATGTGTAATAGCATAAATATATTGCCAAGAGCTATCTAATCAGAACAGCCAATTAGCATAGGCCTATCTAGTGCCGGGTTTGAATCTAGAACTTTTTTTTTATTAAGCCTTGTCCAAAATCAATTGGAGTCCAGCTAACTTATCCTTAGGGAGGAAAAACGGAATTTGTTTTATGAAATTTGAGACTTAAGTGGTGAAGACTTAAAAAACAACTTTTCAACTATTAGAACTAACTCTTTTGACAAACAATTTGTTAAAAGTGATCAATACTAGCAACAAAATACTTCTCATCTATGATTCAGCCAGTAGACATTGGAAATAAATTATACAAGTTGAGGAACACATGAAGAATTATATAGGCCAAGCCCTTACCATCTCCTACAAAATAATCGAGAAATAATGTTCCAAACTGGAAATTAATTCCGCATTGGGCAATGGAAGTAATTAATATACTGCTTATTGCATTACATTCGCAATTCATAATCAAGTGAGAGAGAAAGTATTTTTTAAATAACTTGGAAGCAAAACTATATATATAATGGAGGTAACGTTATACTGTTTAAGTTGCTCGACCCCGCCCCCCCACCCAAAAAAGAAAGAAAGAAATTTCTTGCGTGGTTAATTATATAATTTAGAAATAATTAGTAAATACGAAGCTGCCCCTGAAAACCGAAACATAATCCAGGAAACAGTAGGGGGATAGATTCTATATTGACTTCAAGAAAAGAATTGATAATTTAAATTAGGAAGCACTGACTCTCAAGAAAGACTGAAAGAGACATATTTATCAACATTACATTTCAATTGAATATGGAGTTGATTGTGATTAAAATTCAATCTAATCTTCAACCACTTCAAATCTTTACCTTCTATCTTCGTCGGCATTTGAATGCTTTTGTTATTTTACTTTAGTGGCGAGGGAGGAAGTAGCAAGTTGTTTTCCATAATTAATTGAAGAACCTTGTCTTGAATTTTAGATGAAAGTGAAACACTCATTGAAATTATAAAACCGAATAAAGTTTCTTGTCAAGAAGTACAAGTGAATAGAGAATGTTAAACACAAGTCAAATACTTGATGCTAATTGCTAATCACATAAATACGTGTGAAAACTGAAAGGAAGTCTAAAGGAAACAAATCACATCGAGCTTTTCTTGTTGTGATTTTCATCTTTGAAATTCTTGCACCTATATATGATTTAATTAATGATGTTACACTGAAACAAGTAAGTAATTGGTCAACTTAGTATAATTGACAACCTCTCCGATGTATATCTCTTCACTTTCGAATTTTTTATATTTTTTTATGTGGTAATTTTTTACAAATAAGATAGAATAGAGGACAAATTAAATGACCCAGTAATGAACAATGCCAAAATATTTTCTTTAAGGTAACTGATTCCCTTTCAATATGAAAAAAAAAAAATCGTTGGAAAATTTTGATGTTTCGGGTCCTTCGAGACTGATCACAAGCTAGTACTGTTCAAAGTAGGCAACAAAATGTCCACAAGGTAATTGATTCCCTTTCAATATGAAAAAAAAAAAATCGTTGGAAAAATTTGATGTTTCGGGTCCTTCGAGACTGATCACAAGCTAGTACTGTTCAAAGTAGGCAACAAAATGGATTTTATTTTTTTAATCTGAAAGGGATCAAATGTATTACTCTGCTGCTGAATTTACCGCAATAGCGTGCTTACTCAAATTGAATTTCACCCAATCATGAACATTGGTGCCACTCCAAAACACTGTACAACAGTACAACGCAGAGAGGATAAAGAATGATCTAGTGCCAGATCTCACGAGCCTTCTTGCAGTCCCTTACTGCGTGTAAGGCAGATTCAGCCCAAGAACCGGACTTGGCACATCTTGGCGATTCTAATAAAAATGGATTTCAATAAACACAACATAATGGCCATATTAAATCGCAGATAATGCAGTAACTTATTAGAATTTTACCAAATATGTACACGGGTGCACATAAAACGAACAAATCACTATTAATTCTTCCATTGACAGCAAGACAAATCACTACGGATTCGAACAATCGATCATTTCGCTGTCAACAAGACTTGATTAACTTATATCAATTGCTCTATGCTCCTGGGACGTCTATTTGTGTTTTCATAACAGAGAAGGTGAGGTGAGGAGGTAAGAAAATTAAATTCACATTCATATTTATTGTAGCTGTGATAGAACTATTGTTCAAAATTTAAAATTTTAAGTTCAATTTTAAATTAAACTTGTTAGTGCAAACCTGTTTACTCTTTGTCTTCCTCTCGATTTCTCCTTGCCCTTCTTTAAAAAATAAACAAATAAAGAAACAATCTCCAAACACTAGATTGACACAAACTTTTCTCTACCCATAGGGGTACCACTTTGTTTAAATTCCTTTTAGAGACAGAAAAATAGTAGTAGTATTATATCATAGAATAGCTATAAGCTTGATATTCATAAAGATTATAAAACATTTTTCCTCAAGCAAAAAAAAAAAAAAAAAAACAGAAAACTTTTTAATGTTGGGCGTTTAGGTAGGAAAGGGAAATTGTCGGTTGACATATGAGTTTTCAATAGTTAATTCCACTTGCAAATGGATTTTCTATAGTTACTTATACTTGCATATGAGTTTCAATAGTAACGCTCTCTAGTTACTTTCACTAGCACATGAGTTTTACGCGATAGATTTTTTACCTTCAATTTTATCTATAAGTAAAATATTTCACTTCTTTTCTCTTTTGATCTTTGTGCTATTTTTTTAAATCATATTAAAAAAATAATACAAAATGACGAATTGATAAACATGATGAAATATTAAATTCAAACGGAATTGAATTTATAAGTAAAATATATAAGTAAAATGATGAAAAATATCTAGACATGTGTGTATATGGAGGAATAGTTTGTTAATTTGTAAAAATTCCTTCTTCATTTCTTTTTTATTACAAATCAATGAGATCTCTATACTTGTTTTTGTTCTTTTTTTTTCTTTATCATTTCTTTTCTTACATTTAATTTATACTTATGGAAGACATATCATTCAAATCTATGTAAACCTGCGACCCTTCAACTTCTCAATGAAAAAAAAAACAAACTAAATACAATAAAAAAAGTAAAAATAATTGGCCTTTTTGGAGATGTGACAGTTGGGAATAAAGTTTCATATGAGTCTGTTACATTGGAATTGAGAAGAAATTTAGTCATTCGCAATATTGGTCTCGTTTATGGAAAAGACAACTATAGAATAATAGGAGTAATTGCTCAGGCACCTCATAATATGAATGTTCTCATAGTAAGTATAATTTCAATTGTACTAAGTACTGTTTATGACAAGACAATTGAGTTTGAAATAAAAATAAACTTTATATAAGAATGAATTATTATCATGATAAAACATGTTAATACATTCATAGCTTTACTAGAATGTTATAATATGTTGAAATAATTATTTAATATCAGTTCTTAATCCAACCTTAAATTGCATACTAAATCAATTGACATTTTGAATGTGGATAATTTCTTTGACAGTTTACTATCATTTCTTTGACCATTATTTTCAACGGACATTTTTATCGGTAATTCCGCTCTAACTATGGTTTTAGACGGATTACCAACCAAATATTCCATCGGAGATTAAGCAGACACTAATGTCAACAACATAAGTAATTCGTCGTTATTTACGACCGAATTTCGACGAGAAATGATCAACGGCAAAATCTTTCGTCTCGAATATATTGGTCTTACAAATAACTTTCTAATGGATATTATTAGATTTTTAATTTTTAACATAGTCAAAATAAGTAAATCCATAGGGAAATTGTCACAATTATAAAATTTGTTTTTTACAAAATTAAAATATTTTTGTTGGATATCTGTTGCCAATATTTATTAATTTTAAAATAATTAAATTTTCATCGGTAATACGTCGCCAATATGCATTAAATTTTAAAATAATTAATCACATTTCCGTCAGGAATCCATAGCCAACAATTATTATTTTTAAAAATAATTTTATTTCCGTCAGTAATCCATTGCTAATATTTATTATTTGTTTTAAAAAAAATTTGTCGATAAATTGTCACACAAATTTATTAAATTCTTAAAATTAAACAAATTTCATAGGGAATCTGTCTATAATATGGGGTAACCGTCAAAAATATTACTACGATCAATTAATTTTCGTAGGAAAACTATTGAAAATTTTAAATTTTTTATTATAGAAATTTTTGTTGTTTAAATATTTCAATATTCTTTGCAAAAAGTATTAGTGAATAAAAGTTGTATTTTGGATTAAAAACACCTAATTAATAATTAAATATGTAAAATAATATAAATTTAATAAATAAAAATAAAATAATATATATTCGAAATTAGTTTATCAAATAAAACTAAAATAATATGTATGTGTGATAAGTATATGAAGATGGTACATAAATATCAACTAACAACAAAGAAATGTGTCTGGGGCAAGGGCAGGGGGAAGAAGAGTGGGAGGGGGATCAAAATGACTTGACGGATTGGGATGATCATCAGATGATGACACAGTGAAATCCTTATCCTCCGCAACATGTCATCCTCGGGTACATAAAGTAGTACTGGTGGAGCCGAAAATCCCATTCGGAGAGCCAAGTTTTTTAGGTATGCTTGCAAACTATCCTCTCGGGACTTCATCGCTCTAAACTTGTCTTCGAACTTCCTCTGTATAATACCCATCTTCATGCCTACCTGCAAGCCCACATGTTACCTCACACGCTCCCAGATCCGAGCCTCTATATCTACTGGCTCTGAACAAACAGATGGTGTAGATTGTGTACTGAATGAACCCTGCTTCATACATCGTCTCATTCTAGGCACTTTGATGTACACATAAATTAACTGATTTTTATACTACTTAATGACTATATTTTGTTTAAAAATCGGTTAATTGTGTCATTTAATGGATATATTTCACATTTCCTTTCTATTTCTTTGTGTTATAAGTTTTTCAATGTATTCTAGTACATTTTGGAGATAAAATGAAGATGAAGATGAAGATGAAAAAAAAAATGAACAGTAACTCCGGTGAATAGTACCACCGTCGATGATGACGTCACTGCTTACGTCATGAACAGTGTCCGTCGGCTGGTCAAAGTCAACAAGTCAACCTGCTACAGTACCCGAAGGTCAAAATGACCATTTTACCCCTAGAAATTTCCCTATAAATATGCTAGCTTAATTTCTCATTTGAGACACCAATTTAGCTCCAATCTTCTTCATTTCTTTTGTAATCTCTTTCTTTTATTATTATCTTCATATTAATATAATTTCTAGAATTTTTAGAATAGTTTTTCAAGTCTTTTTGTAAAATTTAGTAAAGAAATTATGTCCGGATAATTTCAATATTTTCGGGGAGTATTTATTTCAAATTTTCGTTCTAATGTTTATAAATTTCATCTTATATTTATTAAATATGGATTGTGAGTAATTTCCTTTTGTTAGTAAGGATATGTGTTAAGTTATTAATAAATGGGATTATGAGATAATTTTCTTTGTACTTAATTTCTATTTGGATTTATTTAACTGGACTTATGGTTGGTTTACCCGCCTAGTCTTTATTTATTTTGCTTTATGCACTTTAAATATCGCAAATGGATGGCCGAGCCACCTATTAGTTTAATTTACTTTATGTCTTTTATTTTCTTTTTTATGAAAGGCCGAGCCTCCATACTTTTAGTTTAATTTATTTAAATGGCCGGTTGAACCGCCTAATTTGTTTAGTTAATATAAATCCAATCTTTCTTTATATATATATATATATATATGTATATTTATGTAATTCCTGTTTTAATTAATATAATTATGTGAATTAATTGGATTGACAATCCAATTAATAAACGTGATTATATAGCTAGGATTATTAATCTTGTATTAATGATTCAAGTGGCATCTACTAATTTAATTGAGTTGCAGCTCTTGGCTTAATTAAATTAGTAGTGAAATTATATAATTTAAATTGTATATAATTAAGCTGATTGTTATATACAATTTAATGTTGGTGATGCCTTATTTACTTAATGCAATTTGATTGAACATCCTATACACGCTGGTTGGTAGTGGTGTTTAATTAAATTAGAGATTAATCTGTCTGAGCTGATCGGGATTAATCTAATTTGTAAGGATAGGAATCTGTCTGAGCTGATCGGGATTCTAAAACCAATTACTTAATAATGTCTTGATCTATGATTAATCCCATGAAAAATATAACTTGATACTAATTCCTTGCTAACGTTTTTTTTATATCATTTATATTCCAAATTCCTTTTTAATTCTATTCTCAAAATACCAAAAACCCCCCAAAACCCTTTCCGATTAATGATTTTAATTTAAGAGTTGACAAATCTCTGTGTATTCGATCCCTACTTTCCCTATCTACATAGGAATTGTTAGGTTTAAATTTGAGAGCCACACGACAGGCTTCGTCACACTTCAAACCCCAACCCCAAAACATGGCCCTTCTTGAAGCCATTTGCTACCTCAACAAATAGTTCTTTATCATCAGACACTGAAGGATGAGTGGAGCCAGTAGACTCTATTTGAGAGTACTGCTCACACAATACATTAACATTATTCTGCAATTAAATTAAAATTGTAAGCAAACGATATAATTAAATTCACGTTAATAATGGAATGTACACATACCATAGTCTGCTGTGATTTCTCGTTATTGAATTGACCCTTATTAGGCCCAGATTGAAATGCATGAGTCTTCTTATACAAATTTTTGTATATAAATTGGGAACATTCATTCTTCCGCTATAAAATATTACAAAAGATTAAATAATTATAATCAGATAATTAATAAATGTATTTAAATATATGTATTAGAATAACTAACAATCCTCATCTCGTGCTCTGAGAACGAAATCAACCCGCCAGTATGAGCCGAGGAAGGAGTTGCATCTTTTTTTTTTTACTTTATCTAGAAGAGCGCAACCACTACTCAGTTTTCCAATAAATATGTAGTTGTTTCCAATCATCTTTCATTATCCAATATAGATGGATAGTCAAATTCTTCTTCTTATGGACATGACACATCTCATCCTTGAACCTTCCCGTAGCAACTTTAATCCAATTATTCCGTATAAGGTCATCGTGCTCAAGACACTATCTATATAACTTCTGCAAATAAAACAAGAAGAAAAATTAAATCAAAGGCATTTAAAATTAAAATATATAATTTAACAACAAATTTATTCCAAATTCGTGCTAAACTTACACTCCACTCTATAAACCACATATCTCGAACTTGTGCAGGAACTAAGGAGAATTTGACAAATAGACCAATAAAGTGTTGATTAATAGTATCAGTAACCTTCCTAATAGGCTTTACATATGGATCAAATATGTTTAAATTATCCATATTGGAAAAATAAATTAATATTTTAACAAAATTTTGGCAGTATCTCCCCTATAAATTGAACATTTTTCAGGCACACATACCACATAATTTATTTTCAAATATACCATAAATGTTAATAAAAATGCCAACAAACTCATAACAAATGCCATATAATATTATAATAATTCATATTAACCAATAAACTCCACATCTCCAAAAATAATATATCATCTAACATTTAAGAAATCATATCACCCAATAAATGTAACGTCTCCCCAAAATATTATACCATTGATAAACACATGACAAATTAGTTTGCAAGTAAAACATAATTATATACTTACGAATCACCATAAGGATAAATGAGTGGACGGTCATCCTTACTCCATGACTGTGACTGAATACATGGTATAACAGAATCGGAAACTAATGGACTACAAGGGACATGACCTGAGGAGAAATGAGTGAACGGTCATCCTTACTCCGTGACTGTGACTGAATACATGGTATAACAGAATCAGAAACTAATGGACTACAAGGGACAGGACCTGAGGTGGAGGTGGGTGTGCTAGTATCTGACATAACTATGTCTGGACTAAGATCCTCCATAATTCCTAGTAACCTAGGGAGCGGTTTACCATGTTCAGAACTATCCATGGCTGTAATATGAAAAATAATAATAATAAAGTCAAATTAGCAACAAAAAACACTAGTTACACTATTATACATATTACATGTAGAGTAAAACTCACATAAAGCTATTGAAATCAGATATTGAATTTCAAAACAAAGTTTTAATATATAATGCACCTAACACTAAAATAAGATATGGCATTACAATGTGGTTCATCCTTATCACTATCAAAATTTGTTTCTGATTTTCAACTTCTTCCACTTCACTATTTCACACATCTTCTGAGGGTGATAATTGTTTCATTTCTGTCACATCCATGACATAATTTTCACCTGTCTCATGTGTTAGAGGTCCAATGTCAATCGTAATTGAAACTATACTAATATAATCATCTAGAGCTACATGAGCATTAATTACGTGTCGAGCCTTAGTCTTGCAAACATCTAACCAATCAGAACGAAAGCTGTTACTTCCTGGATATGAAACATAGTAAACTTGCATTGCCTGCTGAAATGGATCGTATTTCACGTACTTTCTCGTTTATACTGTGGATAGATTTTAATACCTCAATTTAGAGTGTTATCAAACCAGTCGCATTTGAATAAGATAACATTTTGAGCTGGAATCCCAGGAAATTCAACTTTTATAACTTCTTGAAGAACTTCATAATATAAATCAGCATCGGATGATTCCTTAACACACACCCCATTGTTCACTGTCTTTCTCCCAGTTGCATGATTGGATGTATGGAATCTAAAACCATTTACGAAGTATCCATAATATGAGTTGACTTTCCTTGAAGGACCCAAGCAAAGTTTTGCAAGCAAATATCTGTTATACCATTACTTGAATTATGTACCTACAGATTTGAGTTTCAGTAAGTAATAATATAGCACAAAACTAATATGATAAATTAATGGTAATATTGATCCCTTACATGTTCTTGAAACCATATATAAAAGTAGTCTTCCACTTTTTTCTCCACGTCTAATTCAGAAATATTTGGTTCTTGAGTTTGTACATCAGTCTTGAATAATCTACAATCGATCGCATTTAGAGCTGTAATCGAAATTATTAAATAAATTATACAATATACCATTTGTAATCCTTACTCTATATAAGGCGTGACTTCATCGCAATTGAACAACATGTAATTTATAGTGGCTTTGAATTCTTTCAGTAATAAATACCTAGTATAAACCTTTCCAAATAACCCACTATGATTGTTGTATATTGGCAAAACATGTGCTCCTATGAAATTCACATCTACTTGGCATCCATTATTTCAAGTGGTTCTTGTATGTCTCATATCCACATGGGTCTCAAAATAATATGAGAAAAAAATTAATGCTTCTTTAACAAAATACGCATTACATATCGATCTTTCCACTCTAGCTTTATTTTTCACCTTAGTCTTCAAACGATATAAAAATCTATAAGAAAACATATATCGAAAATTCATTACTGCATTATCTTAATGGTAAATAAAGTGGTAGAATTATAAATTACCTTTCAAAAGGATATATCCATTTGTATTGAACTGGTCCGCCAACTGTAGCTTCGTATGACAAATGAATCAATAAATGTTCCATTATATAAAAAAAACCCAAGTGGAAATATCTTCTCCAACTTGCATACAAGAACTACAATGTCATTATCCACTTTTTTCATATGATTGACTGTCAACTTTGGAGCACGCAAGTCTCTATAAAAAAGACTTAATTATGTCAACAAACTCTACACATTTATTAAAAGAAGTTCCTTTAATGCAATTAGTAGGAGTCTCTACATAAACGCATAACAATCATGACTTTTCATCCCAAAAAACTTCAATTCTTTAACATCACATCCCAAGATTAGAAACATAGCCATCGGGAAAACACAATTCTTTCACATATTCAATCAATACCCTATTTTGGTCATTTGTCAATGTGTACATTGTATTTGGCATGGACACCCTTTCATTTTGTGAAACTTCTTCAACACATAGCTCGGGCCTATTACAATATAACTTGATGTCATGCCGAGCCTTTATATTATCTTTTGTTTTGCCCTTTACATCTAAAACAGTATTGATGATTTTATCAAACATATTCTTCTCATTGTGCATCACATCTATGTTATAACATATCAAGTTGGTTTTCCAATATGGTAATTCCCAGAAGATACTACTTCTTGACCAATTGTGGGTTACTCTTCTGCCTTCATTTTTCCAAGTTATGTGCTTGTTTCTAAAATCATAGGGTAATGACAAACCCTATTCTATATCCTCAATCCTGTAGGAAGTAGAATCGTAATAGATAATTCGCAGTCCCTATCGAGAAGAAATGACCTCACATCCCGTCTAAATGGATGATTCATCGACAAGAAATGACGATGGCAATCAAACCATAACATCTTGCCACCATGTTTCAAATGACTTTGAATTATCATACAATATGGACATGTTAATCTACTTGTTGTGCTTCATCCACTAAACATACCATATGCAGGGAAGTCATTAATTGTCTAAAAAAGTAAAGCATGTAACTGAAAATTTTGTTTCATTGATATATCATAACATGGGACTCCATCACCATATAGATATTTTAGCTCATCAACAAGTGGTTGTAAATATGCATTCAATTTTTTCTTTGGATTTTTAGGCCCAGAGATGATAATTGTCCTGAATATAACTGGATCTTTGAGGCATATCCATGGTAGTAAGTTATATGGGTCAAAATAACTGGCCAACTTGAATATTGTTTTCCTGACATTCCAAAGAGTGAGAAGCCATCAATGCACAAATCAAGGCTCATGTTTCAGACCTCTTTAGCAAATTCAGGATAACACCGATCAAAATGCTTCCAAGTTTCATCATCCCTTGGATGAATCATCACTCCTGCTTCCGATTCACTCTCTGCATGCCACTTCATGTGTCTAGCAGTGGTTTCAAAAGTATAGAGCCTCTGCAACCTAGGTGTCAATGGAAAGTAATACATCTTTTTGTACGGAACGTCTTTTTGTTGTTTATTCTTTGCAATCTTCTTGTTTGGCTTGTAACGTGCATGCCCACACAACTTACAAGCATTGCAAGCATCATCATCTTTATAATACAACATACAACCATTTAAACAAACATCTATTTTTGCACTGGCAAACTAAAACCAGAAACTAACTTCTTAGTTTGATAAAATCCATCAAGAAGTTTATTGTCGCTTGGCAACAACTCCTTCATAAGTTGTGTCAATTGGTTGAAGAATTCTTCAGAAATATTATTCTCGAACTTAATATTAAGTAATCGAGAAACAACCGACAATTGAGAATGGTTGGAACATCCTTAAAAACTTGGTGTATTTGTAGCTCTGAGCATATCATAAAACTTTTGAGTCTCAGGATTAGGATTTTCAACTCAAGATTGAGATAACAGTGGCTCCAAGTTAAAGTTAGGTCTGACAGCATCTAATATCACATTTCGCATTCTACTGTCTGAGATGGATCCCGAAAGAGTTCTTAGTTGGCTCGATGATACCATTATAGGCTGAGAAATAGAAGTTTCACTGTGACAAGTCCACTCATGATAATTTGTTACAAATCTCCATTTATACATGTGTACCTCAACTTCATCTGGAGATAAATGTTTCAAATTCTTACATTTACAACAGGGACATCGAATGTTTGCTAGAAATTGTGCATTTGATGTTGCGAATTTAATGAATCCTTCAATTCCTTGTTAAAACTCAATTGTAATTCCTTTCACACATTGTGCATATCTCTTATACATCCAACTATGGTCATCCATCTATCAATAAAGCGATACTATAATTTTCTTAATGAGATTTAATTAATCTCTATATAATTTAACTCTTTAATATAAAATAAAGTGAACAACAAATTTCGATAATGGGATTTAATTCATTTGTATTTGATTAATATAATTAATTTTGTGAGGCCATATGGTTTATAATTCATATATTGATCATATAATTCATTAATTATTTAATGAGGCCATATGGTTTATAAAGTGATCATATAATTCTTTAATAATGATTATATAATTCATTAATTCTTTAATAAAATGATCATATTATTCAATTAATCCCTTAGTTGAATAGGTCATAAATGGTTTATAACGTAGACTAAAACTATTAAATTAAGTACTGTAATATGCAAAATAATAGTATAATGTATTCATAATTAAAGTCACCTAATTAGTAAATTGTTACTATAATTTACTTATAATTAAATACTACTAAGTAGTGAATGAACATAGCCAAAATCCTACAGGCACAACATGGTGAAAATCATACTGTGAGCCTAGCAATGGAAATGACGAGGAAAAACAAATGCCAAAAGAATTATTATTCAAAATTTATGTGCACATCAAAACTAGCAATTAGACAGTATTATTGGCTTACTGAAAGAATAAAGCCCTGGTTGAAGATTGGTTTGAAAATAGATAGTTTATGCCGCTGGATGACAAAAGGCTCATTGTTGAGGTTTCAGGTACACTTTGATTGATATTGTGATTGAATTCTAATACTTAATCAAACATTGTAAAATCCACTAGGAAGATGGTTTCTCAGACAGCTTGCAAAGATAATTTAATGCCTAGATATGTTTGGTGATGATACATGCAATGTTTCTTTGAGCCTTTGTTATGTATCAATTCTTAGGTGTAGGATATGCTCATCCACTTTTTGTTGAGGCAGTGTGCAAAATACAACCCAGTTAATAAGCATTTGTTTTCAGTTAGTCTTAAAAAAAAAAGGAAAAAAATTTATAGAAGTGACCAAAACTTTGATTTTCAGTTTTCATTGTGTTGTTTATGTTTTCATGCATCTACAATAATATGGCAATAATTAGCAGTTGGTCTAGACTTTTTTTTTGTATTATTTCTCTATTAGACCTTGGTGAAATTGTTGCTAACAACCATGAAGCACAAAATCTTTCCAGAGAACTTATGCCAAACGCTAGCATCCTAAACGCATTTATGTTGTTCCTTTAACAATGTAAATAGTTTGAAGTCAAAACTCCACACATAAACACACTCAACAAACAAGTATGACACTTATCAATTTCATGTGTAGAACACATAAGTGTCAAACAGCAACATTCTAAATGCATTTTTATTGTTCCTTTAACAATGTAAATACTTGAAGAGTTTAAAGTGAGAACTCCAAACATAGACACAATCAGCAAAACAAATATAACACTTATCAAATTCATGTATAAGACACAATATATCATTATGTAATTTAATTTTTCTTGCGATATACTTCAAAAAAAATGCTTAAAAATCATTAAAATTTGAAAATAAAAGGTGAACGCATAGTGAGTGACCAAAATATAACAAGGAAAAATATTAAACTAGCTAAAACCAAATGATAAACAACTTGTTAATACCTAAACAAAAATCGTGAGTTTACTTGAGATGCCATTTTGTTAAATCTATGTTTAAACATTTACTTCATAGTTTCAAAATCTACATGAACTTTCTAGGTCAAACCCTGAAACAGTTGGGCCAAATGATTGTAAATATTGGAAGATTTTGACAAACAAAAAACAAAAGAACAATAGTGAGAGCAAATATAACGAGGGATTTGTAATAAGTATAGTTAAATAAAGTATTGTGTTGATTTGGAACCCAAGCTTCAACATAAACTAATTGAATGCGAGCTAGAAGACTCGACTCAAAAGTTCACCTAGCTTCCCCTAAAAAAAAAAAAAGAAAAGAAGGTTCACCTAGCTTATTTTAGCTTAATATTTTTATTTTTTCTTTTTGATAATATTTTTAGGTACATTCACACAAATAAATTTAAATATTACTCTTGTTTGAAATTAAAATTTTATTTTTTATTCAACATAAGAATTGAAAAAAACTTTTGATCTTAAAAAAGTTACTATAATATTTTTCTAATTAATGTAGATAGTGTAAAATTATATGAATTAGTAAAATGTAAATATATTAAATTCAATTAAAAATGTTTAATTATATAAAAAATTATTAAAAAATATATTTATTTTGAGAAATTACCATTAAGTTTAAGTTGGGGTTGAAGTCAAATTATACATGGGCTCATACATCAAGTAAAATTTTGTTCCATAAACAAGTTTAATTAATAAATCTTAAGTAGCACGTATTGATCTCGATCCAT
The DNA here is from genome assembly GCA_019593545.1 of Apocynum venetum. Classification (NCBI taxonomy): domain Eukaryota; kingdom Viridiplantae; phylum Streptophyta; class Magnoliopsida; order Gentianales; family Apocynaceae; genus Apocynum; species Apocynum venetum. The sequence goes on from SRSM01000137.1 coordinate 2,496,611, forward strand.
GTAAAACTGATCACCTCGGTACCGTTGTAATTTCCTACAGATTATATACTAAATTTACACCCATCAAAAAAAAATTTATGGAATGACGAACATTCGCAACATATGTCATTGCTTAATCGGGCAAAATAGTTGTAAACTGTTGAAATTCATAAAAGAAAAGGTTAGAGTAGAGTATAAGAAAAGCCCGGTCTAGATCATATACCCAACTTTGCTCTCGCAATCTATGTGCCACTCCTAATCGTGCGTGGGAGACAGCAAAAGCACACTTTCACTGCTGTGAGTGAGAGAGAGTCTGCTCTCTCTCTCTCTCTCTCATCTCTCTCAACAACTACAAGTAGTATGTGAGCTTTTTCTGTCGATCACAATGTGGGGTAACCCAATTTCTCTATGCATGTGCATCAACCACTCCCTGCTTATAAACGCGGTTTTGGACCCCTCTCTTATCCCTATAAATACCTGCAATATCTTGCATGCATAGGCCAGAGATCTTACAATGACTACTCACAAAGGTCTTAGCGTTGTTTTCTTTGTTCTTTTGGGGATATGCATTTCTTGTGAATCTAGGGCACTCCTCACTCTTGGAGGAGAGCCAGGCTACAATGTGGGGTCAGGCGGTACCGTAGGCTATGGTTCTGGCCATGGCATTGGTGCTGGTGGAGGTTCTGGAGGTGGTGGGGGTTATGGAGGTGGGGATGATCATGGTTATGCAGGTGGTGGAGGTAGTGGAGGAGGTAGTGGGGGCGGTTATGGGGTTGGTGGAGATCATGGGGTAGGATATGGTGGAGGAGGTGGAAAAGGTGGCGGTTATGGTGGTGGAGGAGAGCATGGTGGAGGAGGTGGAAAAGGTGGCGGCTATGGTGGTGGAGGAGAGCATGGTGGAGGATATGGAGCTGGGGGTGGCGCAGGAGGCGGAGGTGGAAGTGGCTATGGTGGAGGAGGTGAGCATGGAGGAGGATTTGGAACAGGGGGTGGTGCAGGAGGTGGAATTGGCTATGGTGGAGGAGGTGAGCATGGCGGAGGCTATGGAGGCGGGGGTGGTGCAGGATCAGGTGGTGGGCATGGTGGTGCTGGAGGAGAACATGGTGGTGGATACGGTGGCGGAGGAGGTAGTGGTGCAGGGTCTGGTGGTGGATACGGTGGTGCTGGAGGAGAACATGGTGGTGGAGAAGGTGGCGTGCATGGAGGCGGATATGGTGGAGGTGAAGGTAGTGGTAGTGGAAGTGGGGGTGGTTACGTAAGTGGCGGAGGATATGGAGGTGGAGGAGGGCATGGTGGAGGTGGTGGAGGAGGATATGGAGGAGGAGGAGGGCATGGTGGAGGTGGTGGAGGAGGATATGGAGAAGGAGGAGGCGCAGGAGGTGGATATGGTAGTGGAGGAGGCGCAGGAGGCGGATATGGAAGTGGAGGAGGTGGTGGTGGTGGTTCTGGTGGTGGAGGGGGTTACGGTTCTGGGGGTGAGCATGGAGGTGGTTATGGAGGAGGTGGTGGCAGTGGTGCTGGTGGAGGGAGTGGTGGCTACGTGCCATGATCATGCTTCTGATCTTCATGCCTTCCTTTAAAAAATATAAATATTTATATTTTGATGAGAATAATATTAATTATCGCTTGAGTTCTGTTCCTCTTAAGTAACTCTAATGTTTCATATAAATGAGGATTTGTTGAAGCTATCTTTCTGAGTTTTAATGATCTAGTTTCTGCTTGCATTGAATTTTTCATTCTTTCATTTTAGCATTTATATTTAATTCGTAATTGGAAAAAGCTCGATATTCCATTGCTCTACACTTAATCTATTACTAGAATTCATAAATATTTCTCATTAAAATTCTGAACCCTTTTGTCTTAGTAATCTGTCACGCTTTAAAACTCTCTCTCTCAGAGGAGCAAAACTAATGATTTACACATCTAAATTTCAAACAGAATCTGACATTATAAGAATTAATGATATATTATTCTTTTCTTCCAAAGTTGATTAGAAAGCAGTAATGGTTAAATTTCAAGATCCTGGCCCCTGCAGTACAGACATTTTGACAGTGAATTCCCCAAATATGCAGAGAATGTTTTTTCAGGGCAACAATGATACAAGAAGTTGACTGACTACATGATGTTAAAAAGTACGAAGAATTTTGTGTCCTGGAAAAGGTCCCTCCTGACATCTCAACTTCTCGAGTTATCAAAAAAAAAAACGTATTTCGTTTCCTAAATTTCCAAGAAAAGAATTTTCTGAAATCATATATAAAGCCTCGTACCTGAAATTCACATTTGTCAAATTGACAGTGTCTGTAATGAAGAAATTGAACAAGTCTTATTGCACTTATGAATCCATACCCCTCCTCTTACACGAAGAGTTGGGTAGGATTTCCAGCAAATTTAGTATTCAGACTAACATGAACAGTTTAATCAAAACACGATTGTGTTAAGGGCTAGCTCTTATTGTGTACAAAAACTTACTTGTAACACGATGCCTAAATTACACTCAATTTATTCACAACTAAGATCATTCATTTTTCTTCTTTGTATTTTTTAACGTAAATTAGGAGATGTGTCTCGAACTCCACACTAGATATGTGGAAAATACTAGTGAAAAAACCACTCATCCAGGTCCTTTTGGCCATTCAGACACATCCCAAATGAAATATCTGCAATCTCTGTCTTTCTTGCATCATTCTCACCCTATTTCCTTCCAGATCTTTGTTTGAGAAGTTTCTTCAACTGCTCTGAGATTATCAATTTGGGAGTTGGTGGAACAAAAGATGGGGTCGTATCTATTGGACTGCTCTCTATACTATTTATGTATGATTTTCCCTTGATCATATCAACCTCTCCATCTTCTTTCATCTTTACCATGTTGCATGGAACTTTTTCTGCATAGTAATCTATGAACTTTCTGTCATGGTACCTGCAACAATATATGGTAAATACCTGTTCATAAATGCAACTCACTAGTAGCTAGGAACAGAAATAATAAAGGATATATTAATGTACACAAAGGAATAAAATCAAAATGATAGTTTGGACTATGGTTTCAATTATTACCTATCAAATACGACCAATGTGGCATGAAGACTGCTGATTTGCTCAACAACAAGAAGATACAGAGGATGCCCCATTTCTTTTCTTATGTCCAGGACCACCTAAATTTGCAAAAGAATTAAGAATTATAAATAAATTAAATGCAAACTAACATACGAAATGATATATATGTCACTAATTTCTCTAATGTAATAGAAAGCAATCTTAAGAGTGTGACAAAATTCTTAGGTTCATATGAGAATTTTCCAATTTATGGTGCTGAATATCAAGAGCTTCTTCTACCCCGTAATGTTGGCAAAGGTCCAATAATGTACGGAGTTTTTGATACTTGCTTTCGCTCTTCCACTCCCTAATGAGAAAGAAATCTTCAAGATCGATACTCCAGATGTCTGACCATGTCTTTGCAGAAACTATAAAGAAGACAAATTGTATGAAAAGAATTCAAATTTTTGTGATTCAAGGGAGGGATAAGGAAGAAGTGGAGTGTATATATACGCGGGATGTTCAGCCATGGCATAACACCAAGAAGGGTAACGATGCAGGGGGATCCAATAGCCACGTTCTTGAGCACCCATTCCAGAGGCTCCATAGAGAACTCCTTGAGTGCATCCATGACAACCACCACATGCTTTGGGGTTTCGAACGGGTCCAATGGCTCAGAAGGGGTTGAGGATCTGGGCATCTTTGGACTGTTCTCTTCTTGTGCGTGTCCACCAACTTCTACCGTCTCTTTTAAAATGGTTAATATGTATTGGAGGACTTCTTTCTTGTAAGAGCAAGCTTGAGAGACAAATGGAGACTTCCACACAGGTGTTGGGAAACTTTTATACGTAGATTTCATTGTTGATTTGGAACATGGATGAAACCAAAATATTCGATATGAACAAAGAAAACCTTAGGATGCTTCTATGTGAACTATGTTGCTAAAAGCAAGAGTCTTCCTTGTGGAAAAATTGGGATCTTCGTTATTGGAGATTGATTCGTCCATTTAGTTGGAGATATTTGGGATTAGCTGAATATCTGTCGTCCACAAAGCTTAGGGCTCGACTCTAAGTTCTATGAGACAGGGGAAAAACTACTGGGGCGGGGCTTGACATGAAAAATTCTCCAAATTACAAAAACAAAAGCATCGAGAGAAAAAAAAAACATAGATAAAAAGGCCCAACCAAACAATTCTGGAGCACTTTTATCATCCGAAAACCTTTGGTCGAATAAATTTGATTGCAAACAAAAACTATTGTTTCACACATTCTACACAATTGATCCCGTAACATTCTCTGGCACTTTCTTGAGAACAGATGTAAGGAGCGTGGAAGGAGAAGCCCAGCCACAATCGAGCCAAAATTGCTTGAGTAAATCTGATCGGAAAATTTTACAAGGAATTTTTTTATAAAAAAAAAAAAATCCTGGCTTGTTTTCTTCATTCGTTACTTTAAGAATTGGTGCTGAACGAGTTGGGATAAAGAAAATAAAAGTATCATCTAAAATAGAAGAAATCAACAAAGTATAAAGCACCTCTTATTCATGAAGCTTATACATATCACTATAGATAAAACCAGCTGAGTCATTTCTGTTAATAGATATCATGTCACGTCCTCTAATGAGAAACTAGACAGAGGTCCAAAAAAAGATGAAAATACAACTTTACATATGATTGGTATTAACAGAATTAGCTGAAGCCCAATTTTATCTCACTTCACTTTGCCTGAAGGAAACTATATCATGCCTGTCTAATGAAAGTTTCTGGTTAGAAATGCCAAACTTAACCTATTTACCTTAGGCTACCTGCTACCAAAGGAATGGTGCCCCTACTGCGAGTACTTGCCTTCCTGTTCTCTGTACCTGGAGATAAATGCCTTGGCCTGCTCCTCTTTTTATTTATAGAACCTTCACTAGGGGAACCCCTCATTGCTTGCATCAACTGCTGGCCTCTTGATCCTGGGATACTTTTCTTTATAAGCCTACAAGCCTGCTTCCTTTCAAAGTTCTCAAGATCCTTGTTCAATTGTCTTTTGCAGGAAACATGTTCCACTGATCTCAAATGGCCACGGGGAATGGAGAAGGTACTCTCTGCAAACCAAACCAAGTTCATATTGTTAGCCTATCTACATTATGTAGGGTCTTGGGAATAAACACATCAAAAATGAATTCATCAATTTACCAGGAGGGTCTTCCCTATATATCTCTGGGCTGGGAGATCTGCTTGGGGTTTTAGGAGTATCATCTGCAACAACTTCAACCTCCACAAACCCCTCCTTAGAGTTTTTCTCTCTCTGTAAAGACTCTGAAGGAGAATCAACAGCTTCACATGAAGGCACGCAAGCCGAACTATTAGTAACAAAAGGTAATGTAACAGGAGCCTTATTTTCTTTATCCTCGTAATGATCAGTTTTGCCATTTATTGGTCCGCTAGAAGTCTCCATGAAAACTTCTGTGCCATCAATGGCTTCATTAACATCTCCGCAACAATTATTGGGAATGCTAGAAGATGATGTGCTAGCATCCATATTATCTAAAACTGACTTGGGTGAAGCGTTCAATATGGCTAGATCTATGTATTGCTTTTGTGTTTCAATAAAACTTGAAAACCACGGAGTACCCTGCTTTGCATAGAAGAGGATGTAGGCCTCCTGAGATAATACATATTCTTCAGAAACCTGTGCTACCTGCAATTGCAACCAAATGAACATTATTCTCACATGTTAAATTATTCTCGAGGCAAGAGGTTCATGCATGATAATGGTAACTATAGTCAATAGAGGGAAGAAAAACTCATTCTCCCCAAGCTGCCACCATCCATAACAAAATAAAAAATGGTTGTCATCAGGAAAGTAACGAAGAAACTGGTACTAGATCATAGTGCAAATACTAGTTCACTTATTTTAAACAAGAGAAGCAAGATTCCTTAGATATTATTATTGCATTACCCTTGAATCATCAAACTTGAACCATGCATCATCAGCAGATCGAATGAAGCAGTAATAATGCCCAGAACAAGATGAAAATCCAATATGCACCACAATCGCATAGAGATCATACTTCAATTCAGCCTGTCAAACAAAAATCACAAGTATCAGGATCTATTCAATTGAAACCCAAGTATTAAAATGAAAATATAGACAAAGAAGGTAGACCTAGTTTCAGATTGGGGTTTTCCTAAAAACTATACAAGATAATAGATAAACAAATAGCCTGGCAATGGAAAAAGTTTATTTGCTAGCAAGATGTGGCAGTCAATCAGATGCAAGTAAACCAGGAAGTCATAAAACAACAGATCATGAATCTTGTATTCCTCATCTACCTACAACTTACAACCAGAAATTCCTGACAATTCTCATCTGCAGGTTCCCAACCAAACACTATCTATCCAATGTCTTCAAAGCCCAAGTGGAAAAGTATTGGTACAATTTAACTTTGAATCTGTGATTCTTCAAATCTAGTAACTGAATGAGGAAGGTTCAGTGTGAATACCATTAGTACGGGAGGAAAACTTACATTATTAAGCTGGTCACCTGCAGTGTATGGCTGCAAATCCAATTTCAATGGATAACCAACAAACTTATCAATTTTCTCAACAACAGAACCATCATTTTTGAACCTCTTCAAATGAAATGCAGCTACTGAAGGAGCCTGATCCAACATGAGCTGCTTCTGAACAGCCACCTGTTCCTTACACTTTTCACATGTAAATTTTGTCTCAGGGTCTTCAATCTTTTCAATCTTTGTGAAGGAGTCCAGAGCAGCAAAAAGGGTGTATGCATCTTCAATCTCCAAGCTGAGGTCAATTGAGGGCTCATAAGTGTCTGAACAATGATCGCAGTTGCAACATAGCAGCTGAAATCCAAAATTTAACTGTTAGAAAATGGCATTACTAAATTAGTGGCAAATGTCAGCAAGCAAAAAGATAGATAGCCAATTGTAAAAGAACAAAACCAGTGGTTATTACTCTGCTCACAAGACGCCCACCAAAGACCTCTTTCACAAAATTATTCCCTGAAGACATTGTGTCCTTCAACATCAAGTCATTACAACAGCTCTCAAGCCTATCCAAAAAGCACTGTAGGAACTCATGAGCATCTTCCTGCTGGAATCTTCCAAAACCAGATGAAAAATCTGGTAGTTATGAGTCAAGAATCACAAAGCTCTCCAATATACCACAAACAAACAGAAAGAAATTATTCAACCTGGAGCTATAACATGTAATCCGTAACCAAAAAGAACATATACCAAAGCAAATTTAAAATGGTAAATACACAAGATTTAACAGTTCTGGAGCAACCAAAGATCAAAAACATTTCAATGAGAAGTCATTCCCAATATTGTATGGCTAAACACACCCAAAAAAAAATTATGTCAAGAAGTATTGAGTGCCATTATATGTCCAAATACCATGCATAAGCACGAACAATCATTCACATGTTCTGAGCCTCAGTAAATGGAAAAAGAACTTTACACACTATGAAAGAGAATCATCTACACAAGGATACAATTCAAATTGTCAGCAAATTTCACTGGAGGCACAACCCCGCCTGTACACAACAGTGAAAGCTCAATGTGCTGGCGCAGAGCACAAAGTACACAAAAGCCTTCAGAGAAATCTGCAAATCACCAATCAAAGATCCAAGATCCCATTTCCCAAACAAAAATTCAATTAGCACTATGCTCACCAACCAAATACTAAAATATCAAAGAAGAAAATTCACAACTGCCAAAGAAGCTGTAAGATTTTCAGTTTTACAATCCTTACCATTGCAGGGCATTTTGTGATTGAATGAAATGATCCCCTGAAGAAGAGGTACAGTATGAGTGAAGCATTGCAATATTGAATTGAGAAAGCATGTGTTACCCAAATTCATAAGACCTGCACCCTGAAAATTGTCAAAAAAGGAGCAGAGGTTACAGGTCAAAGGTTGCTGCCAATAGTATAACACAAGAGATAAAAAGGAGAGCGCATTTTCACAAATGCATAACACAAGACTATTTGTTTTTCTTTTCTTTTTTCTTTTTTTTTGGGGGGGCGAGGGGGGATTACTTTGAGTAACTAAATACAAACTGGATAGACAAGATGAAAAATTGGGGGAAAAAAAAGTAGTCAGAGACTCGAATGCAGAGCCAAAAGCATGGTGATTGAAGGGCTTTCCCAAAAGAAAAAAAAAAAAAAGAGGCGAAGACAGGCCACGATCAGACCATTTGGGTTTTCTTTTCCAGAAACGAAATGAAATGAACTGCAACTTATGGAAATAGTTGCTCAATTAATGAAATTACCACAAAATAATGACGCTTGTAATCAGTAAGCAAAGGCGAAACAGAGGGCCTGATTTGCAAATCTGCAGTCGAAGGCATATCGGTCCAATCAGGAGCCGAGAACTTGTGCTCCTCCACCGCATCCAAACTCAAAGTATCCGCCACAGGCTTTTGAACGGGCATACCTGACCACGGCTCCGCCCAATGAGAATAATTGCGATTGTTAATGGGCGATAAATCATTCAGCACGGTTTCCTCTTCTGGACCCTCTTCAAAATCAGCTTCCTCAAGAAAACTATCATAATCAGAGTTACCGTTGTCTAGGGCAGTACTATCGCTGACAGGAGAAGAATTATCATCCAAATCACGCAAACCTAGGGTTTCCTGAGGTGAATTTGGGAGTGACTCTGAAAGTATTTTTGAAGAATTGAGAGAATTGAGCGGTGGATGATAGTTTTGAAAGGGTTTTGTGAAATGGGGTTCCATCGAACAATACAAAAAGGATGGGGACTTGCAAGAGGGAAATCAAAATCGAAAATTTTTTAGGGTTCTAAAAAAAAGGGGGGGAAACAAAAAAAATTAACGAATTTCAGGGTGGAGGGAAAAGGGTAAAACAGGGAGGATTTGAAAGTGTTTTCAATTTCATCAGTGCCTGAAAGGAATGGATGATTAAAAGAAAGAGAGAGAGAAGAGGGAAGGATTGAAAACGAGGTGGAATTTCTTGATGTGATTAGTAATTTTTAATGATTGGAGGGGTTTTGAAATGGGAGGGAAAGTTCAGCCGCCAATGCAATTTCTTTGATTTTCAGATATGTTTTTTGGGTGATGTCTGAGAGTGGGATAGTTGGGATGTTTTATAGTATAGTGAAGTGAATATGTTCTACTGTAAATCAGATTGTTGGCAATGGCAATGGTGACAAGGAAGACAGGTCATGTAAATTTTGCTAACATGGAAAATTGTAGTTGCCAAAGTAAATGTATGGAAAGAGACAATGTGGTCAATAACTGATTATTACTACTTTCTATATTATTGTTTTTGTTATTTGTTTTATTCTATTTACTTATTTTGATATAATAAATGATCTTTTGTTTCTTTTTTGTTTTTCTTATATAATAAATTATTTTATTTTAATTGATTAAAGATGTTGTAATTAAGTGATTAGGATCTAATATAAAAAAATCATGAGTTCAAATTTCATGTCCTCAACAAATGATACATTAATTAAAATTGAATAGTACATTATGTCTATTTTTACAACCCTCAAAAGATTATCAAAATACAAAGTATATCTTAAAAAAAGGTCTAAAAAGACAATAGATCTTATTAGATAAACTAATGAATTTGGCGATGCAAATGTAACGGGCTATAATTTAGCCTCAAGAGCACAAAAAAGCTCTGACTCTCATGCATGGAGGGCTCTGATCCCTCTTGTAGGATGAATGCATTGCATTTGTTAAAAAATATGTATAGAAAGTAATAATAACATGATACCTCATTTATGTTTTTATATTACAACTTGTTTAAAAAATATATAGTATTTTTAGATCTTTAGTGACGAATTAAGGATTCAAAATATAAAGCATTTGTTAATCAAATTACCTAAAAAGCCTTCAATCAAAATACTTAAGAAATTGAAAAGAAAAAAAACAGGTTTAATAGGGGGGGAAATAATAAATGCACATGAAATTCCATAAAAAAAAATTCACTTATATTTTGAAATAACCTTTTACTTTTAAAAAAAATTATGGTATAGTTTTCTTGTCTTGTTTTCTTAATTTAACTTTGCAGATAATCATGCTTCAAGTAGTTTTATAGTATGTTTTTAAAAAGTGGTTTTTATAGCAGTTTTAATGCACCTAATGAATGCAATGTACTATCTTTTTTATAATGCATTTGCTAATTGAGAATTGTAGTGCAATATTCGAATAACCAAACTAAGTTCTATTTATTCTCTCATATCCTCCTCACTCCTTGTCGCCCCTCCCCAGTCCCCACCTCCCATTGTTGTTATGTTTAAATAATCCATTTGTCTAATTCGTTCTATACTTATGTTAATGAAATTACTTAATTCAAAAAAAAAATAATCAGCATCTATATAAATTTTATGGCTGCTGGGAGGATGACTAGTTTTCCTCCGAGCAACTCTTATAGCCAAAAACACTGGATTAACATCCTCTAAGCTACCTGCCATGTCGCTCAGAGCAGTGATTGAACACCTCACACTTTGATCCACTGTAGTGCTTGTGTGAACAAGTCACGGGCTCACCATATTTTCCTGTTAGAACCTCTTCAAGTTCTTTCAAGAGGCCAAGAAGCTGTACACCAGCTTTGTAGATCCTCTTATGTGATAAGCAGTACACCCGAGACGCAGATGAATTGAGAGTTCTGCGTCCATCTCAAATCCATAGACGCAGATGAATTGAGAGATAGAACGGATGATTTGAGGGACCCTTGTGAGTTGTGATAAGTCATGGGTCATTTCTTTTAACTCTCCTATAAGATTTATGGAGGGTTTTCCACTGAAATTGATTGATTTGTTACTGATTAGGAGAGTCCAAAATTGTTCATAAATAACCTACTTTATTCTCTCACTAATATCGCATCTGGATTTCTAACCTTAAAAATTAACACTTTTGAGTCTTCAAGTTACCAAGACAAACATTTATCTATTGACAAAATATAAAACAAGATTTCCACAAGATGCAGGCAGCTGAAAGGGAATACAATCTCCAGAAGTTGGCCAGCAGACAGGTTTCTACATTCAAATTTTCAGTCACAGCATACAAAACAAATTTTTATGTAGTCGATCATGAAATAGAAAAAGGACACCAATAGTATCTGGAAAGTGTACATACACCATTTTGGAACCAAGTTTCTGAGCTACAAAATAATTCTGGCATCTCATAAACCTAGTAGACTTGAGTTTTATTGCTCTTGGATACTTTGTCTATTTCTACATCTACACAAAATGTTGGCAATTTTATAACAAAATCTTCCTGAATTATACACACGAATGCAACTTCATTAGAGGATTCTGTCTTGAAGATCCGACATTAGTGAGGATGCAATAGAGCCAAGCCTCTTCCCAGTTTCTCCAGCAATATTCTTCAAGGAAGAGATATCCTGCTGTGCCTAAGAGATTGGGTGAAGGACACAATTGAGATAAACCTTATACTAGGAAAATATAAAACTTCAAATTTATAATCAATAATACTCTATTGAGTTGATCCACAGGCACAGAATGAGCAGAATAAACACATACCTGAAAAGAAAGCCGGTTAATGAGATCGCTAGCAGTAACATCAATAGCATCTCCATCAGAATTGTGACCAAATAGATCAGCACTGGATATGGCACTTGAACCCTAGGAGAAACAAATGAAATTCAGAATCAGCAGAAATTTCTTTAAAGAGATAACCTTGTCTGCTGAAAAGGCCAAAATCAGCAAGAAGTTAGAAATTAGAAGACATTGGATAGCCTAAAGAGTAAGGTGGGGGAGTTATAAACAGTCAACTATCAAGTAAATTGGATAACTGAACCAAGTTACAGACCTTTTTTCTTTTAAGTGTATTTCAGGGCAAAAAAGTAGCAGGATACCAACACGCCAAACTAGTACAAGAAGACACCAACACAAGATTTGCTCTAAAAGGAGATGACGAGATGCGGACACATTTGATCAAAATGTACATCATGTCACATGTTTAAATTATGTGTGTGCCTGTTAAGTAGTGAATGTGTGCATGTGAACACTAGAAGTAGGCACTTGCAGGAATCTCACTGGAAGAAAAATGATACCGGTTCAAAGTGGGTATTACTAAAATCAAATCCATATAGGCCTAAGATCCATTTGGATAAGCAGGCCCATCCAAAATCAGGTAAGGAAATCAAACTTGGGCTTCTTGCTGCACAAGTATAACACTTAGCCAAGAACTACGCTCAGTTCACAAGCAATGCATGGAGAAGTTCTTACATGACATAGTCTTCATAGACCATAAACTTTAACAAGTTGTACTTTTTAGAATGTATAACATGCCATGAATGTGGTACAACGTCTTAATAATGCATATGGTTCATAGAGACCAGGTCCACCTAAGAATTTCCCCAACATGTGATAATGGATCATCATGTAGTCCTATGTCTGCCTCGTGTACTATTCCCATACAGACGAAGACCACAAATGAACACAAAGATGACAAGTCTCAAAAATATTTCCTAACAGGAGATAATTCCCACAAAACACAAAACTATGTTTTCTGAAGTTACTAGGCATTATTAATTCACAAAAGGAGAAACTATATTGGTTGAAGCATAGAAGGAAAAGTGGGATCCAGAATTAGGGAAGCAGTGGAGAAGAGGAAGAAGAAGAAAGGAAAAATAAATAAATAAAAGGATCATCACATAGAAGCTGGTCTACAAACAAATGGATAAAAGATATCAAAATTTTGAGAAAAGAAAAGTACAAAGGAACCTACCCCTCCCATTTAACCTCATCAATGGAAGGAATCAGATGATCCAATAAATAACTACCATCTTCTCAATAGAAAATTCAAAATGCAGAAAAACAAACCAAGACAAAATTCAAGAGAAAGGTTGGGAAATGGCACATACAGAGAATTTCTGAAGAGAAACTGAACCCTCCAGATCAGCTTTGTTCTGATCACCAAAATATTGAGCTGAAGAAATAGATTTAGCATTGGAAAACTTCTTCCTTGCTTCATCAGTTTCCTCAATCTGAATAATACAAGGGAATGACAGCATAATATAAATAAGTCCTATGGATTTTAAAAAGTTAAAAAAAAAAAATCAACTTGTCACAGAGTGATGGTATATAAATAAATCTGAGTAAACAAATAGTAAAGAAACAATTAATGCCAACACATACAAAGTACAGATAGCAAACAAAAATTGGTAATGTGTGGCAAACATCTAGAATGAAATTAGAAAAGTTTCATCATCTGCATCCGTCATAAATCAAAAGCTTTCTCAATTTAAAGTAGACAGCAAAGCATTATATTATATTTCATTCCACAAACATACAACTAGAAATATATGCAAAGAAAACTATGTAAATGTCAGTTTCACAAGAAATTAAGCAAAAGAGAAGGCAGCTGAAATAGATGAAAACCCAAAATACACATGAAGGTAAAGAGGTGGATATTACTGAATGGTTCACCACCACCTTTTCTTCCAGGGCTTAAGGGCACAGTCAGAGGGGCTTAGAAGTATTGGGGTTTGCATTCATAGTTGTTGGACCGCTACTAAATTTAACTGTCTAAACTCTTGGCAGCAATGTCTACATGCTCATAAGTACTATGTACCCTGATACCCAGTCTACGAAAAGAATTATCTGTTAATCCCATAAGATTTAAGTTTGCAAAAGCAAAAAATGCAAGAGACAAAATGATCATCCAGGAAGAAGTAACTGGAATGGCAACAAGTACACTTGACATTGTAAAAATATGTAATTCACAAATTTAATAATTTTACCCAGAAAAGGAATGCTGCCTTGCTCATAATTTTTTGGTAAAATGCCTCACTCATAATTGAAGAGAAATTTCTTCTTTAGTTTTGCACCACTAGAGTATGATGGATTTTAGAAATAGCTTACTTGAACTTTGGATGAGTTTGAGCTCATCTTCTTCGAAAAACCACTATCCATTCCATATTCTGCAAAGAAATTGGAAGATTTTGGTGGGGAAATATGACTAAGAACACGTGGGCCACTAGAACTTGTCTCTGCAGGTTGCACATTGTCCATGTACTCAAATCGCGAAGCAAAAGATTTGGGTGTGCTATTTGTAGAATCAGAGGAGGCAACTACTGGTGCCGGTGCTTCTTCAGGCTTTTGCTCATAGAGACTTTCATTTGGCTGCGTTGGCCAAAAAGAGTGCAATTAGTCCCTTATTAAAAAATACAGAACGATGGTAAGTAAACCAGCATATGTATTAAGTTCTTTACTCAGTACAAACAACCTTCATCGGAAGATATACCATGCATTTCAACAATCAAATACTAAACATTCATCATACCTTTGAAGTAAGTTTTCTAGCTCCTAGCCCCCCAGTTTTACCAGTTTTCTTAACAGTTAAAGGTCTCTTAACTGTTGTCGTAACAACAGATTGGGAAGCTTTCAGAGAGGACGAAGCCTCTGGAACTTCATCCTTAAGGGAAGAGCTTTGTTTTGGAGCTTCATCAATCTTAGTGTCAGGAAACCCATTTGCAGGTTGAACTGACTGAGCAGCAACAGGCGAGGATGGCAGGACAGCCTCAGCTGCAGTGCTTTTAGCAACCTCTTTGGAAAGTAATTGCCTATACAAGTTAGCAGCCCTTGACGTATATTTGGCCTCAATCTTGCCTCCATCAGACCATCCGTGCTGCTTGAAGAAAACTTGAGCACGATTATTTCCACCAAAGGCCATCATCTTCAACTGATCTGGAGTCCATGAGTCTAAGTTGGTTGACCTGCAGAACAAATAAAATATTGTTCAAAAGTGCAGTGCTTAGATTAATATTAAAAGAAATTTATAAAAAAAAAAGTACAAGTAAGAATAAGCCTGAAAATGGCAGTCAAGTGAGATATGTGAACAGCACCAGATGTGTAGAAAGCACTAACAAATCAGTATTTTATTTTAAATAACTAAAGTGCAAAATGACCAACCACAACACTTCAGAAGACACCTACATATAAGCAGAAAGATCAGATCCCATTACATTACAAGATCTAAACAAGAAAAGAAAAAGAGGGGAAGCCTACAAGGGACTTGTAAACTTAATGCCTTTTGCTTAAACAACTTATATTAATAACAGAAATCAACAAAAATTACAGTTACATGCATGAAGTTAAATGCTTGTAGCAATCTAGGAAAGAATAATTGAGAGTGGATGTGCAAACACATATTAACAAGAATTTAACCTCTATTTCCAGTGTATAGCGAGTAACACGTACTGAACACACTCCATGGTAAACAAGCTGCAGAATATATTTATTTACCTCACGGTGGGAAATTAAAATAAAAAGCAGAAGTCACAATGAACATGATATCCTGCTAAAACATGGGGTCTGCCTTAATCAAGTGAACCATAAAAGAGCTAGTTTGAGCCACATCATTGACAGGGCTTTCATAACCCTGAAGAACTCAAACCCTAGTAAAGGGGGAAATATGCTCCGCGCCACTCTGCTTGCTTCAGATGGTGCTTCACAACATTCACTTGCTAAGTAAATTTCGAAAAACAATGTATGAACATGAAAAATAGATTAAAATGGTACAGAAAATTTGTTGATATTTTTATGGCTAAAAGATAAATTCTAATAAACTATTAACCATAACATATACAGACAAATTTCAGGTACTCCAGCCCTTCTTTAACAGACGTTTGAATGACAAAATAAAAGTTAATGTTGATATTTTACAAGATCTAGCACAGAGATGCAATATATAGAAATAAGAAATACGAATGAACAATTTATGGCCATATTAAAAAGCAAATAAAGTCAGAGTAAGGATGTCTCCATCTCCTAAGGAAGGACCATTCCTTTTGCCTTCCATAGCTGCTAGCTGATTATCAATGAATCATGTCAACTAGTGATGATGTATCAAGACTTACTGATGTGAAAATCTACTAAATAATACAGCAGAAAATAGAAAGGAGATGACAGAATGTATAAATTAAAATGAATAAATTTGGGAAAAAAGGTAGGTAGAAAAACATATATAGGGAATGGAAAGCAAGAAACGAAACACAAAAGGAAATAACAAATGAAGAATAGGAAGAAAAAAATGTTTTCAGGCATCTAAAATATTTTAACTTCTAATTTTAATCCAGTCTACAATTTCATAAGAACTGCATATTCTGATCTTGAAATCCTTTAATGATCATCAGTGTGAGAAAGCTCTTGAAAATAAATAAAAGTAAAAAGTAATAGTGGATGTAAGTACAAATAAACACAACCAAATGCTTTGCATATCTAAAACAGGGCATGTAATGGTTACATGATGACTATCTTCCAGAAAACATCTTTTTAGGTGGCATAAAAAACAAACATTTTAAATACAAAACCAAAATCCTTTTTTCCAATTGTAGAAGGGAAATTTGCAAGTAACATGTGGGTTAAAACGAATCTATTTATTTGGCAAATATCAGGAACCTTAAATTGACGAGCCCTTTGAGATGAGAAGATCCATCCCCACTTAACCAAACAGCAAAATTATCATACTTTCACAGATTAATCACTTTTTATTTGTGTTAAAATGTATAACTTTTAGACCTACATTGTGTTGTCTAATGGTGCAGATCCTAATTATACGAGAATACTTCAGTTTCCATAGAGTTCCAAGATAGATAAATTATTCAAACTTGAAAGGAAAAGAAGAAAATACATGGAAGAGGTGATCAAATAATGAAATTAAAACCCCTGTATGTAAGGAGGCAATAAAGAATAACGATCGCATACCTTACGAAGCTAATATGAACACCGAGACTCCGGTGAACTGCAGAACAATCCAGACAAAGAAAGATCCCATAAGTGACCGATGCCCAGGTTGGATTCTTCGCGTTGCAATCAAAACACATCTGAAATGAGGGGCAAATTGAAAACAAAAGCAATTAAATTAGAATAGATAATCTGCTACAAAAGCTCAGATCTGAATTAGATCTCACAAACCAAAATCAGATTGAACAACGAAAAAACTAAATCTCAAATAAAAAATTTCAAAGAAACCCAATCACAAAAACAAAAGCGCCAGAAGAAAATAAATATACAAATCCTTCCAATGTCAAAAAAAAAAAAAAACAAAACAATCACCTTATTTTCTGACTTGGCTTTGAGCTTCCGGAAAACAACATTTTTGTCGGTGAAATTATCCAAAGCCATACCTAAATTTCAAAAATGAGTATCTGGGTATATGAATAGAAAAGGGTTAAAAACTCAGTGATTTAGAGAGAGAAAGTTCAGAGAAGAGAGCGAAGATAGGAGAGAGAAAGAGCGTCTCAGGGGCAGTCACAGCCTCGCAGACGCAGAATGCAGTTAGGAGATCTCTGAGAAATAAATATGAAACCGCTATTGATTTTTTTTTTCTTTTTTACTTTTTTTTTCTCTCATGATAAATAAATATACTGATTTTTATTACTACGTTCCTAAATTATATCCTTAGGTTCGGTAAATCGAAGAAAATATAGGTGCTGTATTGCTGTCTTTGTTAGTTTGAGAAATTGACATATGTAACCCTGCGTATTGACAGTTGGCTTAAAAAATGAAAAATAATCAATTTATTAGTCCCTGAGTATAGTATATTAATCAAGAGTAATCTACGTTTTCAAAAAAAAAAAACATTTCCTGACATTTACATCTTTTTCAGATTGTCAAAGTTTTTTATCTATTATTTGCATTTCCAAAATATTATCCAAAAGTCATTTTCATTGACGGAATTTTTCTTTCCAACAAATATGTATTATATTTCTTCCATAAAGATAATTTATTATTTCATTTTTAATTATCTTAAAAAGATATTTTACTTTCTATATAAATCTCATATTTAAATTTTTATTTCCACATTTATTTCTAATTATTACTTCTTGTTATCAAGTACAAATTAATTTTATGTTAAATTCAAATATTGAAACTAAATTATAAATCAATTGGAAAACAAATCCCTTAGAATTGACCATTAATATGCAATCACAAAGTTTGTTTGCTTTTGAATAATTTAAGCAATTAAGAATTATTAATGATATATATGGAAATATGTATATTAATTTTACATGTCAACTAAATCAATCGTTATTTATTAATATATGTGGAAAAAATTATTTGATTATTTTTGTGGGACGAATAGAGTACTTTTTTATTATTATTATGCAAATGACTTTTTGATAATATTCTAAGGATGTAAAAGGTAGAAAAAAACTTTGAGTATATAAATAACTTTTGAATAATATTTTAGGGATTTAAATGTTAGGGGAAAAAAAACTTTAAAGAGATTAATGAGTTTTGAGCAATGCTTTAAAGTGCCAAATTATCTATTTTTCAATGTTTTGAACTCTAATAAAGAAAATGCTCTTTTTCCCTATTAGTGCTTTAAAAATAAAAATAAAAACTTGATTCATATGAAATTAGATATCTTTCTATTTTTACTACTCGAAAGAGCATTCAAAATTAGAGCAGTGTACTATTCTGACAAAAAGGCATGAAGAACATAGTTATGATAGGAGAGTATATTAGAGAAAAAAAAATTTTGATTCCTGCATTGCATTCGTTTTATAGGCAATACTTTGGAAAAGATATGGCTAATTTCAATGGCCATGTTGCTCCGGAGTTTGACATCTTTTCTTTAGAATTGTGATTTGGGAATCCTCGTGAATACACCGTTATACTAACAAACTATCATCTTGACTATATCGAGAGTTACAACTGATCAATAAAATTCAAACTTTTTCTTAAATAGAACTTTTGTCAATAATAACCATTTCGATCTAAGTACAAACCATTTGCACTATAGTGCCAAAGAAGTGAATCAGTAACTGATATAGGACAAATTGGTATACAAAGAATTGCATAAACCTCCAAAGGTAGGAAAATCTGCCTTAACAAAGATACATTCCAGCGACCAATTTCCCAATTTACCAATGAATCAACAGTAGAAAAGGGAAATTTTGCTACTTTATTTTGAGAAAGCTTAAAGTATTCATGCATTGGCATCCAATTATATCCCATATGCGTGGATGCTTTAAGTTTTTTTTTTTTAAAAAAAAAAGTTAAGTAGCAAATCTTCTATTGGTATGCTTATAATTTTTTTACTAAAATTATGTTAAACTATCTAATAAAATACAAAAAATATTATAATTCTCGAATCCAATTATTTGCCTCATAATTTTTTAAAAATATATAATTTTTCGTGAAAATACTAAAAATATATTTATTTTAAATATTACATTTATAGATACTAATTTGATAAAATATAATTTTTTTAAAAATAAAATTGATCTTATTATTTATAATTTATACTCAATACCTTATACGAAAATTTCATAATTTGTAAGAGTACAATTACAAAAATGGCCATCGAGGATTAGTTAATTAGTCGCGTGTCACATTTTTCTACTTCTAGTTGCGCCCGCCGTTGTGTTGTTGGGTCACGGGTGTGGGGGTTTAGCAGGCAAATGAGAGAATGGGCCTGAAGAACGGCAGTAGTAGGAGTAAAAGAAAAGGTCTCATTGGGAGTTGGGGCCCATAATTGAATAAAAGGCATCTGAACACTTAGTTGGAGTAGATTTTGTTACACTCAATCTTCAGTTTTTAAAGCAATTACATATACTTTTCTCATCTATAAAAATAGAAGGACAATTCGTCAATTTAGTCATTTTAAATTTTTTTGTACTTAATAGGTTATTAAAAAAAGTTAATTGGCAATTATAAGGTTTTTATGATAACAAAACATGTTAGAATTACGAAAGAGCACACGTAATTTCATGTGTGTGTATATATATATATAATTTATATATTTTTTATACATATAACAAATATATAACTATTTTTACATATTATGTATTTATCTCTCTTTTTTAATAAATTACACATTTATTTATATTTATGTTTATCAACTATCATATTAAGTATATATATATATTATAATTATTAAATAATTATAATAATTATATCAAATCAATTTTGTTTTCATTGTTTAAATGAAGCTTTATAAATAAGATAAAGATTGAAGAAAAGTAATTATTTTCTCTTTATTGAGTACTTGTTTTATTATATGCTAGGAAATAATTTATATTTATTATACATATAACAAATATTTCATCTGCCCATAATTGAATATCCACATTTATATTTTAATTTATTCGAAATTGAATATATACTTTTTAAAAATAAACATATATTTTTTATTCAAAATTCTATTAATAAAAAATTTTAATTTAAGAAATTTATATTTCATTAACTCATTATTTACTCCACTCATCACTTTAATTTAAAAGATGTACATATCACTAATTTATTAATTCATGAGTCTCATAATCTATTATATTAATGTTAAGGATAATTTAGTAAGTTAATTAACGTTAATGAATTTTCATAATTTTTAATTAAAGTGAAAATTCAATTTTAAACAAAATTATTATAAGTTTTTAAAAAAAATTAAAAGAACATAGAAAGACAAAAATAACGATTAATGTCCTCAGTCATTCTTTTGATATTGTCATTCATCATAAACCTTTGAACTAAAATCACGAGTCACTTCCTCAAAACACCTTGTTATTTTTAATGATAGGAAAGCATTTTCTCAGGATATAAATTTCAAATCCCCATTCCAAGCTAATTCTTATCTTATCTTTTCTTCTATTTCCTCACCGGTCATTGTATTTATCCTTCATTTTCTATTGCAAAAGAAAGTCATTAGTCACTCAGGTTTGGTTTAATTAATTTCTACGATACTCCAATGTTAGACAATGATATTTTTTACCTATCATAACTGTAACGAGATTTCACTGGCTATGGTATTAGAGCAACTTTGGAAAATCCAGTTGGTGGATTTTGATTGGTAACTCTCAATTAGTAACAATTATAGGGGTAATAAGTTTTTCTAAAGAGGACCAAATTGGTAAACTATAGTTACTTATATGCTTGGACAGCCACTTCATATATATTGTACGTGTTAAATCTTGTTGTAACCACTCCACTTCCCATTGTAAAAGATTGGTACAAAGAATTTTATACTAACACCTTTGAATAAGTTGGTTATAATGATAATTGTATAAAGATTCTATGCCTTCTTTTTAGGGATAAATTCAAAAACCAATTAGCTCAGATCACTCACTATCTACTGTCTTCCATTTATTCCCTTGTAGTTTACCAAACCAATGAGACCAAATTATATGCGTACCTTTTATTTTTATCACCCTATCCCATAATTTCTCTAGCTGCCCTACCCCTTCAAAGTTCAAATAACTAACTTGTTCTGCAATGACAACTGGGGTGGACATTTCCACAAAACCTGTGGCTACTCCCTCCGGTTCTTCTTCTTTCAATGAAAAAGCTCGACAGCGGCATCTTCAGACTCTTATTGAAGGGGTTAGGGAGATTTAGACTTATGCAATATTCTGGGAATTGTTGAATTTGGATGTTACTGAGACTTTAATTTGGGGAGTTGGGCACTATAAAGGTGAAGAAGATAAAAAGGGAGCAAAAGAAATCGACTTCTGCGAGTTCGTGAGAAGAAAAGGAATACAGGAAAAAAAGGGTTCTCCGAGAGCTCAATTATTTGGTTGCAGCGCTACAAGGCTCCCGGAGATGATGTAGTTAATGAAGAGGTCACTGATTCCGAATGGTTTTACATTATCTCCTTGAGTGTTGTGTTTGCTACTGAAATCGGGCTAACCGGGTAGGCTTTGAACACTTCAAACCCGGTTTGGGTCACTGGAGCAGAGAGGCAGAGGCTGGCGAATTCTGATTCCAATCGGGCCCGTCAGGCTCGAGAGTTTGGGCTTCAGACCTTAATTTGTATACCCACAACAAACGGCGTTGTCGAGCTGGGCTCCACGGAATTGATTTTTCAGGGCTCTTATCTCCATATCTTTGAAAATTATCAGACCTCTCTGATCTCAAGAATAACGGTACTCCTACTACTAAGATCGGTGAATGACGATTGACGAATGACACCTACCACCGACATTAAGGCGGCGAATGGAAAATTCATCTTGGTTCCTCCATCTGTCATAAAAAGCTTTGGAGTTGATATATATATATATATCCAATTCTATAAAATAATTCAATGCACCTCATGTTCAGAAAGTGTTAAATATAGTTTTAGTCACATAATGCATTTCATGATTAAAACGAAACGAGCTCCCAATTGAAAATATGAAAGAGAGAGGTAAGATTTATCATATATCATAAGCTTGTTGAAAATTTCAAGTTTTAGAGGGTCAAAATGGTAGAACAAGTAAGAAATTGATGAATAGAGGAGAAAATTGAAAAAGCAAAATAGTGATTGCATGTTTGACTGAGCTTATATGCACTTTATATTTTTCTTATAAGGAGGAGGAGTGTTGCCAAACAATAATAAATGAGAAGGTCTTAAAAAGATAAGTAACTTATTTTTAATAAAAAATAGCAAAAAGTAAAGATGAGCTTTTACTTCTTTTAAAAACACGTCGAGTTTAATCTCGACAAATCTCTCATAATCTTCCCGTTGTCTTTGCATTTTTTCGGCGGAAGCAGAAGAGAAGACCAATGAAAGAGAAAAAGAATATCAGGTGATGCATGTTACCGAATTTTTATTTTTATTTTTCTTTCTTTTCGTGTTGATGCTGTCTTAGAATTATTTTATGCGTTGATGTATCTGATTATAAAGTTTCGTGCTAGTATTGTTTCTAGTTGTATAGCACAGCTTTTGGATTCAATTCTAGGTATGGTGGTGTTTTGGATCGCTTTTAGCCAACCATTTGATTAATATGTATGTATGCCAAATGCGGTGATCATATAGGAGAGTGTAAAGCGTTCCATAAAATAAGTGTCAAAACTTTGTACCCTTGGAGTAATTTGCCTTCTTGTTGTGTGAAACTAGGGATGCTAGAGTCTGCTAGAAAGCTTTAGTTGCCTGAAAGGGAACGATTATTTAATATTTATTATTCAATTCTAACATAGCTCCTAGTCAATTTAGGGGTGGGGATGTTACTTATGTTTGTAGAGTAAATATATTTGTTACATTTATTTTTTATTTGAAATTAAATAAAATATTTTCTTTATGTTTGAACCGGGTTATGTTCACGAATTATTTTAATATTATAAATTAAGTCTTTATTTGTTAAACGTAGAAATGTTTGATTTATAATATAATTCGACATTAATTATCCATGATATATATATATATATAAATTTGGAAAATTTATTTTAATAATCGTATTAATTTTATTAAAGCTTATCTTTGACTTTGTTAATAAAATTAATAAAATATTTTGATATATTGGATTGTACCACTTGCGTTTAATTTTAGTTTTATTGACCATACAAATTAAACATTAAAGATTTTCGTACATGATACCTTAATATTGAATAAATAATGAATTATATTTAATAACCTGATACTCCTTGAGTTACCAATGAATGAGATTAATTTAATAATATTTATCTCGGTATCTTGAGAATTAAAGTGAAATAAATATAAAATATTATTTTGCAATATGGAATCGGCCACCTTTAAAACATATGATCATGTCTTCATGAGTTCTTCTAAAGAAAAACTAAATTTGAGCTAAGTGATTCAATCGTGTATATTGAATTTTATTTATGTGTGATGTGTTCACACAATATTATCAAAGTGAATATGAGAATTAAAAACTAAGGGGTATTTTGGTCATTTAACCTCATTTGAAATATTACGTTGATCGACAGGGTAACATGTTAAATCTATAAATCTTATGATGTAATTATTGGACGTCTAAGAGTGAAATTACATTCTTTTTGTAGGGTAGAATGTAATTAATAAATAATTTTGGTTACTAAAATAATTTATTGAAAGCTTAGTCTAAATTGGATTTGGTTAGGTCCTTTAGTGGCTCTTGATGAGATTAGGATTTTACAATACTAATAAATTGCATAAATATATCTTTGAGATATGATATGATATGAAATATTTGGTAATATCCAAAAATAAGTATGGTAAGGATAAATAGTTGGTTATATCCAACTATACTTATCTACTATAATTATACATAATATCTCTAAAAAAAGATAACATCATGTTTTATTCTACAAAAGTTTTCATAGTCTCAATAAGCCAACACTTTTAGAGAGAAAATATAGAAACTTTGTTTTAATTCTTGGAGATTACACCGAAGAAGGTTTGGAGGCCTAAAGTCATGTCAAAGGCCAAAACTTTATTTTTGATTGAATACGATATTTATTTAGATATATTTTCTACATTGTCTCTGTGAATATTCGAGCATTATAACCAACAATTGGTATCAGAGCTCGATTTTAATGTATATTAATGTGCTTAGATTAAAATTCTTATTCATGTATTAGTTGAGCAGTGTAGGTTTAATGTGTATATTCACGGTGGATGATATTGTGATTAATTCATAGAACAATTTTATAGCCATAATTTTTACTGGTGTAATATGTATAAGTTTTATTGAGTCATGTAACAAAATGGGTGGATTACTTTTACATGTTTCCCTTTGATTTATTATTTACTTTTATTTTCTAATTTATTTTTATATGCAAATTACAGAATAGTTAAAGGGCTAGAAAAGAAAATTATATTCTAGCGATGGCGACGGACGATATTGGTGCTACGTTTGAGGGAATTTTCATAATTTCTATTTTAATACCACTTGTATCAATTGGCGAGGACAAAAGAACCACCATTGACAAACTCCACAATCAATATAATACAATTAGACCTTCACATACTTTGAACGCAAAATCATATAACTGAATCTTCATAGATGAGAAAAAAATGAACAAAATTATAATAAGGCGATTGCAGCCAAATATGTTTAATTTTGGTGTTAAATGGGCAATAAAAATCCCATATACTTCGTAATGGCAGCTAGGGATGGATTTGAAAGTCAACGGTGTAGGGTAGTATCGTTTTACAACTTGTGGAAGTAGTGTTGAAGAAGGAAAATAGTGGCGATGACAACACTAAGGCTGCAAACGATTCGAACGGTTCGGTCAAAACTCAGTTCGAGTTCGGTCAAAATTGAGCTCGAGTCGAGTCAAGCCAGCTTGTTATCTAATCGATTCTATCTCGAGCCAAGAAATAATTAGCTTGTGGCTCATCGAGCCACTCGTGAGTCGTAAATATATATAATAATATTTTTATATACATTATAATATTATGTTTTTACTTTTAAATTTTTTTAATCAGTGTTTTTAAGCTTTAACAAAAGAAAAAAACCCTACTTTGTGAGCCATTTTGTTTGTTGTTCTTAATTCATATAGTTGTAAGCCCTTGTTTCTTCGAGTTCTCTCGAGTCCCAAGTCCAAACCTTCTATTGTAAATCACTGGCCATTCCCCAATTGCCGGTCATCTCATTCTTCACTTAGGCGCACAAAATGAGATCTTGAGAGACCAATTTCAACTCTGTACTATTTTCCTGAAGCCAAAAGTTTGATTAACTGTTATATATATATATATATATATATGTATACATTTTGAAAGTTTCAATTCATTGCTCATTATTGTATTCTCTTTTGATTTTTAAAATTGTTTTCTTAGCAACAAAACAATATGGAATGGAAATTTCTCAACCGATTATGACTTGCGTATCTAATTTGGCCTTCAAATACACTAGACATTCTTCGAATTTCCAGCCACCCTCACCCACTATAGATTTATAAATTCGATAATTAACCGACTCAACAAATGTTAATAGCCTACAAAGGCAATTTCTATGAACATTGTGATCAATTAACTTTCTATATTGATATAAGTAGATTAGAGAGAAATAACACATGTTCTTTGTCCCAATTTGAGAGTTTTGTATCTGATTTATTTTTCATTTTTGTATACATATTTTCATCCCTTGTAGGTGGAGTTAGTTTTTCAGGAAAGTGTTCTTTTTGTAGTTTTATTATTTATTGATTTTTTAATGGAGTTTGTGTGTGAGTTGGGAAATTGATTTAGATTATAAAGTTTTCATTTTATTTTGTTCTACTAATTAATTTTTTTTCCTGACTAGATTGATGAAGAACAAGGAGCCAATAGAGGGATAGGGTAAAACACTAGAATCAAGAAGAGTTAAGGTCATCATTTGATTTCCACATTGTCTTGACAAATGTTTAGATGCCATGATTAAAAATTACTTGAATTCTAACAATTACTTGTTTTTTGTGACATTATTTTCTCTAACTGCTGGTTCAGATTTTAGAATTGATCTACCATAGCTGTTAAGTTGAATTACGACTGATATATAAGCTGCCATATCTGATCTTGTTGAGATCGTCTATGAAGAAATTTGAAAGTTCCTGCTATTGAATAATTAATGTTTGTCCTACTTATGTGGCATTGATGATATTTTAAAATTGTACATAATACTCAAAATATTGCAACTTTAACCTTTTAATCATCTCAAGTCTTGCCTCATTTAAGTTTCATGCTTCATTTATTTCTTTGGTGCTTCCCAATCTTGCACTAAAGTAGCTATTGATTTTGTATCTCCTGAGAGTGTTGAAGAATGCATCAAATTGACTAAGGAATTCCGCTTGCTTCCCAAAAAACATAGATCCAAGCAATATATATCGGAGGCAAGTTCATTAAGAAGTTTTTTTGTGCACATTTTTCATTTTAAGTTTCTAAGAAAATCATGGAATATATGCACGGTACTCAGCATTCTGTTTTTATGCATGATGGAGCTATGTATTCCAGAATCAATCTTAGGTATTTTGATTTTGTATATGTTTCTTTTGAGTCACAATTAATATTTAATCGTGTAATTTATGTAGCTTTTCGCTTTTCCGTGTCTCATCTCTGCTACATCAGAGTTTATCTGTCTCTCTCTCTTTCTCTCTTCGACCCTTTGCTTTCACTTTACTCTTTCTCTTCGTGGGCACAAGAAAAGATCGAATATTTAGGCAGTATTATCATACATACTTATTTATTATGATAAAAAATAGTGGTTTTCATATAAAGTTGGACTTATTGGGGATTTTTTTGATTGATCTTCTTTTGTATTTGGACTATGTTGATTTTATTATGGAACTTAATGTAATTTTTAGTAATGTGATGATTGATTATATGTTTAAAGTAATGGGTTTAAGAAATGCATTTATTTGCTAGGGATATGTGGTTATTTAATAAATGTTTAGCTTCTAATGATTCTTTTGTTATCTCTTGTCAATGTCTTTGGATGGTGTATGTTGTAGGGTGCAATTGGAATGTGTAAGTGGATGACGAGCAATGTTGGTTGTAAGTTTTACAAATTTGGATGGCAACAAGTTTTTTATGATATAAATGGACTTAATCCTGATAATAAAATGAAAATAAAAATCAAGAATTGTGTTTTGAGATGCAATCTTGCAGAATCATTATGTATAGTATGAAAAGACTTGTATCTTGTTAATATTACAGACTCTCTGGCGATTGAAAAATATCAATACATGGGGAAAAAAGATAGGAAAAAATGGTAAAAACTTGCGGATTAAAACACATAGGAGCTGAGTATATATGTTAAAATTAGGTTATGCTATTTTATTTTAGCTTAGATTGTTCTACATTTGAGACTTTAAAGAAAAGAAAAATCAAATTTACACATATTAGTCAAATATAAAAAGCATGTAATGAAAAAATGAATATTAGCAAATTATCACTTATGGAATCTTATTATGTTTATCTCACCATTTATAAAATGTCTTACTTTGTAAAAAAAAAAAAACAGATGTCAAAGAAAAGTAATTTTTCTCCATTCTGTTGTACACACATATCAACTTAAAAATAAAAATAGTAACAGATATATAGCTGGTTGTTTTGCAATATTTTTGTTTAGCAGTGGAGTTGATTGATCAGGTATGCAGTAAATATGATTCTTCTAAATTTAGTTCCTAAATGTAGCAGGCTTCATGCATCTTAATTTCTAGAGGTTTATCTCAATCTTGACTTGCTAAAATCTTTAGTCCATGTGACAAGGAGCATTGGAAATAAAATGCAAACTTGCTGTTTTTTATTTTAGATTCCTTTATCAGATTGTTGGATTCTAATACTACATTTAGTCTATTTGTGCATTTGTTTCCATTAAACTTTGGCATGTGTTAAAACAATATATTAAAGTGAAAAGGTTAAAGCATTATGTTAATTAATTCTTATATTTGCATTCTATTTATCTTATATTTGGAGTTCTTATTTTATGCATTCTTTTATTGATAGAACTAGAACTTATTCTTTTCTTGGATAGTGTTGTATCTTAAGAAAATGTCCACAAAATAAATATCCATTCCACATACATTGTGTAGTACTGTAGCTGAAAGTAACAAATTGAATGAAGAGGTTCAAACACAAATTGGGCCATCTGATAGTTGTTTAGAGCATGATAATGCACAAAAGAATATGAAATTTGAAGAAGAACATGATGGATTCCAAACAAATAAGAGGAAAAAAACACTGTGTGAAAATATTTTGAAATTTTCACATTAGATGCAAAAAAAAAAAGGCAAAATGTATTCATTGCCAATTTCAATTTCCAATAATTAAAACTGGTACTACAACAAGTTTTAAGAGACATCAAGATAGATGCGTGAAGAGAAAGATTAATATGCGGGTAAATGCTTTCATTTATTTGTTAGCTTGATCTTTAATAGGTATATATTATTTTCAGCAATTAATATTTAATAGTTTTGCAGGTTTCTGAACAACAAACAAAACTGAATTTTTTTGCTAGGCAATGAATTTTCATCTCATCTTCATCTTTTGCATTTTGGGAAATTTGACATGGAACAAATGAGGAAAGCAACTGCTCATTGGTTAATGATGCACAAGCATCCATTCACTATATTGGATGAAGAGGGATTCAACTTTATAATGAAACGGAGAATGCCTGAGTGGCAAAAAATTAGTAGAACTGTATGAAAAATAGATTGTGTCAAGGTTTGTGAGTTTGAAAAGAAGAAGATGAAAAATAATTTTGAAGGTGTTTGCAAAATAAGTTTGACAACTGATTGTTGGAAATCAAAAAGTCAGAAAATTGAGTACATAGGTGTTACTGGGCATTGGATTGATTATTCTTGGAAATTTCATAAAAGGGTTTTAAGCTTCATCAGCATTCCATCACCAAGGGAAGGTCTTCAAATTTCTAATGCTATATTCAAATGTATAAAAGAGTGGAGTATTGAGAATAAATTTTTTACAATTAATGTGGATAATGCATCAACAAATGATTTTGCTATGTGTTATATGAAATATACAATTCCAAGGTCTATAAAATTAGCATATGGAGGAAAAATATTTCATGTTTGTTGTTGTGCACATATATTGAACTTGTGTGTTCAAGATGGATTAGATGAGATTGAGATATCATTAGTAATGCGAGAGATAATGTAGAATATGTTAATCGTTTGAAGGCAAGACGTTTGCAATCTACAAATTGTGTGCAACAATTGCGGTTGAAAGATAAAAAATTGATTCGTGATTGCAAAACAAGATGGAACTCGACATTTGAGATGTTAAGTTGCGCACTCAATTTCAAAAAAGATTTTAAAATGTTCAGCAATTGTGATCAACATTATGTCAACTGTCTTTTAAAAGAAGAATGAGATAAGGTTGAAAAAAAATGTTCAATATTGGAGCCTTTTTGGACAACCACACATGTCATTTCAGGTAGTGAGTATCCTGCTTCAAATTTATTTCTTCAAGAAGTTCAAACAATTAAATCAACATTGGATAGTCATTTAGATAATGAAGATGACTTCATTAGGGCTCCGGTTTGCAAAATGAAACTAAAATTTGATATATTGGGGAGAGTGTATTCTATTGATGGCTATAGTTGTAATGTTAGATCCTACCCTAAAAATGTTAGCGGTTGAATTTTGCTTTCCTAGGCTTTATTCAAATGATGATTCACAACATAATATTTCTATAGTAGATTATGCCATCACTAGTCTTTATGAATAATATGCTGTTGAATTATCTAGTAATGAATGTTTTCGTTCATCAAATTCAGAAAGTCTTGGTTCTTCTAACTCTCGTGGGTGCCACAAAAGTTCGCATAAGTGGAATGATTTTTATACATATTGTGTAGAAGTTGAAACTTTAGTGTCTAAAAAATCAAAATGATTAGACTATTTAGAAAAGTCTCATCTCAAGGAAAATGAGATTCCTGCATATTTTTCTTGTTTAAAATAGTGGAAAATGAATAGAGTTTAATATCCAATATTGTCAAAAATGGAAACAAACATTTTAGTTATCCCTATAAGTTCTATGGCTTTTGAAGTAACTTTTAGTGTTGGAGCAAGGATAATTGATTCTTATCATGCATTATTATCACTGAAAATAGTACAAATCTTACTTTGTGAAGAAGATTATCATGGAGTGAAAAAGAAAAAAGTAAGTTAATTTCTAAGTTACAGTATATTATTTTTTTAAGATTCATTTAGTTATATATAAACTCATTTCTTCTTCTTTTTTGTAGAAAGATAAATCATATCAATAAATTTTTCTTCCTATGTCCACATCATGAATGTAAGTTATAATATTAATTTCAGTTAAATATATTGCTAATGTTGTTTTAAAAAACTTATTTTTGATTGCAATTGAAAACATTGTTGCAGTTGACATCAATTTCATTTTGATTAGTTAATCTTTTTTAGAGAGGTAACATCTTTGTTGGTAACTTTTTGCAGCTGAGTTGAGATTTGTTAGAGAAATAATTAATTTTTTCATATACTACTGCAGGCCTAATGTCAGGGGTAGAAGTTTTTCCCAAAGCATCCAAGGAGCTTGACATATTTTCTATGTAATTTTGAATGATTATTCTAGTGATATGTATATGTTTTGAATGATTACTCCCAATTATAGGCTCTCAATTTAAATTGTGACATATTACTCATTCCTACTGAATTTTTTGGAATTCTTTTGTGGCTGATTTTAGTATTATTGAGATTCTTTTGATTGTGACTTATGTGGCTGTCTGTCTGCCTCTAGTATTTGGTCATCATGTTGTAGGAATTATGATTATTATAATTCTTTTGTTAGTCATTTTGCTGCCTGACTCTATTATTATGATTCTTTTGTGGTTGGCTGCCCACCTCTAGTATTTGGTATCTTACTGCAGGAATTATGATTATTATGATTTTTTTGTTGGTCATCTTACTATTTGGCTCTATTATTATGATTCTTGTGGGTGGATACTTGACTATAGTATTTGGTCATTTTGGTGCAGGAATTATGATTCTTTTGTTGGTCATCTTAATGCCTGACTCTATTATTATGTTTTTTTGTGGCTAATTGCCTGACTCTAGTATTTGGTCATGTTGTTGCAAGAATATCATATTAGATAAATATTTATCTTTAGAGTTATAATAATGGGTATCCCTTAGCTAATTGTTAATCCAATGCATTTTCATCTAAATTTTCATTATTGACTTCAGGTTTTCTATAAGTTAGTTAGTTCTTTTACATTTTTTTATCTTGTTTTACAAATCAATCAGTTAATTGTTAATATCCAATGCAATTTTATTTAGAATTTTATTATTGATTTTAGATTCCGACTTTCTATTCATGGGGAGTTTAATTATAGTTTTGTTTGTATTGTTTTACACGTAAATCAGTTAAATGTTATATTTAATTATAGGTTAATAAGTACTGGATATATTTTTTGAAATGGTATTGAAAAAATGTTTGGAGAGAAATTCAAATATTCTTAGAAAATTATTTAGGTCTTTTAAACAGATGCTACTAGTTATAGAAATAAATTGAAATTAATAAATGATAAGATTGAAAATTTTAGCTCACTTTAAAAAAAAATTCAAATTCGAGCTCGAGCACTGTCTCAAGCTGAAAAGTTTGATTTGTGTTTGAGCTCACGAATCGATCTCGACCTGAAAAGTTCGAGCTCACGAATCGAGCTCCAACCTTTCAAATTTGGATGAGTCGAGCTCGAGCACAATTATATACAATTCGATTGAGCTTGAGCCACTACTTTTTTTTCGATCTTTAACTCGAGCAGGTCCATACTCGAGCTCGGTTCGACTCGTTTACACCCCTAGACAACACAATGGGGTCAAATAGTTCAATATCACTAAAAGTATCAGAGGTGGAAAATTTTAAAATCACCAATTGACACAATTGAAAATGCCAAAAATGCTCACAATTTTTTTGGTTAAAAAATTAGAGGTGTTAACCAAGTTGACTAACATCCAATTTCAAGGGAAATACCTAATGTGTCAATTTTAAAAATAGGGGTTTTAATCAACTTAAAAAATGATTAGGCATCAGTGTCGCATAAACTAAAAAGTTAAGGGGCCAAATGTGCTAATTTGCCAAATTAGAGACGTTGATCAAGTTGGCTTACATCCAATTTGGATGAAAGTACCTAACGTGTCAATTTTAAAAAGATAAGAGTTTTAATTAACTAAAAAAATGATTATGTACCAATGTCACCAAAATCAAAAAGTTAAATAGTCAAATGTGTCAATTTGCACTATATTATATTGCGCACGCACAAATACACACACATATATCTAAAGATTAAGTTAGACATGATTAATTTTATCTTGGCATAAGATAACTCTTTCAATATGCATACATTGTGTATTTTTATTTGTGTCAATTTGTATTATAAATTACTTGCGGAGGCAGAATGCTACACAAATTAAAATATATTTGACATTTAATTCCAATAATTTCTTTCTGTATTGCATCCTAATTCGTTTAAATAGCCAAATTCTCACAATTATATGTTCTTTGTGGAAGTAACAAGAAATTATGCCATTCCATTTAATTGTCTTTTCAAAATAATAAATAATAACCAAACTATTGTTATGCTAATTGTTATACAATTATAAATAGAAACATTGGCATGGTTTACCATTATCAAGCAAATGGTTTTTAATTGTATTGAGCTCAATTTTTTATTAGACTCCACATCTCACACATATTTTTATGTTACTCGTGGAACTGTACTTTGCCTTGTTATTTGATAGGATATAGTAGTCTTCTTGTTATTTGAATAAATGAACAATGTTCCTACAATAACTTATATTTTCCCTTGCTAGGTTTAGACAAAATATATTTTTGTTATGTCCTTAACAATGTTCTTACATTGTTTGCTACATGTATATTTTTACATTTCATGCTACTACTATGAGAATGTTAAAATTGTTTTATATATTGTACTTATGACAACTGAACGAATTTCAATACGTGAGACAAAAAAATTTACAAAACAAAAAACTAATGCTAAGTGGGATTTTGCTACTACTAAAATCTTACCTCAATCTAGTATGGATAAGAAGAAGAGAATAGTGTCAAAATATGTGGGGAAAAAAAATATATATACCAAAGGATTAGAAAAAAGGTTGGAACAACAAAAAACATGAAACAATCAATAAGCTGAATTGCAAATGCTTCGAAAAGTCACAATGCAAATGAAGCTACCAAAATATTAGCCACATCTACTGTCACTGGACAATACTCAATTCCAGAATGCATCAAACTACTAAAATCTATGAAAAAATAAGGGACACTAACTCAAGAGCAATTTGGTTGAGCAATAACTTTGGTTCAAGATAACAAATCTAGAGTTTCTCTTATGTTTTTATCAAATACAAGTGACAAGTTAGATTGATTGATGTATAACTATAATTTGGAGAAAGCAAAAATAGAAGAACACAAATTACTTAGGATTTGATATTTTCTATTGGTTATGATATTATGACATTTGTGATATTTGTTTATATAGTCGAAATTCATTATACCTTAGTTATTATCACATGAAATTTATTAGCATGTCATTTTTTCAATGCACCTATCAAAGTTGTAAAAAGAAGAAAACAAGCAAAGTTTTTCTTAATAATTAATGAAGTATTTACATAAACTGTATTACATAAAGTATATTACAAGGTAAATAAGCATTAAACAAGCAATTGTATATTACATAAAGTATTTACTGAAACAAGGTAAATAAGAAATAAAATATGAAATAAGATATATAGAAAACTGTTATTGCATACCCTTTTTTTTAATGTTTACCATGCAAATCAAATGAAAGATTTGTAATTGTGTCCATATTGACTAAAAATAAAGTAGTAGGTTTTATTTGTAAGTACAAAACTTGCTTGGGGTTATGTTGACTTACTTTAACTTTTTTTGTAAAAAAGAAATTATTTTAAAGATTGGTATGATATTTTTTATTTTAGACTACAAGAATAAGTAAAACTTGTTTTAAAAAGTATTTCTGAGGTAGTTTCTTGAAAACATGTTTACAATCTTTTAACGAAAAAAAGAGAGCAAAAAAAGCAAAATAGATTAAATATAATAATTTAAAACTCTTTATTTTAAACAATCAAGTGCAACTAAATATTGATTTGGTAAAGAAAAATGATTTCAAAAATTTAAGATCTCTTTTTGGTTAATAGTTATACGATTCCTCACTTGTAATTTAAGTATTTTCCTTTCACATTAAACATCTTGAAGTTAATTTTTCAACTCATTGATTAATTTATAAATTATATTTGATTATTTTATTTATTTATTTGATATATGAGTCCATTTAACTTAAAAAATTCACTTTGCTATTTTTCATTAAAAATAAGTTTTTTTTAAGATCTTATTTATTATTGTTTGATAGCTCTTCTCCTGAAGGTGCATGTAAGCTCAGTCAAATGGGTACTCACTATTTTTAGGGTTGTGCACAATAGAGTTTTGACCGTAATATTGAATTGTATGGAATTTCATTTATCAATATGATTTAGTCTTCAGGTTTACAATACAATTCAATCTAATATTTATCACTAAAAATATTTACAGTTCGGTCTCATGTTTTCTTTTTAGAAAACTGGATTAGAACGTAATATCGTAGTTTAATAATATTTAATAAAAATATTTATATATTCCTAAATAAAATAAGAAGGCGTCTTTAAAAATATTGCAGGCACTCTATTTAGGAGATTTGCAGGAAACTTGCATATATGGGATAAAAGTTCTATTTTATTTAGTTGCTTTTGTTATTTGGGATGAAAGAATTTTATTGTAATTTTAAGTTGGAAGTTATTTTATTGTGAATGACCCACTCTTCACAAGTTATGATACTTTTTTTTTTCATTGGATTGATGTATTTATTGGACAATCAGATTTTTTATATGTAATAACATTTAAAAAAGATAGATAATTAAACTACGATTTGGATTGAATCGAATTGGACCGTATTGTATTAATTTGGTTCAGTCAAATTTGATTTTTATTGAAAAACAATTCATTCCAACCATTAGTATAAAAAGACAAAAATCATAATTATCGAACTTTTAAATCCTAGAGAGTATGCACACCTCGAACTATTTCAATAAAAATCCTTTTTATAAAAGAATGCATAATTGTTGACTACTTGATCGAATATTAAATCAAGAGTTACCATCAAATGGAAGCAAATTCACAAATATATGAAAATCAAGAGACAACTTTGAAAATCGAAACATTAATTCACAAAATATGACTATGGAAGCAAATTAATATTTGTAGCATCGTTTGCATAATAGTTTCATGGCTGGACGGTTAGAAAAACTAGCCTTTGCTTAAGAATTATAAAGAATTGAAAATAAAAAGGAAAATTAAAGGAAATGAAAGATTAAAGATCGGAATTCTTTTTGGTTAAGTTTTTCTCAGCTCACAGGCCACTTGAATGGACTGGAGAGTCCAACTCAGGAAAGGCACAGCCCAAATCAAAATGTCTCTTGAATAGTTAAAACGTAAATATATGAGCCAAATTCTAGCTGAAATTCCAATGCAATGCCCAAAAAGGTTGTCTCAAGCTGATTATTCACTTCACAGTTTACAAGTACCCAATAAGATTAATCTGCCAAACTCCAGCCTACTTTTGGTTCAAGAAATTGACCATTAGTATAACGTAGAAAGCATACTTTAAAAAGGGGGAAAAAAATTCCCAAGACCAGGAATTATTCTTGTGTTTTAAGATATCTTTAAGATATCTCACTTGTAATTTAAGTATTTTCCTTCCGCATTAAAAATCTTGAAGTTAAATTTTCAATTCATTCATTAATTTGTAAATTATATTTGACTATTTTATTTATTTATTTAATAAATGAGTCCATTGACTTAAAAAATATATTTAAAATTTCATTTTTGTATCAACACAAAGACTTCAAAATTTAATTCCTATCCAACATCAAATTCCTCTTCTTCTACTTTTTTTTCCAAGAAAAAGTTTATCTCCAGTCATTCTTGGCATCATGCCATTCTCGTACTTTTTTTTTTTCTTCTCTGCCTTCCACTTCTGAAGGAATTTATCAATTTAGTCGGTTCTCGTGGCTTTGAGGTGACATGGCTGCGAGCAAAGCATTCATGGAGGGAATCAGATCTGACAGCCCGAGATAATTCTGTATGATTTATTTATGTCTACAAAAAATAAATAATATCGTTTTGCTTTTTCAAAAAAGACACAAAACAATTCATTTACCTAAAATAAAATTTTCATCAAGTAATAGATGCAAAATGAATTCCAATTCATCACCTCATAAGGGACAAAAAAGAAAAGAAAAGAGAGTCCAATTCAATCTTTTTATATCAAAACTAATATAATTTAGTCATTTGAAATAAGTGGTAAACGATTTGTTAATGATTAAACATTAATGAAATTAGGAATCATATTTAAGAAGCATTTAGTAAGAACTTTATTCAAAATGAGTAAGAGTCAAACTTTACCAATGTTATTCAAACTATGGATTAATTGAGCAAAAATAGTTCCAAAAACTGAAATTTAAAATAAAATAAAAGGAATGTCGAAACCAACACAATCAGATTTATCGGTGAAATTTTATTTTTTATCAAAGCCAATAAATTTGGAGTTTGATGCTGCATAACACCAGACATCTTACCAACAACAGATTGCATATCTGGAAAACAAATGGGAGAGAAATTTTATCCTCACCATATATTCTAATATACTTTGATCTGGACATGAGATGCAATATTGGTGGGGTTTTTGTTTCCCTTAAGTGGGAAAGAGAGTGTGTATGTATAGTCAATTTTTCTTGCAAAGCTTGGGGCAGCATATACTTTTAAGTCACATATCCTTTTGATTTGTTTATTTTCTACATATGAGTGATATAAGATATTTATCCCAAAGAAAATAATGTACCTCTTTTCTCAGGCACTACCGCCCACAATTGGCACCGGGACAAAAGCTTGTTTCCACACGTTGTTGATAACAATTCTCTATGGACAATAGCTTTCTGCACAACCCAAACAAACACGTTGCCTTTTACGAATTGGGGCCATAAAATTTGGAGGTCACCGGCGTACCTTATTAATGTCTTGAATAAGATGGTAGATACCAATAATGTGCCGCTCACTCCGTCCCATCGCACCTTCCCCAAGATCATCATAGTGCTGGGGAAAAATTTATTGTCTCTAACATATTCAAACTCCCACACTTTTAAATTGAATTGTAATGAGATGAAGATTCTCGAATCAATTCCTGATATTTAACCAATTTGTCTATATGCCTTTGTAGGCAACAATAATGTTTTCTATCTTAGTGTATATATAGATACTAATCTTCTTAAGAGTAAGTATTTAAAATAATCTAATATTTTGACCTTTTTAATGTTACTCTTACTATTTTTTAGATAATTTACTTGATGATTCTTTAGATAGTTTAACTAGAAAAAAATATTATCTTTTGAATTATTAATTTGAGAGGAAAAATTTAAAATGATTAATTTTAAGTATTCATTAATTTTTTATCATAAGATTAATTATATATATATATATATTTTTAAGTGATCTTTATCCAAAATTTTTTTAAAAACATATTTTTAAGCTAGTCCAACCACACCAAACTTAAGCCCAATTGATTAACTTTCTTTTAGGTTTTGAATATAAACTTTCTTTTTATTTAAAAAAAAAAACTGGTCGATCTCAGCTTGGAAAGGCCCAATTAATGGTTAAAATAGAATCTAAACCCATTGAGTTTGAGCTGAATTTAGATACAATCCACTATATGACATTTTTTTAATTCAAAATTTCCTTAAATTATTTATCTGATTATTTTTTAAGACCCTAGCATGCTCATATTTAATATATATTTATTAAATTCTTTTAATTAAGTCTCTATATTTGTAATTTTTAACCATTTAACGTATTTTTTTAACTATATGTATGTGGGCTCCAGTCATGAATGCCACATCAAATATCTAAATACCTAACTAAAAATTATCATCCAAATTTAATCTAATTCATTGTCAAAAAAGAAAAAAGAATTATACAAAAAGAAATCCTATGCAAATGCTTCCTTACCGCTTCAAATCAAGGAGCTAAACGTGAACATGAGGTCCTATTCTATCAGCATTATTCTATCGTTACTAGTTTGATGAGACGAAAAAGATAAGCTTATTAATTCGATGTTAACATTTCAGACGGGTTTGGGAATTTTGTGGTGAGCTATAGAGGCAACAAAAGCATTAACATCAAAGGATATATGCATTCACTCCCTTCGAAATTCAATACTCTATTTATATTTAATTTAATACAAGAATTAAAGAAATATTTTAATTATTAAAGAATTTACTATATCTTTGTCATTAATAGAAGAATCAAGGATAGCCTTTAATCTTGAAGAAATTTTCACAATATATTTGTTATTAATTTGATTAATAATGAAATTACATGAATTAGAGACATCTAAAATCATTAAATTAAAGAGCTTGTCATTAAAAATTTAAATGAAAAAATATTTTTATTTTAAAAAAGTGAAAATTCAATTTTATACGTTTTTTAAAATATAAATATTAACAATTAATTTTAAATGCAACAATGGCTAATAGCGAGATTATATATTTAGTGGAAATAAAAACCATAATTAGTGAAATTTAAATAAATTTTAAAAAAAATCGAATATTTTAAAAATAAAAATAATTCAATTTAGTAGTTACGTTTCTTCTGATTTCCACAAACTATTCAATTTAAATGAATTTCGTCTTCTAAGCATTGTGTTCCGACGTTCCCATCAAAGCCCCCCCCCCCCCCAACAAAGAATCTAACCACAGATCCACACGTTTTCATATATTGTGGAGGCTTGAAATCAATATCAATCACTGTGCCATTTCTGTCACACTCTTTTGTGATACATATGCTTATTTTCAGGTGAGAATAAAACGACGCCGACCATAGTTTTTGTTTCTTCATTGATTGATATATATAAGGCATGACTAACGTGCTGATTCAACAATGATTATCAGATTATGAGATTTATTATCAGTTTATCACCTTTTCATTTTGCATACAGTAGGATTATCAACTTTAAGGACTCTATTTTCAGTCTAGATCTTACAATTGAAATGAATATACTGAAGAAGGTTTAAAAGAGCCTCGAGGTGATGATGGCGAAGAATAAGCTTTGGCCGGTGGATGGTTATGAGAGACGTGAAATTCTGGTAAACTTAAAAATAAAAAATGAAATTGCGGGACTCTTTTCGAACTGAATTGTAAATTAGTCAGACCAAATAGTTCTAAATACATAGGGATTTCGAGGACAAGGCACAAAGCTTGTCACGAGACTTGGTTTTCCCTTAAAAAAAAATTTGCATGACTTGGTTGATCATGATTCTGAACCCATTTTTATAAGTTGCTAAGAAAATTCTGAAAACTATCTTTGCTTTTTTCCTACTTTTTATCTAACTGGAATTACAAAGAAGCAGTCAATATATAGAATTACCTGCAGTTAGATGTAAACAATGAGTTGGTACATATTCTTTTTCATTATCAATGACAGATATGATCCCTACCTCCTATGACTATTTACCAAAGAAAGAATTGTTTTCTCAATCATACAAACGTTATCACTAGAATTGCTAGAAGGGTCTTGTGTTTCTTCAAAAGCTTTCATTATTCATTTCCCAAAACACTTCATTCGATTTCCTCAAAATGAACAACACAACTACGAGGAAAACAAAACAAAGCTCACACTTCTTCTTCACTATTCAATCACTACATATACATATTCAAATTGCTCCTATTGGAAAAAATTACATGAAGATCATTATAATATTTTGTTGTCAATGGTTAATTAAACGCCATGTGCAATTTCCCCATTCAAAGAACAGTTACCACAAATGATTGATACAAATATAAGACATGAATAGCTGAAAAAGGCCAAAGTTTCTGTGACTGTTTATGGTAACATGCGTTCGAGTCCTTCTAGCCTATTCCTGATCGTGTGGGGGACACCAAAATTTTCCTGCTGTTGTTACTGCTGTCTCTGTATATATGTGGACCTATTGCCCATGACAGATCCTAATCATCACGTGCTCATTCTTGCAAATTTCAAAATGTGAAGGGAGTTGGCCGGTGGGGGTTATGAGCTTGATTTTGTACCATATAATCAGAGCTGGGAGTATGGGATAAGCACGTGAGCTACGCTCCTAAAACTGAGACTCATATTATTTTCGGATTGTTGGCTCGTAGTCTGAGTGGGCATGGCTCGAAAGACTTTTTTTTTTAAAAAAAAAAATTAAATCAAAACTTTAGTAAAAAAACAAATGTTT
This sequence comes from Apocynum venetum, assembly GCA_019593545.1. Classification (NCBI taxonomy): domain Eukaryota; kingdom Viridiplantae; phylum Streptophyta; class Magnoliopsida; order Gentianales; family Apocynaceae; genus Apocynum; species Apocynum venetum. Next base: position 2,537,101 of record SRSM01000137.1, read on the forward strand.
AATATTTTCTTGAGAAATCATATTTCTATTTTCTTATTATTATACTAGTATCTAATAAATATTAGTAATAACATTCATTCTACTATATCATTTCTTAAAGAAAATTTAGTTAATGTAGTTTATAAATTAATTTTTTTTAAATCACTTTGATATTTAATATTTAGAATGTCACTATATAATATATAATTGATTTATTTGCTCGTTTATATTTTTATTTATTTTATATACTTATTCTAATTTTCATTTAAGCACTGACTAATGGTACAATATTTAGCCTGATCCGCTTTGACCTATGTCCCAATCGGACCGTTCCCAGTGGCACATATAGTAATTAATTTGATGACAATATTCAATATAATAAATGATAATGTATAAGAGAATAAAATAAATGATGCAAAAGAATTTAACATAATTTGATCAAGATTACTTCGATCTCTTGCTAAGAAATTAAGAGTAGTTCCATTTCATAGAGGAATGCAAAAGTGAAGATTTCTATCTAAAACTACTTTTAATTCCGTAGAACAAATGAAATGAAGAGAAAGATCAACATCTAGCTACGTAAGATCAGATTTCAAGGCAACTGCGTGTCTTTCCTTCTCACGCTACTGCTTTGCTTCTATGTATTCATTTAATAAAGATAATCTTGGATGAAATCATGAAAGTTGGTTCTTGTTAGGTAACTACCGAAGATGGGATAGGAAAAGACCGTTGAATTTAAGCTGTAAAATTGTGATGTGTTAATCATTTCACAATAATAAAATGCTGTCATATTATTTGTCTCTTTAAAATAAACAACGTAGTAAAATCCTACACTCAAAGCTCAATGGACACAAAGATGGAGGCATGACATATTTAAATTTTTAATTTTTTGGTCCTGGTGTACTTCCTCCCTTAAAATCTAATCAATTTATGTCTAAACATGAAAAGTAACAAAATATTAAAATTTATAAGAATAAATTTAAATTCGTAAATGTAAGTTGCTAGAGACGTTGCTTATTGTGCTTTAAAAAGAAAAGGTGAGAGATAATATTAAAAATAAATAATAAAATATCATTTAAAATTGTAAAATGAATTATAATTAGAGATAAAAGAAAACATTATATATATAATAATTTATAAAAAAGAAGACGGATAAGAAAAATAATATAGAAGTTAACAATAGTTTATGAAGATTATGGTCCTTTTTGGTTACATAACTGTTATTATCTTCATTTTGAGGTTTTGAACCCTATAAAATCAGTCCCGATAAACAACATGCACCTCTAGAAAGATTTCCGAAGTATGAGAAGAAACCGAAGTGAACAGAATGGCGTAGGTGGAGTTGGGGCCCGGAGGGGGGGGGGGCGCTAACCAAGGTCATAAAGCACGAGTTAAATTAGAGAGTCATCTTGAGCCTTAATGATAAACATGTATTTGATAATCGGTCAAAATGAGACAATTACTATAAAGCACTGATTATATAAGTTTAGGTATAAAATAGAATTTTGTAAGCCAAGTAGTAATATTGAGCAGTTGAATAGCTAACTACTACTTCTAGTATACGAGTCAAGAAAGTATTAGAGTGAAGACAAACTTTACAATATAAGATTGAGAAATTAATAGTTTCATGTTTGGCTAATCTTCCTTCGGATAACCTCAACATTGTACAAATTCTTCTTCCTTTTCCTTTTATTGCTTAGCAACAGAAAAATCAAACTTTGAAACCTTTGCAGTACTTCTAATTCTAGTCTGTTAATTGAACTGCCGTCCAATTTTAAGATCTAAATATTCCTAAATGAATAACATATGAGGCACCTTGAGTTTTTCATAGAAAGAAAAAAGAAAGGACAAAAATTTATGAAGTGAGTTTGTCATCTTTCTTGGTCAAAACCTCTGCCTCTTCAGCTCCCGAATAGCCATTTGAGGGGGACCAAAATGACCCATTTTAGAGACCAGAGGTATCCAGTATCCTACTATACGACATTTTAAGTTTCAAACAAATTCAAATATACCTCTAGTCTTCATTTTTTCTAGTTTAATTTAACTATCTCAGAGAAAAAGGGAACAATAGATTTATTATACTTCTTCCCTCCAAAATTAAATGAACATGTTTCTATTTAGTTTGTCTGGATTGAATACACATTTTTCTTAAATAAATATATATTTATTTAAAATTTCATTAATAACCTCATTAATTTAAGATATTTATCACACTAACTTATAGTTCTCACCACTCAACACTTTAATTTAAAAAAATTACATTCTACTAAATCATGAATTTCACAATTTATTATACTCATTCAAGAATAATTCTGTAATTTAATTAAAAGTCAATGATTTTTAAATTTTTTTATTAAAATTAAAAATGAACATTCAATTATGATAATAATAATAATAATAATGCATGTGCATGTAATGATGAAATGGGAGGAGATTTATTAGAAAATTCCTTAGAAAGGTTAAAAACATCAGCATCAGGGAATATTGCAAAAACATATTGAACCGCCAGATAAGATTCTAAATTCTACTCATACAATCTAATAGGTGTGTATAGGGATGTCAATGGGGCGAAGCGGGGCCGGAGTCCCCTACCTCCAACCCCGACCCCGCCTTAAAACACCCGTCCTCGCTCCCACTCTATCCCCGCTTTAGAATGTTTGAAGAAACTCTAACTCCGACCCCGACCCCGCTTTAGAACACCCGTCCCCGCCCTCAATTCGGCTTCGTTTTGGCCCCTTTTTTACCTCTGTTTGACCCCTATTTGACCTCTTGTTTGACCCCTGTTTGACTCCACTTCAATTTTTAAATTTTTTTTTAACTATATAATTTATAGTTATATAATTTTTTTTAATCTTCAAATATGATTCATAATTACTTAGTCAATAATATAAACTCATTTTAATTTACATAGTTAATAATATAAACTCATTTACTCAATACAGTTAATAATATAATTCATAGTTAGTTAAGTATATATTTAATAATATAAACTCATTTAAATCAATATAGTTAATAATCATAGTTTCATAGTTCTTTTAATGTTCATATATAGTTACATAAATAAAATAATATAACTATTTTAATTTACATTCTTAATAATATGATTCATAATTACTTAGTCAATAATATAAACTCATTTTAATCTACATAGTTAATAATATAAAATCATTGAATCAATACAGTTAATAATATAATTCATAGTTAGTTAAGTATATATTTAATAATATAAACTCATTTAAATCAATATAGTTAATAATCATAGTTTCATAGTTCTTTTAACGTTCATATATAGTTACATAAATAAAATAATATAACTATTTTAATTTACATTCTTAATAATATGATTCATAATTACTTAGTCAATAATATAAACTCATTTTAATCTACATAGTTAATAATATAAAATCATTGAATCAATACAGTTAATAATATAATTCATAGTTAGTTAAGTATATATTTAATCATATAAACTCATTTAAATCAATATAGTTAATAATCATATTTACATAGTTTTTTTAATGTTCATATATAGTTACATAAATAATAATATAACTATTTTAATTTACATTTTTAATAATATGATTCATAATTAATTAGTCAATAATATAAACTCATTTGAATCCACATAGTTAATAATATAAACTTATAGTTAGTTAGGTATAATAATGTAAACTCCTTTAATAATATAACTCAATTTATTTTAATTTTTTTTTAAAGTAACCAAATGGATAAAATTGTTTTCTTTTAAAAAAAATACTATAAATAAAATAGTATTTTTATTAGAGATACTGAAGCCGAAGTCGGGGATTTATGAAGACGAATCCCCGCGGGGATTCAGTGGGGACAAATCAATCCCCGCCCCCGCTAATCCCCACATTTTAGAACCCGCCCCCGCCTCCGCCCCCACTGAAGTCGGGGAATCCTGAATCCCAACGGGGCGGGGCGAATCGAATCCCCAATAATCCCCGCTTAATTGACATCCCTAGGTGTGTATATTAGTACGTAGCAAATACGTAATAAATTAGTCTTATTTTTGAATTTTTGTATATTGTGTATCAAATAAGAATAGTAACGTGACTGGAATTGGATACAGTACATTAAATTTATAAGTATACCGTAAAGTCAGACCAATTTACCAAATAAAATAAAATAAAAATGAAATCAGACATAAAAAATTTAACACAAGGAAAGGAAGAGAGAGAGAAAGAGAAAAGGTCCGTGCATGTAAACGTGGGTTGGGAATCACGTGGGGTTATTGCCAGCCAAAATGGACATATGATCGGCAACTTGCATGAATCTGATTTGGACTTGGGACCACTTTAGCCTTTTAGTAGGGTCCGGGTACCGGATAGGGCCCACATCAGGCCCAAATATATTTCTATAATCTCATTTCAAAACATAAGCATTTTATATTTAAAATATTTTTTATATTTAGTTTTTTTAAAAGCTCATTTACGATTATAATAAGTGAGGTTGAAAGGGGTAGTTTTGTGTTAATAATTGAAAAATGAATTATTATTTTTAGACAAAAAAGTTTAGATTAAAATGATAAATTAATTTATATTTTCGACCAATATAGTGAAAAGAAAAAAGTAAAAGACAGTACCCACATTGATTTCACGTTTATCTTCTGCTCTGATGCTGCTTTTTTTTTTTTTTTGTGGAATTCTGCTGCTGCTCCGAAATTGCTGAAGTGGTTTCACACTGATGAATGATGATTCGTGTCCGTGTGCTCGCGTCGTCAATTTGGTCAACGACACTTTTGACTAATCTGATCTGTCGTCGTGTTGAATCGTCAATGGGTAGTGTGTGTCTGTGGGAACCTTTTTCTGATTTAAAAATGAACGTACTCCCCCATGGATTTCCCAATCTAGTTTTTTTTTTTTTTTCAAAAGTAATTTATTTTAGCATTTTAAAATTAGAATTAGAAATGAACAAGAAGGAAAGCATCTCATAACAAGTTTTAATTAAAAAATAAAATCTCAATTAACAAAATTATATAATATAATTAGAAAGAGAATGACTCGAACTCATAATATTTAAAATAATTAATAAAATCATTTTACTAACTAAATTATACATATTTGTTAAAATGATTTATTTTAAGCACTATAAATAGAGCTTCAGAGAGTATGAACGTGTTTTTAAATTAAAGATTTGAACTCCGTATCAGTAAAACTCAAGCAAGGAGATTAAAGATAGGGTGCTCGATCACATTCATAGATGACTAAAGTAAATTATTTTTCCTGACATAGATTTATTGCAAATCTGAACCTCTTTTCACAATTGCATCCTTTCTAGATCTACCTTTACGTAATTTACTTTTAAAATTTATTCATCGATGGAAGACTTGCTTAAAGCTGAAGCATAAAGAATCAAAGCTTAAGATTTCAAGGTTCATTTTTCATAGACACTTTTGCTCAATGTTAATAAAAATTAAATCAATTTCAATAGAACATTCTTTTCCAAAGATTTCAAGTTAGGTGAGCCCTCTGCATCAAGCTCAATAATTTTCAATACACATAAAGACAAAGCATGTGGTTATACTATTGTATCACATAACTATATAAATTTAAACGTTTACTATTCATTTTAATTAAAAATTTAAAAAATTTATTGAACTTTAATTAAGTTATTAAATTAATTTTGATATTAATGTAATTGAGATGAAATTCATGATTTAATGTAATATAAATTTATTAAATTAAAGATAGTATTAATAATATATATATATATATTATAAGAAAATATATATTAAATTTTAAATAAATTTAAATAGAAATATAAATATTTAATTTTAAATTTTTTTAAAAGAAGGGAGCCTACTTTCTTGAATTACATGCCCTATATGACTTTTAAGCATTGATAGAGTAATTTTCTTGTATAAAAATAGTTTAAGCACATGGTATGACTAAGCATTCTTATTATTGTATTAATTAATTAGGAGGATCAAAGCGCACTCATAACTTATGATAGTATTTTATTTCCCAATTGTTATCTCCTGCACTCACAAAAAAACATGACTAAATTTTTTATTTGCAAATAGGACAAAGTATTTTTTATCTCCTAATTTTTTTATTGTTTTTTAAAAAAAGACTATATAAAGTTAAACTACAATAAAATGATTGTGAGATTTGCTTTTTGAATAAGTCATAGAAAATTGGGAATTTTTTCTTTATTTTTTTATTCAAAATAATATAAAATTAGACTTGTGAAGAAGGAGAATCAGGTTCTTTATAGTAATCATGTGGGAACTATTCATCGTTTTCCAGGTTATTTGCACTCAATGATGCTTAGAGTAAGGTGCATTAACATGCTATAGGTAAAAAAAATGGAATAGTTGATGCACTACACGTGAAAACAAAATGTCATTTCTTTTCTTTTGGTAATAACCATCGCAATCATCTTGGATTCAACCACTTGAAAAAAACAAAATGTCATTTCTGTCCCTATATTTTTATCTCCATTTCATATGATAGAGCAATGAAACGTAAAGCGGCTCGTTCAAAATTGGAGTTTCATTTATTCTAGTGAGGTGATTGTAGCATAGCTTGTTTTCTACTTTGATCCGTCAAGTGAATGATAAGTGTTCGATTTTTTTGAGCACAACGTCTGCTATTTATTGCTACTAAATTAGTCAAGTCAATTATTCTAGATATAGTTACATCATAAAAGTTTACGTTCTCTTCATAGAACATGCATACATTCAGAAGTGTTTGGAATCGTTTTTTTTTTTTTGGAAGTAGTGTTGGAATCAATTTAAGATCTCTTATTTATTTTCTTAAAAAACACCTTAATATTGTACTATTACTTTTATTTATTTAAACAAATATGTAATAAAAATATTATAGTATGCCTAACTAGAGAATGGGATTTATTATTCTATCATTTACTCAATATGGTCAATCTTCATTTCATCAAGAAGATTCGATATATAGGGAGGAGGTTCAAAATGGATCCAATGATAAATCTTATTTAAATTTTATGAGGTCGTTCTTCGTAACGATGTATCACTATTCTCAGACAAACTCTGTCACTATCAAAGACGATTGAATCCATTTTGTACTTTCTCCATGATTAGAATTCATGCTTGATCATATCGATGAAAATGGAGCTATTTTGAATAAATCCCCCTATTATTCCCCAAGATTGAATGCTTGGAACTATTCTCTTCGGCATGTGTTGTTTTCTTAAGTGTTGTTATTACTATTATTATTATTTGAACAAGAAAACTATCTTGAAATCATAAGTGAAAAAATGATAGAGGAAGGATCTCAAAACAGCTTTTCACTATAAAAAAAGGTGAAACTATAGCTTATTGAATAATTTAAAACACATTGATTATAATATACTTTTTTTTCTTTCTATAATCCGCTCTAAGAATATATATTCAAATAGATAAAAGTATTTTTTTTCTCGTAACATATATTTATTTATTTTATATTTGGAATAAGAAAGACGAGAGTTGAAATATAATAGTAATAAAAAGGGGAGGGGAGATAAGAAAGAGAGAAGAAAGTCTCAATCTAGAAAAAAAAGAAGAAGAGGGAAGATGATAAATTAAAACAATATTAGAAACAACATGACAAAATAGTCGTAAAAATTTGTGAAACGACTTGCCGGTGGAAAAGTTGAGAAGAGTAGTATAATTTAGATACAATGAAAAATATGTGTAGCAATTTATATAAAGGGAATGAGGAAAAATATAATTATGGTGAAACCTAGTAATTTACTGCACAGCTGAATACACACAATTTAAAGATTATATGATAAAAAAACATTTTTTTTAGAAAGATGACACATTATAAAAGTATACTGAATAACATTTTAAAAAATAGCGTGAAAATGAAAAGCAATTGATTTATTATACGTCTTCCCAATTCCAATTGATTGAATTAAACCCCATTGTAGATATCTGGAACCAGCATTAAGAGGATATATCCCCTTGAATGCAGATTTAAGAGGTGCATATGTCTTTAAAATTGCTGGAGAAGGATTTAGAATTAAGGTGTGAAAGAAGTAAACCCAGAACATTGTATCATTGTCAAGCTAAAGTGTCAATGTCAACCTGCTAAAGACAGAAATGAAATGTACTCAGTCATATTCTGCCAATTAGTTAAACAGTTCTTTAGCCATCAAGATTTGAAGTAGCATAATTACATAAGAAGAATCCTTTGAAAAATCAGAAGAAAAAGTGATTAATATAAGAAAGTTTCTATCGTTGCCACTACGCGTGATGTGTAATTAATCAACATTGTGGCATTCTTTTAGGTATATGTGGGTATTACCTAGGAATTTGATTATTCCCTAATAAGCTAGTGTTTGGACATTACTAATTTTGGTTTGTCTTTATTAGTGTATGTTAATCACATGTGGTTGATCTTTCAATTCTCTTGCTGTTTTTAGCTTTTGGGAATAATGTAGACAACATACAATTTCCTTTGTTTATGATGAAAGAATTTTGATATAATCATAGTTGGTTCAAAGTTTGCTGCGAAACTCTTTTTTTTTTTCTTCTTCCTTTTCAAACTTACTGGTATCGTACAAATTTTGGCTATAGTTTCTATTTTTCTTGATTTAATAGCCCAACTCTCCTTTTTGTCGCTTACACAAAGTCATCAATTGTCCCCGCCACCCAACCCCCAACTAAATTACAAGGTTTGCCAACCTTTAACAAGATTATGTTAATGGGAATAATTAAAAACTCATTGTTATAATAAGCCACATAAGTTTCAATGATAAAAAGCACAGCTCAAAAAAAGAAAAAAAAAAAGACTAAGTAGAGATAGGAATTCAATGGGGGGAGAGGTGGTTGAAAATTAATAATCGTTTTACTTTTCTTTTGAATCTCCTAGTCCCCCTTTCTCCGAATGGGAGAATATTTATGCAAATGGATTATTAATTTTCTTCAATTTCTCCAAGAAATTTTTTTAAAGGGAGAATAGTTATCTTATTTCTTCTAATGTGAGTGATTTCAAGTGAAGCTTTTTAGATAACCCTTTTGTCATGGTATTAATATATTTTAGAGTTATAAGGTTTTGTCATTTAAGTATATATAATACACTATATTACCATATTATTCTCTCAATACGTTTAACAGTTTAAGCTTTGACCTTTAACACAACTTATCGAAGAAATTAAAATTAGGAAATCAAAGATAATTTTAAGTCACACATTTTTCCTAGCTAAATGTAAATTATATATGACATGTAAATATGTGGCATGTTGAATATGTACAAATACATAAATATATAAATACATGAACATGTAAAAATATAAAGTATTTAAATATAACATAAATGACAAAATTTAGTGAAGAAAGATCGAGAATTCGAGATGAATGAACACTGTCAATCTTCGTCCCTAACCTGTCCCTGTTCAGCTGGTCCAAAGGGCATATCCGTCCTGGTGTCCTCAACCTGTTCCCATACACACAAGTAAACTTTCCCCGCTGGGGAAGACTCCCATAGTCCCATTTTATATGGGAAGCCATCAATATCTCTGGTGCAGGTACGATAACCCTGTTGTGTTATTACTTTTTTTTTTTTGTTTGATTACTTTATAAAAGAGGATTTTAAGGACAAATTATTGCTCTAAGGATAAAGGAAACAATTTTCAATAAAAGAAAACGACAGAGAATGTACACATAACCTGTATGTACAGATGTACATTACTCTACTACTCATTTGGTTACTATATATATATATAAAATAAATTAGTCAAATAAATCTGCCTACTTTTACTATTCTACAATAGGACAAATTCTTTTATTTAGTCTCAAATGGGACTTCCCTTCAAAAAGAAAAAAAGGTCTCAAATGGGACTTGAAAAGGAAACTCTTCGATTATTAAGCTACAATTTCAACCCTTCAACAAATTTAATTAACACAAAATTTTATGTTGTTTATGTATAAAACGTGCATCATGAAAATTACTATTATTATTATTTTATCAATCACAATACTATGTTTTGTTATTTTGAGACAAAGATGTCCTAAGAAAATTTAAAAGAAAAAGAAAGATTTTACCATATAATTACCATTTACCTTTTACCCACATTTAACATAAAAATTGAACAAATGTATTTTCATAAATTAGATATTAGTCGTTTCATTCAAATTGAATTTTTATATTTGATTTTATATAAATATTTTAAAAAGTATTTAATTTTAAATAAGATATCATAATGTTTTTGTTTTTATTATTAATACACGAGTTATTATGATTAAATCTATTAAAATAAAAAATTAAATAAAATGTAAATAAAAATATATATTTATTTTAAGAAAAATGAGATTTTGATTTGATGTACATTATAACTTATTTATAGTCGTGCATGGTATACGAATTTTGTTTTTCTTTTTTATAACTTTATACCCGTAATGCCTCAACTTAAGTGTCAATAGTCAACAAGGGTATGCTGTAATTGGAAAATACCCAAATTTACCGATTTAGACGAATCAGTCTGTTTTTAGTACTTTACTGACTGCACATTTTAGTACTTGTATAAAAATCAATGTGAAAGCAACTTTTTGATGTGGTCAGATTTCAAATTATAGCAAAAAAAGGGGTTAGTTAAGTGACATAAATATATTAACAATAATTCCCAATAAATTATTTTCAAGTAGCTTTTGTTCTTCACATGCCAAAGCGACGTCCAAACGTGGCCCAATTAATAAAAAAAAACCGAAAAGATAATTGCTCGTTATTTTCACGCCACGCATCGAGCAAAACGTGCCTCAATAATTTATTCATTTTTATATTTTTATTTGGACCGCAGTATCTGGAGCCACTGTGGACCTATCGACGGTCGGAATCAGTTGATCATTTTGTTCCTTCGTTTTTTTTTTCTTTTTTTTTTCGTTTTGAGGAGGAAAAAAAAAACACTAGTAGATGTAGTAGCCCATTATAATATGACATGGAGTTGTTGACCAGGCACATCATGGGGAAGCCGATTAATTGGTATTGCAGCCGACGAGGAATTGGTCCCTGGCAGCGATTTCTTGGAAGGTGGAACCAAGTAACTCGGAAGGAGATTCACCTGGGCATCCATGATGGGGTGGCTTTTCACCGAGCTGCCATGTAAGGAGGCTAGGGAGGATAAGTATACGCACAAAACTTTGTCTCAGTAGATATGCTCTAGTGTTGTTATTAAAATAATAATAAAATAAAGTAGATATGCTCTAATGAGATATAAATTTTAAATTTGATTGTTAATTGAAATTTTAATAAAAAGTTGTTTTATTTTTTTTAAAAAAATAATATTCTATATTAAATATAAAAAATTAGTAATACGAATTTTTAATTATTTTATGTTTGGAATTATCCTATTTATATACTCTCAACTGTGGGAACTGATATTTTTCATTAATGAATGATAAATAATTATGAGAAAAAAAGAAGAAATTTCTAAACCAAAACACAATTTGTTCGCCCCCATGTTGGAATGCTAATTTGCAATTGATGGTCTCAACAATCTACCTTGTTACTCTTTAAGGTTGCTGCAAGCAATTTCCTTTTGTGGTGAAATGTTCATTTCAATTTTATTTTTACTTCTAACATACGTTTTTAACTTCTCTTCAGAAAACACTAAAATTCGCTTAATTTTTAAAGAAAAAGACAAAAAAATATCCGCTGAATTAAATGGAATATTAGTTAAAACTTTAATTAGACACTTAAATAAGCTTTAACTGGAAGGGCATAATAAGGAAACAGGTAATAAATAATAATACCTTGATTTCATAGCATGACAGAGTTAAAAAAATAAAATTACAATAGACGAATTGTGTCAAGTAAATAAGAAAATAAATGAAAAAAGAATTAAATATGATATCAGATTCTGCCTTATTTATTTCAATATTTATACTTACGCTATAATTATCATTGGAAAAATATAAAAAATTAGTGTTGAATAATAAGATTTTGCATTAAAATAGTAGCAATTGTTTAGAGAAAGATCAATAATATGAATATTGATTGAATCGACAAGGATAAAGGGAAAATTACGAGAATATAAAAATACTTTCTTAATTTTATAAAATGACAAATAATTAAAAACAAAAATTACACTAAAATAACATATAAAAACAAAAGGAGCTAGGAAGTATTTTGTCACTTCAAAGATTTTCATATAGATACATTTATTATGAACCACTACTTCAACTAACTTTGGAATTTCAATGTCGTTCCTTTAACGGGTACTATTACAAAGAAAAAGGAAAAAAAAACATAATGTACTAAATATATTATTATAAGAGTAGGATAATTTTAACTTATTGCAAATAAATTATATTATCATCATAGTTGTGCAAAATCAATCAATATTTTAAGAAAGGAATATATTTTAGTTAGAAGCAAACCATCATAGAGTGTAGTGTCAACCAAAAAAAACAAAAAACAAAAACCATCATAGTGTAAATACATTTGATTATTTTAAATCCATTTTCATAGTATACAAGGATAGAGACAATGATAATTATGATATGGATGAAGTTTATGTATCACTTGTGGTGTTAAATTAGTTACATTAGTAAAAATGATGATCTTACAAAATTTGGTCCAATAATAAGTTTTACTTCATTCGTCTATTCACTTTTAATTAAAAATTAAGAAAGTTAATTGACTTTAATTAACTTACCAAATTATTATTGACATTAATATAATGAATTGTGAGACCTATGAATTGGTAATGTGCAAATTTCTTAAATTACGTTGGCAAGTGATGGGATCATGAGTTAGTTTTATATAAATATTTTAAATTAAAAATGTTATTAATGGAAATTTGAATAAAAATATATTTATTTTAAAAAATTGAATATTCAATTATGGACAAATTAAAAATAAATATGTATATTTAATTTATGACGAAGTGAATATTATTTTGGCTAATTTTTATTGCAATATCTGCATAAACTTAATCCACATAAAAAAAACTTATGAGTAATTTTCGAAAGTTAGGCTAATATGGTAAATATTTTTATTTTCCCACTAAATTTAATTCAATTTGTTATAAAAAAAACAAATCATTCTACATTCAAGTATTCGCAACGCACATGAATAAAGAAATCACAATAATCCAAAGGGTCACAAAAATCAATTGATCATTATACTTCCCTTGGCATGTCAAAAGGAAAAGTAACAGAAAATATCTTGACAGTAGGGGTGGTTCTATATGCCTTCCACGTAAAAGTCTACATATTGTGGTCATCTAATACTCTTAATGAGGCAAACACTCTCACCTGTATCAGAAGTTTCTAATCACACGAGTTATAAATTGAGGGATGTGTCTGAGTAATAGACACATATGGAAGAGAGTTAACAGTATTCAAACTCGATGACAAACGTTCATAATATTTCAGTGAAAATTTACCCCACAAGGGATTTGAACATGTGTTGTCGGAGAATTTATCCCCACATCACCGCATACCTTACCAACTCGACTATATCACGAAGACGGTATCTAATACTTGTTCAAAAGATTTGAGAATGAACTCTCCATCACTTTGTACAAATATTGCAAAAAACAATTAAAGTATTTTCTAGAAAAAGCAAAACATTTTTTTTCTTTTTCTTTTTAGTATAATAAGATAGAATTCCAAATCTTTGTACTTGTATTGTCTAGATTTAGGTCCTTTGCAGTAAGCATTATATGGCATACAATAATTGTTTGTATATTTATATGTGAATAATGTTGTGTCTCGATTAGTATATAACAGTAAAGTCATACTATCATTTGATGTGTGTATTTATTTGCCCGATTAATAAGGTGACTCAAGAATACTTGACCATGAACAATAGTTTGTTTTCCTTTTGAGAGATGCCTCATCTTTTTTTAGGCTTTTTTTAATGTTTCTATATTATTCCATTCGTACAAAATTTAATGTTGATATTTTTATTTTTTAAAAATAAATAATTTCTTTAATTTAAGATATTTATACCTCACTCATCAATGATTTCCACCACTTAATTAATAATAAGGATAAAGTTATAATTTACTTTAGATAAAAAAAATTTAATTTTTTTTAAAAATTAAGTCAAATGTGACATTTAATGACCTAAATGCAAGATTTAAGCCCAATGAAATTGTTTCATTTTCTTTGGGGAAAAAAAGGACTAAACTCTAGGTTTGAAGGATTTGATGGTTTATTTGCTAATCAAACAAAAAAAAATTCTTTTTCTTTTTAAAAAGAAAACCAAGTTTGATGTTAAGAATTTTGAAATTGTAACAAAGCAGCCTTTGAAACACTCTATATGTTCTATATGACAATAAAATATATAGAACATAATATTATTATTTTTTATTATTATATTATGGAACATAATCATATTATAGAATTCTATATAACAATTATTTTTTTTAAAAAAAATTTATATATAATTATGTTCGATTGAATTTTTTCCTTAATTTAAATTCTTCAAGATAGCATCTTAAACAAGTGTGGGCATTACAAAGCTATGCTATATTACCTCATGTGTATATTTTTCTTTTCAGCATCTAAAGATAATATAAAAATAGCATTTTGAGAGAAGTACTACAGCCGATACCATCTTTGTAGGACAAGCAAATGCTTTAATGTAAAAAGCATTGTATTCTAAAGAGCTAACTAGCCCTAAGTCCAAGTACCAATCACTTGGGAAGGTCCGCTGCCATTTGGAAATCGATCTTATAGCCACTTTCTTTTCTTTTCTTTTTTTTTCCCCTGAAAACAGAATTTCAAATTTGATAATCAACTATTTCAACATGTATTTAGGTGATATAATTAGGTTCTGGAGTGATAAATGAATTGACGATGTTGTGTTGGAAGATGCTTTTTCCTCGTGCCTTTGCCCTTGCTTTTAACAAACATGGTAGTGTAAGTGATTTTAGGAGGTGGAGTAAAAGAGTGTGGGAATGTAATATCTAATTGAGAGAACAATTATTTGGACGAGAATTTGACTAGGAGAATTCTCTACCCTTGTAATTTAATATTTATATTTCTATTTTAATATACTAAAAAATGAATGTTTAAGTTTTTTATTTACTAATAATCTCTTTAATATAATATATTTACATTTCAGTCGTAACTAATGATCTTTACTATTAATTTAATTAATAAGAATGATAAATATGTAACTTATTGAAATAAAAGTTTCTTAATAATTTTTAAGATGGCTCAAATATAAAAATTCAATTTCGGAAGGAGGTTGGTGGTAGAAATAGTGGGAGAAAGGGTATTTGAAAGTTTGGTAGATACTTGATTAGAATTTTTTTTTTCACTTCAATTTATTAGGGGATTTGACTGAGGAAATTTTTAAGTAGTTTAATCAAAAGAATTAAGAATGTATTAATTTTTTTAATCCTTGTGCAAAGATATAAAAAGACTACATTTCAAAATGGACGTAGTATTTGAGGAAAAACGTGTAATTCACTTAGTAGACCTCTCCTCTGGAACTAAGAAATTCCGTTGTATACAACTTCAAAACATTTCCATTATTATTATTATTATTTTAATAAAGATTGCCAAAAGAACAACGAGAAACTGATATTAACCTTCCTAACCAAAAAAAAAAACTGATATTAACCAATATGTCCCTATAAAAGGTAAGTTGAAAGCCACTTGAACCATTTCTATTGGGGGTTAACAATTCCAATAGATAGAAAGGGCAGTATTTGATACATTTTGAAAGTTGAGGAACTAAAACTATATGATTCACAATTTGTATCATACATTGTTCATTTGATTCATAAACCTTTTTGAGCTAAATATCAAATCAAATCATGAGGCACTCGTCAAACAGTTTGTCTGTTGATGATATAAGAGTTTTTCTTGAAGATTTAGGTTTTAAATTCCTATATTTTCCTCTATCTTCTTTCCATTCATTGTCTTCCCCATTCCCTTTCTATTTAGGACTTAAAAAAGAAAAAGAAAAGCACAAGCCCCTCAATTCATTTCTGTTATTAGACTATGATATTTTTATCTATCATAATTCTTATGAGATTGCACTGGCTATGGAACTAGAGCAACATTAGAAAATCCATTTGGTGGATTTTTATTGGTAATTCTCAATTAGTAATAAATTTAATGGGGGGTAATAAGTTTTTCTAACGGTGACCAATTTGGTAAATTAGATTTTATATGCTTAGCCAGCCACTTCATATTAAGTTTCTATATAGCCAATCCACTTCCAATGTGGAAGATTGGTACAAAAATCTTTATAACGCCTTTTGAATAAGTTGCTCATAAATGATTGTATAAAGATCCTATGCCTTCTTTATAGGGATAATTTCCAAAACCAGTTAGCTAAAATCACTATCTAATCTTAGGCAGTAACAAATCATATTCCATTAATTTACCTTCCCTTCTGTTCCATTTATTTCCTTGTATAGTTACTAAACCAAATGAGATCAAATTATAAGCAAAATCTTAGTTTCATGGCTAAGAATTCATCACATTCCTTAATCAAACACCAAAATATCAACTCTGGCATTGATCCACCAATTAAGTTTTACAAACAATTAATTTTGAAGATTCACTTCCCAATGTTGATTCACAGAACATATCTAAACTCAAACACTCACCCATCAGCTGTTTGGAAACAATAACAAGTGTAATACTATCATTTGATGTCCGCATCCCTCTTTTACCTTCTTTTTTAAGCACACGTACGTGTCATAATAAGAAAACACAGTCAAGAAAAAATACCAAAATATTACTATAAGCAAAGAAATTTTTGTTAACTCTATTTCCATTGTCTACAAATCTGATCGTATAGAACTGATATATTCACGGTTAGGTTTAAAAAAAGAAGAAGGAACAAATCGTATTGATAATTCAATTTGGTTTGAACTTATTTGGAAATTTTGGTTTGGTTTTTTTATTTGTAATTTCAAGAAAAAAAATGGAAAACCAAATTATTCTAAAAAATAAAAATAATGTGAGAACATGATTAATAGTGTAATTTAAAACTGTGTGGTTGTAATATAGCAATGGTCTCAGTGGTGTAATTTAAGGAAAGGTGAATACCTACTGGGTAGTCTATACAAGTCCAAAATGAGAAAATTTGAGCAAGAAAAGAATAGTAAGTATAATACTGCTATAATTGTTTGTACGGTGAAGAAAGCGCCGGCATTCACTGAGAGGAGTAGACGCCACGATTAAATCGGCGGGGCCTTCGTGGAACCCGCCTCCCATTGTCCACTCGAAAGCTAAATTCAGCTCAAATTCACCTCAAATAAATTCCAAACCCCAACCAATTTCTCACATATTCTCTCACCCTATCCCCCCTTTTCTCTCCCCACCACAAGCCGCCCCTTATCGATCTCCTGCATTTTCTCTCTTTTTTTCCTGCCATTTTTTTTACTTTTAATTTTAATATTAGACTCACTGTAGTCTTCTTCTGTTCTTGAATCCGTTCCACAATAATCTTGCCATAGCTGAGGAGATTTGGGTTGATGGAATGATGGATTACAGGCTACATTCGAAGATGAATACATGGGGTACCACTGCAGCAACAATAACGAGTGACGACAATACATCGATGATGGAGGCTTTTATGACCTCTTCGGATCCGGTTTCTTTGTGGCCACCGCCAATGACTGTGAATCATCACCATCATCTACCTACTACATCAGCTTCGGCTGCAATAACAACAGGGGTAGACTCTTCAACAAAACCTATGGCTACTGCTGTGGGTGCTTCTTTTTTCAATCAAGAAACTCTCCAGCAGCGCCTTCAGGCTCTTATTGATGGGGCTAGGGAGAGCTGGACTTACGCAATATTCTGGCAATTGTCGAATTTGGATGGTACTGACACTTTGTCTTGGGGAGATGGGTACTATAAAGGTGAAGAAGACAAAGGGAAGCGAAAGAACTCGACTTTTGTGAGTTCGTCAGAAGAACAGGAGTACAGGAAAAGAGTTCTTCGAGAGCTCAATTCCTTGGTTGCACAAGGCTCTGCAGATGATACGGTTGATGAAGAGGTCACTGATACAGAATGGTTTTTCCTCATCTCCATGACTCAAATGTTTGGTAATAGGATCGGGCTTCCCGGCCAGGCTTTGTACAGTTCAAACCCGGTTTGGGTCACTGGAGCAGAGAGGCTGGCGACTTCTGACTGCAATCGGGCCTATGAGGCTCAAAGGTACGGGCTTCAGACCTTAGTTTGTATACCCTCAACAAACGGCGTTGTCGAGCTGGGTTCCACGGAATTGATATTTCAGAGCTCTGATCTCATGAATAAGGTTAGGATACTGTTTAATTTTAATAATATGGATTTGGGTTCGGGCTCGGGATCTTGGCATCTTCAGCCGGAGAATGATCCTTCCTCCTTGTGGCTTACTGATCCGACGTCCACCGGGGGAGGGGTTAATAACAACCCTACCAGTGTTAATGGGAATTCAGTTCCTTCTGGTAATAAGCAACTTGTGTTTGGTAATGATAGTAATCCAAGCACGAGTACTTTGACAGACAATCCTAGGACTGTTAGTGTCAATAATTCATCCCAGCAAGTACAGCAACCGCAAGGCGGTTTCTTTACCAGGGAATTGAATTTTGGAGAAGAATATGGGTTTGAAGGAAGTAGTGTAAGGAATGGGAACTGTAAGCCAGAATCGGGAGAAATATTGAATTTTGGCGGTGACACTGCTACCAAGAAGAGTTCTATAAATGGAAATGGGAATTCGTTTTTGGGACAATCAATTTTCGGTGTTGGGGAGGAGAATAACAAGAGCAAGAAAAGGTCTCCTGTGTCCAGAGGCAGCAATGAAGAGGGGATGCTTTCTTTTACTTCTGGTGTGATTTTACCCTCTTCGGATGTGGTGAAGTCCAGTGGTGGTGGTGGAGACTCAGATCATTCTGATCTTGAGGCTTCAGTGGTGAAGGAGGCGGATAGTAGCAGAGTTGTGGACCCTGAGAAGCGGCCTAGGAAGCGGGGGAGGAAGCCTGCAAATGGAAGGGAAGAGCCTTTGAATCACGTGGAGGCAGAGAGGCAAAGGAGGGAGAAGTTGAACCAGAGGTTCTATGCTCTAAGAGCCGTGGTTCCAAATGTTTCAAAAATGGACAAAGCTTCACTTCTCGGTGATGCTTATTCCTATATCACTGAGTTGAAGGATAAACTTGAAACTGCAGAGTCAGATATAGAGGAACTTAAGAACCAGGTTGATTCACTGAAGAAGGAATTAGCAAATAAAGAATCACGGCATTTGTCAGCAGCAGATCAAGATCTCAAGGTGCCGGGCAAGCAGACTTGTAATTTGGATATGGACATCGATGTGAAGATCATCGGTTGGGAAGCAATGATTCGAGTCCAATCCGGTAAAAACAACCACCCTGCAGCAAGAGTAATGGGAGCCCTTAAGGATCTAGATCTAGAATTGCTCCATGCTAGTGTCTCAGTGGTAAATGACTTGATGATCCAACAAAACACGGTGAGGATGGGGAGCCGGTTTTACACTCAAGAGCAGCTTAGAATAGCATTGACATCCAGAATAGCTGAAACTCGATGAAGCTTGGGTACATTAAACTCAAAATGCTGTAGAACTGAGAGTTTCTTTGCTAATTAGTGTAGGCTCTGGGAAATTTTATGGCTCCCGGTAGTGTTCCCTGTATTATATTATTTCCCTTCGAACTAGTGCTCCATAAAATTCTAGCATAGCCAGAGCTTGATATCTCTTTAGTCGTAAGCCTGGGAGAATTCAGCTTTCCCTCTGATTCTTGTCATTGTTTTTGTTTTATCTCTGTTCTATTGTGTATATAGATCTGTAATCAATAAACCTTTATCAAGTTCATAGTTGTGCTATCAGATTGGGTGTTGCTAATTCTTTCCTGCTGTAATGTATTTATCTTGTAATTATTTCTTCATATAATACTATTTGATGAAATGTGTTCCATCTTTTTTATCTTACGTAGGTTGTTTTCTTATTCTGTTGGTTTTCCTTCATTTTTCCATATTTGCACAAAGATTTGATCTTTATATGATTGGAATGAGTTGATACCAGTTTTGGTGTTTTGATGGTGAGGGGTCTGTTCTCTATTGAATGGTCGGTATGTTGCACAAGTGCCTGCACTGCGGCTACTTAATTAGTGTATATATATATATATATATATGTACGACAAATGCATTGCCTTTTTGGTTCCTTTCCAAGCATCAATGACAAGAATTACTGTCTTCTTCAGTCATTCAAAGTAATTCAATAGTCACTACATGTTTCCCTAAAATGCTTCAGAGTATTAGTCTTACACTTGGATTGATCAGTATCTTTTGTGTCTCTGGGTTCAAGTGCGATTCTGCAACCTGACACGCCATGTATTCGAAATTTAGAATTCTAGATCCATTCAGTTATTTTCATCATGATATCTGGAGTGATCTTCTAGGGCAGCTAATCTACACTACAGGGTTAGGGGCAGAAATGACTCGAGCCCAAGAAAAGTTCTAAATTGAGTCAGTCAAGTTTGTTTGAATTTTTTATTGAGCACAACCCTTGTAGCTATTGTGCCAAGTTTCTTTAAATTTTGTCTCAGCCCAAGCCCTTCTTGAGTGTGTATCATGAGGTTCAACCAGCAGTAGGCTGGACTTAGAAGCCTATTTGATCTTGCTCGTTTTGGCTGACATTAAGTTGAACTGATAAAACTTGAATTTTTTGCTTAGATTGGACTCGGTTCTGCCTAAGCAGCTTGATTGGATCTTGAACTTGAGCAGTGGTTTTGTTTATTTGTTTTCACGCCATTTCTGTTCTGGGAATATCATTTTAAATCAACTTACCTAAGACTACACATCACTTTCTCACCTTTGAGCACATTTTTCTTTCCTGGTAATATTCTTCTCTTTCTAATAACTTCCTGACTCCTCATTTTTCTGAAGAAATTTTATCTCAAACTAAATTGCCAGGGAAGCATTTAGACTTTTGGACTCCAGACCAGTTGTACTACACAAACGAACCAACAATGTTGCTGTTGCAGCTGAAACAGAACTTTTAGTTCCCAAAGCTGTAGCTAATACTACTGCTAATGTTCCTAAGTTTGTCATCATGAGAACTAGCTAGTTAGATAACTCTAAATAGCCAACCCAATAGTTTATTTGATTAGGATGGACTTATTTTATTTATTACGCTCACAATTATTTTATTAGGGTTTTTTTTTATGTTATAGGGATTAGGGTATAAATATATGGTTATGAGACTAACCTACTTCACTATTCTAATTTACGTTATTTTATCTAGAGATAACTTTTGGAGAAACAAAGAAGGCGGCTAGGCAAAATAATCCTTCTGAAAACCACTCAACCCTAGTTAACGTCAATCTCGAGTAGTTTTATGACTTTAATGATTTAATATAATTATATTGTGATTTTAATTTAAGGATTTATTGAGTAGGTGAGTGCGATTCTTTTGGAAACTATTTAAGTTAGGAAGAATCATATGTTTGAGTAGTTTTATGACTTTAATGATTTAATATAATTATATTGTGATTTTAATTTAAGGATTTATTGAGTAGGTGAGTGCGATTCTTTTGGAAACTATTTAAGTTAGGAAGAATCATCTGTTTGAAGTAAGTAGTCTATGATACTTCTTGATTTAATAAAAATATTCTTTCAAAGATTGAATATTTATCTATCTATTGTTTTTGTATATTAAAATTTGGAATGAGTTTGAGTATTTTCTGACTTAGAAATCTATATTCATATATATGATTTAATCTGTTTATTTGAAAAATTGTTTGTGTGTTAAAATGAACTCATATGGATAATTTGAAGTTGGGGGAACATGTTCCGAATATTGATATGAATTTCATTTATACAGGAAAAATTTGATTGTTATTTAGCCGTCCTAGCGAGAGTACAGCTAGGTCCGACGTCAGAGTTTGAGACCAATGGAAGATTATCATCCTATGAGTTTAATGTTAAATTATTTATTATGTATATATATATATATATATATATATATTAGTTAATAAGACCAGATATTATTATTATTATTATTATTATTATTTTCAACATGTTTTGGTCACCGCAAGTTTCGATTTTTCCGTAAGTAATAGCTTAATATTTTGTCGCATTATGGAAACTACTTAGTATTGTTAGTAATAGCTTACTGTAATTAATGTTATTTTTTTTCCATTATACATAAATCAGTAAAATTTTGTTTACTGGAAGAAAGCTTTTCTTTCATACATTGTTGAACACTTAGAGAAACCATTATTTGCGGCAAATTCTTGGAAACTAGACTAGTACTATCCAAGATTTATTTTATAATTTTTTTCAATTCTATTCTTATTGACTATGGTTTGTAAAAAAAAAATGAATTTGTCTAATTTCTTCTCATTTTCTTAATTGTCCATTAGTACTATTTTCTTTTTCACTTATACTTTCTCTATTAAATAGTTTTTTGAGTTTTATTTTATTCATATTTAATATTATGAGTTAAAGAAAGAGTAACATTATTTTTCTAATTTAATTTTCAATAAAATCTATTGAAATGTTTGGACTGATTTATAAAAACTAAATAAAGGGTATATTTGAATTGGGTTTTGAAAGTGTTTTTTGTTTTGTTTTGAAATGAAGTTATGTTTGGATAAGAATTTTTTTTTATTGGGAATTGAAAGTTTAATGATATGTTTTGGGTCCCACATGATTAATAATATTATAAAATGTATAAAATATAATTAATAAGTTGTTTGATATTGTAATTTTAATTAAATAATAATAAAAATATAGTGTTTATGTGATTAAGTGGGAATCATGTGTAATGTTAGAAAAAAGTGTTTTGAAATATGCTTTTATGGGGAATTGAGAAATTGGTTTTAAGAACCGGTCCAAATATAGCATGAGTTTGAAAACACTTGTACATTGACTTAGCTTATGTTTGTTAGTTCAATGATAAATAATCAATCATAAATAGTTTGTTTAAGAATTAAAGCTTTGAAATTTTATTTTTATTTTTATTTTTGTAATAACTCATTTTGAAAAGGTATCATAACTATTTACTGAGCTTGTATATGTTTATTATTTTATCATCTTATGTTTTCAGATGATGAGACTATCTTTGAGGAATGCGAAGTGAACACTTGGTAGATTAATGTTTTGGCTATTTCTTAATAGATTATCGATATTTGAACTTTTGTTATTAGAAGATTTGATAGTTTATTAATTTATTACACTTTATTAGACTTACTTTTGGCTTTGTTTTGGATTTTAGTTACTTTCTTGGACGATTTTGATTGATGTAAGGATATTTTTATTTCTTTGAATAAGTAGTTTTATTTCATAGGTTGTGGTATAATTTGAGAGTCTTTGTCGTTTTGTGATTATGGAGGATACTTTATAATCACGGTGTGTTACATCCCGATTTCGAGACTTGAAACTAACAATTATGAAGAATTTTCTTGAGAATAACTCAGAACTTCCCATATGTATTCCGAAGATTTGTTGAGAGATCTCTATCTTCTAATGTAGAGGGCAAACTGAATCTTCAGAGGACCTGCAGAAATTTAAGCATGGACTTTAAAACCCCGTATTAGAGATTCCCACTCTGCTTTAAACTCCCAGCCTAAATTTGTTTCAAACATGGGTTTACAATCACCATTTTTTTGGTGTTTTTGAAATCTCGATTTCTTTCATTTTGGGCTTGATGAGTATCTCTTCCGTGGGATTGATCCAAGGCATGTACGACCCACATGATTTATTATAATTGCTCAAACTAGAAATTTACGGCCCACATAATTTGTTCTTTTAGCTCCAACTAAAGCCAAAAAATTAGAATACTAACTAGCATGGGTGTTCTGTGTTCATTCGGTATTCATGGTATAAATTTTAGAAAAATCGAATATCGAAAAAATTTAGTTTGGGATAGAATCGAAATTACACCAACCTATTGCTTATAGCTTCTTTTTTTGAAAAATTAGTTTTAGTTTTTTATAATTTGGATACCTATGGCATTTAATCCCCCCAAAAAAGAACTATGCAATAGTATTTAAAAAGAAAATAATATGCATGTAAAAAAATATTTTGGACAACTAAAACAATATAATAAAAATATCATTTTTTAAAAATAATTAATTTTTAACTTCTAAAAATGATAATTTGAAAATTCAATTTGATCCGATTTCATAGTTGAAAAAACAAATATTAAATTGAAATTTTATTAAATTCTCAAAACTAAATCAAATTGTATCATAGTACCAAATTACTTAACCAAATTTAAAAATATGATTTGGTACAGTTCAGGAATTCAATTTTTTGATTTGGTGAACACCCCTACTTACTACATATTTAAGACCTACAATAAGGAATGGGAAAATATTCATTAAAAATGAGTACACACCCGGTACTCGATCTAGCGGGGAACGGGGAAGGGATTATCTGATTTTAGTAAGAAAGGAGACGGATATGTAGTTTAAATTACGGGTATTAGTGAGGATGATAATAGGAATTGAAATGTTGTTGTATTCATTAGGTATCTATATGTACCTACACCATACCCCTTTTATACTAACATATATTTTTACTTAATTTTTATTAATTATTTATCATTAATTACATATAAAGTGTGTATACATGTTTATATATATATATATATATCACTAATTATATTTTATTTTTAAAAAAGTAAAAAAACATTAATTAGAATAAAATATAAAACAATACATCAAATATTAAAATATAAAAATCAAACTTCAAATGAGACTCACAATATTAGCTCTAAATCAACTTCATATGAATTTTTGTCTTGCATGTTTTCGTTAATCGTTCCAATTAATTAGAAATATCTCAAGATCAAATTTTGGAACAAAAGCTTATAGTCTATTTAATAGCTCATATGTTGACATTGTTATAACAATAATTCTTCGTCCAATATGAAACAACCAACTATATTCGACGGTTAAATCAAGAAATTATAGCAAATCATCAAATAAATTATCAACATTCAAAATTTCAATTGGTTTAGTATGCAATTTAAAGTTGGTCTAATAAGTGATATTGAATAATTGTTCTAACATATCATAACCTCATGGTAAAAATATGAATGCATCAACATGTTTAATAATTATAATTATTTGTTCATAGATAAAGTTTGTTTGTATCTCAAACCCAATTATAAGCAATATTAAATGCAATTGAAACGATACATGCTATTTAACATGTTTAACCAATTACTCCAATTTTATTCAAGAATTGCCTCCTTCATAAATGAGACAATATTATTAGTTATTAATATTTTTCTCAATTTTAGTGCCACAAAAATATAACCTGTTGTGCCTCAAAAAAGACATTGTTTTAACTTTTTATATTGGATTTAGTTTGATTGTTTTTTATTTTTGAGAAATTGAACCATCAAAAGTTTGCACTTGTTTGAATGATATTCCTTCATATTATACACTAAATATAAGAAAAAAGAAATGATGAATAAAAAGTGAAGAAGAAAGATATTCCTAGAAGAAGAAGATTTTTGGACAATAACAAACTCTCTTTCTCTCTCTATATATATATAGAAACATGTATTTATATAATATTATTTCATTTGCATATTATACCAATAAATTTAATTCTGTTTAAATTTAATATCTTAGTAAAACTCTAATGGATTATTGAAGGATATGCCAGTATAGAGTTATACTAAAGACTTTCTTATCTATGTTGATGACATTTTTTACTTGATATAGGCATATAGCAAAAGAAATCACGCTGCTGCTGTTAAAAGTATGTAATTATTAGATTATAAATCTTAGAACTATAAAAGAGAAATACTATGTAATTAGATATTTGCTTGGTTTTGAAGTTGCATGGTTTAAGAAAAGGATCAAGTTTTTCAAAATCGATACACATTTGAACACCTACATAAATATGTAATTGATATATGTTATTATTATACATCTGTCCGGAATTGAATGTTAATATTTTTATTTTAATTTGTCTAAAATTAAATGCCTATTTTCCTTACATAAAATATTTTTTAATTAAAAGTTTCATTAATAACCTCATTAATTTAAGAAGTTTATATGACACTAACTCATATTCTCCACCACTCCATACCTTAATTTAAGAGAATTATATTTTACTAACTCATATATGTCACAATCCATTATACTCATGTCAAGAATAATTTTGTTTTTATAAGTTAATTAAAGTCACTAACATTCATTAATTTTTATTCAAAATAAAAAATAAACATTCAATTCAGGACGAAAAAAGTATATTTTAGACCTATATCATATCTCCCGTGTTTCAAAATTGTATATTTTCATGGTCGCATCTAGACTAGAGATGTACAGATCTTTTTTTAAAAAATTATTATTATTAAATTTTTCTAACTCGTACATAGTACTCTTCAGGAAAAAAAAAAGTTATACGTAGTAACACATCATAATATGGATAATATACAATATATGTGACAACAAAAATTTATTGAAAATTACAAAAATCTCCTTAATCTATTAGTAGTAAGAAAAAAAGGTATTCTTCTAAATGCATCCTCTCATCTTTCACTCTTTTTTTCTAATTTTTTTCACTAGAAAGCCACAAAAAAGAGAAAATATATATAGAAACACCAAAAATAACAAAATTTCTAGACAAATTAGAAAATTTCAGTCTTCTCTTCTTTCTTTTTTTTTTTATCACATGGGGGCAAGGGTGGATGCGTTAACCACATGACTACAACTTCTCTCTTTTTTCTAATAAAAAAATATTTCCTTTGTTTTTTCTTTTATCCTTTTGTTGGTGTTTGTCACGGGGGAACAAAGATTTATGGCAAATAAATATATTAAAAAGATATGAAAAGATTTATATTTAGGAAAATAATTGGTAGACCAGATATTTTAATTTTCGTATTTTAGATTTTGTTTTTTTGGACATTTGAGTTGCCATATATATTACATTTTATCTAAATTATTGTCTGAAAATCCTACTACTACGATATTGACAGAATATTAAGAAGATATACAGCATATATTAGCTGGATATTTTATTACCTAAAGTGTGAATAAATTAACTAACTAAATGTGATCAATGTAAATATATTAGATAAGATAAGCAAGATTAGTTAAGGTTATTCCGCTGATTAGAGTTACCATCAGAAATTGGGGTTAATACTGTAGCTCAGAAATGTTACCCCCTGTCCAGCTAGAAGATGATTCAGAAGCATACAAAGCCCATATTTTAGATGACGATGAGGAATTGAGCTTGGAATGTGGGCTTTTTAAATCTTTGCTTAGCCCATGCAGCCCAAAAATGAATAAAAGTCCTCCATTGTACAATACTTCTTCAGTGTCAAAAATATAACACCCTTTAAACATTTAACTCAGGCTAAGAATATATTTTAATTTTTAAAAATATCTTCTTAATACATAATATTTCTTAGAAATTTGAAATTAAAATACTTATTTTTTCTATTTTCATTAAAGATCAAGTGTAGTATTGAAAATAACTCATAAAATAAATTTTAAAATATATTATATTTTGAGACAAAGAATTTACTCAAAACATTTTATATTTTGAAACTGGTATGGGACAAGAAATTACCCAGTGCCTGTGGTTAAAGACGAAAAACCACAATCCGCATCAATGCTTTCGTTCATATCTTAAAAACGTAGCCAAGAGGACAGGTACAATTTTGTGAATTTTCTTTGCATGCAGGAGATGTAGCATATTTGCAACCAACAATTAGATAATTAATTCAAGAAGTCCATTGCTGTATTACTTTTGGTAGACGTAAATCAGACATGGCTTTTACTATGCTAAACCTGTTTCAACAGTCAACACCATTGGTACTGCGGGGCGATTCTACTTTCTTTAGGCAATTGGTTGGAAAATTGATGTCTCTTATAGTAGTATAGCTTAGACTCATAACTCCTCCGTTCCAAAATTGTCTCTTTCTCCCTGCTTTTAGATTGGAGACTTACGCGTTTACTGTTAAGAGGTTCCGACATCAATGATTTGGTTCATATCTTAAGAGGTAGACGAGGATAAATTAGTAGGATAAAGAAGCTCAGTCGTTGTTTCTGTTTCTGATGTATTTCGAAAACTACTATAGCATCTGCAAGTGTTTTCTTTATCCTGGAATTCATGTTCAGTTATGGAGTTCACTAGTTCAGGAGAAACATTACTTTCTGCTCAATTTCTGATATAGGTAAGGCTGAGAAGTGACTTGTTCTTATTCATTAGGACCCTTTTTTACTCACCATGTGCCATTCAAAGTCCTGACAAACTTCATTACAAAATTACTTACTTCAGTCAGCATCTCGATTCTCGACCCTAGCATTTATCTTTTTTTTTCTTTTTTTGGGGTTTAATTATACAAAGATTTTCATAATTTTACTAAGGAGATTGATCTCAACTTTACAATACCGCCTCAGGTCACCTAGTATATAGTGTATATATATATATGGTTATTTTATTATAAATATTTGATTAGCTAGAGGTAGTTCATTGGTTGGACAATCATTCTTAATAAGATATTCAGCGGGAGAGACATTGTTCTATTTTACTTTCATTTGAGTTTTGAAATATCATTTATTAAAATTTCACTTTAATTAGTTTTTAGTTTTATTACAATGCGAGATCTTTTTATATGTTTCTAGATGAGGTGAGAATAAAGATGATTTAAACATGAATAATATTCGAAAATGCTATAATATAGCTAAAAAAAAAGTATTAATCTTGACTTGATCTTTATATGTGAAAATAAATGTATTTCTTAAATTACCTAATTAATTTTATCTTCACTGGTGCATTTATGGGCAAACTGATTAATTTAGTCCCTTAATAAACAAAGTCAAATCAACTTATTTTTAGGATTACTTGTTTAGTGTGATTAATAATAACAATAATTTTTAGTTCATTTGTTAAATCAGTACTAATAGCATTTATTAGTTTGAATTTGTTTATTGAAAAAATGGGGAAATTTTGTCTTTTATTTATTGAAAAAAGTGTAAACAAATATTTTTCAAAAATACACTTTAACAAACGTTAGATCTAGTCAAATTTAAAAGAAAAATTAACAAAGTATTTTAAACACCAAAATAAAAAAAAAATAAAGGAGCCTAAAAATCAAAATTAAAGTTATGGAACTTTAATCACCTAAACAAAATAGTTTAAGGGACTAAATTCACTAATTTACCTTTATATGCTACAAACTTTTTAGGATCAACATAACTGGTCTGGAGCAGTGGACCTAGCCCCAAGCCTAACCCTGCAAATGATGTTGCTTAAGTAGATTGGAAGTTTGGAACTGTTAAAAGAAGTTAGATGCCATTAAGTCATAAATCATGCTACACCGATGTGGAAGATCCAATTAATCCATAGACAATTTGTTTATCGTATCGATTTGTATAACAATAACTATTAGTTTTTTTTTTCTTTTGGCAATAACTATGAGTTTCCAAGTTTTTTATTTCTGAGAATAACACCCATAATGTTTTTATTTCTTGTCTACTGCTAACTGCTAAGGAAGTTTGGTCGGCTGCAGGTGGTTTCCATTCATGAGCATGTTCGAGGGGCAAAGCAATTGATTGGGAGAAATTTGCTGGCCGGCCCTGGTTTTAATATTATTATGTATTCTAAATTTGTTTCAACACCATTAATTTGGTCCAGGGACGTGATTCTACTTTCTTTACGAAATTGGTTGGAAAATTGATGTATCTTTTAGTATATTTTAGACCCATAACTCCTCTGTTTCAAAATGGTCTCTTTCCGTCCAGCTTTTAGACCGGAGACTTACGCGTTTATTATTTATATAAATTGTTCCGTCCTGTCCAATTTCTTGTGATAGTGCTTCCTAGTTCCGTTCATAATGGCTTCAGGATCCATTGATATCAAGGCACTCCTTCAAAATCTGATCGAATCCGCTGAACAGAGCTGGAATTACAGTATATTTTGGCTTGCTACTTCTCATTGTGTGCAAGGGTCGTTGCTAGGTATGGGTGATTGATACTTAATGACAAAGAACATAAAGGGAAGGAAACGAACTCGTCCTCATCTTCCCCGATTTCAATCGCTGAAAGAGATGATCCGATATTGTTATTCTGTGAACTCAATTCTTTGCTCCCCGAGCCTCAAGAATCTGCAGTTCTTGATGCAGCTGCCGAAGAAGTCACTCATGGACTCTGGCTTTCCTTTCTCATCTAGTCCTGGGTTCAGAGATTTGCTAAAGGAAGTGGCTACCAGGACAAGCATGGCAGAGTTTGTCCCCTGTTTGGATTTCCGGGATGGACAACCTAGCAAGCAGTTCTTGTGAGCGGGCCCGTAAAGCTCAAGAAGTTGGGCTTCGTAATAGCATCAGAAACTGGGGTTATTGAGTTGGGTTCCACCGCCTTGAATTTTCAGCGCATGGATTTGGTGAATAAGGCTGTGCAACTGATGAATTTCATCTATAGCTTGAAGATGTTTCAGTCTGGATGTAAATCAGTAGCATCCAACAGCATCGGAAAGAGCGCTTTAGTTAGATCCAAGGCCCATCTTGAGGAAGAGGAAGAAGAAGAAGAAGAGGAGTTGAGCTTAGAATTGCATTTGGGCTGCAAAGCAGCCCGTCAAGCCCAAAAATTTATCAAAGTCCTCGTCTTCTAGTGTAAGAAATTACACAGTGGCTATGGCTATGGCTATGGCTATGGTTAAACGAAAAGAAAACCCACAATTTTAGAATTATGCAGCGATAATCACTCCGATAGTACCGACGTCAATGCTTTCGTTCATATCTTAAGAGGTAGACGAGGATAGATTGGTAGGATAAAGAAGCAATGTCAGTGAATGAGCGTTGTTGTTTTGTTTCTGTTTCTATTGAATTTCTTAAACTACCATGGTCAGTTTTGGAGCTTCAGAAGAAACATTAATATTTTTTTGCAATTTCAGATATATTAAAACTTTTTTTTTTTTTTTTAAAAAAAACCTACCAGGTACCAATGAAGATCTTGAAAACTTCATTACAAATTACTCTAGTCAGCTTCTCGACCCTAGCATTTATGATTTATCTAAAGAAATTGATCTCAACTTTACAATTGGGAAATTCATGACAGAACAGCTTCTTACTTTGAGCGAAGGTTATACTAATACACATGACAATGTGAACAGGTCGAATGTTTCCAATCTAGTAGGTTTACCAAGCTGCAGGCTAAGGTGGACTAATTCACACTGGAAGAGGACCTTTCTCAAACAAAACAATGAAGAAGCTAACATCTTCAGTGCCCATGAAGTTGAAAACACCATATACTTTCAAAGAAAACATTCAGGAGCGTCAATGAATTTACACCCACAAAACAGACACTGTTTGCTTTTTGAAGGAGGGAAAGAGACACATTTATCATCACAGAAGACAAAATTATTGGCATAATGCTGAGAGAATCACTGACTACTTCTATGCTAGAGTATATGCCCTTAAATTAATCATAAACAAATTTCGCTACATTCTATTTTGTTTGTGGGATCACTGGAGAATGGCTAGCTCTCTTCTCAGTGATGATGGTTCAAGAACAGGTCGAATATTCCCAAGGTTGCAGGTCTGCGAAGAAGTGGAGGAAGTTGTGACAGTATTTTTATGCTTATGATTTATGAATATGATGATTTACTAAATTTAGTTTTGAGGATGATACTAAAGAAATTCAGCAAAGAACCAATTGCCATGAAATCAATCTGGCTTATAGAAGCATCAGATTTCCAGATCTTGGATTGATCTCAAAAGGTATGCAGTTACACCTTAGAAGCCATTCCAGACCAATGAGTTGGGACACATTTGGTGGTTCTGCATATGTAGTCCATACCATAATAGATAATTTTTCTACCTGGAAGAAACTGGGCTTTGCAAGTCCCATTCATCATTCTAAGGAGTCAACCTGGCAAATGGAACATGTCAACCATCAACAGCTAAGGCCCAAAAAGGAAAAAAAAAAGAGGAGGGGTGGATATTATTTTCCAACATCAGTGCATATTATCTCATAATAGCAACTAATATGTGATATCAGCAGGTACATGAGAATTTTGGCTCCATAGATACAAATCCGAAAGGCAACTTGCTTATGATGAAATGGTGAAATTTCAAAGAGAAGTTAGCAATCCAGCTTCAATGCATTTACACGGTTGATTTGAATAAAATAGCATATACAATAAATGCATCAAGTTAATGCTCCACTTTCAACCAAAATCCTCCAATCCTCTTAGCATTTAGCAGGGGCAGCAAATATCCTTAAAACGTATTAGCAATTGAACCGGAAACATTTTAGGGCAATTCGTTCCTTCTACACTATCTCTTATCCTGATCATTTCAGTAACAGAATTCCACTTAAATTGCATCTTTAATATTGCTAGTCATTAAAGGTCATTTAAATGAGTGGAAAGGGTTAGGGTCGCCATGCATGAAGATCTGCAAACGCAAGAGCTTTGCTCTCAGCAATAACCTCTTCAAAGGACCACAATAAAGGTTTTGATTCAAGCATCATCATTAATGGACAAGGCCCTGTACTTTTGGGGATGGCTTGCTTTCTAAAGCCAATGATCAATTTACCTTGCAGAAGATTAAATTTATTAGTTGTCGAAAAAAGGAAAGAAAGTGGGTGTTCATCGGATGATTCAGCTCTACGCATTAGTAAATCAAAGCTCCAAATATTGTTCTAGACTCTGTTAGTTTTTAGTTCCTGGCTTTTATCAAACTCACTAGTAAAGTTTATCAAGCATAACATTGCACCTTACTAAAGCTGGAGACTTCTTCCCCCCCAAGTATGTGTCATACTCTTCTGATCTCATAATTGCTTAGATCCATAAAACTTCTCTTTCGTGAAGGTATTTTTATTGGGCAAATATGTACAGATCATCATTCAAACAATTTGATAAATTCATTTTCTATAAACAACCATATGAGAGACTTCCAATGATGATTTTAGTATTAGAAAGGCTCACGTTCTTTGAACTCATGTAAGGAGTGTCGTTGGATACCTCAAAAGAAAGGCTTTCTAATGACTCTCTCCAATTTGCACCATTTGTGCGAAGTTAAGAAAAACAAGAACTTAGACCATAAAACATTAGAAATGTTCTTGCCTTTGCAAAAGCTAAGTATAAGCATTAGAACTAACCTTGTTTGATTGAAGTAAAAGAAAAAGCAGAGAGAAAGTAAATGTTAATGTGGAGAGAAGTAAGGCTTTGTTTATTATTAGGAAAAATATCCTATTTATGTCTTAGTCTCTAATAATTGATATCTCCTATTTTTTATATTGACATAAGAAGTGCAAAACTTTCAAGGTTTGACAAAAAATGTCATTAACTTTCAAGATTTACTAACGATTTGACAACAAGGTCCTTTTGAAAGGATGTTCTTTGTCAAATTTTGAAAATTTGAACTTTATAAGCTAATATCAAATATATGAAATCTTAATTATTAGAGACTCAAATATACATAACTAAATAAAACAATTTTCCTTAATATTATTATTATTGAGAGAAAATAATATATTTGTTAATGTCAAAGGGATAAGGGAAATAAATTATACTCTTTTCAATCCAATTTGATATGTTTATTTTTTTTTTATTTGTCCCAAATTATAGAATACTTTCCTTACTAAAAATATTAAATATTTATTAGTTGATCAAAATATTTATATTTAAAGTGTGATTGTTTGTATCTAAAAATTACATTAAATTAACTTTGTATTGATAATATTCTTATTTGTTTTCATTTTGTTTTATATGAGTTAGACAAAAGTAAAAGGTTGTAATTGTCCACACCCCACCCTCGCATCTCTTCTTTCTCTGTTTTTTTCTTCTTCTTTCTTTCTTCTCTCCATCACGTGCATGTGTAGAATATTTTCTCTCTTATGTTTTTTTTTTCAGCAAGATTCCACCTCTTACATAATCACCCCCAAAACTGAATGTGATCAACAAATTCAACAGTTTCTTTATTTCAAATTAGCCAAAAATACTTTCAAATAAATAAATCTATTAAACAAATACTTCTATATATCCAAACAATTAATAATCACATCACAAATAGAAATACTAAAGCTAATAATTTAATAGCTAATTCCAATTATAATATCCTAATTTTATTACATTGAGTTTAGGGTGTTACATACATAATAAGGCGAAGGAAAAATCTTATTTATATGACAATCTATCACAAATAAATTGTGATATTGTTAGAAAATGTAGGGAAGAAAGATAGAAATTGCAAGTGGGTAGTAGGGGTTACAATATTAAAATGACAAGATTATAACATGATACTGTTGAGTCTATGTAGGTTTAAATTAAAATGGGTTGATTCATTTAACTTCTAATATGTTTAGATCGTAAACGAATTAAATTAGCTTATATGTTTACAAAGTATGAACTTGCTATCTTTTTTATTGTTTTTCTTATTGGTGTTTTAAGTAAAAGTTGTTAATTTTACATAATTCATTCATTTACTATCACACCATCTCATTTTTATTTTTATTATTTTTTTAATGATTATTGCATTTTATTTTTGGATATTTAATATTCATAGGTAGATTAATGAGTTCACAAATTAGTAAATCAAAGCTCAACTTGAACAAGCATTTAAATAAAAATTCATTATTTCTCATAAAACATAACTTTTTTTTTTTTTACCTTCAAAATTTATGTGAGTCATGCATATTCATCATATAAACAATATTATTTTATTACTTTTAAATTTAAAACACAATCTCAAACAATTTATCAATTATATTTTATAATATTATCAATAATTGTGAAACTCAATAAAAAAATTATTTCAATTCCTAATAAAAAATTTATTATCTAAAGAGAAAACAAAAATCACTTTTCAATTTTCAATCTGATAGCCTAAATATTTAGGCTAGACGGGTTGATTTGCGGGTTAGCAAGTTAGTAGGTGGCATGAGTTTTCATGACCTATTTATTTTTAGGTCAAATTATGTCATGTCTTTTCCCACAAGAATTTTGATCCGATTGACTTCGGATTAGTGGCCACTATTAGGCCCAAAAAACAAAAAAAGGTTTATAATCCGATTCCAGGCAATTGTTGCATTGAGAATCTCGAAATTAAATAAATGGGGAAGCACATAAGCATTCCACTGGCTATTTGGATTTCTTGCCTATGTTGATGACAGTCCACTTGCTAGCAAAAAAATCATTAAAAGTATGCTAGATATAAAAATTAAGTATAAAAGAGAACTAAAATCCGTTTGGACCAGACATGTTTTAAAATTTTAGAGATTTTACTCAAAAAGCTTTTTTTTTTTATAAAAAAATAGTATGAAATTTTTATTGATATTACATATACTTTTTATATTTAAAAAATTTAAAATATATTTATGTTAATGTTAATTATTAACTTTGAAATTGTTTTAAAATTAGAAGAAAAAAAAGCGAAAATAAATATTGTAAAAGTTACAAAAATAAATATGGACGATAAAGAAGTTTCTTTTATTCGCCCATCTTTATTTTTGAACCCCGGAAGAATAATTAGTTTTTATTATTCTAAACCTGTTTCAACACCATTGGTACTGCGGGGTGATTCTACTTTCTTTAGACGCCGGTGTTTCAAAATTGTCTCTTTCCGTCCCCGCGTTTAGTTACGTGTTTATTGTTATGATATTATTAATATTAGTAATGTTTTTGCCCAAATTCTCGCAAGTGTATTGCTTCCTAGTTCCGTTCAGAATCTAAAGGTCAGGAAAATTTCACAAAATGCAGCCAGAGGCTTCCGGATTGATTGGCATCCCTTCAAACTCTAATCGAATCCGCTCAACAGAGCTGGACTTACACTATATTTTGGCTTGTTTCTCATTCTGGACACGGATCGTTCCTGGATTTTGGGGATGGGTACTATAAAGGGGAAGAAGATGAAGGGAAGGAAACAAACTCATCCTCGTCTTCCCCAATTCTAATAGCTCAAAGAGAGTACAGGATAAAGGTCCTCTCTGATCTCAATTCCTTGATCATGGGGCAGCAAGAGTTTGCAGATGATGCAGAAATTATCGAAGAAGTCACTGATAGGCAGTGGTTTTTTCTCCTCTCCATGACTAAGTCTTTTGCTGAAGGAAGTGGGCTACCAGGGCAAGCATGGCAGAGTTCACGCTCAGTTGGGATCGCCGGGAGGAAGAACCTAGCAAATTATTCTTGTGAGCGGGCCCGTCAAGCTCAAATATATGGGCTTCGTACTTTGGTGTTTATATCAGAAATTGGCGTTATTGAGCTGGGTTTCACGGCCTTGAATTTTCAGAGGATGGATTTGGTGTATAAGACTGAGCAACTGCTGAAGATGTCATCTATAGCTTGAAGATGTTTCAGCCAGGAGATGAATCAGTATCATCCAACAGCATTGGAAACTGCGTTATAGTTACATCCAAGACCGATCTTTCAGAAGAGGAAGAGGAATTGAGCTTGGGATAGAATTTGGGCTTTAAAGTTGGCCCGCCAAGCCCAAAAATGAAGAAAAGTCCTCCTCTTCTAGCGTAGGAAATTGCCCTATGCCTGTGGTTAGATCACAATTTTCAGGCAAGTTACAGATGGGGTGCGATAACCACTCCGATAGTACCGACATCAATGCTTTCGTTCATATCTTAAAACGTAGACGAGTATAGATTGATAGGATGAAGAATCAATATCAGTTTAAGACCCCAGTTGTTTCTGTTTCTATTGTATTTCTTCTTCTTTTTCTTTTTGAGGCGGTTTCTATTGTATTTCTAAAACTATCATGTGCATGTGTTCTCTTTACCCTGATATTCATGTTCAGCTATGGAGCTCAGGAGAAACATTTTTTCTGCTTAATTTCAGATATATGTAAGGTTGAGAAGTGACTTGTTCATTAGGACCCTTTTTAACCTACCATGTTGAGGTACCATTCAAAGTCTTGATAACTTGATCACAAATGACTTACTTGAGTCAGCATCTCATTTCTAGATCCCTAGCATTTATACTTCTCTTTTTGTTAATTGTACATAGATTTTCATCATTTTACTAAAGAAATTTATCTCAACTTAAAATAGAGAAATTCATGACAGAACAACTTCTACGGATTCAAGATGAGGCACATCAGAAAGTGTCCTGGACTCCGCGTCATGGTGACTCTCCACCATATGCTGTCAAAGAAAACATTCAGCAGCTTCAATGAATTTACACCTACGAAACGAACACATTGTTTGCTTTTTCAAGCAGGGAAAAAGACATTTATCATTACGCGAAGCTGAGAGAATCATTGACTACTTCTAAGAAATCGTATATTACCCTCAAGTTAATCATAAACAAATTTCGCTATGTTCTTTGGTTTGTGGGATCACTGGAGAATGGCGAGCTCTCTTCTCACTGATGATGATTCAAGAACAGGTCGAGGTGGACTAATTATCTGAGGCTTCACACTGGGAGAGGGACTAATTCTCAGACGATCAACGAGCTAACAAGTTCGTCATTCTTCACTTCTTGATTTGATCTCAATGCCTTTCATCCGGAACTTGAGAGGCGACCAAGTATAGAAATTTTAGTTACGTCTATGAGCTGAAGGCTCTGCCTTAAATACACTGGTAATATTTTTATGCTTATGATGATTAACTAAATTCAGTTTCGAGGACAATACAAAATAAATTCAGTAAAGAATCAAATGCCATGATGTCAATACGATATTTTTTACTCTAAATATACCCTTATTCAAACCCTTCCATTTTGACCTCAGCTGTAACTTTAACCTCCGTCAACCAAGAGAACGAGAAAAAAAAAGTCATTTTAGTGAATTTCACCAATAGAAGTAACGAAACAAAAAATAATAATAATATTCAACGAAGTCCAAAGCTGAGCAAAAAACAAATCGAAAGAGAAATTTTATCCAAACCCCATAACAAAACCAAAATGAAAAGAAAGAGAACATAATGGAATCTTGATGACTTCCATTCTCGAGAAAAGTTTTTAAGTTTTTCCTAAGAGAATGAAGAAGAATTCTACTTTTCTTGATGGAAATAATTGATGCTTAATGCACACCAAACTAAAAAGGTTCCAAGATCATCACTCGGATTTTATTATTATTTTTTTAAAAAAAATAACAATTACACTATTGACAAGACTAACCCTCCAAATAAAAAACCCCCAATCAACCGGCCTTAGATTTTTATTTTTTTAAATCAATCTACCATTAACAAGAATGATTGCTAATTAAAAAAAAAATCATTATTCAAATTATCGGACTCTCATTTTATACTGAGTCTGTTTTTACCATTGGCAAGCCTTACTAGCAAAAACAAAGCTTGTATAGAATGTTTATATGCTAATAAAATTCACATTCTTTTATCAAATTTGATTTAGGATCTACTGGGCTCAACTGTAACTACAGCATCACATTTTCTGAACTTTCAAACATTAAATTTTGAAATGCTTCACCGTGCAAGTTACACATTTACAGGCCTTAAAACAGAAAGCACCTAAAGAATTGGCAACTTAATGCAATATCCTACCTAAAACTCATTCTGTGATATGCAGCTACAGATTAAAGTCCATAACAGTTTGTTTGACATCGGCGATATCACAATTATGATATTCCAATTCAGCATCTGAAAGCACAAAATGGAGAACAGCAATTACCAAAACTGAAAAAATGAGTAATGAAAAATCTCACAAAATAGCAAATAGAACATATACAGAATTTCTCACCAGAGCAGCATGAGTTCCATTGGCACTTCTTCCCCTAGAGCAGCACCTTTGGATTGCAGACAGTATCATATACAGGATCAAGAAACTGATCAGTAGGTGAGCTGGCACCAAACTTTTTAACTTTTTTTGTTTCTTGCCTCTGCTTTCCAGTGTCTTCGGCCAGGCGCAGCTCTTCTTGTTCCATCGTTATCCAGAAGAGGAGCTCCCTGCTGAACTCCACTAACTACAGGTGGATCAACATTGACTTGAGCAGAGAAACGTGGAATTTGATTTCCACTAACTGCTTGATCTTTATGTAAGTGGACCCTCCTCGCATCTTTTTTCCAATCTCTTTGGCAATATACCCTACTTGCAAAATCCTGAAGTGTGCCATTTACAGGCATTTGGGCAGATTGGGGATTGGTACCTTCCTTCTTTCCCTGAGGGACAACATGAGTATCCTGGGGCT
Source organism: Apocynum venetum (assembly GCA_019593545.1). NCBI lineage: Eukaryota > Viridiplantae > Streptophyta > Magnoliopsida > Gentianales > Apocynaceae > Apocynum > Apocynum venetum. Next base: position 2,576,091 of record SRSM01000137.1, read on the forward strand.
GGGCAACAGGAGTATGTTGTGTGTTCCTTATGTCAGCTCCATGATGCTGTAACAGTTGGGAAGTTTGCACCCTCTTTCTCTCAGCCTCAAGACGTTTTCGAGCCCTGTATCTGCGTTGTCGTTCTCTATTTTTCAAACGACGTGTCATGACATCATCAAGGCTTCTGATTTGATTTGTTTCATTAAGAGGCGTCATTTGAGACTGATGCATAGAGACAGTAGCAGACTGCCCAGTTTCCATTTTTAAGCCCAATTTTAGGCTCTGCTATAAAATATGATGGCTCTGTTCCAAATATTTTTTTTAATAAGAAGCTGATCAGAATTTCTACTGCAATAAAATTGGAAGAAACTAGGATTTGCGCTCCCCATTCAACATTGCAAGGAGTCAACCTGGCAAATTGAATATGTCAATCATCAACAGCTGAGGCCAAAAAAAAAGAGAGGATATCATTTTTCAGCATCAGTGCATATTATCTATCTCAAAATATCAACTAATATATGAATGATATCAGCAGGTACATGAGAATATCTAGATTTTGCTCCCCAGATGCAAATCTGAAAGGCAACTTGTTTGTAATGAAATGGCGAAATTTCATGGAGAAGTTAACAATCCAGCTTCAATGCATTTACACAGTTGATTTGAATAAAATAGCATACACAATAAATGCTACAAGGTAGTGCTCCAATTTCACCAAAGTCCTCCAATCCTCTTAGCATTTAGCAGGAGCAGCAAATATCATTAAAACATATTAGCAATTTAATCAGAGCCATTCGGGGGCAATTCATCCCTTCTAAAACTATCTCTTATCCAGATCATTTCAGAAATAGAATTCCAATTAAATTGCATCTGTAATATTGCTAGTCATTAACGGTCATTTAAATCAGTTGAAACGGTTAGGATTGCCATGCATGAAGATTTGCAAACACAAGGACCCTCCTCTCAGCAGCAACCTCCTCAAAGAACAGCAATCAATGTTTTGATCAAGCATCAACATTACACATGGACAAGGCCCTGTACAGTTGGGGATGGCTTGCTACCTAAAGCTGATGGTCAATTTACCTTGTAGAAGATTAAGTTTCTTAATTGTTGAAAAAAGAAAGAAAGTGGGTGTTCATAGGCTCTAGCAAATCTAAGCTCCAAACATTATTCTAGACAGTGTTAATTTTGAGTTCCTGACTTTTCTCATTCACTAGTGAAGTTTACCAAGCAAAACATTACAACTTGCTGAAGTTAGAGATGTCTTCAACGCAAGTATGTGTCATTCTCACCTGTTAATGATCTCAGAATTGCTTAGATCTACAAAACTTCTCTTTTTAACATGAAGGTACTTTTATGAGCAAAAATGTAGATCATTGTTCAAAACAATTTGATAAATTCATTTTCGATAAACAACCATATGAGAGACTTCAAATTATGTTTTTAGAATAAGAAAGGATTGGGTTATTTGAAGGCATTTTAGGAGTGTCTTTGGATACCTCAAAAAAAAAGTCTTTCTAATGACTTAGGACTCTCACTAATTTGCACCATTCGTGCAAAGTTAAGAAACACAAGAACTTAGACCTTAAAACATTAAAAGTATTCTATAAAGCCAAATATAAACCACAGTTAAACAGAATATGAGCACAAGTCAGCATATATCAATATGGAAAGAATACAAATCCTAGAAGGCGGCAATGACAGAGTCAAATCAATTTAGGCACTTTGCAATGTCCACAAATATTTTCATCTTTAAGTTGTTACGAGCTCAAACACTCAAACTTTATACTTATTGCTGCACCAGCACAACCTGCCAACTTCTGAGAAATAAAAATCTGCAGAAGCCCTGGACACTAGGGCTTTGAAGAGTCCAGGCTAACAGATACATGAATACATTAGCAGCTTAAGAAGCTTTCAGGAGAGTCTTCAACAACTAAAGCAATGCAACCCCATAAAACTCAAATAAACCGAGTAAAACACAGAATCAGCCAAATCCAGAGCACGCACTATAATCTAAAAGATAGAAATAGAAATTGACCATCCCAAATTGATAGTAGCATCATAGGGACTAACCAGTAGACTGCCACACTAGAGAGAAAGGGACAAAAAACTCTACATGAAACAAGTGGGGCTCGTAGAGTTTTATCTTTTCTACAATTCCCAGTGAAGAAAATGCTTTGGGCATTTAATTTTCTCATGTTATTTAAATCTGGCTAGACTAATTTCTTAAGAGACTTTCAATACCACACTATTGCAAATTAGTATAATATCAAGGGGAAACACAGAAGGGGCAATCCATTATAGACTCAGAACAATTGCATACAGTGCAGATTTTTAATCAAAATAAAAATGCTATTAGAATTCAGCAGACCACTTTGGGTCAAGAAAGCCCAGCTTCTAGCACAATCCACATGCGTCCAGTCTCAAACCCCATGAGAAAAAAAAGAAATTTTTTTTTACAAACAATACTAACCAAAAGCACATTGATAGCCTGGAAACTGTCCTGAATTACTTTCATATGTAACTAAAGAGAACGTCGTAGAAAAGAATAAAAGGTACCTTTTTGAAGATGGTTGAACGAAGTAAACCAAAGAGATCTAAATACTCCAAGCCACGGAAATGCGAAGGATGAAGCAGCAAAATAGGCTCTTGAGCAAGGAAGCAGCCAGAAGAGAAGGGTTTGCGAAATTTTAATGGGGAAAAATGGGAATTTAGATTTCGTTGAAGTGAGAAAGAGCAATAGAGAAGGATCGAAAGAATCCGAGGTTTTGACCTGACGTCGGCACTCTTCTCTCTTGTGATGACCGCCACTTTGTCGTTTTTCCAGCAAAATATCAATGACTAATAACGTAATTCATACATTAACGAACAATAGGGGTGGTGGCGCAGTTGGCTAGCGCGTAGGTCTCATAGCTATTGAGTGATCCTGAGGTCGAGAGTTCGAGCCTCTCTCACCCCAAAATATTTTTAAATTTAACTTTTCATTGCAAAGAACAATAGAGTTATTAGATTGAATTAGATATGTATTAAAAATGATAACTATACTATTTGATTATTAAAAATGAAAATTTGTTTCTTGTCAAGAAATTATATAAAATGGGTAAAGTTGTGAGATTTAAAATTAACTTAGCAAACTTATGTACAAATATAAAAAATTATTAGCTTTAAAACTTGAATTAGTAAAGAAATAAAAAAATATAAAGCTGTAAAACTAATAATACTTATATCAAAAATTTAGTTTGATATGAAATTTAAATTTTTTTGTACAAATTGTTTATTTTATAATTTTATAAAATCTTAATTATTAAGTTCTATATGTTTTAACAATATTGTTTGTTCATTATTGAACTTTTTGAATAGATATATTTTTGTCCAATGTTGAATTGTTCATTAAAAGAAAATTAGGTAATAAATTTAAATACACTTAGGAAAATAATAAGGATCAAGATTGAAGATTTGATTATTTGTATGAAATTTTTTCTCTTTCTTTTTCCATTTTTCGGAAAAAACTCCACATAAAATTAATAATACATAATAAAACTTATATTCATAAACCACTTATGAATTATGATACTTTTAGACAAAGAAAAAGTGAATTTTTTTTCCTTCTTTAAACATAAATTTTTTTTTATAGAGTTAAAATGAAATTTAAAACATATATTGCTTTAAAGTATAATAATTAAATTTAATTAATGAACATTGACCAATTTAGACTTTTTAAAATGAATATTTATTGAATTTCATGAATATTCATTAAAATTTATTAGGATAAATGGATTTAAATGTATGTTCATTTAAGTTATATGAATAAATCAAATTCATTTAATATTGAATAATTTTGAATGTTTGTTGGATTTTCATCCATTTTGGCACCCCTATGACTTATTTCTTTTATGGGAATTTGTAAAAATTTCCTTAACTATTTATAATTATTTAAAACTATCATCTCTTTTTTATATCCTTGAGGCTTGAGGTTTTACAATGGTCCTATTTTCCAAAAAATTCCAAAATAACCCATGCTCCGAGTCAATTTAGTCACTCATTCCTTCACCGTTAGACAGTAACATAAAAAGGTTTTTTGAGGGAATTTTTGTCCGAAAAAATAATGGGCGGGCATCCTAACACTTGCAACTCAACCGTGCAGTGGAGAGTGAAGAAAAAAAGAAGATGAAGAAGGATACTCGAAGGCAAATTTCCCAAATTGCAGATGGATCTATTCAATTTTATAGGAATCAACTAGTGCAAAAATATTCCACAGGAAACAGAGCAGCTCTCAAGAGTCTTTGTCATTGTGGGTAAGTCAACAGCTCTATTTACACCATTCCAGACGAAACTATCATTGCAGGCTCTTGGTGCCAGAATTTCCCAAGACCTCACCATTTTCTTAAGTAATTCAATCCATGGTGTATATTTCAATAACTTCTAAGGAGCATATTGAGAATTTTTAACTCCATTTGCAGGTGTTTGATGAATCAGATTCCATGATTAAACTATGATTTAAATCCCAACAAGAAGTTGCGAAAATCAACAGCGCCTCATTGACAACTCTAAGTTCGGCCTCGTTTGAGTCTGCAACTTTGATGGATTTGGAGAATCTAAGAAAGACCTCACCTCCATGATTTCGAAGAAAAGAGCAACAATGCCAACACAGTTGTAAATAGGGTTTTTTCTAAGCTTCTTGCCTGCACCTTTGATGTCCACGATGGAAATCTCATACAGATGCACATTCGGGTAAACCCAGATCATGACATGGTCATCTATGGCATAACCACAAGGTTAAAGCCAGGGCCGAGGTTAGCAACGATGGCCGGAGCAAAAGACTTAGCAAAGGTGAAAACCGGCTTAGGTTCGGTGGCTGCCAGAGTCCGGTGCCAGAGAAATGCAGCGAAATAGGTTTTGATTGAGTAGAAGGTGAAAGATTTGCAGTGGATTGAAACTGCAACCTCAAAGAATTGTAAGTAGTCATTTAGTGGATTTTTCATAGTTGGAGAAGAAAAAGATTGGCGTATAGGGTTTTACCACAGACTTGACATATGGCAAGTTTAGATTGTTGCTGGGTTCTCAAGATTTTTTTTCTTATCTGGAATTTTTGTTTGGCTATAATGAAAGTTTATGGGACCAGTAAAAGTAAAATAAAGTGAGTTTTTTTTTCTTTAAAATTGTACTCAGCAAATTGACGCAATTACCCTTCAATGATTTGATTATATACTAAATATAATCAAAATAATTTTATTCTTTTTAAATAATTGAAACAAACTTAGCTAAAAACATTTGTATTTAGTTTGATTGAGATGTGTTTAAATAGTTAAATTAAAAATAGAAAATAGAAAATATTTTTGATATTATATATTTTTATTAAAAATGATGTTAAAATATTTTAGCGTATTTTTAAACGTTGTTAAAAGTGATGTATTTTTTAAAATTTGTTACTATTAATGAAATTTAAAAAGGAAAAAAATTATGAACAAAGAACAAAATTATTTTGATTATATTTAATATATTCTTGTTAATACGATTTTTTTTTTCAATTTTGGGCAATAACCCACAATATCGACAACTTCTAATATTGTGTGTGCTAGTATTGTATGTTTGAAAAATGAGTTACCCATTTCCCAATTACATTATCGGTCCATGTAAACACATCTTTTAAAATTATACATTTGAGAAATAAGTAACTCATTTATGAAACCATTATCTTCCTAGTTTGGGATATTGTTTTAAACTTCACCTCTCAACGGATATCTTTTTTATAAAATTTACCCTCTTATGGGTAATAGCTAGGAGTTTTTGGGTGGTTTGCATGACATATCCGGATGTAGAAGAGAATGCACATAAATTTTTAGTATATATTTTAGCATTTACATCTTATAAATAATAAATAATAACGCTTTTATCTTTGATTAAATTATGTGTGAAGAGATTATTGTCAAACAAACAGTATCCTCAATAAGTTGAAAGATTTTGAATTTTATTTAAATATATTAATATTAAAAAGTAGAATACAACACAAAATGTCAAGTCTATATTTTTAGCAAAATAGATGGCTAATTGCATTAGCCGATTCGAGAAACTCTTAAGAATCCAATTTACTTGTGTAACTTTCATATTATCTTGCTGTGTAGACAAGCATAATCTTATTATTTTCTTCAGAATATGAATTATTTAAACCAAAATTCTAAAATTCACTATTGGCACAAGTGGTAAAGAGCTTTTTGTTTATGCAAGGTATCGACTTCAGGTCTTGTGTATGAAAAAAACTTTGTTGGAAGCTATCTCCCCTACAAGGGGTTCGACCTTAAAAATAGATTGAATTAGTTGTGGACGGACCATAAAATGGACTTGAATACCAGTTGGGTCAGACCTTATAGAAAAAATAAGATCCATTGACAAAATAAGAGGAAATCAAATAAAGAATAATTATCTCAATTGAGTATATAAATCATAACTCATGAAAAAAAGAAATATATAAATAATTATAACGAACAATATCATAATATCATAAGTAAGACGAGATAAGTAATCTTGATAAACATTACCCATAAATTCTTCAAGTTGTTCAATCTTTTTAGCAATCTCAACCATATTTGAAAACCTCTCTTTATAAATCAAAATAACCAAAAGATCGTCAATCTTAGTATCTTATTATTTGTGTCTTCCTACATCTTCTTAAGTTAGGTAATACGAAACTTAGCCATCTATTTGCTAAAATATTAGTCAGGAGAATATTAATATTGTATCAGTAAAATATATATATATATATATATATATTATTTATTTTTATTTTTTGTTTGGAATGGACCAGAAAGGTCAGCCTAAAATCATTAGGGAATCTAACAAGTTAAAAAATTATGAAGGACAAAAATGATCAACTCAAATTTAAGGATCTAAAAAAATTTTAAAAAAAATTGTGAAGGACTTAAACTAATTTTCAGCCTATTTGTCAGTATACGATTAAAATTGTATACTTAAACTAATAAATTAACTAATTATCCAATGTGTGTAATGGTAATAGGATGAAATTGAGATTCACATTTCAACAATAAGACAAATCTTCATCTTTTAAATTATCAATTCTTCATTTTTTTTTTTGTTTAAGCCAATTCTTCATATTTTGAGCTTTCAATTTTTGTATCATAAATATTGAATATTAGAATTTTTTAATCTACAAATTAAATATTCATAATAGGAGGAAAATATCATTACTTTAATAACCAAATAATTTACATTTACGATATATATGTTACAGTCAAATCCGCCATTTATAATTCATCTCACATTTAACAGGCCTTTTATAGACCTGACCAAGATTGAATCTAAATCGTACTAGAATCGAACCGTGATCAATGATTTCAATATCGTTGACTAAGTTTACTATTTATTAAGGTTCATCAATTGATGATTTTCAATTTTGATTTAGATTTTTCATTTTAATAAACAGTGAACTAGCAATTCATAAATTAAAACCGTTGAATCGACGGTTCAAACCTTAAAAAATATTATATATAATTTTATTTAACAAGTTATGTTTATTTTTTATGCATTAGTCTTGTATCCATCTTACCATTATACCATAATTATGTATATAAAAATTAATTTTTATCTTTTCAAATTTCAAACTTTAGAAATGTTTTACAATTTAAAAAACTCTTATTGTAAGCTTTAAACAACCGTTGTTTGGTGTCAAATACTCATGTTATTTTTCTATCATTTTTATGGAATGAACTAAATAAATTCGATAAAGAAAAAATTGACAGTTACATTATAATTTCTAAAGAATTTCAAGAAAAAAATATCGATTATCTTTGAGTTCTGATTATTTAGATACTTAATATTGTCGTGATTATTAAGTTAAAGCTAAAATATGTCAATAAAAATAGAGAATTTCTACTAACATTGAAGTTGGAAGCTTATAAATATCAAATATGGTAAAAAATGATTTACAAGTAAGAGATTACGAGAATTTTGATTCATCTATACTATCGGAAGATACGTAAAAGTTCAATTTCTTGAAACAAAAATTAAATTTAAGCTAATTTTAATAACAAATTTTCATTTTAAAATTTTAAAAAATTACCTTGAAATTTTAATTTGTTTTAAAAAATAAAATTTAAAATCGTAATCGTAATCATTCTAATCTTATCGGAACGGTGAATCGTAAATTCATGAATCGTTTAAAACTTTACTTTAAGATTTCTATTTATATTTTTTATTTTAATAAACCGAATTTAATCGATTTATGCAACGTGATAACTTTAGTGCTTTGCTCCCCCGACCATATTGTGGTACTAGAAAAAAAGGCATCAAAAGTTTGAAATGTCGAGTTTGTATGCTCAGGCATCAAAAGTTCATTCTGGATTCGATAGTGTAGACTCTAGACATTGACAAATGACAGCAGTACACATTTCTTCTGCACTGCTTTCAATTTTTGTATCAGAAATAAGTTTTCTTAAACTTCCTTAGTAATATTAAACAAATAAATGACAGCAGTACATTTGCCTTGGTTTGTTTTATACTTAAATAAACCAACAAACAATTAAAAATCAAATTACTTTTGTTTTTTTATTTAAGATTAATTGACTAAAACTAGGGTTTAGTTTAGAAAAATCTTGAGCTTTAGATAAAGAAGCACGCAACTCCAAAATGGTGAATGAAATTATCCCTCAACGCGCTTAATGGAAGAAGAACAAAAACATCCGTCTCTCTCACCCTTCTCCCAAGTCCAAGCATGACCATCACTTTCACACTTAGGCCGTTATTTTTCTCATTCTATGACTCAAGCTGTGACTAATTTAAAAAGAAAAGAAAAAAGGATTCAATCTGTGGTAACTAACTCGTACTCCATTATTCTACACATTAATGTGTAGGATAGGAAGTCCTCAAGACCCTTGAAAATTCTCTATTAGGGTTGATTTACTTTGCCCTTATAATTTGATTAAGAATGTACTCAAGTCATGCAAGAAACTATTACTATTCAACTAATACCTTGGTAATTTAATCTTGATTTTGAAATTTTGAGTGTGAACAAGAATGAAATAGTCAAATATTTTACCTACAAATCTCCAAAATTGCTTTAAAACAATTTAAAAGGAATTTTTGTATTCCATTTGATGGAGACTTATAAGTCCTCACATTGATAAGGAAAATAAATACTTTTGAGTATAAAGAAACATTCTTATGACAAAAATAACTGAAATAATAATCCGACATTTCACAATGCTCATTAATTAATGATTGTTCTTCAGTGCCTCACTTGAATCTCCAACACTTGTTTCTTAAACATTAAACACGGTCGTTGATTTTTTTTTTTACCTTTTCTCAAGTTTTACGAAGGTTCCACAACAAAACTTTAGCTGTTTCTCAAGCTCAGCTGCCCCTATACGGATAAATTCTAACCCTAATCAAATAAACAAGCTTTTCTTGCTTTGACTTTTTGGACCTAAGATTCTTTTATACTATGAGGATAACTATTTTGAATTAGCAATCACTGAAACATTGAAAAATTCCCTCGTCCTGACACGTATATGTGTAGTGAAGTAGTGAAAAGTCTTCAATTAAGGTAGGAAAGATGTGGCTTTATTTCCCTGCTTGGAGAGAAGAATAAGTTCAATCTCAATGAAGGAGAAATGCAAAGCCTCAATAATATTAAAGACATTATCGTGATTGAGGACATAAAACTTATCACTTTAAGAATGTATAGTGTTTGGATGGACAAAATTTAGTTATTTATATCTCATAATCGTATTATGAGTTTATTTTCAAGCTGCATTTTATTGTAACTTATTATGATAAAAAGGGTATTCGTGTCAATTGACTTTGTTTTTGATGAAATATGAAGAGAAAAATATTTAGCATAATTACATTTCCTTAGTCAAGTAACTGCTACAACCCAACATTTGAATAAAAATGAAGAAAATATTATTTCATTTCTTCTTAAATACCCTTTTGTCTGAAAATTGAATGTTCAATTTTGATTTTAATTAAAATTTAAGCAATTATTTGATTAAATTATAAAAATATAATTGATATTAATATAATGGATGAAAAGATCCATGAGATAGTGAAATGTAAATTTCTTAAATTAAGCTGGTATGTGATCAAAATAAAAATAAAAATATTTAATTGCATTTTATATTTATACATAGATACATAAAAGTGACTATATTATACTTAAAAAGACATTGAATTTAATTTCTCATTTCTATTTATAACTATAACTTTCAGTTTTTTTTAAGAATGAAAATAATAAATTAAAATAATAAGATTAAAAAATATAATAATTATATTGATAATTACGTATTAAATAAAGAATAAAAAATTAAAATAGTCATTTCATTCTTAATTAAATGTTCACATTTTTATTTTTAATTTGTTTGAAATTGAATATTTACTTTCCTTAAATAACTATATTTTTTTATTTAAAATTTTATTAATCTAAAATATTTATATTATAGTAATTCAGGGTTACCATCAATCACCACATTAATTTTAAAAAATTATATTTCCCTCTCACAATCCATTACATTAATATCAGATATAATTTAATAATTAAATTAAAATCAATCCACTACCCTTTTTGATTTTTAAACAAAGTAAAATAAGTTATATTTAGGAACGAAGTAGTTTGTAGGTCTACCATTTCAATATTCAAACAAGACTGTACCAATGGAGACTGGGGGAATCTAGGGATTTACTCTAAACTCAATGCTGCAAGTAGGGAGAGGGTTCATCATCGTCATTCAAAGTGGGTCCCGTAATCCACCGAATTTTCACTATAAAATATTTCCATTTCTTCCGTTTTCGTTTTCCCTATCATTTCCCCATTGACGTTTGACCATAGGACGAACAAAGCTCCCCAGTCCCCATTCCCCATTCCCATGTCCTGTTCCTCACCGCTACCTGCTGCTGCTGCGTAGCTTTAGGGTTTTCCTTTCTCCTTCTTGTTGCCATCTTCTTGTAGCAGTCTCCAGGAACAAGACTCCCAGTGCTCTTTCCTGGAGGCGGAAAGAAAGTACGGAGAAGAAAATTAATCAAGGGAATCACATGGGGTATATTTCGGTTCCCATCTGTCAAGGCGTAAAGTTTTCTTTTTCCTCTCTGTCTTAGCATTTTCTGCTATTTGGATTTGTTTTTTATTGGCATTTGGTCTTTCCAGAATCTTGAAGTGAAAAACAACAGAGAAAAGAAAAGGTGGGTTTTATTTTATTTTTTGGCTGCGTTCTTGATTTGCTGCTTAGGGAATTAAGGGAGTCGTAAAACGTGCATCTTTATTGTGATTTTTGGGCACAAGACTGAAAAGGAGGTGGGAGTAGACGTGAACCTGATTTAGTGTCGTTTGGATTGTTGTGGGATCAAAGAGATTGAGGTGAAGGATCTGCTTTTTGATTCCGTAACCTTAGTTTGGGGCCTTTGAATTTGGTGCTATCTACTTTGTATCGTCAATCAATTCTGCGAACAGGTTGGAATATTTTTATGGTAATTGGTTTTATTTGATTTGGGACTTATGTTATAGCTGTTTGGTGAAGTTCTGGAATAAAGTTAGGGGTATTCGTTTCAGATGCATGGAATTTTTCAGTTTTTTTATGTGAAGATTGGCATTTCTTTAGAGCTTTGCGATGGTATTTAAATTATGAGAGTTTATTGAGGAGGTAGAGAAAGACAAGTCAGTATTGGATCTTTTGAGTTTTGGAAGTCAGTTGCAATTGTTGAAATGGATAATTCTAATCGGCAGGTGAATCGGCATCCTGATCCTTTGGGGGTGAATAAGTTGGGGAAAAATATAAAGAAGAGTCCAATGCACCAACCCAACTTTACTAATGCTGCTAGGCAACAACCTCAGCCACAGGTCTACAATATTAACAAGAATGATTTCCGGAACATAGTGCAGCAACTTACTGGTTCACCCTCACATCATCAAGAATCAGCTGCACCTAGGCCTCCACAAAATCCCTCAAAACCACCGAGTATGAGGTTGCAAAAGATACGGCCTCCACCCCTGACACCTATAAACCGACCCCCTATCCCAGTTCAACAACAGGTGCCCTTGCCAGGTCCTGCACAGCCTCCAGCAATGGTACCGTACAATAACAACTTTGTGAGGCCTCCGCCCCTGTATGGCCAACCCTCACCCACTATGCTGCCACCATTCATTCCTGGTGATGCTTGGGCAAATACGGCTGAATCTCCAATATCATCTTACATGCGATACCTTCAAAATTCAATTCTAGATTCAGGTTCTAGACCAACCCAACCTCCATTCCAATCACATCCTCATGGTCTTGGTCCAAACCAAGCTCAGCAATCCGTGCCTGGTCTGCTTCCTAATCCTCCTATGCCAGGCATCCCTTCTCCAAGATTAAACGGTCCTCCACCACTTCCTTCTCCTCGAATGAATGGTCCTCCTTCACTCCTGTCTCCTCGCATGAACGGTCCTCCTCCTCTTTTGCCTTCTCCGACTTCACAATTCCTTTTGCCCTCACCTACTGGTTTCTTAAATTTGCTGTCACCCCGGTCTCCTTATCCATTACTTTCTCCTGGGTATCAGCATCCTCCGCCTCTTACTCCTAATTTCTCATTCTCTCCCATGGCTCAATCAGGGATATTAGGTCCTGGACCTCAAGCACCTCCTTCTCCTGGTTATGGTTTTCCATTGTCGCCATCTGGGTTTTTCCCATTTCCTAGTCCAAGATGGAGGGATCAATAGGACTCAAGGAAGGGAAGTTACTAACCTTTGCTTGGAATTTTGTGGTTGATTCTTTGCGAATTGTAATGACTTTTGTGGCGACTAATTCCTCGGTGTTGGGCTCTGCTGTGGAAGTGTAAGGTATACTGTCAGTGTAATAGGTCCTTTTTGAAGTATGTAACCTTTTGTGGTTCCTTTTTTTTTTCCTTTTCCTTTTTTCCCATCTTATTGTTCATATTCATTTCAAGCCTTTTTAGAGGTAGATTGTAATAACTGCAGCCTGTTTATGTCATGGGGAAGTTTTACTGTAGGTGATGTAGTGAAGTTCGGCAACTCACCCAGACAAGTAACATGTAAGCATAGGATTACAGACATTGAAATTTATATGCTGGATATCTGCTGAAAGGCTTTCTTAATTTGGTGTAATATTCATTACTTAAAGCCAGAATTGATTAGACTCTTCTTCAGTTTATAACATTGCGCTCCAAACTTTCTCCTGTTAAGCTATTGTAGTAGATTGAAGTTTAACTTTTTGTTTCTCATATTTGAATCTGTGCCTTCCTATCTTTTTGGTGGTTGTATTATTCTTCTAGCAGCTGTGCCCATTTGTTTAATAGAGTTGACAGCCTGGAGGAAAAAATTTTCCCTTCTCTCCTCTAGACTTGAGATTCATGATGGAACTGCAGTAGCTTATGTTTATGCTATGGAAGTTGCTTGTATTTCTAATGCTGCTAGGAAGGTAATTTCTGTATTCTCTTCCCAAAGAATTTAAGTTTGGAGATCTGTTATATTCCATTGATTTCTGTGTGATACTAAAGACCGATTGAACCAAATGAGGTCATCCTTTTGTTGGTATTCACAATTACCTACGTGATTCATTCTTTCTGTTTTTTGGCCTTTTACATACGTAGAAAGGACTGCATAGATGAAACTGCAACCTTTCCTTTTTGCATGGATTTGACATACAGTTGCTGCTTAATCTCTAACAGAAGTTTGTGAACGCTTGTCTTCTCTCTCTCAAAACTGCTAGGGATAACCATTCCTTTGGTTGAATTGAGTTGCATATGTTTGGTTTTACCTACCTAGAGTAAGTATCTTGTGTGTTGTAGAGGTATCTTGCTTTGGCTCTGGTATTTGTGGATACCGCATGTTGCAGTCCTAGTTCAGTACTTGATAGTTTTAATTTGGGCCTACTGTAAGGCAATTGTGGTAGACATTCTTGATTAGCTTACTACTGAAACTCTATTACTATTACCCTTAATGGATATGATCCATACAATTAAACACCTGCTCAAAATTTATTGTCTGGAAATTTTCTCCATATCTGGTTTTCTGCACCGAAGAACAGAAGAAAGCAGGAACAATGGGATGAAGATCTGAAGTTCTCTTAAGAAGCATGAAAAGAGAGATTTGCTTGCAACACAATAAAGAAACTTCGACTAAATCAAGGTAGAACTTTATAGCGTTGCGTGTGATGTTCCTTTTATTTGCATGTTATTGGAGTGAGAACTTGACTGTGTGATTTAAATTCTTGCAGCCTTAGCTTGGCTTTCTAATTGGAGTAGTTTGTTGTCCTTGGGTTCATCGTCTTTTGGAAAGATAGTTTGTTGTCCTTGTTGGTTCATCATCTTTTGGAATATAGTTTGATGTCCTTGTTGGTTCATCATCTTTCGGAAAGAGATTTTGCCATTCAAAGCCTCTAATGCCAGTGTGATTTGCTAAAACTTAACTTTATACCCAACTTGCAGGTATATTACTGCTCATACTTCAGGAGGAAACTAAGAATTAAGCCCTAATGCTTAAAAAGAAAAAGAAAAAGAAAACAAATAATATTGATGGACTCAGCAGCAATGAAGAATTCTGGGACTCACTGTAGATTCTTGTTTATCATCGATACAATATTTAATTGAGTGCTCTCTCTCAACTGGACTTCCTCAAACACAGGTTCAGAGTCTTTCCTTAAAAACTATAGTCTTTTTACTGAATTTGGTTCCCTAGGTTGCTGGTATAATAGGACGAATAATTCTCTAACATATTTAGCAGACACAGACAGATAAGCAAATCATTTTCAGTCGGAGATCCTTTAGCCATTCTTATTTTTGGGCATTAAGATAGTAGCTTGGTGGGTAAATAAATGAAAGGCTCACGAAATGAAAGTTTTGAACATTTGATTTCAAATGTAGAATAAATATTGTTAGTGGTTAAATTGCGTAAGTTTTCAAAAAGTAATTTTAAAATAGATATTAAAATATCCATTTTTGGATGAATGAAGTATGAAAAAAAAAAAGTATTTGTCCTTTTTTAAGAGAATATCTAATGATACTTTTAATGTCAAGAAAAAATTATGTCATATAAGTAAAGTTGATATTATAATTAATTTTTATTTCAATGCACAAAATCTTGAAGGTAGTTATGGTGATGGAATAAGAAATTTTATTGGAGTGTTATAGAGATTCAGAGGATGACTGTTTGTGTTACATGTTAACTCAACACAACAAAATATAGAGAAAATAAGTAAAAAATTTAGGAGAAAAGATAATTACATTATGAAATTTTGGATAAAAAAGTTAAAAAGATAAATACAGTGGAAAGATAAGCATAACAATTAAGTATTATAATAGTATTTGATATTTATGTATTGTAATCAATTTTAATATTTGAGAGTGTGCATTTTTTACATTCACGTGACTTAATATTTCACTCATTAAATGAAATTAAACATGATTTTTTTGTTTACATCGACAATATCATAGGAGATGTTCTAATGATTTTATTTCCTTCTACTTGAAAAGATTATCATTTAAGATAGCTTTGGTGATTTTTAAATTTAGATTGAATTCCTTCAAAACAATTGAGTCAAATATGTAAAAACATCTCTTCCAGGTTTACAATAATATCCAAATTTAAAATCTTGATTCTTCTGTAAGGAAAAAGACCTCAAGTTATTGATCTTTGCTAGAAGGTTCAAAAACAAATTTAGTGCTGTAATATTTAATACCCTCATCTTATTGGGGATTGATTGATTAGCAGTAAAAAAAGAAAAAAAGAAAAGAAAAATCAGTACAAAAGAATCGTATTTCTTATTTCTTTTTTTTTTAGTCAAACATTAGAAGATTCATATTTTTATTTTAAAATGTTTAAAATTAAATATCTATTTTTTAAAAATAAATTTATTTTTCATATAAAATTTAACAATATTATCTCCATAATTTAAATGATCATTTTTATTAAGAAATACAGTGTCATCTTATTATGATAATATAAAAAGAATAATAGGGTAAATGGAGTAACATCTTGCTTGAATTTCTATTCATTATATATAT
Organism: Apocynum venetum; assembly: GCA_019593545.1. Taxonomy (NCBI): domain Eukaryota; kingdom Viridiplantae; phylum Streptophyta; class Magnoliopsida; order Gentianales; family Apocynaceae; genus Apocynum; species Apocynum venetum. Next base: position 2,592,070 of record SRSM01000137.1, read on the forward strand.
ATAAACTTGACGTTTACAAGCTATTGCAACACCTGACTCGAGCCCAAAGCAAAAAAAAAAAAAAGAGTTGTTTTCCAGCACTTGCAATTACCTAGTTGCGTTACACCCTGTGACCCTAGTCCAATCTAAAATGTTAAAGGATTATATCCAGCTTCCCCCCTCTCTAGATTAGATCGCGTTGGTTACATATGAATGCCTAACTTTTAACTAGAAAAAGTTCTATTTATCGTACCTTTAGTTATAAGTTCAACCTCGGTTTATATTTGTATTGCTGTTTATTGACCGTAGTGGAAGATTTTTCTTAAACTAAAATATGATTTTTAGACGCAACACTCTTAAAATTTAATGTTCTTAAAATACCTCAGTTCATAAAACACTCTTATCACATCCCCTCCTCTTAGATTTCCCATCACTAATCTCTCTCAGTCAAATTTCTTCATTATATTTGAATGGTTTGTGTGCTTAAATTTTTTTGAATTAGATATAATTCTTAGATTATGAGTAGTTGATATGAGAACTGTATTTGCAATGGATTACTTGGATTCAAATGAAATTTGTTGGAAAAGTATTAAAAAAAATGGGCTCAGTGATCTAGGTCAAGGGATGCGTAGAGGGGCTCGATAATTTTTGGCAGAGAGGTATGAACAATTATATATAATTTGGTAAATTTTTATTAGAATGTTTGATTTTTTTTTTAAAAAAAGAGAGAATATGTGTTAGAAAGAGAAATTGTGGAGAGAGGATTTAGTTAATATAAGTATTTTCTATAATAATGATATTTATGTTATTTTATACTTTTATAAATAATGTATTTATTAACTCAGATGGTGCGTTTGAAGGAGTGCTAACTAAAATAGACTTAGAATAGTGAGCATCAACAATTTTATTTATAAGCGTTGATAATTTAATATTATCATGCAAATAAAGTAACAGTACAATGATTGAATATATGAGTCATTGTTCAAGAAATTAAGAATCAATTCACTAAGAATATAAATAAAAAGGTGAAAAAAACACTGGATATATAGGGAAGACGGTGGACGATCCGTCACCCCCCCCCCCCAGTCTGCTATTTCCATCTCCTGCACATCCTGCCTCCAACTTATCCCCATATTTCCTCCCCATAAATTGTGAATGTTTAACTACAGTAGCAATCAATATATATTCACGTATCAGCATCAATACACTTATATACCTATCATTTTTCAGCATAAATAGATATTATTATTCGCACCAACTAAATATTTACTGGTAGCCTTCCAAAATAAAATGATAAATAATAACTGTATTTAAAATTTGTAAATATTCAGCGGCTCAATATTCATTTCTTTTTGGAAAAACAAAATGCTCAATATTCATTAAAGTCCATAAGGTAATTCATATATCCCTATCCCGCCCTCTTTTCATATTGTTTTTTGTTTTTCGTTTCTCTTTTATTTTTTATTTTTATATAAATAAAGTCAGATAGTCATAGACGTAAAATCTATCCAAAACTTGTCATGACTATTTATTCTCATAGCGATAAAGAAAAGTGAGTTTAGGATTAGACCAATCTCACGGGGCACTTCGGGCAGGCCGGCAGGGGATAGATGGGGGAACTCTTCTGGCTTGCTCCAGTCATTTCTCCACCTGTGCCACCCATTCCAAAAGGGGGTGAGGTGGGGGACTCCTCCACTTTTATGGTGGGAGATTTTTTTCTCTAAAATTAACTTTGTCCTACCAAAAAATTTCTAAGATGAATCTAATTTTAATAAACTATAAAGGGGTTGTATTATATACATTACATAATTATATTTATAGAAATTTTAACATGTAATTTACAAAAAAAAATGTCTATATAAGATTTTTCCTTTCTTTGAGGCAAACAATCCATGAGGAAATTACCATCAAGTTTTTAAAATGGCCTTTTTCTTTGAGAAAAAAAAGGTTTTTTAAGAATTTTTTAACATTATTTTATAGTACATATTTTTAGGATATTTTTTCAAGTAAATATATCTCATTCTATTAGAATAAATTGTTTTGACTATTTTCTTCTCTTATACAAACAATCACTTTAAAAAATTTACATTTTTTAATATTTTATTATCTAATATGTTTATAAATTTTTCCTTTTAGATGTACATAATAATGAATATTGCAAATCCAAGGAAAGATTTACTCTCTTATCTTTAAAATATCATTTAAAAAAATTCTTAAGTTATGTAAAATGTTAAGGCATGACAATTATTTTAAGATAGAGGCAATATTAAATTAAATTTAAAATACCTTTTCCCAAAAGAAATTCTTAACAAACCAGATACAAATTTATATATATGTTCATAAATATAAGATGCTAAAAGCAATATATCTAGTCCCTAAATTTATGATATTTTACTACTCTCTATATTAAGAAATATAAGTAATTTGATGAAAAAAAATTTTGTGTCAAAATATAAGTTGTTTTATAGAATTTTATTGATATTTCACTGTTAACTTCCAATATTATCTTTATTTATTTTCATATTTCCTTTCCCCTCTTTCTTATTTTCAAGATAAAATCTTTATATCTTCTTCTCAAAACCAACTTTATTTTCTCTTTCTTATTTCAAAGACATAATAATTAAGGATATTTTAAAAATAAAAAAATTTATTTAGTTTGTGTAAAAGTAAGTTCAACGAATTATATTTCTTTACGAATATAGTATTTTTTTAAGAATATTTAATAATTTGTTTTCAATATTACCCATTTATCATTATATCATTCTTCACTTTTTTCTTATTCTTAAGAATTGACTTTAACTTTTTTTTCCATCTCTTTCTAATTCTCAATGGAAAAACTTTTTTTTCTCTTTATCTATTTATTTTATTTTGTATTCCCAAAACAAGAATTTTATTTTTTCTTTCTTATTTTAAGATAAAATAAATGAAAGTATTTTAGATCAATGTGTGTGAAATTTCTTATAACATACTTATCCTGTAATTTTTGGATGGACGAATTACATTTTTTTCTTGGGTGAAAAAAAAAAAAAAAGGAAGACAAAATACACTTATTAGCTAATCAAAATTTATCTTTAAATTTATGAGGCAAGATTTTTTCCCTCAACCCGACCCTTGCATGCAACCCAAAGATCAGCATCATAATTCATGAAAAGATTGGAGAAAGAAGTGGACGAATTCTTCTTTCTAGCCAATGGAAAATGATTACTATTTCAAAAGAGCATCCACAAAGCAAACTAGAGGATTGGGCAACTTGTCAATTTCTACGACTCTTTCACATAATCAATTGTCCCCCTTCTTGTGGCCACTGATTTTTTATTTTTATTTTTTTGGAGAGAGAATTCTGGCCACTGATTTTGAGCCCATTAATAGGCAAATAAAGACATAAATCAAAATCAGGTAAAGATTCTTTGAAAACCCACCAAACATTTTCAACTACTAAAATTAGTATTGCTTCTATTCTAGGCGCCCCCCTTCCCTCCTCTCTTCCTCTCTTATCTTTGCTCTATATCCCCTCTTCTTCTTCTTTTCAATATGCCAACCATAGTCAATTCAAATGATTTACATTCTACACAAAAGTCTAAAGATCACCACAGGTGGAAGTGCTCCTGACAATATATATATATATATATATATATATTTATAAATATACATAAATAATACATTCGTAGTAGATGTCTATATATATATTTATAAATATACATAAATAATACATTCGTAGTAGATGTCTATCACAAAATTATTATAAATGAATATTACTGAATTCTTCCTATCTTAATTGACAAGTTGGCAACTTGCATCAGCACTAAAATGGCTTTTGGCCTACCAGACAGAGGCTATCACTTTCTTTGACTTCTTTGTCATTTGAAGTTGCTAGTTAGTGCTTCTCACGTGGTATAGTCCATCAAATTAAGTTTCTTCTCCTCCAATATGTGATCAGAATTTAAAGTTAGTCATGGATGAATGCATTAATTATATCCATGACATCTATCCAATCAAAATGGACGAATGCATATTCAAGAAAAGGGTTTGTCAAATAATCCAGGAATAAGATATACTGTTTTCGTTATCCATAACATCCTATTTCATGAAAAGCTTGTAAAAGAAACTCTTTTAGACTTTGCCCCCACAATCATACCTCATTATCTATTTCTTTGGTTCATTCCTGCTAAAGAAAAAGATATGTCATTGCATTCCATGGTTGTATCCTGAAAATAATTCTTCCCTTTATCATGAGTCTATTATGTAGTCAAGTAGTAATTTTATTGCCGACTCATACCTATGATAATGAAGTATAAAATCGATAACGGTATATCTTGCATAGCATTGTCCAACCATCATAGAGTTCTAATTGAATTGCTCGGGCTAGAGTTCCAAATATTGGATATCTCATTCAAGGACAATTATTATTAATGAGCTTGAATAATTTAGTCCAAATCTCAATTGTTATATATGGTCATTACACTTTTTTCCCCCTCTCATGAGTTGAATATTTTGTTCCATATTTGAATGTCTCATACACCTATGCATTTTAATTTTATGTTTTACTTTATCTACTTGTTATTATGGAAATAAAAGATTAATGACCAAATAATCTAAAGATGTCCAAATTTACTTTGATGTGGGCTTGAGTTTCTTAAATTAAGTGACGACTTAAAGTCAAAATAAAGATGAATTGGAATCGAATTCTAACTCTAATTTAAGTGTAAGAAGAACGAAATTACACATTAATAATAAGGGCAATTAGTTCACATCTATCAAATCATTCGAATGTTGTACAACTTTGTAAAAAGAGCAGACATAGTGGGTTCAATCCACATTCTTTTGATGAGTTACAAGAAATCAAGGAAACTAATTTGAGTTAAATGTATATAAGCAAAAATCAACGGCAAAACGTTTATGCATATCTTGAAACATGATTACATGACTTGAATGCTGGGCTCTAATCATTCAAATCATGATAATGTCAAATTGCATGTATAAGCAGTGCAAACAGTTTGGGGGGGGGGGGTTGGAAGGGAATGGCTCACCAACAAATTTAGAGGTATTACAATTTTAGGTAAATATATTATTTGATGTATTTTGTATTCTCATATATATACATATACTTTTGTTTGCCGAACTTATGATTAAAAAAAATTAAGTTTTAATAATATATTAATTGCACGAATATTAGTATATTAATGGCATACCTTAAATCATCGTATACACACATTTTTTAGAATTGTAATTGGCATTCCCAAGTTTATATGTCAAGACCCGCCATTGAGTATAATTGTATAAATAGATGCTAATACTACTTTTTGATAAAGATTCAAGGTTAAGTGCACATTATTGAGATATTTATTTTTGTTAATAAATCTCGCTTATAAAGTAGTCGTTTGCTTATATTTTATACACATATTTATAAGAAAAAAATAACAAAATTTACTCAATCTATGAATATAAGATGTGGAGACTTTTTTTTTATTATATATAATTATAAGTCATTTTACAAATTTTTAACAAATTTGCAATTTATTGTGATATTGCCTTCACTTATCATTAGATCTCTTCCCGAACTTGTTTCTTATTCCCAAGTTATTGGTGGAAAGTGTCAAATATTTAAAGAAAGATATGGAAGCGAGTTGGTTTTATAATTTCAAGAGAAAAAAGTTAAAATTAGTAAGAATTTTTAATGGGAAAAATGTGGATATTTTCTTAATTTACCGATTTTAATTCAGGTGAAAAGTCCTTAATCACTTATGTTTAGAGACAAATGAAGTATATAAAATATCAAGTGATATCATAGAGAATTGCACATAATCTAAAATTATTAAATATGGGTAAAATAAGAAGACTCAATTATTAATGCATTAAAACAATGTAAATGACCACCAATTTTGAACCAAAGTTAAAATGAGCAAAAGTCCATCTATTTTAAATTGGGAGTTATCAACGAAGTTATTGATAACTCGTAGTACTATTTATGGTAGGTTCTTAAACCATGGTGAATAACGATTATCTACGTTAATATTGATTGGTTGAAAGTACCAACTTGAATAAGCCAACTGAAAAAAACTTGAATAATTGAAAAACCTAACATGCTATTTAGTTTTTATAACACAATTTAGATGTCATGTACCCAAAATATTCGTACTTCCAAAATAATCCTCTCTCAAAACCTCATGAACCCACCACACCTCTATAGTTCCTCTCCCTCACCCGAGGTATATTTACATAACAAACACTAATATTATATTAAATTCAAAAATACTTATAATATATTTTTATATTAAATTAATATTATCTACTTATAAAATAATATATATATATATATATATGTATATAAAATAAAATAAAAATGATCTGATGCCCATTGAGTGTCCCGACACAACCGAAGTTCAAGCCCAGATGCCGAATCGAATGGCCATGCACCAAGTACAATTGGGTGTCTCTTCTAGCCATGCATAAGAAGTGAATATTCGGTTTTCGGTCTGAAAATTTGGTATATTCGGTTTTCGATCTTTTTCTGATGAAATTGAATCAAATCGTAATGTTTATAAGATCGAAATATTTCGGTTCGATCCAATTTGGCTTAGTCAAGACCGAAATTCTATTTTATATATATTTAAAATGTAATATTTACATGAAATTTACATACTATTCATAAAAATAAAAATAAAATCATCTCATTATATGAAATTCTTGTATCATTTGCAAGATTTTTGTCAAGAGAAGAAAAAATTATGAAATTAGAAACAAAAATGATTAATTATTATTGTTATAAAAATAGTAATTCAGTCTTCGGTCCAATCTGGTCTTTAAAATTGAAGACCGAAGACCGAATCGAAATAATTTCATTTCTCAAAGATCGAATTGGATTAAATTGTTTGACCGAAAAATCGAACCAAATTTTAAAATCTAATCCAAACAATCGGTCCGGACCGAATAATGCCCATTCCTACCATGCACTAAGCTCATCTGAGTGACAATTATAGCCACTCACCAAGTTCGGATGAATGGCTTCTCGAGCTATTCAGTCCTTCTTCATATGGGGCATAAATAATTATGGGAAGAAGAGCAAAACATGATAGTATTTTTGGTAATTCACTTATAAATTGTGTTGTAAAAAATGAATTGTATAATGCAATTTAACAAAACTCAATTGAAATTGATTATTAGTCAATTGTATTCTTTAAAATGATTATATCCTTCTATATGTATGTTCACATTCATTGTTAGCTTTAGTGTCAAAAATCAGCCCGTAAGGTTAATGACCAAACCAAATAAGGGCTAAATAAATCCATTTTTGGCCCTCATCATTGATATCTGTTGCAGCTTTGGATGGTTGTTCTTGAAACTAGGGCTAGGGCATGAATTAAATTTTAATATCCCTAAAACCAAGCCATGTGGTAATTGATGCTTTAGCTTCAAGACTCTGTCTGCTGCCAATGAAGACAGCATTTATTTGCTGATTTCTTTTTCCAGTTATAGAGAACTTGCTTATCCGTTGTCCAAGGTTGCTGGACTACTCAACCAGGAAACCAAATAACAAGCAGTAGAACGAACAAAAGATAATAAAAAAAACATAATGAATCGTGATTAATAATACTACATTAGTAGTGCTTTGGCCTTTTTTTCAAAAAAAAAAAGTTCATAAGTAACAACTGCTGCTAATTTGGTTTAGAGACGGTAATTAATGTTGTAATCAATTATTAATAATATCATTGTTATTACTATCTTTGAAAGAATGCAATAAGGATCGAGTTTATCGGAGTACATATGAAAGGGTTCAGTGAGTGCGAAATCATATATATGATTATGAATAATCATGATAAGCATTGTGGATCAATTACCATCTCCAATAGTTGTTGGACGGCACCCTCTCCCTAAAATCTTCTAGAACTAAAAGGTTATGAATCAAGTAGAAATTGTTTTAAATGGTTAGCTTGGTATTTATCAAAAAAAAGAAATTGTATGAGGTATTTATTTCCGGGTTCATCATTGTGTGATTAAAGGACTCAGGTAAGAGACATATAGATATAGGACTAATTATATAGTTTTCCGCTTGTATTGAACGATATTGCAATCCCACATTCTACCAACCACATACCTACTACTTCTAATTCAGTTAGAATCTCCACTAAGATCATTGTGAATATTTATTTTAGCCGTGGTCTACTTTGCCTAATCATTTAGTGAAAGTACAGGTTGTAAATGTCAATTGCCTTTGCCATGATCAACAAATTGATGAAAGCTCCATTTTAACACGAAGATCTGAGATATTACACATAACTAAACAGCCAATCCCAGCCCAAAAGTATCAGTTTATTATTGGTATTACCTACCGAAGTTTCCTCATTGTCTAGACGTTCTGCCATATAATAAGACATAAAAAGGGTCACTAGCCACATCAATTTGAGCCCCAGCATCCCAAAGGCATCATATATCCCAGACACGGTAACTGGAACTAGAATGGACTTAAAAATGATTATGACGGAATGGTCAAATTCATTTGATTGCTATTGAATTATCAAGAAAAGGAACAAAACTTGATATGGTTGTCTTTCAAAAAATAGAGAGAGGATTTCTAAGCCAAGAGATTGATGAAGCTAGTGGCAACTGGCAAAGACCTTGAAGACAAGATTGTAACCCGTGTATCGTAAAGTTTCCAATTACATATTTGGTAGGTTTAACATTGTAGTGAAAAAATGAAAAAGGAAAGAATAAAGGGCTAAAAGAATCAATGTGGTCGCATGTAGTACATGGCATAGACCCCTTTAGGAAAGTGTTTGATAAGAGCAAGAAGAGTTAAGAGGAAAGACAAGGAACATGCTAGAAAGAGACCATCGTGGGCAGGCAATTAGAACCCCTACAAGGGTTTTTCATGGCTCACTTTACCGAAGGCTGTACCATTTTCATTTACACACTGCCCTAGAATATATAAAAAACCAACTGGTCTGCCCCTCCCATTAGAAGAAAGATTCTTCCAGTTCGCTCTGGACTTTGTGCCGCCTAATGTTGCAAATGAGGCGAGACCGCTTGGTTAAAATTTGGGTTTGAATTAAAATTGGATCAAACTCAAATTCAAAATTAATTACTTTATATTTTGTCGAATCCAATATTTTTTAAAAAAATTTAAATTTAAACTCGAATTAAAAGGTATCTTTTATTCGAACATAAACTCCTTAAAATTTTAATAAATCAAACTTTATCAAATTTTTAAACTCAATCAAATTCGAGCTAACATCGTATGCTTCGATCTCCAACTCGACCTCACCCCAACTTGCTCGACTTAACTAGGTTGCACTCACAGTGCTGTAGCTGTCAACTTTCTCTTGTTATGCAAAATTTGGCAGTGAGGGCCAAGTACAAAGCACAAGGGCATGGCAATTCTTACCCTTTACAGAAGCTTCAAGCTCTTATCTCATTGTTGCAGGCCACCCATTAATGAGACTTTAATGATACTTATAACCTTTGCACCGTTTGCATGTGGTATTTTTGTTGGATTTCTTGCGTAGAAGATTCTCTTTCCACTTTCGCCAGTACAACTGTACAAGTGACTCAAATTCTTATTTTTGTCATGTCTTCTCCACCAAGATCATATATGCACTAGAGGCTAATTGTAATACCAACTCAAGATGGAACTACAATGCATGCTAATGGATATTTTCAATTAATCCATGGACTTAATTAGGGGAGTAATTTAGCCAATTTCGAGAGAAACGTTTACATGATTTGAATCAAATGTCTTAAGTTGTACACCTTATCTTGAATCGCTGCACAAATACAATTAATTGGTCAAAAGCTAGTAAAATGAAATTAGTATTTAAAAACTATTTTAAATTTGAAATTCCAATGACAATTTCTAGTACTAAGTCAATCGTTTTTTATTTTTCTTTTTTTGAAAGGAATCGAAAATTTTTAAGGAAATAAAAGTATTGGAAAAAAAAAGAACCTAGGGTATTTACTTAGGGAAGAATATGAACAAATAGTCGTAGCAAAAGAATAAAACGAAAAAGAGACATGAAAGGAGATTGTATCAACGATAAGACAGGTTTTAGTCACTGTCAATTTTTTTGCTTAGAAAAACAAAAGCTTTATCATCTCCAAATGATTCGAAAGAAAGAAACACACACTACACACATAAAAAATAAAATAAAATAAAAAGAAAAATTGCATATATATATATATATACATACAAACATACACCCTCGAAGTTGCCACATTCAAAATATCTAAAAAATGCCCACCATGAGAAGGGAATTTTCACAAACAAACAGTTGAGCTACAAATAGGAGGTAGATAATAATATAAAATCCTAACCCAAGTACAGACAATTTGTTTGTTCTTCCTAAAAATCCTATCTATAGTAAATCCCTTTTGGCTTTTGGAGAAAATGGTCATATACAGTTAAATATAAGCTGTAAGCATATGTAAGATTCTCGGCTAACAAAAGTCTACATTGTCTGATGTTTTAATTGTCCATCCTTACACCATGCTCAAATATTCGTAAAATGGCCATAAATGTCAAATTCTTGAATTCATGAATCAAAAATATATGACCACAAAAATTGATCAAAGAGAAATGTTTGAAATCAGAAACATCAAATATTTGACCAAATAGAAATCAGAAAAAAATATTTGATAAACAGAAGAAAAAAAATTACTACCAACATTATTTCGTTTGAAACATCAAATTTCAGAAGAGAAATGTAATCCAGTCTGCCCAAAAGGAAATGAAATTGACTTAACATTTCTGTACAATTGTCACTTTCCATGGTTCATTTGATCATGCCATTCTTGAAATGAGAACCATGGTTTCCAATTTTATCTAAATCCCCACCCCAAAAAAAAAAAACAATTCTTTCTTCCAATAGAAAAAAAAACGAAAAAATTCCAACTGAAAAATCAAGAAAGAAGGAGAAGAAAGAACACGAACAAATTTCATTTTTTTTTCTTCTTTTCTAATGATATATTCACAAAGGCGCAAAATCACCTGACGAACAACCTTCGCCGCCACCGCCACCGTGACATTCACGTGCCATGGCTTCGGCAATAGAAGCCAACTTCTGCAGATTCAACTTTACAACTGTATCAGCGAAGAGACGCGTGTCCTCCTCCGTATTTCCTTCCGGCACATCCACGATGTATGACTCCAAAACAATGGTCCAGATCCTCCCGTCACGCTCAAACTCGTGAACAGTCGTAACCGACTTATAATTCCTCAGCCTATGCTCGCCACCAATGATGCTAAATCCGGTAACATGTCGATCATCGTCAAGGATATCTAACCTTTCTGTGCTGGTCGCGGCCGGCAAGCCCGAGATGACGTTGACGTCTCGTGTGTCACCCACTGTCATGCTGAAGTTTCCCTTTACTCTGCAGCTTTTAATGAAGTGTTTGTAAGTCTGAGGCTTATCGAAGCGGCGGGCAATGGACCAGATGACGTCGAGTGGCGCGTGGATGCGCTGTGCGAGTAAGGAAGAGCATTGGCCTGAGTTGACTCGGTAGCTGTGGAACTCGACTACCGCCTGCTTGAGTGAGTCGAACTCGTATTGAGTTAGCCCAGATGGCAGAGTTAAATGGTTAATAGTGTTTATTGTCTTTTCTTCTTCTGCTTCTTCTTGCTGCACTTGTTCTTCTTGATCGTTCATTGGGGTCTCTGCTTTGTCCATTTCTTTTTTACAGAGAGAGAGAGAGAGAGACTTGGGGTAGAGAGAGAGAGATAGGGACCGCGGCAGAGGAGTTTTGGGTTCTTTACTTCTTTATAATGGTATTGTGGGAAATATAATATACATATATATATATATATTATTGAGGATAAAATGGAAATATATTGGGATTTAGGATTTATTGTGAGTTTTTGGTATTAGTATTTCAATTTTGGAAAAGCAAAAGGAAGAAAGGATAAGAATTAGAGTATTTCTATATATGATTGATGAGTCAACAGTTTAAATATAGAATTTACCTACATTTATAATGCAATATATGAAGAGAAAAAATAAGAAGAAACAATATGTTTTTGGCATTGCTTCATTATGCGGCGTTGATTAATTGGTATATATAATAAGCACGTAAACGTTAACGTTCAATATTTTTGGAAAAAGGAAAGAAAAAACATCTATTGAGTATTGTTATATAATTATTCTGAGTTAACTTGTTGTGGGTCTATGTAATTATCAAGTAAATGAAAATATATTAGGATTTCGAATTTATGGTGACCTTTTGGTATCTGTGTTTAAATTTTGGAAAAGCTAAAGGAAAAATAATAAGCATTACAATATTTTAATTATTTCTATGTAGCATTGTCGAGTCAATAATTTACTCAAATATTTATCATATAATTTAAGAAAAGAAATTTATATGCGATGTATTTAGGAAAAGGGAAGAAACCTAATATTTCTTAAACGGTGTTAATGAGTATATCATGAAGATAAGCACTTGACAAAATCAATATTTGTAAAAAAAAAAAAGAAGAAGAAGAAAACCTCTTTTGAGTATATAACGAGTATTTTGTTATATAACATTGTTGATTTAGCAATTTAGGCTATATATTCTTTTATGTATTGCTATATACTCAATTTATTTCAAAATAATTATGGTTTTATATCTTTGTACACTTATTAATAATATTAAAAATAAGATAAATTTTAATATTAAATTTCAAATTAAATATAATCATAACAAATATTTTAAATTAATCTTTAATTGTCTATTTCTAAATTAATAATCGCTTTCATTCTCTTTCAATTTGAATAAGAATAAAATTGATAAATAATAACAATTGGGGCCAAAAATACATTTATTTCAAAGAAAAATCTATTATGACACTTATTTTTTAAATGTATATATTAATATTTTTTAAGGTGAGACAAGAAAGTCTGAGGCTTCTCAAGACATACTTAAGGTACAATGTGTGGAAAAGAAAGAGAAATGAAAGTATTGAGCACTGCTATATGAGGCCTGTTTGGCTCAACTGTTATTAGACGTTGCTATACTAATCGTGTTGTTAATAATTGTCAACATATAAAATTAGAATCAAAACATGACATTTAATTTTGGAAAAGCTAAAGGTGCTTTTAATATTGGTTACTCCGTATTTGGTATTGATGAATCAATATAGATTGAGAAAATGACTCCAAAGGTCCTTTAACTATTTCTAATTTTTAAAATATATCTTTGAACTTTTAAAAAAATATTTTGTATCTTTTTTAATTATACAAAAGATATATATATATATATATATAATATTTTATTTTATCATCCTCATTTTTATCTTTTTATTATTTATTTATACCATCCGAATCACTCCAAAATGCTGGTTTTCATTCATCATTTCAGGGCAGCAGGTGATAGAAATAAATAAATAAAAATAAGGAAAAATAAAAGATAAAATGTGAGTTTGATGATATTTTTGTATAATTAAAAATGATTGATATAATGATGCAAAATAAGAAAATAAAAGCTTAATGATATATTTAAAGAAAGTGAAATAGTTGAGAGGTATTTTGAGCCAATTTAATTTCCCATATAGATAAGTTCATGATAGGTTCAATATTTGTATTTGTAGAAAAAGGGAAGAAACAACATCTTTTTAAGTTATGTAGTGATATGTAGCGCTTTTGAGTTAACGGCTTGGGTCAATAGGTATCGTTATCTAATATTGGTAGTTCAATAGATTGGATCGATAGTTATTAATTTAGACGTGGCAATCCGGACGACCAACCAGGTCCAATTGGGCAAGCGAAAAAATCTCGTCGAGCCAAACTTTGACGAGTAAGTATTCCACAGTCTAGCTGACCTTTAAACCCGGTCCGACAAGTAAATATGACGTCATTCCAGTTTAAATGACGAGTTTGGCTGGAATGAACCGGCACATTAGACCATTTAGGCTCAATTTTTTTTCCAGATATATATAAGATTCAATCCAATGCAATTGTTCGGCCTATCAAGTCAGACCAAAATTCTCAAATTTAGTTATTATCTAAATATTTGATATACAATTTGTAAAAGAAAAAGAAATAAAAGTATAATTTTCTTGCTCTAAAACCCTTGGACTCGTAATGTAACTATGAGTGTAAGAATACCCATGATCAACTAATTAGCAAATGCCCTTCTAATGCTAAAATAGATATCTTCAAGTTAATAATTGATACTTAAGTCCATATTCATATACTCTCTCTATTCCAAATTGATAAATCTATTTAATTTTTCATACCGATTAAAAATAATAATTAATATTATTAAAAATGTGTATTTTTAATAAAATATTCATAAAATATCCCTTTAACCTTAGGAAGCTTGAACATTAGAAATATTAATAAATTGTTAGAGAAATATTTTCTCATTAATTAAATGCATTTTTTCAACAATCGACTCACCAATTGTTATTCAAAGTGTAATTAATACTCTCAATTTAAATAGGGGTATTTTAGTCAAGTAAAAAATATATAATTTTCTTAATAAGGAAACAAGTTTAAAATTGAAACAAACAATAAAAGAACAAGCCTAAATTTGAAAGAAAAAAAAAGAGAGAACAAGCTTAAATTTGAAACAAATAAAAAAAGAAAACAAGTATATCAAATTGAGATAATGATAGTATTATACATAACTTGATACTTCTATATGAGACAAGATGTCAGAATCACTCGCTAAAGCCTAGGATCCTCGCTAAGCCCAAATCATTAGCCCAAATGTCTAGGACCAACTTGTTTTGATACCAACAGTCTCTATGTGGGCCTATGAGTACATGACATGACTATAAATTTCGTACTTTGTCCATCCCAAATTAACTTGTTTGTTTTTTTACTATAATTAATAAAATATAATTAATATTATTGAAAAAATATATTTTTCATAAAATATTCCTAATATGTCATCATCATTTACCATTTCAAGGTGAATTTAATGTATTTTTTATATACAAACTATCTCACTTAAAATATTGATATTTTAGTCAACTAACAAATACACATACTTTTAATAATGAAAGTGGTATATAATTTGGGACAAATCAAAAAGGAAAATAAGTATATCAAATTGGGACGAAGTGAGTAATATTCATAATCAATTACTTAACAATTGTTTTCGATATGCTAAAATAAATATCTTAAATTAATAATGAGCTTTTTTCCTTTCTACTACAATTTGGGTAAAGCAAAAGCAAAATTTATTCAAAAATGGGAGAGGCACAAAATGGGAAACTAAATTTAGATACAAAGTCAAAATCATTTTTCCTTCTCTATAAAAACATAACTCAAAATATTTATTTACTTTTAAAAAAATTATTGCATCGAATTTTTTAATTCTCTCTAGATCCCACATTAAGTTATTCACATAAACAACTTTTTAATTAAAATCACAATCTCAAAAACAATTTATAAACTATTTTTTATACATTTTATGTTGTTATTAATAATGTGGAATGAAAAATAGCATATTAAACTTAGTTCCAAATCCGAAAAAATTATCAAAACAAAAATACTTCTCAAAATCCAATCAAAATACACCTTAATTTGTTGTTTTTAATATGTGGTAATTATTGAGAGAGTGTGGGAAATCAAAATGAGGTATAGGTTTGCTCGGCTCTTTATAATTGATACTTTTTAATAGTATATTTAATACACTATATTTAATAAATTATAATTTATGCTACTTTTTTATTATATATATATATATCATTGAAGTTTAAAGCTATTTAATACTCCATTTTTATAAAATGTTATAATCAATTTCATACAAACTAATAAATTATTTTACTTTCTATCGCAACCTTATTTATTGTACTTGTTTTTTTGAAACCTTATTTATTGTACTTGGAACAAAAAATATTTGTTTTATCTTTCTCTCAATAATTGTTTATTGTATTTGAAACAATGAAAAAATAAATATGAGTAGGATAGTCAATAATAGCCAAAATAACTATAAAAATTACAAAATATCTTATATTTAAAGACAAATCAATTTATTTATTGCATCTTATAAAAAGTAAAAGTGAGTGAGTAATGTACTTAACAAGTTTCATCTCTGAACAGTGTAGATTTTGTAAGAATTGGCACATTTTTCATCCCAACTATCTTAGCAATTGTGTGCTGGCTTCAAATTGACCCATCAATAATGCGCTTTCAAGTATAGTCTTTTCCACAAATTTGGGGTAAAAGCAAGAGTAACTGAGAAGCAAGAGTTTCTTCAAACTATAGAATACCAAGAAGTGATAACATTGGTCTAAATTTGGAAATTGATGGTGATGAAAACAGCAGGATATGTATTTCTTGGTCTGGCGATTCCTGCAAGAAAGTTGGTCGGAAGGACCTAATAATCATCTCTAAAATAGTTTAGGGATCAAAAGAATTAAAAATAAAGATTTGAGACTAAAAATGAGAAAGTAAAATAATTTGGATTAGATATACTATTTTTCGTCAATAGTTCAACAAAGACCAAGTTATACTTAACAAATGTCACATGACAAATGTACGATTATGAAATTTTTTACAAGACAATGGCAAAAGAAAAAAAAATGAAGAAAAAAGAACGAAGAAGAGGGAGTGATGACGGTTATTGGTGGTCGTAGATAGGGGTTTGTTGCGTGCAACCATGGTTGCCTAACATTAGAGTTTCAATCTTGAGAAAGAAAAGGACGAAGAAAGGAGAGGGGAAAAAAAGAAGAAAAGAAAATAATTCCAATAAGACCCTTAATAATTTTTACCAAAAGATCCAAAATACATTTGAATCTTATCAATTCCGTAAAATGTACCTAAATTAAAAAATTTAGATTTTTTACATCCGGACTTTCAAAACGTCTCACAAATATATTTATATTATATTAAAATCTTGTAAAAATAAAAAAATCATAAATAACAAAAATGTTCTTAAAAAAGTCACTTGAGTGAGACATAACTAATATATATATATATAAAAGGAACTTAAGGGTAGCCTTCAACAAAAGTACATTTCGTGGGACGTTATTATTAAAATTTGAGTTTTAAAAAATAATAATTTTTTAATTCAAATGCATTTTATGAGATTTTGAAAAAATTATGTGCATTTTAAATCTTTTGTCTTTTTTAAAAAAAATGTAATTTGATAATAATATCCTTGATGGATAACATAATAAAAAAGTCACATGAGGCTACCAATTCAACATTTAACGATCCACCTCAGCCATACTGAGTGGACAAAAAGATTATTGTTAATACATTTTGCAAGTTACAATGTCAAAATTAAATGGTTTAAAATTTAAGGATTAAATTCAGGATTTTAAAAAAGTTAAAGGACTATTGACATAATTCGCTCGGTTTATATATATCCATTCTTTCCTCCATATTACTTTCTCTTGTTATTCTCTATTTTCAATATTTCTTATTTCCCGATACTTGTTTACCTTATGGTTTCAAGCTAATACTTAAAAGCATTGGCGTTATGAAATCACAACACCAAATATATTGTTTAAATTAAAAGAAGTTCACTATAAAATCCAATTCAAATTATTTTGAAATAAAGAAAGAAAATCATTATCGCCATCTTTTAAGCCATCCTTGTAAGTCAAAGCTTGATTTTCTGTATGCCCTCATCGTCTAAACTTCTGAAGTCACTGTTGCGTTACCGCTGTCCCAAGGGTAGATATACTCCATCTCCTACCTCGTGGAAAAGACTGTTATCCAAAACACAAAGTCAAACAGAAGGGGAAAATAAAAAGAAAAAAAATGCCACGAAAATACCACAAGTGGAATCCCAGGTCTTTTTCTGGTGATGCACATTTGGGAGGAAAATTATGAAATTCAATAATTCACATTTCAGTTCTGTATATTTTATACCATTATGATGAAAAAGTTATTCTCTTACCAAGAAAAAAAAAGATTCGAGTCAATCTAAAAATAGTATTATCCTCATTTCTTATATTCATTTTGTCTCAAAATATAATATATTTTAGATGTTTACACATATTAAGAATAAATTCTAATTTTATAAAATACCCTCATAATAAATTATTATGTCATATTATATTTTTTTCTTTTCATTTAACATTATTAGTAATATTGAAACAAACATGTAAAATTAACTCTCAAAAGTTTCAAAGTATCTTATAATTTAAGACAAATAATTTGCTCAAAGTATTATATATTTTGGAACGGAGCGACTAATAGTATTACTTTGAGTGATGTGGGCAACTCATCATACCCCAAAATCAAATTTAGAATAGAGTTTTGAAGTTTCTAATAGTATTACTTTGAGTGATGTGGGCAACTCATCATACCCCAAAATCAAATTTAGAATAGAGTTCTGAAATAAACTTCGATCTTTATAAAGATTACGCAATTATAGTCTTATTGTATATATTATATATTATATCTGCATATAATACAATGGCAAAATTTTATGTGTATATATTCCAAAACTTTACAACAGGAATCTTTTGTTTGAAAATTTTAAGAAAATGTTATATTGAGTGAATATACGATCTAATTTATCATCTTTCAAAACCCTACACACTAAGAGTAAATAAGAGAAAATAATGAAATGTACATGAAAATGGTTAAATAGCTAATTAAATATCTGTACCAAGTCTTAGGGAAGATGCAAAGTAGCTTGCTGCCCACCATGTTAATGCTTTCCCTACTGTATTTGCATATTCTTTCTTTGAGACTCAATTCTTGTCTACACCTTTTTTCCCCCTTCAATTTAACACTAAATGGTTAAAATATGTGTTGGCTAATGCAAAAAAGTTAGTTTCATTCCTTAATAATGAAACAGATATTGGTTTATTACATCATTGCCATCTATAGGTAGCAATTTGGCAGTGCCGCAAATGAAGCTGGGTTGGACATAGAAAATTCGGGCTAAATTGCCCGGCTCCTTCGATAGTCAAGTTGAACCATTTCGAATCACTTTGAAATTCACTCTTATTTCGATAAAAATAATGTCATTGTGAAAGTTCGGGCTGGACCATACATCAGACTGGGTGGGCATTGAAATTCTAAGAATGAAAATTTTCAATCCGACCAAATTTTTCTCATACCCAATCGAGTCAAGCTGGGTAGCTTGAATTGCCTACTCATTTTTTGGAAAAAACATTAATGAGTAATTTGTACAAGGACTTGATCATTGATGTATTATCAAATGAATAATAATTCGTATATTTTATTCCAATTGTTCACTTTGGACTCATATAAAAATTAAGATAATTATTAAAAATGATAATTATATAATTAAACATCATAAGTTATTCTCATTTAATAACTAGTGTATAAATATTAATCATTTAAAAAAATACATTCTTTAATAAATGGTTGACAACTTATCCAAATAATTCATTAATAACAAGTGTATGAGTGTAAAAACACGTACTAAAATTAGAAACACAACAATTGAAATGAAACATCTCAAAAAAAAATGTGAATAATTATAATATGACAGAGACAATATATGATTGGCTTCATTAATATGTCAACCCTTACCATATTTAAGAATGATAAAAAGCACTCATTCTTTAAAAATAATACTCCATATGTCTCATTTTAATTGTCAATTTTATCTTTTCGCAATGATTAAAAAATGTATTGAAAATGACAATTATGCAACTAAACCTCATAAATTTAATGAGTAATGTATAAATTATTCAAATATTTGAGGTGAAATAATTAACACTAAATGCTTTCAAAAAAATGATTCAAAGTTTGAGATGAAATAATGAATATTAAACATTTTCCAATAAATTGATTCATAGTTTGAGATGAAAACAGTATTTTGCTAATCTAAAAAATTGTTTTAAGCATTCTCATTCAATATCTATCAATAAATTCTTATCATATTTCTAAGATAAATTAATAATTAAGAAATCTAATATTATATTTTCAAGATTACATAGAGTCACATTAAAATTTAAAACATGATTATTCAAATGAGACAATTAAAAAAGAATACTATCTTCGTCTATTAATATAAGTCGTTGAGCCTACTTTTACACAAATCAAATAATATTTTGGAAAATTGGCCCATTTGGTCTTATATGTTTGAGTCGTTCTCCATTAAAGTCCGATATATTTCATATTGGTCTATAAAGTCCTCTTCATTTTAGCAATTGGCCAACAAAGTATTTTCCACTGGAAATGTCGCTTGATGTAATTTAGAGGGGTATATTTGTCTTTTCCAATATTTTTTAAAACCACTCAAATACCCCAACCATCAGTGCCATTCTATACAATGAGAGATTCAGATTCAAGAAGAAGAAGAAAACCTTTATGTTGTGTAAATGTTGAGGAAAGAGCAATATTTGAGGAATAAGTTTCCATTGTTTGAAAGCAACACTTCGATTGGGTCAGCTTCAGAGGAAATGCATTTTATGGGAAGCAAGAAGAGGAGGCCATGTAGCAGCACTTCTACGATTTGCTATTGTGGTAAAATTGCTGTCATGAGTACCTCGTGGAAAGACTTAAACCCAGGAAGAAGGTTTCTTGGGTGTGTTAATTATGGAGTGAGTTTTTTTTTTTTTTTTTGTAAATGAAGGTATAGATATCTCTGCCCTAATTCGATTTTGGTATGAAAAAATGTCATTGTTTTGTACAGGGTAATGGTGCGTGTGGGTTTTTTGAGTGGTTTGACCCACCAATGTGCGAAATGGCTATTGTTGTCATCCCTGGGTTGTTGAGAAAGCTAAGGAAGATGGAAGAAGCAGCAAAACAAAATAGCCGCAGGGAGCAAGCTATGTGCCTTATATTGCTGGTGATCTGCATCCTATTTCTTGCTTTGATGGTGCGTGTGATCTGGTGAATGACAGAATGGTTCAGCTTGTTGTGAGTTTTCTTCATCCTCAGACTTCAAGCTTTGTTTGTCCCCAATGGTGGATTTGCAAGTATCAGATCCAGTCTTTTCAATTTGGAACAAATAAAGGCTTTCACAAATTAGAATTAGGGATTTTGATAATTTGGGTTAAGAATGGGACTGATGGTTGGGGTATTTCAGTGGTTTTTTTTAAAAATAATTTGGAAAAGACAAATATACCCCTCTAAATTTCATCAAGCGACATTTCCGATATGTTTTCCGGTGGAAAATACTTTGTTGGCCAATTGCCCAAATGAAGAGGACTTTATAGACCAATATGAAATATATCGGACTTTAATGAAGAACGACTCAAACATATAGGACCAAATGGGCCAATTTTCCTAATGATTTTTATTATCAAAATGCCATTAATGATTAACTCATGTTTCTCCTTTTACAAGGATAAAAAAGGTACAAGAAATTATATGAATAAATAAATATATTATAAGAAAAATTGTAAAATATTCCCAAAAGGTTGTAAATTACTTCTGTTTAGGCATAAATACAAATAACTGGAGCGACTAACATTACTGGATGAAGGGAGTATTTGACAATTTAAATAGGATGGAAGGAGTAACTCTTACGTTCCAGCTTGATGTACAAACTAATGAAGTACTCAATTCTAAATAGTTTAACAAAAGAAAGGAAAAAAAAAAAGAAGAGAAATATTTGTTGAAAAGTTGCATCTCAGTCTTCTAGAGTTCAAATATACTCTATTTATTAAAAAATATAAGATATTTTGAGCATTTTACTCATATTAAAGATGTATTTTAGTTTCCTAAAATATTATCATTTATTACATCATACTCTTTCTTAAAATTTTTAAAATAAACCATTTATTTTTTCTTGATTCATTTAAGAGTATGAATAACATTAAAAATAATACACAAAATAACTCTCAAAAGTAACAAAATATCTTATATTTTGAAATAAAGAATTTACTCAAAAGATCTTATATTTTGAGTCGAAAAGAATATTAGGTAATTTTTGCATTAAAAAAATTTAATATCATGAGTGTTTTAAAAAAAAATATCCTAACCCAACTAATTTGATACTAGTAATTTAAGGGAGCAATAGAAAATAAGTGTAAAATTAGAAAGAAAATACATGCATTCTTGATTTTTAGAATGACAAATAATTTGAAAAAGAAAATGCAAAAGAAGATACTCTATCCATCACATTCTAACTGTTCAAAATTAAGAAAATTTTAGACTTGTATTAAAATTAAGAAAATTATTAGATTTATAAAATGTAGTTAAACTTCTTAAATAACTTTTATTAGTACTCAATGTATTACAAAAAATAATGTATTTCCAAGAAAAATGAATAACTAATTCAAAAATTATAAACAAGAATAAAATTGCTAAAATATCTGTTAAGATAAAAAAAATATAATATATATATATATATATATATAAACAATTAAAATGAGACAAGTTTAATAATATTTTTTCATGGGGAAATGGAGGGGTTATGATATCTTTCAACCCCACCGTCGGCCAAGCTTCGCAGCCTTTTAATAAATTGGGAATGATCAACATCAAATCGCGATCATTTTTAAGGTAAATCAGCCACTAATTTTACTTTCCTTTCAATGTGCATGACAAAAATCAAAAGATGCTGTTATATTGTCATTCCTTTTTCTTTAAAAAATGGTAGCTAATCATGTTGATATTTGACTTTAGAACTTTGGATATGTAATTTTATTTCTGCATCTGTCACGAAAGCAATTTTCAGAGTCAGCAACTTAGTAAAGTAAAAGATAAAAAACATTACAAAATTCTTCTATAACTACTACTCCTTGATAGCAACGGTTAAAGATTAAAGAAAGTGGAGGAATTATAAGATTCATCCGCACCCTCTCCTTCCTTTCAACCATCAAATAGACAAAAAATGCACTTCTTTATATCAAAGATTTCGTTGTTATCTTGAAAAAAGGAATAAAAAAGGCAGTCATTGACTAGGCAAATATCATAACCAATATTAGCTAGCAACCCAATATTTTAAGATGTGGCCAATTTGGTCCAATGATCTTCCTCCCATGTCTTCCTGTTTTCTTCTCCCTTTTCTTCCCTCGATGCTGCTGCTTCTTTGAACTTGAGATCTTCACCTGTTTCTCCTGCTGCCTATTTGTGTTTTCCTGCATATATAAGCATATTCATCATATATGCTTATAAATTTTACAATATATAAAGAACCCATTATTCTCTTTAGCTTCCCCTTCTATATTGTCACGGGGCATTTCCCTCTTCCCGAAGAGGGTAAGGGCCCGTTTGGAGAACCTTGAAGTATTTGACACCTTTTGCAATGGCAAACAGTGTTCATAATCGTATCCAAGTTAATATTTTTCTTGATCTAGATGTCACTAGCTACAGTGTATGGTGAGGGCATATTTTATTATATACTCTGCTTATAAAGAATTAAGAGATGTCTAACCAATTTGCAAGGCATAGGCATGTGGCCGAGACCAACTAATGTTCTTGTCAAGTTTGCCATGAGCATATTTGGAACGATTACGCAGAATAAGAACACCACCATATTTTATTGGCACATTATATGGAATCTCAACTAGCTTAGCTCATGCCTATAATTAATTAAGACCAGAATCTTAATAAATATATACCATACCTGGAATTCAAAGTTATTATTGATGACAACATGAGGTAGTCTTTTGCTTTCAGGATTTGGTAGCTCAAATGTGGGATATGAACAGATTCTTTCTGTTTTGGATCCAGAGCTAGAAGATGCTCCAGAAGATTTGTCTGTGCTCAAACTTTCTGATGACTTATTGTAGGATTCAATCTCCGAGCATAGCTGATATGCGTTAAATCTTATTAATCAAAACACATCAAGGCCATATTCTTGAATACAAATGAAAGTTAGTATAGACATGTTTATATGTACAAAATATCCATAATACGTATCTAATTTATATTTTCGTAACACAGTAAAAAACTTGTGCACTTCTATTAATAATTTTATTTTGTGGTATTTGAAAATCACATATATTACGAATTTGTAAACTGAAAAAGAGTTCTTGTTTTTTTTTTCTTCACCTGGACAAGTCGATCTTGAAGAGATGCAATGCGATCCATCAACGAACCTTTGGAATAAGTATCTTTGGCAGTCATAATCAGGGGCAGGCATTGTCCATCTTTGTCAACTGAATTACTACCCTTGAACCATAACTTTGTTTTTCCTCTTATCTGTTTTACAAAATTAACCAAACAAAAATTGAAAAAAAGAAAAGAAAAGAAAATTCTAGTACACAGGCACTTCTTATAACTAGGCAATAATATAAATATACAGTGGAATCAAAGGATTTACCTTTGATACAAGAGGAAATTGAAACTGGAACTTTCGTCCATTTTGTTCTGCAGCATTCATTATTGGGCTCTACTTTGATTGTACTATGATAATGCTGCACTTGCCAAGTTACTAAGAGTGAGAAGAGAATCTTACTCTAGACTTTTTCCAAATCTGTTGCTTATTTATATCCTCAGATGTTTTGACCAAGCACAATGAACCATAAAATCATGGGGGGATGATCATATTATAATCTTTGACGACGTATAAATGCACTTCTGTTTTTCCAATTTGTAAGGAGGTCTTTATTGGACCATTAGATTTCGAGATCGATATTTTTTCAATTTTATTACCACAAAACTATATCAGTTATAATAATTTGGGTTACATTATATAAAACTTACTCTATCCTTTCCGATAAGTCCTCTATTGAATGACTCAAAGCCCCTAATGCACTAGTCATCACATTAAGAGTCCGTAGATATTTTATGAAAATTTATTAAGAATGAGTCATAACATATACCATGTATACTATATACAAGCAAAACATATCCGATACACCCCAAAATGTATGGCATGCCCCTAATGAAGTGATCAGCATAATAGGGGATCTGGATGAGCACTAAGTATTGTTATTCATATATAGGTTTGTACATATAAAAAACATCTACTATCGTCTCGAGCACAGAGCAACTGACACAAGTTAATCACGAAAATTTTAGTGTGCATACATTTTTAGTGAAAATATGTAATCAGTTATTATATATTTCGCGATTAATATAAGAATAGTTTATGAGGAATCGAGTTAATGATAGATAATTTAATCTGGATCATAAATAATAATAAAAACATCTACTATCCGGTGATAAAAACTCCACTAATTTGGGTTCTGCAAATATACACTCCAGAATGATTTCTTAATAAATAAATAAATAGTGTGTTTTGAATGGTGCACTTTGCATAATTTGAAATTGAATTTTGGCGTATTATAGGTTGAAATTTAAAGTTGCGGCGGCGAACCACAACGAATACACTGTTAAAGCAATCATGGGCATGAGACAAAACACCTTTCATTTCATGTTCTAAGTTCTAACACTAATTTCTTTACTATGATGTAGGGCTTTGGGTTAGGCCACAGACTTTGCCTAATGATTCTGCGGCAAAAGGCAGGATCCTTTATTTATGAGAGGACATGTCTGGTGGTGGAAAAATTATTGAGTGCCACTGCTTATGGCCAATCACTTCCATTATAAGTGAGCTCTCTAGGGATTTCGCACTACAACAATCTTTTTTTCTTCCCTTATTTATTTTTAAATAACTATAAAAACCTAATAGATACGAAATGTTTTATAGGTCGTGTATCGATTAGATCATTAGAGCATTTCCAAATGCTCCACTATTAATTTAAATAAATTTGGTTAAATGGTATTTATGAGGGAAAAGCTATTTCATATTAAATGAGTTAATAATAAATTTTAAAAATTATTTATATGTCAATAACAAATTACCCTGTTTATACTTCATATTTCATTTGCTAAATGTTAAATTTCTTTAAAAGTGAGATATGTTTATCTCTACATTATGAGTCAACATATTAAATAAAATATCAAGAGATAATATTCTATTTTGACACTCTTGAGACATGTCAGTATGAGATTATTTAAAAAAATGTGTATTAAAAAATAAAATTTAATGATATTATTAACTGTGATATAATTTTTCAAATTGACATTGAATTATTAAAATGCTCATAGTAATTCAAAACAGGACGTCAGTATAACTTTACGGCTTTACCTCACCAATGATATGATTCTTAATTTTGACTAATCAAACATTGTAGGTCATTAATGTTTGTAAATTATAAATTCTTTTTATAATATTATAAAAACATTATTAGTACTTAACAATATAATTAATGTGTTTGAATAAAATTATTGTGGGACTGAGAACCTCAAACTATGAGATTCGATTATCTAGTGTATAAATATGGTCCCAACCACCGCATCTAGAGAGTGAAAAGCAAATTGCGGTGGGATTACCACGGTGCGCAACCCCATAAGCGGTTCTCTTCTCTACTTGCTAAGTTTATTCTTGGCTGCTTCTGTACACCTCCTTGCCATGACCTGTCCCTCAATGAATTTTTATGGAACAAATTATTTTCTTGGGTTATCCAACCTCGGATGTTAGGAGACCAGAAGGCGTCTACATTCTATTTTTTTGTTCAATTTTTCTATTTTTTTTCTAGACAAACTAAAACAAATTGTATTATATTATATATACTGCAGTTCAATTTTTAAAAAACAGAAGGAGAAGAAGAAGAAAATCAATATTTTACTAGAAAGCTGACTATTTTTATAAGTATCTTACTATATAGGAATTAAAGTCATCAAATGAGTTAAAATAGTTGATATATGACAAGATACTTGAACTATTACCCTGTTTTGGTTATTTTATCTTTCTACCTTTTTTTCAATTCCAATTCATTTTTAGTCCCACATCTTATTGGATTTTGACATTAATTTCGTCAAAAGTACAACATTGGGTGATATATAAAAATATATGGATTAAAATTGTCAATTAAAAAGAACTAAGATCACATTGAAAAAAAAATATAAAGATAAGGAACTAAACCAGGTATTACAAATTTTAAAATTTCATTTTTACCCCTCATATATTGAATACTTACCAAATTTCGACATTAAATTTGTGGGAAGGATCACATTGGATAACATTTATAAAGATGTGGGACTAAAAATTCCATTAAAAAGGAAATGGGACTATGTTGGAAAATATTATAAAGATGAAAAACCAAATAGAACAATTATCTTTTTTATTATTATGGTTTGATATTCAATTTTTTCCCTACACAAATTAAACAAAACCATATTACTATGGCTCAATTCATTTTAAAACTGAACTTTCACTAAAAAAATAAAAAAAAAATCAGTTTCAACAAGTTTAAAAAAAAATGATCAAATGAAATGATGATGCTAAGTATACTTACACACCCAGACAAGAGGGAAAAAAAAGAAAATTTATCTTTCAAACAATTATATCATATTATTTTATTCTCATCACATTTTTAATGATAAGAATAGCAAAAATAATTCATAATATACTAAAATATGATGAATGAAATCCTTTTATAATATTTTATTATTATATTGTGGATTACATAAACACTTCACATAGAAAAAAATAAATAATTAACTAATTTTGAAAGTAAATAATTTTTGATTAAATATTAATTTTTTTAAAAAATAAAAAATTTAAATTTTCAATTAATCAAAGTTTCTAAAATTTAAATAGAAAAACCAAATCTAATTTTAAAAATTTTAATTAACCGAACAGAATAAATAAAAAAACTAAACCATTTTTAAAATTAATGTTCAATTCGGGCTTCGATTCTTTAACATCCTGTAGACAATCATGAAGTTTTGCCCATGGGACAAATTAGCCATTTCAGCACTTATTTTACTTTTTAAAACCGATTTGGCCTATTATTTTTATTTTTTTAATTATTTTTATTTCTCATATAATTTATTTATCATTTTGGTCATTTTTAATTATAAGTTGACTCCTAAATTTATGATTTAAATTATAAATAAAAAGAACCAAAAGAGCTGAAATATATATATATATAATCAAAATAGTTGGAAAAAAAATAACGAACCAAATAAACTAAAATGGTAAAGATAATGGACCAAAATAGCCATTTGCTAAAATGATAAACCTTTTTATTTTAAAAAAAAAACAAACAAAGAAAGAAAGAGAATTAAAAGGGTCAGGCCTTGACTACATCTATGACCTGGAACAAAACCAAGATCTTTTTGAAGAACAATCCCCTAATTGAAACATCGATGAAATTATCAATGTTCTAACATTGAAATTTCATTAAAATGCAAGAGAATGAGCAAAAGGAGATAAT
The DNA here is from genome assembly GCA_019593545.1 of Apocynum venetum. NCBI lineage: Eukaryota > Viridiplantae > Streptophyta > Magnoliopsida > Gentianales > Apocynaceae > Apocynum > Apocynum venetum. The sequence continues at coordinate 2,620,082 of SRSM01000137.1, forward strand.
TAAAAGTGAACAACTATCCACCGAAATCCTTGATTCGGTGCCAAGTAAAATAATTAACCCAAACTAGACCTTGTCACCTCATATGCTAAGAAGCATGCAGCATTTGCTGGAACGCTTCGTGCCATGGCAGGCCCAAAGCCTTTGTATAGGCCTTTGACTCCCTCTGATGCCAAAGTTTTCCTAAAAGCATCAATGCTTCCAGAGAACTTGGGATTTTTGTAGTCATCAACCTGAATAACACTTTTAACGACATCGGTCGGGTACACGGACACCCAGAAGGAAGCCCCGGCCAAGCCTCCAGCCAGTATGAGATAACCTCTTCCTAAATTAGAAGTGTCCTCTCCTCCTGCTAGGTATTTCTTAAGTGCTTCATAAACGCCAAACATAGCAGCATTACCTGGTACTTCGCGTGCTAAGGTGGGAATCAACCCCTTGAATAAACCTGTTACACCTGCTGATTGGATAACTTGCCTTGCCACATCTAGTGGTCCTCCATATTTGATTGCGGCAGCAGCTGGGCCGGCACCTGCCAAGGCACTCTGAGCTTGCAACCTGCATAAATGGAGAAGTTCAGATCCATATGCAGTTAAACTGTAAACAGTACTTAAGGACCTAATTGGAAATAGTTTCCAAAAACAATATTTAGAATTCTAGAATTTTCATCTATAACACTGCAGCTATTCTTTCATCGGATGCTTGTCAATTGAAGAAACATGTTTGGAAATGTGGACATCCGATTCTAGACAAAGGGAGTATAATTTATTTTAATTTCAAGAAGAAAATGAAGCAAGAACAACCTGCATTTTATCAATTCAGTGGGGCAGGCAAGGAAGGACACTGCAACTCCAGCTCCAGCACCGCAAACAACTTGCTGATTCACAGTAAGAGATGCACCGGGCTCAGATCTTAGCAATGACTCCAATTGACCCCTGACGGTGAAAAGCAGAGCGTTGAATGCTGCTACAGTGGCAAGTGGAGCTCCCATTCCTTTGTATAAACCTCTTGAGCCTTCTGCTGCTAATGTTTGTCTGACAGCATCCAGAGCACCTGAGAACTTGGGAGGTTGGCCAGGAAGTGGAGTTGGCTGACTTTGGAGCTTCACCTTGATAGTGTCAAAAGGGTGCCCCACTATCAACTGTGCTGCACCTCCAACAGTACCAGCAGTTAAGTCCTTGGCTACATCACCCATCTGTAAATGCTCAATCAAAAATTGAACAAGGTTAGATAGAGAATGTAAGGAGTTTCACATTTTTCTAAAGAGAAACATTTTGTCCAGTAGACAAGCTCCATTTAGAAAATCAGGCAAGCAAACAAGCGATAAAGAATTTCTAGGATAGTTCCAGATTGTTGTAAATTAGGATCAAGAATAAGTGGGAAAACACATTTGGATGATCCATTTAACTATTGTCACAAATCTAAACAAACAATTTTAAAAGACTAACATTGATTAGGAGATAACCATAACTTGGGAACCTGAGATAACTTTTGATACCATTACGACAGATGCCCAATGCATGGCTTCAGAGAAAAGAAATAGACTTGAATAAGAATAAAAAAGTGAATTATCTACAAAAGCTACCACCAATTTTACAGTCGTACTGCAGGGCATTACAGAACTTATTTTCTGAAGCAGAATGAAAAAACTCCAAATACTGCAGCTGAACTCCTGAACTGGCCAAGAAATCAATAAGATTCTTAAAAGTCACAGAGAAAATAAGTTTTTTTTTGCTTTCTTTCTTTCTTTTCTTTTCATGGGTTCTCAAGTCCCTCATTAGTAAAGCAGGATTTTTAAAAAAAAAAAATGAATTCTAAGATTTTCAATTGTAGCCATTAATAACAAAAAGAAATGGCCATCCAATCCCCAATATGGTCTCATTGTAACTTAATCTGTCTAAATTCATTAGACTGAATATAGGGAAAAGGTAAGGAGGAGAACATAAAATTTTCATTTAGGACCATTAATTGGTTTATGGTTCTATTTAAAGGGTTATCAGAAAAAATGTATAAGAGAGATGAGCAGAGAATGTTGTTTGAGATGAATTAACTTACTGTATGGAAGTTAATGCTTTCCTGTCCTAAGTTTTCAGTCCAAAATGCAGAATAAATGGATTATAGAGGGACATGGGGAAGGGTTGTCTTGCCCTGCTGTTAACAAAAAGTGGACAGCCATGTTTCATGATGGTTATATTTGTGACGTTAGAATTGAGCAGGTTTGCACATAGTTCAGAGACAGAGAGATAGAGGTAGAAAGATGAGAAATTTTTCACAGTTAAGATATAGAAGAATAAACATGACTGTAGATGGTGACTGAAAGAGCATGCTGGTGAAAGAGTAGGGTACCATGTTCAAATTAGATATGGTTTAACGTCACAATCTCTTTTTAAAGAGATTCCCATCATACATTTTCTTCCATTGGGAAATGCTAACAAAACCATAATGGAGGAGATGCTAATATTCTTACCATATGAAGGAGGTCATCCATTATTATTGGTAAATAAAAGAGAGCTTTCAACAGTTTAATAATACATCAATATACCCTAAATGTACTGCTTATCCAAATTGCAAATTTCAGTAACTTTCATATCATTGCCTTCAAGTTCTACAACATACTATATAAAAAGCCAATATTCTAAAATATTCTGTTTAGCTGAAAATTTCTGGATCACTTGTAGATAATTGCAAACTAAATCCACAACACATACTACCTATGATGCCTCACATTTCCATAACCATAAGTTAGCTTCTACTTGCTAAGGGGATAATAATGCCTCAGAATACCCTGGATGCCCAAACTAAAGGTACAGCTTTTCAAATACATTATCCAATTTCCACAAGTCTCCTCAGATATTGGACTATTCCTCTGTGTCCCATTGATTTTTCCTAGTATTTTCAATCAAAGCCTACTGCAGGATGATCCTTTCTTTCGTTCAACGGAATCATAATATTAGAGTAGACATGGTTTTACAGGGATGAAAAGCCTACTGACTCACATTTCCGTATGCTCAATGACAGACAATTCAATGAGACTCAATAGCAGGGAAGCTAAGCCACACATCCATGTTGGGGGCACATGAGAAAGATTTATATCATGTACTCTAACCAAATGATAAACTTAAAAGATTTATATCCAGAAATTACAAGAGTCAGTGAATTCAGGTTTTCTATACAAGTGAGATAAACAAAAAAGATTAATCAAATGAGATGGAATTGCAAGTTTTAACAAATAAAGAACAAAGCCAAGAACACAAGAGTAGAAACAATTGATATAAGCTTGGTTTTATTAAGAAAGACAAAAGTATACAGCCAATTGATGACTTCGATTCCACAGATTGAAGATGATTGATCTAATAATTTCTACATAGCAAGTGCAATATGGTCCACTTCCCCAGTTTCGCTCATTCAACTTTAAGGAACTGTACATTAGGAGCCTCCTGAGTATATAGAATCCAAATGCTCTTGAAAAACAAAATGGACTACTCAAACCCAATGGATAGGCAAACCAAGTTAAATTCAGGGTTTTACTGTCATCTTTGAAACTTAAGATTCATCCATACTACAGAACTAACCCATCTGGCAGAGCAAATACAGACACTCAAGAACAAAGTGTATCTACCACAAGACCACAGAGGCTTCCAACTAAAACAACTAATATATGTAGCATAATCAGCTTATAGTATGTTAAATTATCCACCAAATCTTTTATATACCCCTTAAAACAAATCAAAGCAGCCAATCTAGAATCTCAATGAGGAACAAGATTTTTGGCATTTTTCCATTGATTGGATATTGTCTATAACAATGGATTTGCACCTTCAAGCATTTCTAACATGTTTCTGCACAAAATTTTCTACATAAAGATCCATTTTTTATCTATGAATTTGAAGAATAGATGAAGTGACGAACTTCTCTAACAATAAAATTGCGGAACTTTATTTGCAATGCACTTGTAGAACCTAATCATAATAATAGTATGTTGGGTTGCAGAATACATAATCAATTACATATTTAGCTAAGACCCCTTTATTGATATAATAGCAATTCTTACCGTGATTGGCTCTTTTTTTTAACCCAGATGAGAATTGCAGCCAAAGACAGCAATGGAATCAAATGTAGCCCTTCCTTCCAAGATCTGAGTTTTAACACAAACAATTACAAACAAAAAAAACAAATTAGACCGAATACATAATCACATATTCACAAATATATTACAGATAGACGCCGTGTACACAGAGGGAAAAGAAAAAACCTTTGAAAGTGCAAAATACTGAAAGATTTTCTGAAAACGAAAGGGCAAAAGAAATACCAATCCTGAATATTAAACAGGGCCCAATTTGAGCAAACGAATAACAAAATATATTGGATTGTGGGTCTAATTAGGAAGGCTATAAAAAGGGTATTTTCTTGATTGCTGGGAGTGAGTATATCTTAGAAGAGAAAGATGTACTCAACTTCAGTAAGATAAAGGAAGGAGGGAGAGAGTGAATGAATCTTTTGGAGAATCAGAACCACATAAATAAATTCTAACAACGACAAAAATATGGATTTGGAATCAGTGTTGGCCAATAATAGTATATATATACATGTCAGGGTAGAGAGACAGAGAGAGGTGGGATAGATACTAACCAGAAGTAAGAGGTAGGGGAGATGAGGACACAATGTTTGAGCCAATCTTAGCCTCTATGATGCATCCATTATGTGTTGTATCTATAAACCAAAGAGAGAGTTCCTTGAAGCTTGGGAATGGGATGCCCAGTACAAGAAAACGAATGGAGATGGTCAGCCTGAAATCACCAACAGAAAACACTCGTTCGTATAGTATAGAAAATTGACGTTTTAAACAATTTCACCTTAATAAATAAATTATTTTCCTTCTAATTATATTCTTATTTATTTTAATATTTTTTAAAAAATAAATATTTATTATTTAATAAGAATGAATTTAAAAATAAATTTAAAATCTTGTAATTAAAGAATAAAGATTTTGATCAATAGAGCTTATAAAAATGAACAAAGCTTTGTTATTTGATAGTATTACTTATAGGGGTTCTGCCTCAAAGTTCACCAACTTTTTGTTTAATTAATAACAATTCCTCGCGATCTTTAAATATTAAGTACTCAATTTAATGCTTTTAGTATAAAAAGAAAAAAAATCTTACTCTGGAATTAATAAGATAATTGTAACTGAGAAAAATCTTATATGAAAAAATATATTTAAAAAATTTATATCTTTTAGAGAGTATATTTTGATAAAAAAAAAATAGGTGTATTAGGTTTGACTGAGAATTTTCTCTGTAGTTATTTTCTGAAGATTTATTGATCTTAAATACCCCCTAAAAAAAAGAATAATTGAAGCTCTTATACTAAACTTCTATTTCTCTGCTTTTCTGTCTACAAAAATCAATCCAAACAGGCAAAGTTTCGAATTCATTTTCTTTCGATTTCTTCAAACCAAACAGACAGGAGTAAAGGCTGGCTTATTGTTATGCCATAATTATTGAATATTGAAAATATTTTCATATACTACCCAGTAATTTGGCTGCCTTTCCAGAAAAAGAGAAAAAAGAAGTCATTTTGTACCTATCAGCTACTCCATTTTGTGGATCTCACCAACCCACAATCACAATCAAGAAGTAGTTCAAGGGCTGCTTGGGCTGGTTAATTTTCTTGGAGGACAGGGTTGGTTAATTACTTAGCTTTTGATTATGCATTTATTTTGGTTAAGGAGTGTGTATAAAATATATAAAGAAATTGTCTAATGGTACTACAGGATATAATTTTATATAGTTTTCAGGTAATATGCAGTTTCCAATATGGTTGCAGTTTGTGAATTTACTTATATAAATAAATAAAGAACTCTCCTAAATGCAACATGTTGTCTAGCTTTTTTTATTTTTTTATTTATTGATGTTGGTATTTTTCATTCCAGTAGTAATGTTTTATATAGAAGTGAGAAAGATATGATAATTTTCTTTAAATGATTTTTATACTTGTTGCAAGAAGCAAACTAAATACTGTCTATGTTAAAAAATTCAAAATTCAATCTTTATATTTTTATTTGATATATCTAAAATTTAAATTATTAAAGTAAACTTATTTTTCGATCTAAAATTTTAATATCAATCTCTTTAATTCAAAGGTTTATTAAGTGTTTTACTAACTCACATATTTTTACCACTAATCAGATTAATAAAAAAATATAATAACTTACTAAGATTAAAGACCAAAGACGCATTTAAATTATAGATAATTGAGTAACATTTTCATATTGAAGTAGAGAGCAAATTTTGATTCGTCAAAGATGATGATGACCATAAGATGTGGAATACATATTAATTATCTCATTTAATATATAAAAGGCTCTTCTTTATTAGATATTAGATATATTGGTCTCGTATTTGATGATCCAGAAACATAAATAATAATGTGTTTAGATTGCTCTTTAATTTTTTTTCATTAAAAATGAACTAGAGAAATTATTTCTCTTCTTTTAAAAAAATAAATAAATTACGCAAACTTCTTGTTCTTACAAACCCTCCCCTGCCTTCCCTTTTTAATGTAACACAACTCTATGGTTGATTATTGTGTTTCCTTTAACTTTTGCCAAAGTGTATTAACAAAAGAAATTCACCAAAGAATTGATGGTGACATGCAAGCTAACATAATTCAACAAAAGAATTTTGAAAGTGAAGTTTTCATGCTACCTTTTAAGTATTGGAATACATTCTTTTTTTCTTCTAAAAAATCGGCATTCTATCCCAAATAAAAGGGTCAGTATTTAATTTTCAATGGAAAGAATAATGAATTAATCTCTTTTTTTTTTTGTTTCTGTGAATTACTGCTTTGAAACCTTCAGTGAGAGTGATCAAAAAGTCTAAAGCAACTCAAAAAACTTTTCATGATTCTATAATCATATCACAAATTTACCCACTAAAATGTAATTTTGACTGTCATTAATTATTCTAACAAACGAGTTAATCACCTAAAATGAAGTTGGACTTGAACACGAAATTAGTCGAGTTCACTAAACTGAGTTAAGACACTCACTCAAGTTCTACTCAAACTCCATCAACACCAAATCAATTAATATTTTTTGAATGACACATCCTAGAGTAATAAACAAGCTCAAATTTAATCTCAACATTTTTTTAGTGTCATCACTTACACCATGTTAGGAGGGTAAACAAACTCAAAATACTTGAGTGTGACTGGTTAAATATTCAAATCAAACTCAAATTTTAAAATATTTAGATTGTTGACTGTTATATATACTTTCAAATTTTTTAATCTTTAAATTAAAATATTTTAGAAAAATAATTAAGTTCAACTCAAAAACTAACTTTCTTTTCAAGCTCAGATTAATTAAGTTGAACTCAAAGCTCATATCTATTAAAAATATAATAAGTTGAACTCAAACTTCATTTTTCAAGCTCGAACTCAACCTTTATATTTGAATTCCAGCAATTACACCCCTAGTTCTTGCTACGAGTTGTTAAAATAGTATGCTCACCAGGAGGTGATGAGCATAGCATTCTAAAGCCTTATTTATGAAAATAATGAAAAGAACAAAATAATAAAGCTGGAAATTGCTGAAATCACATCTACAGGGGAAAAAGGATTTGCACTTTCACTACTATTAACAAAGTGGAATTTGTAACATCATATGACTCTATGAGCCCCCAGGTTACATCCATCTAATCAAGAATATAGGGGTAAGCGGAAGAAAGCATAGGCATAGAACAAAACTGTTTGAATCTGTGTACCAATGGTTGTTCACCTATTAGTTGCCTCTGGAAGAAATCCCAGTCATACTGATGAGGGATAATACTTGCAGAAGTACACAATCTCAAGATGTGCTCATGCTTTCTCAATACCGCCGAGAAAAACTAGCAGGCCCACTCATCAGATTCTTTTATGATCAAGGCATGATACCTTGGTATAAAGTGCCCAAAACCACCAGAAAAATGTTTCCCGCATCCAGCTAACAACTACCAAAATCATCGTCACCTTTCCTGTCTCTCCAGACTGCAGTGTCCATAGACCATCCTCGATTTCTGCTGCAATGGACTCGCAGTTGACAACAGAAGTGAATCTGGATTCCACTTCCTCGGTTAGGTAGCTGCAGGTAGCTCAAGGTTCAGGGTTTAGATTACATCTGAAGCTTTGAGCATGTGACACGCTATGTGAACACCATCTCCTTTAGTCTTCCTATCTGTTCCAACTGGTGTGCCTGTACATTTATGCCAGATTTTTGGCTCAAATTTCTAGACCGAGTTGGCTACAGCTTTGATCAGCACATATATCATCCGCAATATATTTTTCACCTCAGAAAGAAATCATTGTTGTCTCACTCTTCTACTGAGCTCGGATAAAAATACGCTTTGATCGTCTCAGGTAAAAAATGCATGCACTACACATCAAACGGGAAGATGCCAAGAGACAGTCACAGCAATTACAACAGATGGAAAATAGAGTTCTATGTGGCGACAAACTTCCTCTGTTTGAAGATGCCCCACAAGAATAACAACTTATTCCAACCTGAAAAAGATAACATACGACTTAGCAAGAAACAAGTAGGAAAATATTTGCTCCATCTTTATGAATATATACATGTTCAATCAATCCACAAAATAAGAAAGCACAAAGGTTCAGTTCATACACCGAGATTTCTCTGGAAGCAGGTTCGAAGAGAATATAAGAAGTTCAATCCCATCGAGATTTCCTTTAAGAGCTAAATCATAATCTATCATACATTGCAAAAAGCTCTTGTACCTTGAATAGCTGCATGAGAAGCAGATTAAACATAACCAATAAATAGATATGACATGAGAAAACAGAGAATAATACCTTTCGATATCTTGAGCAAAAATGTAAAGCCCAATGCTATCATCTCGGGGTTGATATTGCAAGAACTGAATGGGCCATGTAGTCAATCGAGGGACTTCCTCCAGCAGGATCTTGTCAGGAAACTTCTTCACTACTTCGGGAATTTTAGGTGATGACTGAGTAGACAAATGGGCTTGAATCCCACACAACACCCCAGGAAGCTTTGAAATGCTGTGTACTTCAAATTCACCTCTAAAAGGAATTTTAAAAGCGTCATATGAATTGCAGCAAATTGAAAGAAATCTACATAGTCAGTTAGCGACTACAGAAAATTAAAATAGAAGTAAAATTTAAAGCAAAAGCATACTTCCATATGTAATCAAACAAGGGAACAGCCAGCGATCCATTAACATTAAAGTGATAGCACAATGGGGGTGCAAGATTTCTCCCACAACTTTTATTCAGATCTTTCTCTCTTCCCATGTCAATAGCTGAAATAGAAGAACTGTCTTCTGCATGACAGTTTGTAGCATGAGCCACAGTCTCAGATTTATGACACATTACACTTCCAATTCCATCAGAAGTACAGCCATCATTCATCCTAGAATCAGAGCTTTGTGGGGCTTTGAGACTCTGATGGGAAAGCCTTTGTAGTGAAGGCAGTTTAGCTTGTCCAGTTGCATCAGAACAACTAAGATGCCTCCTTGAAGCCAACAAGGAACTAGAAGTTACTTCACCTTTATTTCTTAGCTCCTGAGTAGGATTATTGAACTTTGTGAAGGGCTTCTCTTCATCTGCACTGGCTGTTCCTGGGAAGATATTCAAGCAACACAAAACATCACCTTGTGTAAATTTCAGGGACAGATCAAACAAGATAAACAAATTTATCCACATCCCAAAATGACATGCTCAATGAAATATCTGTACCCTTGCTTTGTGGGAAGGAAGGCAGGGGGATTGAATGATTGCATACATATGATATCCCATGATGGCAATATAGACCAAATTCCATGAATTACCTGATTCAATTGAGGTTTGTGCAGTTTTGGAATTAGAGCATTTAGTTCCAGAAAATTGTGCTGACATAGGTTCAGAATGAGAAGCAAACTTCTTATCACCTGAGGATGCAGATGAAAATCCACTGGGCGGGAGAATCCGAGGCTTCTTAAGTATAGGTTTAACTTCTATATCAGCTGAACTACATTCCTTCATGGGCCTCAGTCTCTTCAAATAAGAAACATCAGAAAGTTCTGGGGTACCAGTCTTTGCTTCAACGTCAAATGCATTTGGGCGGCCAGCACTGCCTTCACTGAACGACAGAGATTTCTTCAGTGATCTGAAAGCACAGCTTTTTCTCTTTGTACCAATCTTATGTTTTGCAGGATTATTTTCCAAAAATTGAACTTTTGGTCTCCTATCTGAACCGTTAAATGACTTTGACTTAGTGAGTAGACCTGCTGCATCAAAAGATTCTGAATTCACCTCTCAAAAAATAGGAAGTAATAGTTCCTTGCAAATGCCACAGGCATTCCACCTTTAGAAAAAAAATAAAAATTTGAACATTAGATGATGCAAGGAAGAATACCTGATGATGTTGGAAGCTGATGTGATTTTGGAAAATTTTGACCTGTTACGGTAGACATGTCTGCATTCTCCGTTGTACCTGAAAGATTTTTTGGCAATGATGATTCATGATTTGACTTTTCTGAAAAATCTTGAGATTTCGGAGCCTTGCTATACTGTCTAGACGTCAATAACTTGTCTAATCCAAGTGACTTTCTTCTCATCAGCAATGCAGATTGTGCATTGCTCAAAGACTTCTCAACAGATGGTTGACAACTCAATTTGTCAATTCTATTCTTGTCTATGTCCAATCCTTTAGAATCAGACACTGGATTTAGTTTCACATTAGATGCACCTGAAGCTTCAACTTCTTGGTCTGGTTTGTTTTTATTGTATTTCGGAGTTGTAGCAGAATTTGAGATTCTTGTTTGCGTTTGCTTGTCCTTGAATTCTGAAAGCACACAGTCTTCACATATCCAACCATTATCAGGAACTTTCTCCAGCCTTATGTGCATGCAATAACTAATAAACAAGATAGAAGGTGTCAATGCCTGATCTCCACATCAAAACAGAAAAAAGAACCTAATCTCAGGAAGAAATTTTTTAAAACAATAATATATTTTTTTTTTAATAAAAAAGCAGCCTTGGTGAAGCCATAGAAGCATAGGGAAAATGGGAGAATAATGTAGATGACTTACATATGCTCCGCACCATCGCTGCACTTCCTGCAGGTAGCAAGCAAGTCCTCCCGGCCAGGATCCCCACAGGTATCACAAACTTTTACCTGTTTCCCAATAGCAGCAAGCCATTCAATGCCATTTTGTATTGCAAGAACAATATAAAAAATGAGAGGGATAATACAATGGTCAACAAAGTTAGCAACAAGTGATTCATCCTAGACATTAACTAGAATACTAGCATTAATTATGAGAATCTAATAGTTTGTTTAAATGTGAAAAACTCAGTAGTCATAGAGTTGATTGGTCCTGTCTCTGTCCCCTAAAGATAATTAGAATTGGATTTCTAGAAGAAAAAAATATATATGAAATTCAGGAATCTTGACATTGTCTTATCAAGAATTAAGGGGGAAAAATCCGTACATTTAAAATAAATGGGGAGAACACTTGGTGGGATTCAAAATTTGTAGATGCATAAAGATTGGATACTAACTACGACCTAAAAAACAACAATGAGACAGAAAACTGATATTACCTCTATGAGCCATCCAGGTAAAGAAATGAACGCTCAGTAGATTAGAGCAGCATAAATGAATATGTGAGCTTGTTATCTATAGTTACCTCAAAAGAAGTGAAATTTAAATAAAGCATGAAAAGATCTAAAAGTTAAGCTTGCCACTTCAGAGCTTACATCAAAAGATTGTCAGTTAATTAAATAACCCACCGATTTAACAATGTATGCAAACAACCACAGTCAACATCTCAAGTTTGGAAAATCCTCAATTACTTCAACTCAAAATAAAAGTACTTTTGCTAAAAAAATTTGCGATAATTCTATCATTTAGAATTGTTTCATTACTTTGGGGCACACAGGAACTCGTTTTATAATAAGCATAAAGGGGAAACTATTAAAGGGTCAAACACTCAAATCTCTATCCCAAGTCAAATGTGGATATTCGATTTCCCATGGAGTTATACAAAAAGGAGTATTGCTTACATCCTCTAAAAGATTTGATTCGTCATGACAGCTTACAGACACAGGACTCTCCACAGATTTGCTGGTGATATTTTCTGCAGCAACAATTTTCATGTTGTTGGCAGCACCATCGGTTCCAGCTTTTTTATTATCCTCATTTGAAGCCTTTACATCCCTCAGTGAAGATGACTCCATGTGATTCATACATTAACAGTTGAAATGTTCCTGTTATAAGAGAAAATAGCTATTTCTAGGCCAAAAATGGAAAGAAAATAACCATTTTGAACACATATACCAAGATAAGAATTTTGCCTCCCCCTCCCTCGCTTGCAACAAAAATAGTTCCCACCTTCCCCTATAGGAGCAAACCCTCGTTTCTTCCTCCTCTTAACTAATCACTGCAACCAAACAATGCAGATTAATGTTGTGTAAGGAAATAGTAATTCCAAGTGAAATTCACTGCCATACAAAAACTTAGATAGAGTAAAAAGAAATAAAAGCAAAAATTTAGACCAAAAACTACTGAAGGAGCTATAGATATATAAGAAAAATGTCAATACAAGAAGCAAATTTCTACACTACATTGCATAATCAATGTGTTTTTATACGAAGCAAAAAACTTCAAATTAAAAAAATGCATAAAAAGATTATATTTCAGAAACCTAAAATTAATGAAAGCAGCAAGAACAATTAACCCCACCCTTTTCCCTGAAATTATCAGGGGTTAAACAAGATGTATAAAGCTAAAATCTTGAAATTTAAAAACTACCTGGTGCTCAAGCTTTATTATCAGCTCTTCCGAATATTTGAAACCTGCAATTTTATTACTCCGACTAAAATCTTGATATGAAGAAAATTGGAGAAAAATTTGCGCGAGAATAGCATCAAATAGTATCACAAAATTTTTACTTCCCCAGCAAAACGACGTCTCATGCACTCGAAATTAGCTCCAGATTTTTGGGTTTAAATTATTATTATTATTTTTCCTTTCCAGTTCTTGAAAACGAAGTGAAAATTATTTATAAGGACAGAGATTTTCCTCCAGTTCTTGAAATATAATTAAATAAACTGGCAGCGCACGTGGGAGTACTCTAAAAATTTGTGTTGGTCACGTGGCCTTAACTGGGGTTAGGAAAATCAGGCATTTGAGCAACTATGCTGAAATTTGAAATGAAGATTTTTTTTTTTGGTTCAATATTCATCTTTATTCTCTGTTATCATTATCTCTCATATCTTTCCCTTTTCATTTTTAAGACAAAATAAATAAAAGTAAGAAAAATAAAATGTTCATTAATTTATGTAAATATTACTCTACCGACTTATAATAAATAAGTTATTTAGACGTGAAAAACAAGAAATACAAATATTTATGAGACATATCTTAACTGGAAATGAATTATTTGGTGCAATCTACATAATACCCAATTTGGTGCAACTAATGACTATGAAGATATAATGGTAAATAAGGATGCGAAATATATATATATATATATATATATATATTAGATTATTATTATTTTTTCTTAGGAAGTGGAGAAAGGAGCAAGTAATGAGCACCGAAGGAAGGAACTAGAGAAAAATTAACCTAGTATCAAACTTAAATCTCGAGCAATAATTTTATTGAAGTCAATTAGATTATAATTGATGAGGAAAAACATATCTTATATTAAGGAGATCAACACATACATCTTTCAAATTTAATAACCCTTTTCCAATTAGGACATTGACTTGCAGACTTCTTGGTGATGGTCGTATTAGGATTTGAGGACACACGAGTTGAGCGCAAAAATAAAACAATTCCTAGAAAACCCTCAAAGGATTCATGCATATCAAATTAAATCAATTGGTTTAAGAAAAATACCTTTTTCATAGGTCTCAACTTTGATCATAAACTTCTTTAGTTTGTTGGCACCAACTCGAACAAATTTATTTAAATCTCTAATCTTTTGTTCAGGAATATTATAGCATTTTTAGAGAGAAGAAGAATAATTTTAGTGGCTAAAATGTCTTGGAATTTTTTTTTCTCCCACAATTTGTAATCACGTAGTATTCATATCTCATATATATATATATATATATATATAGATATATATATATATATAGATATAGATGTGATTAAGTCAATAAATCATAATCAGAATCCTCTTCGAAAATAAATTTTATTTACTTATTAATACCATAATATAATACTTAACAAATGAGACACAATACCTAATTTATTACATTAAGACATTGGAGCAAAAAGCTTCTTATAGTTTGTTTTAGTGTCTAACTATATAGGTTATTTTTCACTTAAATTGATAATGGGTCTATTTTAATAATTTTGTCACATGATATCTATATTAAGCATAAGACACAAATCAAATCATTCCTATTTAGCTTAATAATTTAATTACTTGATCTCCAAGTAAACTAACTAAATAAATAATATTAATAAATATTTATCTATCTATATATATATATATATATATATATAATATTTGAGCATAATAATACCTCTCTCTATTTATAGCGTGTGACAATTCCTTCATATCAATTTCATTCCTACTCATGTCTCAATTTATATATGATTATAACATTTATGATCATTCAATTAAAGATGAAGTTTGATTATATCAATATATAGAAATACTTATGTAGAAATATATGGTATAATCAAGTTGAATGATTCAAATATTACTATAACAATGAAAAAATTTTATTATATAAATTCATGCATAATTATCATAGCCGGTCAAATTCAATACAATATTCTCACATATGTCTATATATATATATATATATATATATTCTTATATAATATTTCATATTCATTACTATTAAAATATAATCATATATCATATTACATACTAGTCTTAATTTAGTTTTCATTAATAATAATCAATTAGGAATATTTTAGAATAATATTTTTTTATTACTTAAGATTTTATCTAAGTAATAAAAACATGGAGAATGGTGGAAAAACATGGCCACAGACTACCTTTTCTTCTTTTTCTTTTTTAAATGAAACAAGGCCATGGACTACCTTTTTTTTTTTTTTTTTTTTTTTGAGGAACCAAGGACTCCTTGTTAACTGAGAATTGTTGATGGCCCCATCCTTGAAGAATATATATGTTATTTCTTAATTTTTATTTTTTATTTATGTATTTTAATGTAAGAGGAAAGAGGATTTTTTCCTTACAGAAAATAATATTTTTCCCAATTTATCAGAAAAACAATATTTTTTCCAAAAAAAGAGGATAGGAAAAATGAAGGGTTGTGCACTCTTCTCATTTCTTCTTTTCATCATTCTAATTGTTTACGGTCCCGACCTTGAAGAAGATATGCTTTCTCTTAATTTTTATTTATTTATCTCAATGTAACAGGAAAGAAGAATTGTTTTCTTAAAGAAAATAATACTTTCCCGATTTATCATAAAAAAAATAATATTTGTTCCAAAAAAGAGGATAGAAAAAGAGGTTGTCTACTCTTCCCATTTCTTATTTTCATCATTCTTACTTAAATTAAAAAGAAAATGTCCAGTTCTCCCATTCTAGATCTTCTTTTTTATTTTTGTTTATTTACTATGTTTGTTTTTAAAATATAAATCGTTTTGACCTTTTATATATATTAACAATACTTAAATGTGAGTATATTATGCCTAAATGTGAGTATAATTTGTGGATGTTGGGTTAACATGCTCATTTTTTAAAAGTAAACATATTTTTATTTAAAATTATATTAATAATTATTTAATTTAGAGAATTTGCACTTCACTAATTAATTAATGTATCTCCATTAACCAAATTAATAATAATGGGGAAAGTAAACACATTTTTATTTAAAATTATACTAATAAATTCCTTAATTTATAGAATTTACATCCATTATTTAATTAATGTCACACCATTAACCAAATTAATAATAAAAATAATGATGTAACTTCTTTGTTAATTTTTAGATTGTATTAATTATGGTAGTTCAATTCCATACTGATTCACGACTAAGAAAATGATCGACAACCTATTTGATCCATATTACAAAGACCCTCTACGTCTCAAAGGGATGCAAAATCTGCAAAGGTGTGAGAAGAAGCAATGTCACACGCATAGTAAGCTAAAGAGTCTGCAACTTTATTCCCTCCTCTCAAAGCATGCTGGAGTACTGTGCATTGCAGTGAGTGAAGCAAAGCTTTATCATCAGATCTTATCTCTTTGGTTATGAAGAGGAGCATTTTAGAAGCACTAACGAGTCCTTGAGACACAGCTCAGTTGATGCAAGCTAATTTGTTGCTTTTAGTCGTTGTTTTGGCAAAATTGTTTGAGGGTTCATTTAACCATGCCATGGGGAGTATGTAGGTGGAAGGGCTTGAGGTGAATGTGACTAGAGCCAGAAAAATCAGAGGTATATTTGTATAGTGTTTTGAAAATATTTTTTTATGTTATTTTGAGATGAAGTTATGTTTAGATGAGAACTTTTTGAGGTAAATGAAGTTATGGGTAACTAAAAAATGAAGTTATTTCAATGGTAGCTCAGACTTTTGAATTTTTGATAGGTAATCGCAATTGTAATTATTATCATTCAATACTTTTTATTTTATTTTGAAATAAAATTATGTTATTATTCATATGGGTTCGTCGTTGTGTGATGAACAATATGTTAACTACCAGACGGAGTGCAAGAATGATAAAAAAAAAAAAAAAAAAAAAAGTGTGTAAGATTGACACAAACTTAAGTTAAAGCATACAATTAAGATTTTTGAAAGTTTAGTGTTACCGATATAATGTGTCCCAATGATAATCTTTGTTGCTTTACACATAATAGTATTTGGTGAAAGTCGAAATCACTTGGAACCTTCGTCTTGCAATACTATTTATCGAAAGTTGACATCACAAAAGAATCCTCTGTATTCCTAAAAAGATAACGTAGAGGCTCTTGCATTAATGGGAAAAAAAAGAAGAGGAAAATCAGTCAAAACTTTTCTTAGATTATTCATGTACGATGTGAAAATTCCAATCAAGAAGTCGTCTCTTATTAGTTATCATGCAAAATTAGCATATCACCTAAACCTCGTGAATATTTTTCACTTCACCCAAATTATTAATGCTTAATTGGTAATTAGTCATTATATTCACATATTAGGAATAAAATTTTATAGTACAAACTGTTATAAAAATATCATGTGTGGGTCAACCACAATTTTTCAATAATAGATTTAACATATGAATAATAATAATTGAAATAATATTTGAACATAGATAATAACATATGAATATAGATGCATACTGAACGTATTAAGTATGTTACTTAAAAAAAATCATATTCTTTTGAAAATAAAATAATTAATTCAAGTTAATTACAAAAGTTTTAGTAATCGCGATGGATCATAAGAAAGAAAAATCATATAGGGTCAAATTCGGTATCGTGTGAGTGAGGGTTCGGTCAGTGATCCAAAAGGATGGATGCTTCCCACTATCTTTGATACTCTGAAGATAGGCCTTCTGAGAAATTTTATATTAATTTTCCCTTGCTCGATAAGCATCGTAGTGGTGGATTACATCCAGAGATGGAGAAATGTCAACCGTAACTGCAAAGATTGGAGATACAATCGTGCATTTACTATATGTATTGAGACTCCAATATATTCTCAAAGGAAATATGAACTTTTCTTTGAAAACTTCTTTTAGATTGTTCATGTACAATGCAAAATTTTCAATCAAGTCAAGAAGTCCTCTCGTAATAGTTATCAGGCAAAATTGACATATCACCTAAACCTCTGGAATATTTTTCACTCCACCCAAATTATTTACTATTTAATTAGTCAATATATTCACGCATGTTAGGAATATATAAAATTTTATAGTGCAAACTATTATTCTTTTTTTTATTATATTAAGTGTTATTTTAGATATTTATATACTTATTAAGAATGTTGAAAACAATACAAAATTCAATACTAAATTCAAAATCTATCATTAATAAATATTATAAATCAATTTTTTATTATCTTTCTCCAAATTAATTATTACTCTCACTTCTCTTTTTGTTTAAATAAAATTAAAATTAAAATATAATAATAAATGAGGTTAAAAAATACTTAATATAAAAAAATAATTTTTTAAATGACAAACGGAAAAAGTATTAAAATATCAAATTTATTACGCTATCTCACCTTTGTATAGGCCGGCTCTTTCTCTCTCTTACATTTCCTGACCTATATATGTCACATTTTTCCTTCTTTTGTCTCTTTTTGTGATTAATGAAACGTTAAAATCAATCTAAAAATTGTTTAATCAATGTTAGTGAAATAATAAATTTCTTCATAGGTAAAAATAAAGTATTAAAAAATTAATTAATTAGTATGTCACTTAGGGTGAGCATTCGATGTTATGTTCGGTATTCTGTTTGAAAATTTAATATATTCGGTATTCAGTTTTTCTAATGAATATCAAATCAAATCGTAATATTTATAAGATTGAAGAACCAAAGACCAAAATATTTATGTTCGGCTCAATTTTGTTCAATCAAAATTGAAATTTCACTTTATATATATATTTAAAATGAAATATTAATTTTTTCTAACTATTTTGTAATATTTATAAGATTCATACAAATAAAAATAAAAAGTCTTTCTCTCTTATGGAGTTCTTGTATCATTACCCCTAATGTCAGTACAAGAGCAAAATTGGAATTGAACCCTTGTATAATGATGCCTAGGATCCTTTTTTTTTTTTTTTAAACATCTAGAATCCCATTAATATTTAAACCAACATTCATCGATCCCTATTCCCTACCTCTTTCCCAAAATTTATCTTCTCCTTTCAGTACTATTATATTGCAGAAACCATAGTAGACTTCATCTATACCACTCAAACTAATCATGTCTGATCATACTGCACCACCAATTGATCCGAACGTTGACCCGTATGGCTACCTGGCCTTCATCAAGAACGCCGACGGCTCGTTGACACGGTTAACTCCCCCTATACCGGAGAGCCCCGCCTCGGCTGATCCTAGCAACCCTTTTCACCTCAGCAAAGACATAACCATAAACCAATCCAACAACACTTGGGTTCGCTTATTTGTACCCCGTAAATCATTTGACTCCAACCATGGCACAAAATTGCCCGTCTTAGTTTATTTTCATGGGGGAGGGTTCGTTCTATGTAGTCCAGCCTCAACCGTATTTTACAGTCTCTATGATTTAATCACGACCGATATCCCAGCAATTGTCGTGGCAGTCGAGTATCGTCTTGCTCCGGAGCACCGGCTGCCGGCAGCTTATGATGATTCCATGGAAGTATTGAATTGGATCAAGAATTCAAATGATGAATGGTTGACAAAATATGGTGACGTTTCTAAGTGTTACCTAATGGGCACAAGTGCAGGGGGCAACATATGCTATCATGTGGGCTTGCTTTCAGCTTCACAGGCCGATGATCTCAAGCCTTTAGAAATCAAAGGTTTGATATTGCATCACCCCTTTTTTGGTGGACAGAAGAGATCAGATTCAGAGCTGAGATTGGTAAATGACAAGTTATTACCACAAGTTGTGTCTGATATTATGTGGGATTTAAGTTTACCTGTCGGTGCGGATCGAGATCATAAGTATTGCAATCCAATGATGGATTTTAAAGAGCATACATTTGATCAAATTAAACTTCTGGGATGGAAGATTTTGGTGACGGGCTGCAGTGGCGATCCATTAATTGATCGACAAGTTGAGCTTGTGAAGAAATTAGAGGAGCTTGGTGTTGGAGTAGTGAGTAAATTTGAGGAGGGAGGATATCATGGCTACGATCTTTATGATGCATCCTGCTCCAAAGCACTCGTAAATCTGGTGAAAGAGATTATAGAATATCCATAGTTCATGAATTAGATTTGAGGTTATTGTAATTTGTTAAGTTCTTGATGATGCAAAGAAATAAAGTCGTCACATCATATTATAATAATGCCTTCGCTTCTTTCCTTTTTGAGGGGAGCTTTTGCTTTTGATGCTGCTTTAATGTAGTGAATCTTGGCAGCCTTCTCTTGTAATTTTCGTTTTTTTTTTTTGGTCGATTAATCCGATACGTGCTTAATATAAATTCCAAATATTGTAAAATTTGCTTTCTTGGCCTTTCTATTTGCTTATGTTCCTTCATTGGCTATTGGCCTTGCTTGTGCAGACGTACTCAAATAAATACCTATTTCTGGGTTATTTGTGATCCCAAGACAAATGGCACTAAACAAATTGTCACAAAACAAGACATACGTGGTGCTCAATTCAAATAATTTTATTATTATTCTTTTTGTTTTTTGCAAGTTTTATCGAATCTTCATATCTACAATGGCTTCTTCTCAACTTTCAACATCGGTGAACACTGATGCTCCTGAGGATGAGGATGACTTTACAGGAAATCTGAGCGCAACCAAAAAATATTTTCTCGTAAAGTTGGAGTAAGTTTATTTAAGTTATTCGATTTTCGGTAAAATGACTCCATAACTTTTATTTTCTTACATGTTTTTTTATCCTTATACTACTTTTAATTATTCAAAAATATACTTAAACATTTATTTCGTTTTTTTCTATCCTTATTTTATCTTTTTTTATAAAAAGAAAATTAGAGAAAAAATTTAAGAATTATTTTAAATATTTGACATGATATTTAATAAGCTCGTTATTATATATTATAATATAAATTACTTTTAAAATAATTTATATACTAATTAAATATATAATTTTAATTTAAAATCATTTGAAAAATATATGGAACTAAATTGATAAAATAATCTCATTTATATAAACATTATATATTGAGGAATAATTTTTTACATGATTTTTAAAAATCAGTTAAGAAAGTGTATTTAATATGAATATGAGGACCCATAAGTGAGCTTTATCATCTGTGTGTGTTGCAAATTTTTTTTATAAAAAAATCGAGATGGTTGTCAAATTCAGTTTTTTTATAAAATAAAAAAAAAAAAATCTTTTACTAATATTTCTTGGTGACCACCCAAAGAATATCTTGTAAGAGGCAAGTTTTGACCCGCATCCCCAATTTCTATATCAATCCCCGTCCATCCTCTTCCGCCTCAAAATTGTCTCCTGCAGACAACATCGGACTTCATCTCCTTGTTAAGCTTCTTACTATGTCAGGTCAGACTCCACCACCAATTGATCTAAATCTTGACCCTTATGGCTACATGGGCTTCTCCAAGAATCCAGATGGAACCGTGACACGGTTGCCTTCAAGAATAGCAACAACCCCCGCCTCCGCCGATCCTAGCAACCCTTTTCACCTCAGCAAAGACATAACCATAAACCATTCCAAAAACATTTGGGTTCGCATATTTGTGCCCCGGCAATCATTTGACTCCAATCAGGGACTAAAACTACCCATCGTGGTTTATTTTCACGGCGGAGGATTAGTTCAATGTAGTGCGGACACGACCGCATTTTACACACACTATAATGCAATCACGACTGAGATCCCCGCAACCGTTGTGTCGGTGGGGTACCGACTTGCTCCGGAGCACCGGCTGCCGGCAGCTTATGAAGATGCCATGGAAGCGTTGCACTGGATCAAGAATTCCAACGATGATTGGTTGACAAAATATTGTGATGTTTCTAAGTGTTACCTAATGGGCTCTAGTGGAGGGGGCAACTTGGCTTACCATGCGGGCCTACTTGCAGTTTCGTCCGTTGATGATCTCAAGCCTTTGGAAATCAAAGGGTTGATATTGCATCATCCATTTTTTGGTGGAGAGAAGAGAACGGCTTCGGAGCTGAGATTGATAAATGACAAGGTGTTACCACCAGTTGTTTCTGATATAATTTGGGATTTATGCTTACCGATCGGTGCTGATAGAGACAATGAGTACTGCAATCCAATGATGGGCATCAAAACAGATATTCTTGATGAAATCAAGCTTCTGGGATGGAAGATTATGGTGACAGGAAGCAAAGGGGATCCGATGATTGATCGACAAGTTGAGTTTGTGAAGAAATTAGAGGAGTTTGGTGTTAAGGCGGTGAGTGTCTTTGAGGAGGGCGGACGACATGGATATGATATTTTTGATACATCCTCGAAAGCACTCATCAATCTTGTCAAAGAGAATGTAGAATCTTCTAGTAGTTCTTGAAATAAATACTCCACCGTCGCTTGTTATAACACGCTAAAATAATTTATTTTGTCATTAAATATGAGAAAGTTTTATTATTTTATAAAAATAATTTGTCTACTTTTTTTATATTGTGTATATTTATCTTTATGGGTTATTCTTAAAATCTCTCATGAATATCAAGTTAAAAGAGATAACCCCACATAAAAAACTTATACACAGATTACCTCCTTAAATTACACACAAATTACTTCCTAATATTCATGTAATTTTTTATGACATCTTATGATAAGGGACATAGAAATATTATAGTATAAGTTTTTTGTCGGGCTTTTATAATGGTTAGGTTCTTGATAATGCAAAGAGATGCAAAAGATTTGTCAGGAATGTTTGCAACATACTATCACCTATTGACAAGAAGTCATACTAATTCAGATATTGCATTTGGGGAACCTTTTTAGGAGCCCTTCATCACCTATTTTGAATCAGTATTAGAAACTTTCAACTCAGAAAATTTTAACAGCAACATACATGCCTGCAGGAAACATAGACCCAATCCTTTTTAACAATGGGTTGACCCGAGTAACTTGATGCTAAAGTTGGATTGGACTTTTTAAGTGATGGTTCAGAAAAAATCGATCTATCCATCAGGTTGATTGAGCCGGACTGATTTGAGTCACTTTTCGAATTGTGTTGATATAATCCGTTGGACCACTTAAAAAATATAATTTTAATAAAAAATACATCATTTTAAAAAAATCGAACTGATCTAGATTGATTTGACTAAAACATCATCAAGATGAATTGAATTATGAAATATCTAATCTAAATAAGAATCGAGTCGAGTTAGGCCAATCTGACCTTGACTCTTGACTTGAGTAAGTGGGTAGAATTGTACTGTTCAAATTACTAGCTCTACTTTCAAGAATACAATCCTTTACTTTGAAAAATTGACTACGGGTCTAAGTAGCCCGTCCACCGTCAATGAATACCTAAATTAATTACTTTTTCACTCCGAAATCTTAGCTCAATTTTACATGAACTATGAAGTAAAAATTAGTTAAGATTTTTAAGCTAATACGATTTTTTTAGTATTTCACATATATTTTCTTCATTAATAATATTACACTCCTTAAATATAAATCGTTTTAAATTTATTTTTTTGTCCTTAATTACATGCTGTTCTACAAAATTTTAAGAATATTTATAATTTATTTCTAATATTTCTTCCAATTGTCGTTATCTTTTTTTCATATATCTTTTTTTTTCCCCTTCAAATTTTCGGTAAAAGAGACTCTTTCATCATCTTCTCAAGACCAAGAAGAAAGAAGATGGAAATGTATTGATTTAGAACTCCAAGAACAAAAGGATGAGAATAATAAGAGTATTTTAAATGAATAATGTATATATTTATTTTAATTTTACCAATCTTAATATGTGTGAAAGATCCATTGCAAAATTAGCATTGTCTTAATCAAATTCTGGCCTTGACCTTAAAAAAAAAGATCTATAAAGTTAAAAATAATATTTAGAAACTTTAAGCAAGCCAATTTAAAATACTATGAAGACAAATAATTTTTTTTTAGAATTTAATTTTATTTCAATTTTAACCCAAACAATTTAATCATGTGTAATTTGTTAAAGAATATATGAATTCTTGTAAAAAAAGTAGATAAATATATGTAAAAAAAAGACTTAAAGAATTAAAAATAATTTTTAAAATTCTAACATACTAGGTTAAAATGAAAAACTATAAGTCACTATTTTTTAAAAAAACAATTAGTGAAATTTAAACCAGTTTAAAAGTTTATCATACATTAATTTAGATGGAAAACATATTTATCTTTCAAAATAAGTATATATTTATTTTCACATAAAATATAGACATTTTAAACCAAATAAACAAAGCACAAAATAAATATCTGAGTAAATATATATTTTAGACAAAGGAAGTAATTTAGAAAAAAAGTTTGGACCTACGGGTCATCTTGTAGTTTACACTGGTCAGCTCAATTTTGGATCAGTAGCAATTCTGTTGACTTGGTCAATTTCAACCTATTAAAGGGGCAGGCGCTTAAGAACATTGACCACTTCTAGAGCTTTCCCTTGAGGCTAAGTTTGAATGTAAGTTTTGGAAAGGTTGGATACAACAATTATATGGAAATTAGTAACAAATTAACCCCTCTTTATAAAAGGAAATAGGCCTCTTAATTTGAGACCAAAGATAAAAAGAAAAATAAGTTTATGTTTATGGGACATTGGTAATATATATGCATATATCATTTCACTTTTTACTTCGAATGTGAATTTAGATAATCACATATTAAGTGATAAAATGTGAAACAAAGGAAATTTAGTCTATATAATTTTTTCAGCAATGGTTATTTTAATCTTTTAGGTCCATATTAATTTTACATGTATCTTTTTCTTGTCCTTTTGGGCAAAATTTAGGGATATTTAGAGATTTGGCTCTTGTTCCTCAAATCCGAATTGAGATGAAAATGTGGAAATGGCATGAAGATAAAAATGAAGTCTAGCTAGACTGAGGTGATGTGGGATATGTTCTAAAAAACATTCTTGATAATCATCCAATCAACCTGTCCAACCATAAATTTGTTTTAGAGATACACCTAGTATAATGGCTATTAGGATCAATTTTTTTTTTAAAAAAAGAAAGTAGGGACCAAAGTTAACAAAAATAAAAAGTTTGGGACAAATTCAACAATTTTAAAAGTTGGCTATTTTAAATAGACATTTTTGCCCTTCATAAACTCAAGTCTAGTAAGTAAAGTTTAATTTGGCGGAAAGTTGTTAAGAAGGACAAAAATATTCGAAATAAAAAATGTTAGGGACCAAAAAAATTGAAAAAGAAAAGTTAGGGACCAAAGCTCTTAACTATAGCAAGGTTACGGACTAGAAAGACCACACAATTTTTCTGAATGATGTAAACGACTTCTCATCCAGTATTCATGAAAAACAAACCACATCAATTTTATTTTTTAGAAATAAAAATAATAATTACAAACAGATGGTACATTCGACTTGTTGCTATTATAATATTCGGTTACAGGATCAATCCGTCCAACAATCATATCCAGATACCCATGTTATATCGTACTTTCTCCAAGCCACCATTTTTATAGTATAATTTTAAAAAATATTTAATATTTTTAAAATTCTTTTCTTATTTTGTTCTTTCTTTCTTATTTTTAAAATTTAATCGTGTGAAAAATATGAAATCTAGTTTGAATTGTATGAGAAAATATATTTATCTTTGATAAATGAAATATTTAATTTAATATTTAGCATTTCAATAATTTGAAAATAAATTATATAATAATAAAATATATTAAATAGAAATATTTTAGGTATTTAAAAAATGAATCATTCTCAATGGAAAAAAAATTGAATTATAATTTGTAACTAATGAAAAGAGAAAAGAAAAGAAGAGAAAATTAGCCTATTAATGAGATAGGACAGAATATATTCTAATTGGGGCAATTTATACGAGAGAAATTGGTATATTTATGCCTTTCGAACGTTTTTGAGCTCAAAATTGGGCTAAATCTATCTTCTTTCCCATAGTCTATGTGGAGTGCATTATCTCCATATGGCAGAATCTAAATGGTTCCTCAGATATACATAAAATATCCACAACCCGGTCCCCACTATACATTCAAATACCTCATAATAGGATCCACATATACCTCACATCTTAACCGTTGAATCTCTAACATCCAATACAATTCCAGATCGTTGACTTTTAATAACCCCACCTACACCATATTACAAATAAATCAACGGCCAATATTCATTTCGTCTCCAAAGCTTCACCGCACCATACCGCGACGCATTCATTCATAAGATCATTAACCAATCCGACATCGTCAACTATTACGAGAGAGGCGAAGAACGAGGAGCAGCCCATTGGACTACGAAGTTCTTGGGATTCCGAAGAGTTCAAATGGAGCTTCCGTTAACTTTTCGAGCACCCAATACGGCGGCGACGACGACCTTCTTGGGCTGTAAATGTGGAGTTAGTTTGTGTAATATTGGAGGAGTTACTATGAAGAAGAAGAGGAGGAAGAAAGGTGAGTTTCGGCTGGTCAGAGTGAAAGCTACGGCTGAGAGAGGTGGCAGTAGTGCTGGTGGTGTGGAGGCAGTGGATGGTGGTGCGGGTGAAAGTGAGAGTGCTGGAGTTGGAAGGTACACAAGCTCAGCTATGGAAGTGAGCACATTTAATCAGAGTTTCACCCATGAAACTGAGTTTCCAGTTTGGGAAAAGATTGGAGCTGTTGTTAGACTCAGTTATGGAATCGGTGAGTCTAATTTTATTTTATTTTTTGAAATTTTTATTCATTTTTAATTTTCTCTTTTCTTACAGTTAATTTGAAGGGTGCCAATATGTATTGAAGTTTGAATTTAGTTTTGCTTTTAGGTGATGAAGAAAAGATGGGAAGACTGATGCTTTAAATGATGAATTTTAGAAAAAGGGATTTTTTATTCTTTTAAAGGATAATAATTATGCCATGGAAATAGAATTTGTTTGCACCTACCTGTTCATTGGCTTCTTTAGAACATTCATTTGACTTTGAATCTTTGGTGTGAGCTGATTCTTGTGCTTCAAACTGTCTTACACTATCGTATTTTTCCTTGTTTATTTTATTATTTTTTGTTTTGAGAATTATAATGCTAAACTAATTTCTTTTAATGATTTTTGCAATATACTTTTTTCCTTTTGTAATTCAGGGATATATGGTGCAATGGCTTTGGTGGGAAGGTTCATATGCTCCTTTACAGGGATTGATCATACAGGAGGTTTTGAACTATCTCTTGATGCTATTGTAGAAGGACTGGGATATGCATCTCCTCCAATTATGGCTCTTCTCTTTATACTAGATGTATGTTGTACTCTAATTATTATGAAGGTTAATAGTCAATTATATTATCATTATCTGTAAACCTATTGTTTATGCTTTAGAATTTCCTAGAACCATATTTTTTTCTTCCTTTTTGAGAGAAATTTCCTGGAAAGTTTTACTAAAAGAGATCAGGGATGCAGGATGAGGTTGTGAAAATATCACCTCATGCTCGTGCAATAAGGGATGTAGAGGATGAGGAATTGAGGAGCTTCTTTTATGGCATGTCACCTTGGCAGGTAATATTAATGGATTGGCATGGTGTGTTCTTGGATGGCCTTCCTTCTCGTTTATTTTAGTATGGAGGGAGCAACTGATTTTTTTCATAAAAAATTCCAGTTTATATTGATTGTTGCTGCAAGCTCAGTTGGAGAGGAGCTCTTTTACCGTGCTGCCGTTCAGGTTGAAATATTGTTCTTCATTGCATGCTCTAAAGATTTCAATTTGTTGAACAATCTAAACACTTTGTCCAAAATTGTCAGCTTTAACTTGTGAAAGTGATTTTCGCAAGATTTGATTTGATTACTGGGGATTTACCATCTAGAATTGTTGTGTTTTATATACTTGCATCTTTGGGTTTAAGAAAGTTTTGCGTTGATTATACTCGTTGGCTGATCTGTGGCTTTGTGACTTGCTTGGGACTAATATTTTCCACCTCTTTAAACATGGAATGTATCATTGTAATGAATCTTCTCCGTGATTAGTATTATTCTCTTTCTCTAATTTTTCTTGATTCTCTAGGGAGCATTGGCTGATATTTTTCTGAGGAGCACTGATTTGGTGACAGATGTTCGGGGGATGGCATCACTAGTATAATTTGGTTTTGAATATTTTCCATAAATTTTTTTTCTTTTTTTCAAATGACTTTCAATTACTGATTGGCTTATCTCTTCTAATGTAGGCTGGTGTCCTGCCTCCATTTGTCCCATTTGCTCAGGCATTTGCAGCTGTCATTACAGCAGCGCTTACTGGTTCTCTATATTATGTTGCTGCATCTCCAAAAGGTATGATTAGTTCGCATGCAAAAAAACCTTTTACAAGCTTCCCTGAATTTTCAAACTTATTTACATGGGGCTTCCACCTTTTTGTTTTAGATCCCACATATGTAGTTGCACCAGTTTTGCCATCTCGTTCAGGACGTAAAGATCTGAAAAAGCTCTTTGCAGGTAAAATTCCTTTTTTTCCTGTAATGGTCTTCTTAAGATCTTCCATCCTCAAATGAAAATAATTTGAATGTTCCACAGTTAACTCCCATTTGTGTAGTCCTTATTTGCAATTTATAATTTGTAATATTTTCTAAAGACGTGTTAGATCATTCTCAGTGAACGCTTCGATCTCTAAATGGCCATTTGATTGTTCTATACTCGAACTAATCTTTTTATTTCTTTTTTTTTCGAAAGGATACTTGAACTAATCTTAGTAACAGGGTTTCAATATGGTAGGTTATGGCGAAACAGGAAAGAAGTGAATTTGATCTGCTTGTTTCCATAAGCTCTCCAAAATTGTTAATATCCTCTTCTTCTCCACTATGATTATCATCAGATACTAACACTCAAGTTTGAACAGCCTGGTATGAGAGGAGGCAAATGAAAAAGATCTATTCACCACTGCTAGAGGCAATTCTTGCTCTTTACCTTGGATTTGAATGGATCCAGGTGCGATATTTGCCATGGCTTCTGCCATGAGTGCCTGCATAATGGGACATACTTACCTTAGGCAGAAATTTTGTTACTTCTCGTCTAACTCTGACCCCTCTTTATGAATATCACAGACAAACAATATTCTCGCCCCAATTATCACACATGGCATTTACTCTGCTGTTGTTCTTGGTCACGGCCTTTGGAAGATACATGATCACCGTCGTAGATTGCGCCAGAGAGTGCAACAGCTCAAGATGGATGGGACAACTACAAAGAAATTGTGAGGCTATCTAATCTTATAACAGGGTTCACGAGTCATTGAGGAGCACTGTTGTCTATCTGATACTTGCTTGGAACATATGGTAAATGCTGCACCTGATTGCCTTCAATTTGCTCCCAGAACTTGTGCAAGATTACTGGTCCAATGGGGCATCGTATTATGAGCTAGTTATGGCGGAAACTTGTATATTGCTTACACGAGTTTGATTAGCATTTTAGTACCTCCTCAAAAGTGTATATTACAAGCCATTTACATGAATACTATACTAAATTATTAATCAAAGAATGATGACTACATGCAAAATCTTAGTTTGTCCCTGAGAGTCCAAGATTTGATTCCAGACAACTGCAATCAGCATTGAACGCATGATCTTGCTTGGCGAAATGGCCAATTTAGTCCCTTAGGTTTGTGATTTTTACTGTTTTGGTTTCTCTTGTTTTTTTATTGACTTTTTAAGTCCTTTAAGTTTAACATTTTTACCATTTTTATTTCTATTGTAAAAATGCCACAAAAATTCGGGCAAAATTTTTAAATCACAATGATAATTGTCAATTTAGTCCTTAAGGAACCAAAATGGTTAAAATTGCCAACTGAAGGGACAAAAAAGGTTAAGATGAAAATTTAAGAGATTAAATTAGTGAATTATTATTATGAATTGATAATTTTACTTTTAAAATTATTATTATTATTACTTTCATTTGGCCGGATTCTAGTGACTTTCTTTTTGATTGGAAAGATTAATATGATGAAAATCTTAAATTTAGAGACTTAAAAAAGTCAATAAAAAATAAGAAAGATCAAAATAACAAAGTCTCAAATAGAAGAGACTAAATTGGCTAATTTGATATCTTACTTTACAAATATAACTTCATATTTATGTGAATATCAGGCATGACATTTGATCGGATTCTAGTGACTTTTTGACTGAAAAAATTAATGTGATAAAAATTTTAAACTCAAGAGATTTAAAAAAGTCAATAAAAAATAAAAAGAACAAAATAACAGAATTCTCGAACATAAGAGACTAAATTAGCTAATTTGACATCTTGCTTTACAAATATAACTGAATATTTATCTTTATGTTAATTTGCTGCTTTGCAGAATCAAGCCACTGCTATGGTGTAAATCTTAGTAGCCCAAGTGGCATGTCTCGTCATTCACTATTAAGAAACTGGAAAATGATTTTGGAGATAGTTTCTGCCTAATTTATTTATGGCATATGGTGTGCATGTTGAAAATTTTTTTCCTGCCATAGGTAGTGTTGGAGCGTACCAAATGCTTTTAATAAAGTGTCACTTTCAAATGTTATACTTACTACAATTATATTCATCTTTTTTACGAAAGTTTTAATTAAACATTTAATTTTGAATGGAATATATTTTTATGACTAAGTTTTATTTTTCAAATGTATAGAACGTAAAATATGGAAATGCTAGTAGCAAACAATATACTAAAACCAAATATAATGCATATTAAATGTTTGATTAAAAAAAAAATGCAATTAAACATCACAACATCTTTCGTTTAGTTCTTTGGGGAGAAGAAAAAAAATTTCATTGAAGAGCAGCCTGAGAAACATCCAAAGGAAAGCTTCAACCACATAAGTAAGACTTTAATCAAACTGGACCACTCATCCATATTACCGTGAAGTTCTTATTTATTCGAAATATCAAAAACAGTACCACAGGTATAATGCAGAAGGACAACGTACCCTCATCTATCTCGATCCAGACATCTTAGATGAAGAGTACGAAGATCTTGGTTAGACGTCTCATTATATATAATTCAGAATATGACAGTGAGGTCGACAATCACGCTTTACCATAATGTCTCAAGTGTCAAAGTTCAAAGTTTTATACGTAAAATATAAAATTGCTTTTATAAAATTAGATATTTGCGTGTAATTTTAATTTTAGAATTTTAGTTTTAGCTTTTCTTTTTTAAGTGTGACAAGACTTGTAAAAAAAAAAAAAAGGTTTGATAATGTAATATAAGTTAAGTTGGAATTTGACCATCAATATAAATGGATGCATTCTGATCATCAGTTGTGGGAAAGTGATTTTTAACAAACATGTTTATTAAAACTTTTGCAAAGACGGTATCAGCAGCAGAAACAACATTGAACTGGCAAGTAGGTAATGCAGTTGCACAGAATTAAGCTTTGCTCAAAGCAGTATAGAAATGTCCAGACAGACAAGGTTCTGAATTCTGATAGTATCCTAGAGTGGAAAGTTTAAAATTGAAATTGTAATGTCCTCACTGATTTAATGGGCCGCAACAGAAACATCTACAACTTCAAAACATAAATTATTTTGAACTTCAAACATCTGGTGACTTCAACTCGAGACCAGAGTACTACTAAGCAGCCATAGAAGATGTCACATACTCTTTTACAAGCTTGCAGACCTCCATAAGTTTTGAGGGATTATCTGAATCACCACCATGATAACCACCATCCTCAAACTTGCCAATTGCTTCCACGCCCTTCCCCTGCAACATCTTAAATAACTCAATTTGACGGTCAAACAAGGGATCACCCTCTTGGCCTGTAATCAAAATCTTCCATCCCAAAGCTTTAATCTGATCAAACAGGTCAGATTTAAAACCCATCATTGGATTGCAATACTCGTGATCCCGATCTGCACCAAGGGGTAATGCTAGGTCCCACATGATATCAGAACACCAAAGTGGTAAATTCTTGTCATCTGCGGATCTCACTTCGGATTGCGTCCTCTTGATTCCACCAAAGAATGGCTGCTTCAAAATCAAGCCTTTGATATTCAAAGGATTGAGATCCTCAGCGGTGGAGGCGGCCCGTAAGCCCACTTGGTAGGCAATGTTAGCTCCGGCGCTACTACCCATGATGTAAGTGTTTGATATATCAGCCCAGTTGGAGAACCATTCATCTTGTGAAATTTTTACCCAATTTAGCACTTCCATGGCATCATCATAGGCAGCGGGCAGTCTATGCTCTGGAGCAAGACGATAATTGACTGATACGAGAACTGCAGGAATACCAACAGTAACAGTTGCGTAGAAATCCTCGCTTAATCTTGAGGCTGCACTGTGGAATACTAATCCTCCTCCATGGAAGTAAATTAGGAGCGGCAGTTTGGTGTGATTTGAGGATTCGAGTATTTGTCGTGGTAGAAATACGCGAATCCATATGTTGTTGGATTGATTTATTGGGATGTCCTTAGCAAGAACGTTTGGACTATCGGCATAGGAAGAAATGGGAGTGGTTGCGGCCATTTCTGGTGGTAATTCCGGACGGAAGAAAGAGCCATCAGGGTTGCGGACAAAGCCCATACGGCCGTAAGGATAAGTGTTGGGATTAAACGGTGCAGTCTTATCGGCCATGGTATCTTTTTCTGCACTGATACCACCAGAAAGCTTCCAAAAATGAAGTTTACCAAAGAGTCTTCAATTTGTTACTCCGTGCTTACGAAAATATGAGTAGGTGGATAAATTTATTATTCTCTAAAAAAGTTGATTGATTTATGTAAAAATTCATTGAAACAAAAATCTTGATTATATTTGGCCTAATCTTTTTTTATATTTTTTATAAAATTATCCCTTAAAATATTTTTTTTAATTCTACACATGAATTTCATTTAATCACATAAATAATATATTTTCATTAATTTTCAATTAAAATTATAATCTACAATAATTTATTAATTATATTTTATACATTTTATAATATTATCAATTATGTAAAATTCAAAATAAATCAATCAACTTTTAATTATTAATAAAAAAATTATATTCAATCATAATTTCATTTTAAAATGAAATAAAAAATAAAATTCAAATAAACCGAAAACTATCAGTTATGGAAATAATATATACTCTTATTATACTTTTTAAAAAGTATACAGACTTTTTAATCGTCCACCCCGATCCTCCCGAGTCCCAACCAAAAAGATAACGAAAGCGTATAGTTGACAAGCGCATTGGATGCTAAGCATGCTTTTTTAGAAGAGTAAAGAATTCTTGAGTGCTATCCATGTTGAAAATGATATTAGGATGTGGTTCAGTGAGTTGAGCTTTGTTATTCTAAATAAATTAGCCATAACAACAAAGATAATAGTTATACAAAAGTTTATAGAGACATGATAAATTATGCTTTGTTAATAAATAAAAAATAAAATGAAAAATGTCCACATGCTTAACCCGTATCAGAATTTCCCATAATATAATGGAGAATGTGCAAACAATTGTATTGTATTATAAATTTATTTGAATGTTATAACAGATCTCATTTGAGTATGGATTTTGGTTTGCGACAGTGTTACAATTTTTTAATATAAATAAATGATTTTATTCTCAAATATAAAAAAAAACATTGATTTTGATGCGAGAATGAATTCTAAAATTAAATTAAGTTATTTCATATTTTAAACCATTCAATTCAATATCTTCCTTTTAGATTGTTGACCAATATAAGAACCTATTATATTACGACAACATCAGAATGGCGAAACTTATACAAGGGAAAATATACAAATGAGATAAAAGATAAAAAAATATACATTAAATATTAATTCTTTAATATGAAATTGAATATTCACATTTTTATTTTAAAATTTTTAAAAATAAATAATTTTTTTTTCATTTAAAATTACACTAATAACTTTTTAAATTTAGAATTTGCATTCACTACCTAAGAATCCTCATAATTAACTTAATTAATAAATTCCATGGCATCATCATAGGCAGCGGGAAGTCTATGTTCCGGAGCAAGACGGTAATTGACTGATACGAGGATTGCAGGAGTATCAATAGTAGCAGTTGTGTAGAAATTATCATATACTCTTGTAGCTGCACTTTGGAATACGAATCCCCCCCTCCATGGAAGAAAATTATGAGGGGCAATTTGGTGTTGGAAGGTGAAGAAGATTTGAGTATTTGTCGTGGTAGAAATACGCGGATCCAAATGCTGTTGGATTGATTTATTGGGATGTCCTTAGCAAGGACGTTTGGACTATCGGCATTGCAAGAAATAGGAGTGGTTGCGGCCAACTCTGGTGGCAATTCCGGACGGGTGAAAGAGCCATCGGGGTTGCGGACAAGGCCGACACGGCCGTAGGGATCAGTGTTGCTCTTTGCTCTGAAGCTCCTTCTTCCTTCTCCCGTTCGAACCACATAAGTAATTTACCAAGAATTTTATCTAAATTTATTTCTTTTAGAATAGGGGAGAGGGATTGTTTAAAATTTATCTTTTTCTGGATTTTCCATGGTCATTGATGCTTTTAACTTTTGAATCACCAATATGACCTTTGGAAATAGCGCCGATCCCAATTGAAATGAAAATCAAAAGTGAAATAGAGGTTGATTTGATTTTTTTTTTTATAGGAAAAAAATTTGTTGAAAAAAAGTATAAATAAAAGTTGCAAGCTAACGAGTGAATGAAACTTGGTAAAGTTTGAGTCATTCTCTTCAATGGTGTATTTAAAACGAAAAAAAAAAGAGTTGCAATCGAGTTGAGTATTATAGAAACAATAGCTAGTTAATAT
This sequence comes from Apocynum venetum, assembly GCA_019593545.1. Classification (NCBI taxonomy): domain Eukaryota; kingdom Viridiplantae; phylum Streptophyta; class Magnoliopsida; order Gentianales; family Apocynaceae; genus Apocynum; species Apocynum venetum. The sequence goes on from SRSM01000137.1 coordinate 2,654,562, forward strand.
TCTATTCGTTCATTTTTATAAGACGTTATAATTAATTTTACATAAATTAATAAATTATTTTAATTTCTATTGTATATTTATTTATTATATTTGAAACAATAAAAAAATAAATAAGAATAAAATAATTAATAATAGATAAAAAAACCATCAAAAGTAACCAAAATCTTTTATTTAGAAACAAATGAATTTAATTGTTGTATCTTATAAAAATGGACGAAGAGAGTATATTGTTTGATATTAGAATTTTAATTAAAAAAAATTATTGTTTACGTCATCCAAACTATAAAATTAGAAAAAATAATTTTGAGATTTTTATAGGAAATTGAAAAAATGATATTGATATTCAAATAAAAATATAGACAACTTTTCTTAGTTGGAGGATTGTGCATAGATCTAAAGTTTGATACAAATGAATAAATAAATAATTTTACATTACATATTTAATATATTTTAAATTTAAATGTTTATATATTCATTGTTTTATTAATTTATCTAACATTAATTTGAAACATTGAATTATCTATCCAACTTAAGAATGAAAAATATTACTTGAAAACCTATTTGAACTTTCACATCATCATTCAAAAACTCTTTCTTTTCTTCTTTTTTTGGGTTAAAAATTTTCACGGCATGAATCTGAGATTTCACATCTAATATTTAAATTACTTTGATTACCGAATGATATAAGAGTCAGCATGTTGGTTGAACTACCTTTATTAAGGTGTGCAAATACTCATCGGAATTGTTAGATTAGATTAAAGGAATGGAATAAAAAATATTAGTGAGATCCTGCAATTAGGGTCTTTCTTGCATTTATGATTGGCTCTTTCATCTTCTCTTTTTTTTCTTTTATCTTTTTTTTTTATGAGTAGGTCCTTTAAAAGTAATTTTTCCTTTCTAATTATTCGTTTTTTTTTTAAAAAAGTTTCCAATCAGAGCCTATAATTGATAAATAAGTCATAATTATATATATTTTTTCTTATATAAAGTGTAATTTGGCACTTTTAAATGTCCAGACAGTCTCCTTACATGATTCTTTTGTTTCTAAAACTCAAGGTTAAAATTAAGACTCTATTTACATTTTAAAGCTTAAATAAATATGTTGTTTAAAAAGAAGAGTAAAAATAGCAACAAATTACAAATGCAATACTTGGAGGTGTAAAATTTAATTTATATTACATCCTCCATTTTTCATGGCCTAATTTACTTGTCTTAATTTTATTTTTTTTAGGGGACTTCTCTTAAAATAATGATTGCGTAGCTTTTGAAGGTTCAAATCAGTAAAGATCCTTTATGTCTTCACTTCATCTCCAGCTAGTAACACCCACTATAGGCCAAAATGATTGAGGAAAAGGAAAATTGACTTTCATAAAAGACTAATTAGTGATTAGACACACACACACACACACAGAGATATTATATATATATATATATATATTTCTATATAAGAATAAACCATTAATATCAATTGGTCTCCAAATAATAGTTTTTTTTTAAAAAAAAAGAAAGAGAAAAAATCAGTGCCACATTCATTAAATTTCATCTTCTTCAATATTTTCTGTTTGACCAACTACCAATTGAGCTGGATTCGCTTACCTCAAGTTATTTTCATAAATTCTACAAAATAACTTTATTTAATAATTTTGAGACTTCAACAATCTCCAAAAGGGAAAACATTCCCAGCTCCACCGCCACAATGCAGTGCTAGGTCCAACTTTCCCTTTATCCATACATACAGCGTGTACAAGAATGGAAAAAGTTTAAATCCAAGAACTAATTTCTTGTTAATCGAATTGGATTAAACACTTACAACCTACTGTTTAATTAAGAGCAAGACTCAACCATATGTCTGACTTTGCATGAGAGAATTCCTTCCAAATTGGTGCACAAAGATTTCCAAACAGGTGGTTACTATTGAGGTATCTCCACCTACAGAAGTGAACAGTAGAGGGTTTTAAGATGTTAGTGAATGCGGAAGAAGAACAAGAAAATTTATCGGCAGATAAAAGGAGGAGAATGTACATTTTCTCAAGCTTTGTACCGTCCAACGTGGGCTGTGATTATATCAATCTTCTAACTGTGAGATGATACTGGCAAAGACTCGGTAGCCCTGGCACATGTCTGAAAGAAGGCAGTATTCATTCTTGGCATGGTAGGTTGCCATTAAGCCTGTAAATTTTTTTTTCCCCCCCGAGAAAAGAAAATCAGCAAATCAATTCAATTTGACATTTATAAAATTTTGCAGCATTATAAAACAATACAAAATTTCAGGAGTAAGATAGAGAACTAAAACTCAGTGTTTCTCAGATAATGAGGCAAATGATTATCTTAGTACTTTTTTTTTTCCTTTCTTGATTTTGTTTAGTTGCTTTCATTTGGGGGTTTGGGTGAGAGGAGTTGTTTGTTTGAATGGCTGACAGAAAGCAAGAAACAAACTACACCAATACTAAAACAAGGTTATGCTCTTTTTATTTTCGGTAGTTTGAAGTAAATGAGTTTTTGCATAGCATCACAGAAAAAGAGACATTTCTGATTTAGAAAATACTAAGCATCATTTCCATGATAAGATGGTTAGCTCTGATTCTGCAGATATAATGATTACCTACAGACTATATAATCACACTTCTCAATCCTGATATAGATAGAATCACAGTTTTCAATCCTGATATGCAATTTACTACAAATTTTATGAAGAGAGATGTGCCTATGATCTCCAACTCTAGACTTTCAAGTTGGTGCATGTTTAAAAAAGCCACATTTTCAAGGGTTTAACAATTGGATGTTTCCTAAAAAAAAAAAAAACAATTGGATGTGGAACCCCTTTCACATGGGGGGATAAACTGATTCCTATAGGCACTATGTAATTACAGTCTGAATCCTGATAAAAAATTTACTAGTACAATTTAATTTAGTACAAGTTTTTGATAAAACATTATATCAACATAATCTTATATGGGTAAATGAGAGTTGAATACGAATTTGGAATATGATTTGCTGCAATTGAGTGACATGTCTCGTTAAATAACCTTCTCCAATTGTATTATGCATTTGAAGCTACTATATTCCTACTTTCTTTCAATTGCATAACAAAACCTATCTGTTCCCTTAACTTTGAAAGAGCATTTTGGAAACACAACATTGTCATTACTTCTCTAGTGATGTTTTATTATTTCATCATAATTCAGCCTGTGTATTTTCATTATTGGGTTTTATTTGAGTTCTCATAAAGTAAATGACTTTTCATTAAAAAAGTATTAAGATGTTTTTTGGACATGATTACCTATAGAATAAACTATTTTTGTTAGGAAAAAAAGTCCTTTCATTTTTATTTTAATCCATTTAAATTAAGCTACAAAATTTTAAAATCTTGATCATATTACCAAAATCCTTCCAAATTTTTGGTTTCTACAAACAATTATATGACAAGAATTATAGGGTCAACCTATATGTTTAGTTGTCGCCTATGAAGCAAGAGACAGGTCAGTTATGCCCTTAATTTGGAAAACGGGATCCTAATGGCAGTGGAATTACCATCAAACCTCTTTTAAAACTAATAAAATGTTTTTATGTAGCTTATATAGATAAACTATTGGGACCTTTTCCACAAGCTAGTTTAAAACAAACATCACCATATGGCCTAACAGATGAATTTCAGGACCATCACCTTTAGAAAGCTATTATCTTTCTTTTCATTGTCAATGATACTGAGTCCATCCTACCCACATTTTGTTCTATGATTATATTTCAACAAAATATAGAAGATAAAGAGAACATGAATCATACCATAGCCAGTCGTCTGAACATCAAAGCCCTCATCCTGCAACAGACATTGGTAAGAAGCATGTAAAAGAACTTTATGTTTCTGAAAGGGAACAATAACATATGATGGTAGAGTTATACCTGCAATTCCCGTATAAGTGGCAAACTACCAGTAATAGAATAGGGTTTTACATGGCCAACTGCCTCCTCAGTGGCTTTGCATAATACTTTGAAACCACGGGATTCCAGATCACATGCAACTCCTGAATTAGCCTCATCAAAACTTATAGTGATCCTGAGGGGAAAATAGGTAAAACATAACGAAATTATGGAATACTTACATATACATATGGAACAACTACTGAAATTTTATCTGCATGCTTTAACTGGATAACTTTCTAAAAGAAAATAAAATAATCAATCTTCTGCTTTCTTTGTTCTATAATTGTTTCTTCTCAATGCATTTAGTCTGGAAGTTTCGCAAGAGGCTGAACGTGAGTTATTTCACCTTTTCATGAAGGCTCTTTGGAAGTGCATGAGTACTCTTCCAAGTGTAAAGTTGAACACAATGGGGATGGAATTCCCATTGTATGTGTAAAGTTGACAGATGACCTCATATTACCTGTCTCTATAGGGCACTGATTTCCAAACTGCCCCCCCCCCCCAAAAAAAAAAAAAGGCAGAAAAACAAGGCCCCTAGGTTCTTCTTTAGTGTAGAAACACTGGGCTTCTTTATTACTCTTCTCCTGTTTTTCAAGGAAAAAGACTTCTTGCCACGTAAGTTCAGTACAGCTTGGTCTTCTGTTCCTGCTATCGCTATTTGTCCTCCATTTTCAGTTAAACTCGTGCAGATCTCTTTCTCAAAATAATTTTTTTTGTCTCTACATATACTTCTTCCTTTTAACAAACACACAGACACACTGAAGGAACTATGTTCTTCATAATATTTCATGAACAGACTTCATTCACCAACTCATATTGTCACCTTCTCATTTCATGAAAAAGCAAATGCATACCTTCCCCTCAGGTTCTCTTCTGGTAGAACATATTTTGAAACAGGGCCTCGAGTATCAAGCTTTTCTATGTTCTGATTTAAGTCTTCAACATGCTCCTGTAACTTCTTTATGACGTCTGATACACTGAACGAAAGTTTATTGTCAAAATCCATGCCTTTTTTGTCCCAACTTCTCTTTTGAAAAGTGGAAAGAGTGCAGAGATCAAAATCTCAAGAAATTAAACTTCATGCCCATGATACCATATGGAGACAAAGAAATCAATCCTTACTTGTAAAATGGAGTCAACCTGTAAAATAATAGACAGGCAATGGTTAGAAATGCTTCAGTGGAACATGAATTAAAAGAATGTTTCCTCAGAAAATTACCTAACATCCCCTGAAATGGTACACTCAGCTGGAATTTGATTAATCCCACCCCCAGGATCTGAAATGGAAATGATTTATTCAGAAAAAAATCACTGGGCAGAAGAAATTACAGTTAAGCTCAGCCTTCTTAACCACAATTAACCTCAAGTTCTTTATTAATTTTCTAAGGAACTTACAACAGCATTGAGTTGGTTTCATGGTTGATGGTGTTGCGAATCCATAAACTTGTTCTTTGGGATGGGGAGGAAAGTCTTTGTAGAACCGCGACTGAATCTCTTTAAGTGCTTCCATTGCAAGCTCTAAGGGATTGATAGCCTATACAGGTTCAACAACGTCAATAAAAGAAAAGGGATACCTATACTTGCCCATATAAACAATTAGTTCTTGTGACTTGTTACTGATATTTCCTTCCTATTACAGGAATATAATCATATACAACAAATTGAAAGACTGTGCACCAGAATCTTCCATAATATGGATCATATGCCCTAGTAGGAGAGATGCCTTAACCGATGCTTTTTCACAAATAATGGTAAAAAATATTGGAATTTTCCAGTCATGAAATCCTTAACTTACCAGCTAAACAATATTGCCACTTGTTTCCAAACTATCCTTTAACTTCCAAGTCACGGAAATTATTGTCATGCAAAATCAAAACCTGTCATGTGATGTTTAGCAGAAGATAAAGAAACCTATTCTACTCTTCAGGATTTTCTTTACGTTATTCTTTGACAAGCATAAAGATAATAATACCAGATGTGGACATTTTTCTTTTTAGACTATTCCTCTTGCCTAGCATCTATCCTATTTCAAATACAATCATAATAACCATATGAACTGTAAGAACATAAATTACTTGTTAGGATGTCTCACAGAAAAAGAGTTTGCAACAAGAACTAGGCTGCTTGATATACACAGCAATGGGCCACACAAGTACCTTGTGAGGCAGACCACTGTGGAAAAGCTTTCCAGTGACCTGAAGTTTCCATGGTATCATTCCACCAGTCCCAATGCAAGGCTGTTTATCAGCCGTGTCAATCCAGAATCTGTGAAGAGGAACAATGACCACAAATCAAATTGCTAAATATTCTATGACTAGTGAATAAATTTTATTGAAGAATACTCAAACTAAGTCGTATTTGGTCTAAAAGAACTATAATGAACTCACAGAGGGCCATATTTTAATTTATCGAGCAATCCATGCTTAACCAATGCATCCACACCAACACCTGGGATAGATGAGTTCTCCTCACTGGCAATGAAGACAGCAACGACAGTGGATTTCAGTTGTGGCTTTGTCTCTCCCAATTTCCTCATAAGCTCAGCAACAAGAGCAACATGCCCCAAGCAATCAGTAGTTCCACGTCCCCGGAGTTTATCGCCATCAATGCTCAAAGAAAAAGGATCAAATTCCTAAGCAAAAAGATAATTTCAGTATGCTACCATGAGAGGCTTACTTTTGTGAAATACATTAAGTGTTCACATCAGTCTGTGAATCAATTATTGCCAGACAATTCAACCGATGTGCTTTAGTCTATTATCTTAAAGATTCAAACTTTTCGAGAAGCAGATATTATATATCCATATAAAATCTATACAACTATAGCAGACCAATTACCAAACTACTGTAGGATCATTAGATTATACATAAGCAATTGCAGATCAATAGAGATTCACAATCAATTAATGCAATCAGATGAACCTCAAAGAAATTTCGTACCAGACCAAACCAGTGCCACCAAACCAGGTCCAATTTCATTGTCACAATCAAATTCCAACTTCGCAAAAGAATGCAGCAGAATTTCTCCATATTCTGAGACGTAATGCCAAACAAAAATCTCCCCCAAGAAACAATATAACTAAAGACAATAGCAACCAATCCAAAGAAAACCGAGAAAAGGGAAAATCTGTACTGCAATTTCAACCATCTCCAAAATAAGAAGCATCATCAAACCCGAACAGATAACAATCTTAACATATTAAAGAACTATAGCAAGTCCCATAAAATGTAATTCCAAAACAAAACCACTTTAAGATGCAATATTAATCTCAAAACATACCCAATCAGAGCGGCTGGCAGTAACGACGTCCATGTGCATACCAACAAAGGAGAGAATCTTGTTTGGCATAGTTCCAGGATACTCCACAATAAGGTTACCTCTATTGGGCTTGTAAGCGACATGGTTGATGATTAGCGGACCACCACCAGTGGTGGTGCTGAAAGGAAGGAGTCTCTCTAGTACATGCTTAACAATCCTATCCTCCTCAGGGATCAGCTCCGGTGGGTTGTTCTGTACGTGCTCTGACTCCCCTATCAGTTTAGACAAAAGGGTAACGAATGATTCCTTATTCAGATCGCCTAACGTTTCCATTACTGAAGAAGCCATGGCTGATCACAGACCAAGAAGAAGAATTTTGGAGTGAATGTGAAGGCGGAATAGTACATTGCATAAAGAAGAAGATAATACCGTAATTACATCTTTCTCCCTCTGACTTGGAAATATTACCATTACAATCCTAAACCAGTCAACACTTCCCTTTTTTGTTAATTTTTTTAAGGATCTACTTTATTTTTATGAAATATTTTCAATTTTTAATTATTCATTATTATATATTTTTTTAAAATTTTTAAAAATTATATAATATTTTCAATTTTTAATTATGAATCATTATATTTTATTTTAACTTTTTAAAGTAAGTATTATTTTGAATTTTTAATTATAAACCTTTCAACTTTTTAAAGTCAGTATTATTTTGAATTTTTAGTTATAAACATTAATAAATTTTTTTTCAGTCAAAATAATGTACACCTTCGATCATTTTAAAAGTATTTTTTGTTAAAAAATATTTAAAAAACCCATTTACATGGTTTCTTTAACATTTTTTCTTCTTCTTCTTCATTACTTCTTTTTCTTCTTAAAAAGTTATTGAGACAAGTTTTTAATTTTGTTTTAAAAAATATGCCTAAAAAGATTTAGGACGAATGTCATCTTAGTTGGAAATCATTGAAAGACACGTAACTAAAAGTTTAAAAAATATCGAGTTCTAAAAAGTTAAAATAAAATATAAATATGTTAGAGTTTAGTATAAAACTCTTAAAAGTTGAAATAAAATATAAGAACTCATTAATTAAAATAGAAAATAACACAGAATTGAATCGATAATATTTCTTTTTTAATAACTAACTTTCAAACGTAATTGCAAATTAACTTACTGCTGCCAAAAGCCTCTGCAAATCATGTTTTTACAATAGTTGAATACATGCATCCTATTGACCTCTAGATGCACTTTCACTCTTCGTCAATCTATATGTGCCAAGAGACTAGTCAACTATTCTTTGTTATCATTATTTTAGTGTTTGAGTTGTCTTTTTTTTATTTATTTCCTTTCTCTCTTTTTTGTTTTTTTTTTATTGAGGTATACTTGTACAAATATTTTTAAGGAAAAAATCGTGTTTTTCTTTTTGAATTTGTGTAATATAGGAGGCATAATCAAGCCAACTTTTTATCAAGTAAAATAAGTAGAAAAAGTAAAATAAATAAATAAATAAATTTACATTATTATAGGCGAGAAAACTAAGAAAGAAAACTTATTGTCAACCAATGGTAAGTGGTATAGTTAAATATTGTAAGTATGAATTCTGACCAAATGTATAGAATTTTGAATTCAGGTTTGTCTCCTTTTTATTGACTTTTGTTTAATGAATGCTAGTGGAAAGGATACGAATGGAATCTTACTTAAATAAGGTACTGCATCATTTTCTTTTAAACTCTTTTAATTATCAACCACTACTGCATTGTTAGTATTTTAAATTTGTTAGATTTTTTTTTTGTTTTCTTTTTTTAACAAGTTACGATCACCGTAGACTAGAGGTGTGATATTTGTGAAAAAAGTGGTCAAACTAAAATTGGTAAAACACAACCAAAATGCTGATGGAAATTGAATTCTTCCATCCTATGAAACATATACAAGGGGACAACGTTGGCTTGTGAAGTCTTGGTTGGTACTGGTAGTGAGGGTATATTTGCCATTTCACCACGTTAACCAAGAGCATTCAAATCATTCAAATTCAATTTCAGAAGTTCTTTGAAGCATCAAGTTTTGTCAGAGTTTATTTTGTGAGCTTTTGAAATTATTTTCAAAAGAGGGGAGTGATAAAAATAGTGAATAAAAATTATTTGGGGGTACTTTTGAAAAATACTCGAGTGCTACTATTTTTATCTCATTTTATATTGTCTCTAGAATTGTTATTTTAGAGAAGACTCTCTTTATACATACTATTTTATAATGGAAGGAAAATTGGAGTTTAAGAGGTGGACATAGCTCAAAATTAAGAGTGAACCACGTTAAATTATTGGTGTAATTTATTTTTTGATTATTTTATTCAGTATTTATTTTGGGCAATTATTTCCGCTGTACCCAACAAGTGATATCAGAGCTATTGTTTGTTAGTTCCATAAAACTTTAGTATGTTCAGTGATTACAGCTTTGACTGATCTTCCACATCATAAAAGATTTTATTATAATTAATGTCTGTCACGATGAGACAAATAATACCAAGATGATCAACTTAAATGACACAAATTATCACATGTGAAGAAGTAAAATGAAAGATCTTCTATTTGTGATTAAGATGCATCTACCAGTATTTGCAATTGCTAAACCTGAAGGAAAGTCAGATGAATAATGGAATTTGAGCATGAACAGGTATATAGTTTCATCTGTTAATATGTTGAAGACAATGTCTACAACCGCATCTGTAATGAGACTCATGCCTGGACGTTTTGGAGTAAACTTGAACAATTGTATGCATCAAAGACGGGGAATAATAAATTATTTTACCTGAAAAAAAATGATGCAATTGAAATACAAGGAATGAACTACTGTAGTAAACAATCTGAATGAGATGCAAGGTATTGTGGACCAGCTGTCCAGATTAGGCATAAAGCTGGATGATGAAGTATTTGCTCTAATAGTACTAGTCTCTCTACTAGATTTATGGGAAACTTTGAAGATCTCACTCACCAATACTGCACCCGATGGTGTAGTAAATATGAAATTTGTTAAAAGTGAAATCTTAAACGAATAAATGATAAGGAGATCACAAATTTCATCTTCTTCACAACCAGATGTTTTGGTGGCAGACTCCAGGGGAAGGAGTCAGTCTAGGGAATAGAACCCTAGAGGAAATAGTATAAGAAAGTCAAACAAATATGCCAATATTGAATGTCATTACTGTAAAAAGAAGGGTCACATAAAAAGGTTCTGTCGAAAGTTCAAAAGTGAACAGAAAAGAACAAAACAATGAAGTCAAAAGTAATGATGAACAAACACATACCATTAACGACGAATTTCATGTCGTTTATGATGAAGATATTGCCAATATTGCATCACATGAGACCAGTTGGGTGATTGACAGTGGTGTTACTATTTGTGCTACATCTCGAAGAGAATTCTTCTCATCTTATATAACAAGAGATTTTGGCATATTAAGATGGGAAATGATAATATATCAAAAGTTGTTGGCACAAAAAACGTTTTCTTGCAAACAGAAAATGGCACCAAATTAGTCCTAAGAGATGTGAGACGTATTCCAGATATTCGTCTGAATTTAATCTCTACAGGAAAGCTTGATGATGCAGGCTTTTGTAATACATTTTTCAATAGTCAGTGGAAGCTTACTAAAGGTTCCATGGTGGTGGCTCGAGGTATAAAGCAAACAACCTTGTATGGAATGAATGTAAAGCTCTCAACTGACACTGTAAGTGTTGTAGAGAAAGATGGTGTTGTTGAATTATGGCACAAAAGACTCTGTCATATAGGTAAAAAAATGATTGGCAAGTCTTGTTAAGAATAAGATACTACCTAATATAGATAAAACGCATTTGGAGAAATGTACTGATTGTCTAGCAGACAAGCAAAACAGGGTTACTTTCAAAAGTTTATCTCATTCCAGAATGAAGAATAGTGCTAGATTTGGTTCATTTAGATTTGTGCAGATCAATGCCTAAGTCACTTGACGGTGCTCAGTATTTTGTGACTTTCATTGATGAACATTCAAGAAAGACATGGGTGCATTGTTTGAAGACAAAAGATCAAGTGTTAGATAGTCTTTAAACAATTTCATGGCTTAGTTGAGAGACAAACTGGGAAGAAATTAAAGTGTATTCGAACAGATAATGGTGGAAAATACATTGGATCCATTTCATACTTACTGCAAAGAGCATGGTATTTGACATCAGACAACACCTCCGAAAACACCGCAGTTAAATGGCAGGACTGAGATGATGAATAGAACTTTGATGGAGAGAGTCAGATGTTTACTCTCACATGCAAAGTTGTCTAAGATTTTTTGGAGTGAAACTCTATACACAGTTGCATACATATTAAATTATGCACCATGTATCCCTCTTGAATTGGATGTTCCTGAAAGAGTATGGTAAGGAAATAATGTTTTATATGGTCATCTGCAGGTGTTTGGCTGCAAAGCATTTGTACATATCCCCAAAGATGAGATATCCAAACTTGATGTCAAGACACGACAGTGTATTTTTATTGGCTATGATCAAGATCAATTTAACTATAGGTTTTATGATCCAGTTGACAAAAAACTCATCAGAAGCCGTGATGCCGTGTTTATTGAAAATGAGACTATTGAAGACATTGACAAAATGAAGAATAATGTTCCTGATTCCAATGATGGTTCATTAGATCTAAAATTAATTCCTCCAACACCGATGCCAAGACAAGTTGGAAAAGAAAGTCAAGTTAATTTACCTGATGAAGATAATTCTCTTATAGAAGCTGGTTCTGAAGATGAAGAAGATGATATTCATAAGCCAGAACCAATACCTGTGGCCTTCCCAATTCATCTAAGAAGAAGTGATAGAACAAAACAAACTTCTACAAGATATTCAACCAGTGATTATGTGTTACTTACTGATGAGGGAGAACCAGAAAGCTTTGAAGAAACCATGAACTGTGAATCCAAATAGAAGTGGATTGAAGCCATGCAAGATGAAATAAAATCTTTACATGAGAATAAGACGTTTGAATTGGTAAAGCTACCAAAAGGCAAAAGAGCTTTGAAAAATAAATGGGTGTTCATAATCAAGCACGAAGAACATTGTTCCAGTCCAAGATTCAAAGCTAGACTTGTTGTCAAGGGATTTCATCAAAGAAAAGGAATTGATTTTGATGAGATTTTCTCACCAGTTGTAAAGATGACATCCATCAGAATAGTGCTTGGGTTAGCAGTGAGTCTTGACTTGGAAATTGAGCAAATGGATGTCTAAATTGCCTTCATACATGGTGATTTGGAAGAAGAAATATACATTGAGCAACCAGAGGGTTTCAAACAAAAAGGAAAAGAGAACTTGTGTTTGCAGACTGAAGAAAAGTCTTTATGGCTTGAAACAAGCACCGAGACAATGGTATAAGAAATTTGAATCTATTATGGGAAAGCAAGGCTACAAAAAGACTACTTTAGACCATTGTGTTTTTGTGCAGAAATTCTCTGAAGGTGATTTTATTGTTTTGTTACTCTATGTGGATGACATGTTGATTGTTGGCCAGAATGTTTCCTAGAATTGAAAATTTGAAAGAGCAATTGAGAAAGTCTTTTGCAATGAAAGACTTAGGTCCAACAAAACAGATTTTTTGCATAAATATCATCAGAAACAGAGGTGCCAAGAAACTGTAGTTGTCACAGAAAAAGTATATTGAAAAAGTACTTCAAAGATCTAACATGGATAAAGCTAAATCGATTAGTTATCCTCTTACTAATCACTTTAAACTAAGTACTAAGCAGTGCCCTTCCATAGATAAAGAGAATAAATATATGAAAATGATTTCATATGTTTCAGCAGTTGGAAGTTTGATATATGCTATAGTATGTACACGATCAGATATTGCTCATGCAGTTGGAGTTGTGAGTAGGTTTCTTTCAAATCTTGGAAAAGAACATTGGGTTGCATTAAAATGGATTTTCAGGTATCTTCGAGGTACTTCCAAAATTTGTCTATCCTTCGAAGATGTCAAACCTGTGTTGGTTGGTTATACCGATGCAGATATGGCTGGTGACATAGACTCAAAAAGGAGTACTTCAGGCTACTTAGTTACATTTGCAGGTAGAGCTGTATCATGGCAGTCAAGATTACAGAAATGTGTTGTTCTTTCTACTACTGAAGCAAAGTTTATTGCAGCAACGAAAGCGTGTAAAAAGTTGTTGTGGATGAAAAAGTTTTTAAAAGAACTTGGTGTGCAACAAGACAAGTATCAATTATTTTGTGATAGCTAGAGTGTTATTCATCTTGGGAAGAATTCTTCATTTCATTCAAGATCCAAGCATATTGATGTGAGATATCATTGGATCAGAGATGTATTGGAGGAGAAGTCACTACAGGTTGACAAGATTCATACATATGAAAATGGATCAGATGTGTTAACAAAAATTCTGTCCAAAGAAAAGTTTGAGTTCTGTCGATCAACTGCTGGAATGGTGAAGCCCTCGATGTAGTCAGGAGGGGGAGATTTGTTGGTATTACCTTCTTATTGTGGGCTACCCAACTAGTGAATAATTACCTAATTTAGGTAAACAAACAAAGAAACATATGACTGTTTTTTTTTTGTGAAAAATATGGGCATATATTGATTTTGTCTAAACCATGTGATACATTTGCCTATAAATAAGCATAGATTTCAAGCATTCAAATCATCCAAATCCAATTTCAAGCTTCAATATATTTAGAGAAGTTCTCTGAAGAAACAAGTTTTGTGAGAGTTTATTTTGTGAGCTTTTGGAATTATTTTAAAAAGGGAAAGTGATAAAAATAGTGAAGAAAATTTATTTGGGGATACTTTTGGAAAATACAATGAGTGTCACTATTTTTATCTCACTTTGTATTGCCTCTATAATTGTTATTTTAGAAAAGACTCTCTTTGTACATACTATTTTATAGTGGAAGTAAATTTGGAATTTGAGAGGTGGACGTAGCCCAAAATTAAGGATAAACCATGTTAAATTATTGGTGTCATTTATTTCTTGAATATTTTATTCAGCATTTATTGTGAACAATTATTTCCAGTGTACCCAAAGAGAGAGTGCTCCCGTCTAGCAACAAAATTTCTTAGTTTATGCTTCTCACCTTAGTTTCTACTTTCTAGCACCAAGAATTATGCTAAAGTGTTGTATACACTTCTTATAGTGGTACGTTATGTAATAACTTGCTTTGAATAATTTTAAAACTTCTCATTTAATGCAATTTTGACTGTTAGTCGATTCATCAAATTAATGAATATTTCTTCTTCTTTTTTTAAAAAAAAAAAAAACTCTTCCTTAAACTTTCAAAACCACCCTTGCTTTCTTCTTCTGCCTTTTTATACTCTCCTGCGGATTTTCTTTTCTTTTTTTTTTCCTTTTTTTTTGTTTTTGTTTTTGTTTTTGGAACAAAAGTTCTGATGTGGATGAGGAGATAGTGTCATAGTGGCAGTAAGCTCATCTTCTGATTATAGTTGGGGCTTGCTGGTGGTGCCCTTCGTTTGTATTGCATTAATTCTACCCTTTGTTCTTCTTCTCTCTCTTTTTTTTTTTTTTTTTGTAAAAAGAAAATCTAAAGAATCCTTCATAAACGAAAATTAACCGACCTTAGCCCACAATTCATCTTTATTATCTCTGACAAATTAGGATATAAAGTATTGAAAGTCATTAATGTTTTTAGACATTAATGAGGATTTAACTTGATTAAATCTGTCTTATACTATTTTCAAAAAAAGAAAAAGAAAAAAGAATAAGCTATATTGCGAATCAAGTGAGAAAGATTTAAAGTGGCATCTTTTACATATATATCTTGTTAATATTCTTAGCTGACAATATGCAAGTTCCTCTTAATTAGGTGACCAGATGGATTCAGTACTCAGTTAGAGAAAAACCCTTAAGGCTTTAATTCAGTATAGATGGGACTTGGGACTTGGTTCTTGAAGGAAAGTTTTTATATGAGTGTGTGTATAAAGAATACTTTGCATTTCTGCTATCCCACATCGAGAATATAGCAAGTAAAAGAACCCTTTATATGGACCGGAGAGGAAGCCAATGACCACGACCTTACTTGAACAGGATCTGTTCTATAGGCTCGTACCTCTGTGTCCTTGAGTTCTAAGGAGACAGGAAACCAAGCCTGGTGGATGAAATATGGCCACCTGACCAGGGCGTGATTAACAGACCAACTGGCCCTCGGGCTGGAAGGGCAGTAGAGGATCGTTCTTGGCTGGGTTCATCTTGGCTAAGATGGTCGGGTGGCTGTCTGACAGGCTTCCAAACTTTTTTAATCCTTTTCTCTCTAATCTTCCCTTTTTATTTTTTAGAGCCTGATCAATACGCAAACAACACAGCCGTGGGTGTCCAACAATGCACTTAGCATCAAATTAATGTTTGTGATATTCTTAAAGTTTCAGTTCTCATTAAGCTTTTGTCTTTGTGCTGCTTTTCCGTCCTTAGTCCCTTTTTTTTTTCTTCTAATCTTTAGTTGGTTAACTACTTTATCATTCTTCGTGTAGCATTAGACCAATAAAATGTCTAGTGTTTCAATGACCTGATTTGGAATTTTGAATAGAATTGCACGCCTAAATTTGTCCATTCCATTCAAGTTGTGGATGCTGTTTTTTGTGTTCTCTTGAAAAGAAAATTTATAAGGTGTGATTTGATAAATATGGTATAAGGAATTGCCAAATGGATAGAGAGGTACGAGCCTATACGAATTATTTTACTCCAATTTTTTTCTTTTTAATTACGAGTTCCATTCTCAATTAGAAGTTTTTGGGTCAAGTCTTTTAAAATGTAAAAATTAATCGATACTTCTCTTCTCCGAAACTGGAAATTACATGGATGATTTAAACAAGAAGAATAATCCAGCAAACTTTGGATAACTTTTAGTGTTTTTTTTGTTATAAGTTGGAGTTACACTTTCTTGAGTTCCCCCAACATTTAATTATAAAAAATAAAAAATCTTGACTTCAAGCCAACTTTCCTATCATGGGTTTTAAAAAAAAGTCGAAATAAAATTTGGAAGCAAAAGAGAGCTAAGAGCACTCAAAATATTTAGATTTGATAATACATAAGTTTTATTTTATTTATTTGGTGAATTATATGAAATACATGGAGTTTTATTTTTCACCCTTACAGTAGTCCGGCTTCTTCCCTCGAGGAGAAGGCCATTTATAATTAATTATTGTTCAGCATAATCCATGGTGGTACCCTCCAACGGGGACCAGTGATTATGATAAATCTTCTAGCTGTGAAATGATACTGGCAAAGACTTTGTAACCCAGGCTCATGTCTGAAAGAAGGCAGTATTCATTATTGGCATGGTATGCATCAGTTAAACCTGCAATTTTTTTAAATTTTTTTTCCAGAGAAGAAAATCAATTCAGCATGACATGTAGGAAATCAGATTGCATAATATTAGTATTACAACTAAATGATCATAAGTTATTCATTATAGTTACTTGATGGAATCCATTGTGCGAATAAGTGATATGCAAATATTTATTTAAATTTAGGTGAAAATAACATAAATAAATTCAAGTGAACTTAGTTTATCTGTCCTACTTAAACATTTCTGCTATTATCATTCAACAAAATTTGGATGATTAAGAAGAATGAGAATCATACCATAGCCAACGCATTGAACATCGTAGCCTTTATCCTGCAAATCCTTTACAAGTGGCAAACTACCAGTAAGGGAATAGGGTTCGAGAGTGCCAATCACCTCCTTAGTAGCTGTGGCTAATACTTCGTAGCCAACGGAATTAAGATTACATGCAATTCCAGAATATGCCTCATCAAAACTTATTTCGATCCTGAGGGGGAAGAAAATGTAAAACTTGAAATCAAGAATCATGGAATACTTTTTATATAAATATATTGAACAAGAGCTGGAATTTTATTATCTGCAGGTGCCTATACTGGAGAAATATTTTCATTACGAAATGAAATTGCACGCAAATTACATACTTTCCCCTCAAGTTTTCATCTGGTAACACATATTTTGAAACAGGGCCACGAGTATCAAGCTCTTCTATGTGCTCATTTATGTATTCAACATACTCCTGTAACATCGTCATGACATCCGACACTCTGGAAAGAAGTATAAATTTTCAAAATTAGAACTTTTTGTCCCAACTTCTTATTTGAAAAGTGAAGGAGAAAAGGCAAGAATTGGTTGCAAAGATCAAAATTTCAAGAAACTTCATGGCCTTAGTTGTCACACCCTAGACCCGCATCTATGGGCCTGCGGGTCCAGGGCGTGACATTAGTATATTGTATATGAAGGACAAAAGCAGTTGATCCTTACTCATAAAATGGAGTCAACCTGCAAAAAAAGTAGAGAGCCATTGTTAGAATTTTGTTTTCATAATTAACACAAGAACTTAAACAACAGTCTACTGAGAAAATTTACCTAACATCCCCAGAAATGGTACACTCAGCTGGAATTTGATTGATCCCACCCCCTGGGTCTGCAATGGACATGATTTATATTTTCAGAAAATGGAAGTCACCGGACAGAAGAAATTTAACCTCAAATTCTTTGTTTCGTTGACGAACTTACATTCCCATTGTGTCGGTTTCATGGTTGATGGTATTGAAAATTTATAAACTGGTTCCAGCTCATGGGCAGGGTATTTTTCATAGAACTTTAACTGGATAACTTTCAGTGCTTCCATTGATAGCTCCAAGGGATTGATAGCCTATGAGTAAAGTTCAACAACGTTAAGAAAGAGAAGGGATAAAAAAAAGGGGTTTAATTGTACCAAGAACTAGTCTCTTATACGACCATGAGACCAAACTAATTACTACCTTGTCAGGCATACCACTGTGGAACAGCTTTCCAGTTGTCTTAAGCTTCCATGGAATCATGCCAGCAGTTCCAATACAAGGCTGTTTATCAGATGTGTCAATCCAATATCTGTCAAGGGGAACAGAGGCCGCAAATGATCAAATGAAAGTTTTGAAATATTCTAGGGCTAGACATATGGATTTTATTAAGGAATACTCAAACTCAGCTGCATATCATGAACTACAAGGAATATACTCCCTATGTACATCCCTAATAAGATATCAACTTTTGGCTGAATGCAAAAAGATAATGAGAAATTTTGAGTTAATAAATTTATTGCAATATCCATATTATTAATGTGATTATATTAGTAATGAACTACATGATTAAGTGGAATATAAATCTTTTACTCTAAATAGACTTTTAGTAAAATTTTATATAAAAAATATTTTTATTTTCAAAGAGTGAAAATTTAATTCTTACATAAAAAAAAAAAACAATATTGACATTCAATTTTTGAAGACGAAGGGAGTAATAAAGTACTAACAGAGGGCCATATTTTGATTTATCAAGCCATCCGTTCTCCATCAACGCATCCACACCAACCCCAGGAATAGATGAGTTTTCTTCACTAGCAATGAAGATAGCAACAACAGTATATTTCAGTTGTGGCTTTTTCTCCCCCAACTTCTTCATGAGTTCAGCTATAAGAGCAACATGACCTAAGCAATCAGTAGTTCCACGTCCCTGGAGTCTGTCTCCATCAATGCTCAACGAAAAAGGATCGAAATCCTATATGCCAAAGAAATCATCTTAGTATCTAACATGAAAGACTTTTACTTAATTAGCTTTTGTACAATAACATTTTTCCAAAAGACTAATACAAATAAAAATGTATTCAACTATTTGTCACATATTTTCACAATTCAACATTGAATATTATTACATAGTTGAATTAAACTTATCGTTACCTCTTAACCTTTTAACCTTTTAGATGATAGTGAAAATTTAACATGATACTATGCATATGAGATGAACATTTAACAAACCTTCTATTTTCCTTGAACACGAATAGATCAAACTAAAAATAATCACAAGTCATTCTAAAAAGTTAAATTTTTTAAAGATGATAAACAACTCATAATTTCAAAACACATACCCATTCAGAGCTATTGGCAGTAACGACGTCCATGTGCATGCCAACAAAGGAGACAGTTTTGTTAGCCACAGTTCCAGGGTACTCCACAATAAGGTTACCTCTATTGGGCTTGTAGGTGACATGGTTGATAATTAGTGGACCACCGCCGGTGGTGGTGCTGAAAGGGAGGAGCTTTTCTATTACGTGTGTAACAATTCTGTCCTCCTCAGGGATCAGGTCCGGTGGGTTGTTCTGTACGTACTCTGACTCGCCTATCAGTTTAGACAAAAGGGTCACGTATGTTTCCTTGTTCAGGTCGCCTAGAATTTCCTTTACTGAAGAAGCCATTGCTAATCACAGACCAAAGAAGACAAAGAAAAATAATGGAAATCTTGAAGTGGGTTGTGGAATGAGTAGTGTGGAGCAAAACCTGCAGAAATTGTACTTATATAGAACCAAGATGATGACCTAATTACATCTTTCTCCCTAAAAAAAAACAAAATTACATATTTTTCCCTCCAAGACTGGGAGCCGAAATAACAATGTTCTAGCACATGAGAATGCTTGTCTTTTCCCATAGTTTTATCTGAAACACTTATATTTTATTCTATCTCATTTGCTTAAAATATCACGTGTTCTTTTCATTTAATTACTCTTGTGGTTTATGGTGGTTAGCACGGTTGGAATTGTTTGTTCCACTCTCTTTTGTTTCTGGCTCCTTTAAAATAGCATGTCAAGTGTTTCACTCGTAACAGTTTTTTATTTAATTCTATAATAGTTTTTTATACAAGAGAGACATTTTTATATTATCATAAAGAAAATAGAAAAAGAAATGGAGAGTGAAACATTTTTATGTGATAATTCTATGTAAATGTAGTAGAAAATGAGACAAAAAGAAATTGCTGATTCAAAATATGTAGGCTTAAATAAAATATATATGCCAACCTACTCGATTAAGTCTCACTGACCACGACCACATGTACAAACACACTAAAGTGTCTTATACAAAGTGTATAAACAATGATTTGGAATGCATAAAATGTGCTGAATTTATTATAGTGTTACAGAAGACAAAACCCAATCGCAACTTAGGTGAAAGGCCCAGAAAGAATCTTTGAAAGATTAGGACAGGACAAAAATGCAATAGAAAGGCAAAATGTTTACGGGTTAAAAATGATTTGTATTGAACAAAACAATCCCCTCAAAAAAAAAAAAGAACAAAACAAATATTGAAATCGTGGATTTGTCATCCCACAGCTCCCTATAGTATCCTGCCACGGTCTCTGCACAAAACAGGACCCCATGGCTCTTTCCCTTTGGAATTTCATAAGCCCCCGCCCAATTAATATTTTGTCTTTTCTGTTTTTTTTTATATAAAAAAACTCTAAGATCATTATCTTTGACTTGCCCATATACAAGTCCAATTATAAAAGCCCATATAGTTTGGATTAATGATTTGATCGTAAATTATCGTAAATGAATAATAATTTATTATAAATAAGTTACTATATTATTTATTTTACTATCATGTTTAATATTGAAATATTAGATTCATTTTACTATCATGTTTAATATTGAAATATTTAGAGATATGAAATCTTTAAATTAATGAGATTAAAAACTCAAATCATGTGGACCTTATTATAAGGAATATCTCCTAAGTTGAGCCAGACTCAAAACTTTGTCAAGGGCCAAAGGTCTCGAGTATGTGTGAACTCAATAGGGATCTTGGCCTTATAAGGGACCATCTCAATTCATGTTTCTAACGTGAGCCAATTAATATTAAAGTAAATATTTTTATTATAAATAAGTTACTATATTATTCATTTTACTATCATGTTTAGTAATTAGTTCAACTCAGGCTAACTATTCTCATTTTTACAACTTATGGTGAACCTGTTTTTTTTACTATGAAAATTGTCAAAAGTTGACATCGAAATAAGATAGAATATGATTTTTTAAAGAGTTATTTGATCACATATATTGAAAAATTAATTGAACAAACATTTGATGATGATTCAATTATTGATGAATTTGCTGATATGAAAGAAAAAATATTACAATTTAAATTTTCAAATCAAAAAATACTTAATAAAAGTATATTTAAAATACAATATGAAACTCAAATGTTTAAATTTTAGCTCTGTTTTTAAAAATAAGTAGACAGATTTTGAAAAATAAAATGACAAAAGAGTTCATGCATAGTCTCTTTTTCTTCTTTGAATCAAACAATTTGATCCCCTTCCCCCCCCCCCCCCGGTTCAAATGAAGATACTTAAATAATTGTACAACTTTTAAATCATTTCACCCTCAAAGTTTGGAGAGTTATTACTTTTTGAGTTTTAGGCCAAAAAGTATTAAGAACGTTTATAAAAGATGGGTCTAAATTAGTAGTATGTTATCAATTGAGATATAATTCCTTTTCTCTTTGTTATCTAATTGATTAATTATATGTTTTTTTAAAACTCTAAAACTTTTAATGTCTTAATTTTGATTAACAACAAACAATGATGAAAACTAATGTTTTGATTGTATAAGTATTGGTATTTTAATATTCATATGTCTAATTCATGTAAGATTCAAGTTTCAAGTCTTCAGAAAAGATTGTATGTTGTCAAGCGTTGAAGATAAGCAGTTTCTGGATTAGATAGGATCTAGAGGTGTAGTATTATTTTTCACTTAAATATCTTTAAGTCTATCTTTATGAGTAATAATTTCTATAAGTTGCTAAATTAAAGTGAAATATTTTTCAAAATGCAATTTATAAAGGTAAAACATGACTTGGGTATTTGAAATGATTTTTAAAATGCATGCATATACTTAAAATTCTATAAAATATATTCCACAAACTCTTAGAGTTGATTGTAATCTTGTATTGCATTATTTGAATGTATGTGCGGTCGACTTGACTGCATGTGTGGTTGACCACATATCATGCGGTCGACCATACTACTTAGTTCATCGTCCGCAAAATGTCCAGACCTCTCTGGTACACTTGCGGATGATAGTGAATTCGACCGGACTACTCAACTCATCGTTCGCATAATGTCCAGAGTTCTCTAGAACATTTGCGAATGATGGTGCAGACGACCCATCTGATATGCGGTCAACCGCACTTCTCTTGAGTGAGATTCAAATAGTCATACCGTTGGTACATACATATAAATACCAATTGTTTAAAAAACTCAATATCACAACTTTTTGAGCAAAAATCTAATTTTTACTCTATATAGAACGTCTTGAAATTATTTTGAAACCCTTTCATAACATTTATATTATGAAAATCATCCAAGAAAGGTATTTACTAAATCATTGGTGTTCTTGAAGTAATCTAGAGGAACATATTACTCAAGGAGGTGTTTATGATTCAAATTGAAATATCTTCACATTAAGGTGATATCTATATCAAACTCTTTTTATTCTTATCTTATAAGTTTTAATCAATGTTGCATTGAACTTAAAACTCTAAGGGTTAGAGTAAGCCTTGAATTATAGATAGTTGTGATTATCTTAAGTGTATATATTTCATTAATTGTTGTATTAGAGATTAGTGGTATAATCAAGGTTGTATTGTAAAACTCAAAGAGTTGGGTGAACCTTGATTGAGTAAGAGGTTTGTGTTGTAAAACCCTAAGGTGAATTGGGTGAGACTCTTTTGTAATCTCTTGTGCTAAATTAATGAAAGGTTTTGTGAAATCCTTGAATAGATAGCTCAAAGTAGTGAATTAGGTATTGTTAGATAAACCGAACTACTATAAATCGTTGTGTTCTTTGTTAATTTCTTGAACACATTATTTTACATATTGTTTGATCACTGAGTGTCTGTTATTTGTTGTTTTAAAAAGCATTATTAGAATTAAAGTTTAAAAAAAATCGGATAAAACCTAATTCATCACCTTTTAAGTTTTTCAATTTCATCATTTAATGATATTATTATTTTATTTCAAAAATGGCCTTTTGGAATTTTGTATTTGGATTGGAACTTGGGATGCAAAATTTCTTTTCTTTTCTTTTTTTTCCTTTTTTGAATTCAAAGAGAGAAAGTGAAAAAAAAATGAATGTAAATATTTTTTAAGGAAAATATAAATTCATCTCTAAGATGAATCAGCCGAGGAAGCTGATATTATATTAGAAGGGTAATTTGAATACCGGCCATTCTAGAGGGAATAAAGAGGCTAAGCATGGACACGCTAAATAATAAGAGGGTGTTTTTCTCTCTCTTTAACATAATTAACATTGAAAGAGCTAAACTTACAAATAATATCTCGAACTACATCAAGGACATGACCTATTGGTGAAAAATCGTAAACACCATAGTCAAATTTGAATGTAAATTTGATGCTAAAAATTGTTGGCTGAAGAATCTACCAGAAAATCACTTAAATGGTACCTAAAAGTATGCATATTTATCAATAAGATATCATAAAAAAAAATTAATCCTACTTGTTTAGGATAAATCGCTACTTTAGTCCCTTAAGTTTTCTTTTTTAGCCGTTTTGACTTTTTTATGTTATTTAAATTTTTTGATCCCTTAACAATTTATAATTGGCTACTCATTTGTAAGTTGAAATTTTAAAAGAAAAACATATGTAAATTATCCTAAAAAAGAATCCATCTAATCTACATTTTTTTCTTTTGGAAATTTTATTAGATTTGGCCTGAAAAGGACTTTTGGCATATAATAACTTAATTCATCAATTTACCCTTAAGTCATTCTTAACCATTTTAGTCTTTCATGTTTTTTATTTTTTAAAACTTTTTTTAACCCCTTAACAATTTTTAATTGATTCTTATGTGTGTTCAAGAATATATGGGGGGAATAAATAGTTGTTTATTAGATATTATTTTATTTTCAAAATTAGGGAAAGAAAAAAAAAACCAAAACCATAGTAGAAACCAATCAAATACACCTAAATTCCTGTCACCAAATGACGGATCTGGATTTGAAAAATAGCTAATTTGTGTTTAAAGTGCCATCCCTTAGAAAGTCAAAATAGTAGAGAAAATCATCAACCTAACTTTTTGTTTTTTCCCTGCCAGAAAATAGAAATAAATAAACAAAAAAAAAAAAAGGTTCGGTGTAGCATATGGGCCACTTTGCATAAGTCTATTGGGCTGTATCCCCTGAACAAAGACTAAAATCAATTAGCAGCTTCATGAGCCCATCTGCCAATTTAGAGGAAGAAGGATAGACTTAAAACCCAATAATCAAGGTTGTTTTTATTTTTATTTTTTAATTGTTGCACGAACGAGACTATCTGATTCAATATAGAAAGAGTGTAGATTTGACTGCAATTCAAGACAATATCTCTTTCAAATGGACCTAACCCATATAATCTATATTTGGCATATTTATTTTAGTTTATTTTATGAATATTTTAGAAATGAAAGATTATAGATTTTAAATTATGAACTATTTTCCATTTGTAGTTATAAACTTTTATATTTTATTTTAACTTTTAATAGTTCAATACTTTCTTTTATTTTTTATTATGGAATTTTATCTTTTATTTTAACTTTTAATAACTCAATTTTTTTAATTATAAGTCTTCCAATGAATAAAAATTATCTTCCAATCAAAACAACATCTACCCTCAACTATTTCAAGGGGATTTTCGAGAAAAAATTTTTTAAAAATCCATCCCCATGACTTTTTCAGCCCTTTTTCTTATTTTTTTTCCTAACTCATTTCCTTTCTTGAACAAGCTATGGGAATGGAATTTTTTTAAAAAAAAATACTATGAAATAATTAATGGTAGACGTTATCCTGGTTGGAAAAGAAATTTTACTCATTGGAAGGCCCATAATTAAAAAAAAGTATTGAACTATTAAAAGCTGAAATAAAATATTAGGATACATAACAAAAAATAAAAGAAAGTATTGAGTTATTAAAAATTGAAATAAAAGATAAAGGCCCGTAACTACAAATCGAAAATATTTCAGAGCCTAAAATCAGTAATATTCCTTTAGAAATTAAGAATATTTCTGTAATTTTTATCTTCACAATGACTTCTTAGAGTCTTTATTATTAATGTTCATTATAAATTCTACATTCAGAAGTTATCGATGGTGGTGAACAGAATTCTACATATAATTCTCATTCAATCACATAAATAAGTTTTTTTAAATTAATTTTCAATTAAAATTACAATCTACAATAATTTATTAATTATATTTTATAATATTATCAATAATATGAAAGTTAAAATGTATAAATCAATTTTCAATTCTCAATAAAAAAATTATTATCAAAACATATCTTTATTTCAAAATAAAATAAAAAACTAAATCCTAAAATTTTGACATGCTGGACTGGGCGGTTCAAATTACCACATCTATTCACGCAATTAAATAGCGTGAATCCTGACAAGAGCAGTCTTCTTCACAGTATTGTGGTCAGCCGTCCATGCAGTTGAAGATAAGGAAAAAGAGGGTGATGATGATTATTACTGGATATTCGAGCCCATGCACTTGAAGAAGACTGAACCTCTAAACCACACTACATGCACTCATTGCTGTTTTTTGACCCCACTCCACCTCACTCAGTACCATACAGTTTTATACAATGGCCATTTAATCCAAGGAGAACTTGGACGATAATTTTTTCTTGTTTTTTTTTTACTCAGGTGCTTAAGCTTGTGTCCAATTAATTTTCAGAGTGAATGATTTTCTCTTATAGTTTACTGACTATATAAATTAAATACTGAGTAACTTGTACACATTGGAACGTGACTTTCAGTTCATTCTACCCTTCTCGGAACAATATATCCCGTTGTAAACTCCCATTCAAATACTACAAATTAAGCTTATTAGATCTCCGGGAGATACGGCCTTTTTTTCTCTTTTTCTTCCTTTCTGATATAATCTCTGCATCAGATATAAAAAGTTACTTTTACTTTACTATACGAATTTTTGTCGATATTAGTCTCCTCCCAGCTTTTCCTTCTTCTCTTCTCCTATCTCAGTTACGTATATAGATACTACTCATCATCCACCTTTTTTCACTTACCGAATCTTTGTCGATATTTAATGTCAGCGGGCCGCACAATAACACTTGTCTATATCCCTCAGTCTTTCTCGCTCTCTCTCTCTCTTAGAGCACTAGGATTTCTTTTGTTTTGTTTTGTGTGGCCATTTTCGATTCAGCGTGGGAGATTTGCTTTTTAAGTGTTTTGTGTTTTTTTGTCAGCTTAGAATATTGTTTCATTTCCTTTTTCTTTGCTGGTTTCTTAGGGGCTTGGAGAGGTTATTTATGAAGTGAAGCCATTATGAAGATGGATAGTATAGTACATGTTAATATGTGATTCAAGAATTTCGAATAAGTTGGACAAATTAGAAGATCAGTTCAATGTACTATCTGTTAGAACCTCTTCTAAAACATAAATATTTTAGAAGGGGTTGATAGATGTGTTGATCTTCTAGTGGTCAAGTGAGTATTGCTGCTTTGGATAGAATTTTGAATCTTCAGGGCTTTCTTTTTGTATTTTGTTTCATAATTGCTGCTTCTGTATATACTTCTTAGTTGTATCTTTTTTGCTTCTTTGGTTTCACTACTGTATTGCTGTTGGGATTCTGCCCACAGATCCTGCTTCTAATAATATCTGTTATCGCCTTTAATTTTTTTTTAAAAAAACATAAATATTTTGATCATGTAGTTTGCTTTGCTCAGATTATCTTCTCACTTTGTTAGCAAGTTGTTGTACGAGATGGGTTTACATAATGTCCATCTTCAACTACCCGTTATATATGATTCTCTTGTCATAAAAATATAATAAAACATTATTGATTCTAGATTTATGTGCCCTGAATTGTGACTTGCCATATGTGATATTCATCCAAAAAAGAAAAAAAGAAAACTTACCTTAGGTTAAGAAATGCTCTCTTCTTTTGGAATTGAACAATTCACTTACCTAAAATAAACAAAATTTTTATTTAAAATTTCACTAATAAACTCTTTAATTTAAGAAATTATATCTCACTAACTTACTATTAGTCATCCTTCTAACTATATTAATAATAAAGATAAATGATCAATCTTTATTTTTTAAAATCAATGATGCTTATTAATTTTTAGAAGAAATCAAATATTGTTGGCATTCAATTCAAAATGGAGGGATTACAAGTCTACACAAACAAACTTGAAAATCTTAGGGGGTTTTTGCCTCTTCCAATCATGTTTCGACATCTAATGTCTCTCAGCTAACGTATTCTTTCTACACTCATGATATAAAGAAAGGGCTATAAATACTTTGTGGACACTGAATTCATGGTTCTGAGATATGTGAGTTGAACCATCTCATTCAAGAATGAGAGGTAGAGGCTCTAAAAGTGTGGGGAAAGAATAGGGGGACCAAAGCATCGGTGCTGCCAATTACTTAAAATCTCTCGGTCCTATTCTGATCCCTTAGCTGGCCCTGAATCTCTTACCAAATTTTTCTAGTGGTCCACTCTAGCTATGTATCATGATTTATTTAGTACTATGAAACCATTTTCTTCTTAAGAAAACATGAATTTTAGCTCAAGAGATTGATTTATCTTTGCCAAGCTATTGGAATGGGAAAAGAAGAGAGAATATACATAGTTATTCGCATGCAAGAAGAGCATCAACTTCGAGATGGCTTCAAAAAGAGTTACATTAGCTGATGGCTTGAAAAGAGTAGAATATATAATTAGTTGAGCAATGTCTTTACTCGACTTTATCATCACTATTTTATAGTGTTATATATTACTCCCTCCCTCCATGAATAGTTTTGGAGTAATACATACATACATACATACATATATATATATATATATATATACACATGTGTGTGTGTACATATATAAACACAAACCTGACTTTAATTAAGTCACTCGACAAATCTGATCTTCACCCTTAATTTCTTTCTATTGAAGTGGTCTCCCTTAAAGTTTTGACTGATGAAGTTTTTTTATAAAAAAATAAAAACAAATCATCATTTATTGCATTCCTCTTCAATGCAAAGTCTCGGATACACAATGAGTACCTCCTCTATCACACCATGTTTTAGGTGGGAGGAGCGGCACAGGTATGTTACCAGAAAAGCAAGAACACCTTGCCCAAGAAGCACAATCTTAATTATGTTTAAGATTAAAATTCTTTACTTATCCTTTTATCTCCCATTCTAAGACCTTCGATATAAATAAATTCACTTGTTACTTGAGATTGAGATTCATGAATAATCTTGAGCGCAAAAGATTGGATTTGGGGTAAGAGTGGGAGGATGTACACACCTTTTTAGGCATGGATGTGATAGTTGAAGGTGGTCCTCTCATGATTTTATGGATTAGGAATATATATTGAATAATTTGTATAACAAGGGTTAAGTTCGTAGGTGAATTTCTCTCCTCTATTTATTTTGCATTTGTATTTTTGTTGGTCTAGTGGAGGAGGGTATCTTCAAAGAGGATGACGACCCATGGGGATGTTTGTCTGTGCCTCAGTACTTAATAGGGTTGATAGCTTAAATTTCCAGTATGTGGGCATTTAAGTACTCTGAACGTGAATATACAACATATTTCTGTTATCTTCAGGGAAGATATAGATGTTCCATATGGAACATTGAATGGACATATTTATCTTATATACTTGTTTGATTTTTACATAATTGAATGTTCGTATTTATATTTTGAAATGTCTGATATTAAATATTTATTTTTTAAAAATAAATATTTTTTTTCACTCATATTAGTTTCAATTTCATCTGAATTTGTTTTATTTATGATACATAACTATTCTTCCTTCTATGCTGAAATATTAATTAGGGAAATATATATATATAGGGATTCTTATCACTACTTTCTTCAATTCTCATCACTACTTCCTGCAGCATTAATCTATGACTCGGTCTTCATACTTATTTAAATATTAACTAATGAAGGATTTGATCTAATCCTGTTTACATCCAAAAATAGGAAAGAAAAAGAGTTCGATTATACAATGTTTTTTTTAATTCAGGATTCTAAAGATAGCTGATATTCGAGTAAAGAATATTCCATACATCATATAGTTGGTATAACCCAAAGTTTAAGAATTAGAATATTTGTGCTTAGATTCCTTTTTAAATTTACTTTGCACTTCACCTTCTTCAAGAGTGTTTGATTACCCAAACACCTAATGAATCCTATACTTTTGACCATTCAAGAATATCAGCTATTTTTATTTACATGAGATATTATAACCCCCCCTCCCCCAACACCCCATAAAAATTGTTTGACTCATTAATTAGAAGGTAGGATGTTTTGAAAATGTAAAGTCGCTTTAAGTACATTGTTATATAATTAAGGGAATACAAAGATATAGGCTATTAAATTATTTACGATTTAATATCTTTTTATATTCTAAATTTTTATATCCTCGATAATGTTTTAGTAGCTTTTTATACGCACACAGTGGTGGTGTCTCTACAGTCCATTTTAATTATAAAATGAGAAGTTGAATTAGTTAGTACACAAATTTGGATGTAAAATGTATTGAAGAATACATCATCAACGAAACCACCATGTGTAGTGATGGATGGATTTAAAACTTAAAAAAAAATATTGAGGATATAAAAAGTTAAAATAAAAAATATAAGTATAAATGATAAAAATTGTAAAACAGTTTAGTTGCATATTTTTCTATTTTTCCTTTAACTAATACCCATTATTATATACTAAAATAAGGAAAGTCAAGAATGATCTCTTACAAGTAAATAGTTTAATTTTTATAAATGCTCGTAAGAATATTCCTTGAATTGATTCACATATTTCATGTTCTTGATGTATAAAACACACACACAAACTCATACATCTCTGGCTTAGTATGCTTATATCTGTGTAAGAATATTCCTTGAATTGATTCACATATTTCATGTTCTTGATGTATAAAACGCACACAAACTCATACATCTTCAAAATAAATGATATTGTGGCTCTTTTATTTTGTTTAAAAATATTTGACTTTTTACATGATATTTTCTAATTGTATCCCCATTTAAGTGGTGAGAGGATAAGAGTGAGTATTTGAAGAGAAAGAGAATCAGAGATTGATTAGAGTATATATTAATGGTAGATGTGAAATGCAATACTAAAACTTGTATTGTTTTTTGTTACGGAAAAATTAGGATTATTCCTAAATCTAAATTGGAAGATTGATGGCAATTTATTTTGAAGATAAAAAGATATGCTATATCTTTTTATGAGCTATCTTTGGAGATAAATCTTTATTGGTTAAAGATTAGGAAGTCTAGAAGGACAAGAATATTGGAAGATATTGGAAGATATTGAAGTATATCCTTGATTGATTCCTATTAGGAGAATGACAAGAATATTGGAAGATATTGGAAGATATTGAAGTATATCCTTGATTGATTCCTATTAGGAGAAGGATTGTTTGGAAGAGACTTCTAACTCTATATAAAGAAGATGTTCGTGCAGATTTATTTGAACCGAATGCAATAATAGAAGAAGGTGAATATTGAGAGAATCGGTTCAAAGGTTGTGAAGCAATAATCAGTGGCACAATGCTGAGAAATTGCTGAGCAATAGTTCGAGTTTATTCTATGTCTATGTGTGCTTATTGATGATACTCGAACAAGTAGAAGATTATTCTTTGTTTTGAACAAGTCCCTTAGTTGTTGAATGGCATTTTCGAGTTGACTACTTAATCAAGTTGTTGGATTAAGTAGTTTATTGAATGGTGTGAAATCGAGGCTGTTTTATTCAGCAATACTATAGTGAGGAGCTATAGTGATCGAGTGATTAGTTTGCAAGGAGTAGTCATAGGGAAAATTGTATTGAATCCCTTTGTACTTTTGAAGAGCAAACTAATCTGGGTGAGGGCCCCGCAGACGTAGACAAGAGGATTGTCGAACTGCGTTAACAAACGTTTTTGTGTGATTTACGTTTTGTTGAATTGTTTTTCAGGTTAAGTCATAGTTATAACTTCCAACGAGTTATAACTGATTGTTTGTATACTCAGCGTTTCTTTCAAGTGGTATCAGAGCAGAGTCACCGACGTTGCAGTTGCTGCCAATTGGTGAGATCGTGGGAGAAACAGACGTTGAGTTATCAACATGAATACACAAGGACCGCCTTCATCCAAGCCTCCTATTTTGACAAGTACGAATTATCCTTTATGGAAATCTCGTATGTATGCTTACATCAGTGCACTAGGATAACTATGCTTGGAGAGCAGTTGTTAGTGGATGGACAGAACCAGTGGAGACTGAAACTACTGCTTCAGGTGTCATTGTTACTATGGCAAAAACTCCAGATAAGTGGACTGAACTTGAGCATGGCATGTGTCATGGAAATTTCAAAGCATTGAATGCCATATTTGGAGCTGTTGATCAAGACCAATTCAGACATATTCAAGGATGTAAACTTGCAAAGGATGCATGGGAAAAACTAGAGATCATACATGAAGGTACTGAGTTGGTTCGTGATGCAAAACTTCAACAATTAAATGCTGCCTTTGAAGATCTGAAGATGAAAGAAGATGAAAATATCGATGAGTTCACACTCAAACTCAGAGATATGTCAAATCAAGCGTGTGGATTGGGACAAAGTTGGGATGAATCTAAGCTTGTCAAGAAATTGCTTAGATCCTTACCCAAGAGGTTTATTCCAAAAATTGCTGCTTTGCAAGAGATCAAGAAGACCGATGACATCAAGTGGGATAATTTGGTTGGCTCTTTACAACAGTTTGAGACTCAATTTTACAGTCGTAAAGAATCAAAGGGAATTGCATTAGTTGCTGAAGCTATGAAAGGACTTAATGAATCAGATTTGGATGATGATGAGAATATTGCATTGATTACCAAGAATATCTCAAAATTTCTGAAAAGAAGGAATCCAACAATAGATCTTGTTATAGCTGTAGTTTTCCTAATAACGCGAATGTCAGCTATAAGCCGGCCCCTTCAGCAGAATTAAAGACTTCTATATATAAAAGCTAGTTGGATAGACTCATAGAAGTTACCATCTAAATACTAAGAAAATTGGTTATTAGAAAAGACAAAAAGGCAAGTATATACAACTACAATGCACTACAAATCACACAATAAATATTAGTAATAAATATGAATAGACCTCACATTAATTAGTGACTAACCAAACCAAAGAAATACTCCTATGTCTCTTCTTTTTTCCTCTTTTTTTGGTGAAAGGCAGATTATTATTATTATTAAAAGGCAAATATATTCTTAACAAGTTCAAGAGGGAGAATCCCTCTAGAATTGAAGTAGAGTACAAAGAACAGCTACAAAAAAAATGCTGATCCTAATAATAGAGAGTGAAAGAGACTAAGAATTACCAAGAAGCCATTTTCCTAGAACAACAAAAGCAAATGGGGATTCCTTGAAAAAATGCAAAAAGGAAAGTTACCTCACCATCTACTTACCATGTAAAATAAATAAATATATAAACTCATAAAATAATCAATCAAGGAAAATTGACTAAACCCAGCTTATACATATTATTACCTAGAAAAAATCCTAGATTACATAAATGTTATAAGCAAATTTCTATAATATTTTTCTAATTTATTTGTAATAGTTAATAAATTAGAGATGCCACATGTGTTATAGATATATATAATGCGCCAGACATAATAATCCCCACGGAAACTAATGCCAAACACTTTTTACTCAGAGGTCAATAACAGAAAATGACACTGCACTGCAACTTCTTCAGGTCTCCTTCTTAACCCTAATTATAATTTTTCACCTTTTACTTTGACTTTGGAGCTTCATTTTCTTTCTACTAATTTACAGTCTCAAATTTTTTTTCCCCTTCTTCCTTCGGTTCTTTAATGTTCATCCCTTTCACTTTGACAAGAAAAATAGCAAAATTAAAAACAAAAATCTCACAATATAAAGCTAATTAAGCTGTAGGTTACACTGTACTTGATGATGAGAGGGAGAACTCTCTCTCGATCAGAATAGGAACCACAAACAAATTGCACACTTTTTTTTTCTCCCTTTAGCTATAATGATGGTGGGATTATCTGCGGCCAAGCCGTAACTCCAGATCAAGTTCTTCAATGGCTGAATCCTTCTTGATCTCTCCATTATCCGGAATATTGTTATCGTTGCTATTTGAAGCTGAAGGTTCAGTGTTATTAGATTCATGACAAATTGATGAATTATTGATGCTCTGTGGTAGTGTAATTGGAGGGCAAGGGGGTATCAAATTATTGACTTCAAATGGAGATGAGGTTGAGAGAAAATTAGACGGTGAATCCATGCAAGAATTTACCGTGTTGGGAGACAAGACACCATTAGGGCTAGGTAAAGAGTAAAGAACACATAATCCTCCATTTGTGACAAATTCTTGAGCTGGAATTAAGAGAGTGGAGGAGGAGGAGGAGATAATGGTGGGGTTATTAGTACCAGTGGGTGGTGTTTGATGAAGCCGGGCACGGTCACGGCGATGCACATTCATGTGGCCTCCTAAAGCTTGAGCTGACCGGAATTCTCTTCGACAAAATGTGCAAGAGTAGGAGCGAGGAGGCCAAGTGATGTTGCTAGTGTCTTGCTCAAAGGCTTTTACTTCCCAAGAATCATCTTGTTCTTGAGAAACTTGTTTAGGGTTCCACATCCAGTAAGTGGTGGAACTACGTGAGCTAATACTATCGGAGTTCTGGAGTTGTTGTTGAGCCAATTTTTGGAGCTGAGTCAAGGACAGAAGCCCAAGCTCAGCAGCCATGATTCTTGTAACATTTAAGAGGTGATAAAGATGATGTGGAATGTGAAAATGAGAAGATGGTTAAATAAGGGGATGGGCTTAATGGTGAATGGTGACAAAAATTCGCCCAAAAAAAAAAAACACTTACGATATGAACAAGGTCTTCTAATTTTAAATTAGAATTTAGTACTGGAGAATTAAGAATATGTATATATTAACAAGTGTTCTAATTCCACTCATTGTTGATGAAAGAAAAACAGTTTTCAACATTGGCCTCATCGACCACCTGTTTAGTTTGTTTTTTTCAGACTGATTGATGTGATTACATATCTTATATATTTCTTCCTCTATTTCTTATCTTTCAACATCATTAGAGATTTTTAAAATAAAAAAAAGGGAGGAATTACATGAAGGTGAAAGATGAACGGAACAAGAAATATTTAATTAATATAAGCCACTGGAAATTGAAAAGTGGAATGCTGTCGCTCTAGACAAATTTAATTTATTTGAACTTCTTGAAAGCAAAATCCAAAAGAATAAATATTCATATGCATATATAGAATATAAATTAGTATATATGTTAATTAAAGATCAAGAACTTGAAAGTGATCGTGAATTTGATATCCAAGGAAAGTAATTAAATTCATGAGAACCCATATTCAATCCAGAAAACTGCTTAAAAAGTTGTGTAAATAGAGCTGGCCTAGCCTAGTACAGTCTTGGAATTTAGCCTTTATCACCATTTTCTTTGAAAAACGAGTTGATATCCACTTGCTAATTTGGTGAAGGGGCGGGAGCGGGGGTGGGGGGGGGGGGGACAGAAGTGAATCTGCCAAATTCTCTTCAATTTACTTTAGTATAATTATTATTCCTTCACTGATCTTTCAATACTGCCATTTTTCTGGCATATGATTTCACCGCCATTCTATTGCATATTTCTGGCTATTATCTGATGGAGTCAACGTAGATGTGTTTAGCTACAAATTAAAGAGCAAATATTATGCATAGTTTGAAGACAATTTCTTTACTTTTTTGAAAGTTTCCTAAAGAATATTTTTGTTCTGTTGATGATGAAAATGGACCCTTCTTTCTTTTGGCTGATTTTCTCAATGATATGCATCGCTTTCCCACCTTCTGACATCACTCATGATGGCAAAGCTATCAAATTGCCTTCATAACTAATTACATATCCAAATATATCAACCAATCTTTCCTTGGCAGTTCAAAATGTTTTCAACATCATTTCGGATTTATATTGCAAATATATGAGAAACAAGGGTTATTAAACGGTTGAGATCTATTAAAGCTTGCACATCCTACAAGATACAAAGTATTTTACAATTTTTCATTTAATATTTTTACTAATTATACATTAACTTACACTTTAGTGTTAAGAATGAATTATATATAGTAATACAAATTTATACTTCCCGATCGAAATTAAATATTCACTTTTGACTTAATAAAAAAAACCAAATGAGCCTTTGTCGTGAAAGTTACCATAATATCCTCGTAATATGGTAAAATCATATGAATTAATGGATAAAGTAGTTAATAAAAATTTAAATGAAAAATAAATTTATTTTAAAAAATAAATATTGAATTGCAAACTTTCTAAACTGAAAATATTAATATTCAATTTTAAAACTAGAGAGTACTTAGGTTCTATTGTATAAGCTGAGTAAAATATATATATATATATATATCACACCATTTTATGTTAAATCAATCATGAATGTTTGTTTCTTGGAAAACAACTTAATTGTCATACTTAATTACGAAAATATTGCTAATGATAGAAAGATACTTCGAATTCTGAAACTACTGACTCAATAATTTAATAGGATTGTAAGTTCGAAATCTAAAAGTATGACTCAATGATTTAATAGGATTGTAAATTCGAAATTTGAGTGATAAAAAAAATTATAAACAATGAATACCTCAAAAGAAAAAGAATGCCCTTTTCTTGTTTTTTCTTAGTTGGTGATTTGTGAGCCCCTGGATTCTTTTTCCCTTTCCTTAACCATGAAATATTGTTTACCTAATAAACAATAGAAGTCTTTACCATCCAAAATTCTGCGTGCGTCAACCGCCGTTGTCCTTGTTCGATGTAGACTGTCATATATCTATGTATAACTAGATTTTTTGACTTTCTGCACTGAAATTTTATCTTTGGTTACTTTCTTTTTGTCCCATGGCTAAAACCCTCCACAATAAAATCTCATTTGTGGCCCTTAAAGAAATCAAACTACAAGAATTGTAGACAATAAATCATAGCAAATCATATCTTGAGGCACATGTGTTCAGACCTTAGTTCTAATTTAATACTACTATATTTTTTCGTGAACACTGATGTTTATATTCTCACTACCGAATCCATATCTCTTAATAACTAAAAGTTTGATAAAGAACTAGTTGTCCCTCTCATTGCATAGATATTCACGATACGAAGTTGCCAAGAAAAGCTATCTCACTTGCAGTACAGTGGCTTTGTTTCCATCGTCCGTGTGTTTCCAGCATGCCACCACTCTTCATGACAGTACTATCGTTTCTGTAATTCCAAACCTTTGCACCCTCAGTCATGTTAATTATTTGAAACACATTTATATTTTATACTACAATTTACAATAACAATAGTTGGAGAAAAAAATGGAAAATTCATCTATTTAGTCTCTTAGTTTTCTTTATTTCTTTTGTCATTAAGGTATTGAAAATTGGTCAGGCCTTATAAAGATTCTTTATTTATTAAACTTTTATGGTAAAAAAGGACCAAATGGCCAATTTTTAATATATAAAAAATCTTATAATGGCCTAACCAGTGAAAGATAAGAAACCTACAAGGCTAAAAAAATGAAGATGACAAGGTAACTTGGAAGAGGACTCAATTGTGAACTTCTTTAAAACGTCACACATCGTCCAAATTAATATTCAATAAGTAAATGATAAAATATCTTAATGATCAATAAGTTAACGATAAAGGATTTACAAGGCTAAAAAAAAGAAGATAAAAAATTTAATGACTAATAAGTGAAATATAAGGGACTAAATAGGGCATTTTTCTTTTTAAAAAAATTGAAACATTATATATTCTTCTATTTACCTAATCGATTACTTGAAAGGATATTCGTGGTCATTTGTTGTCATAAATGCATATTATTCCCCTTCAATGGTAGACGATTTGTAGAACAGTAGAACTTAGATAAAATAAACTCAATGAAGACAAAATAAGGGCCTACTTTGGTAAATTATTGGAACTAAGGTAATAAAAAAAGCAATTTATGAGCATTTAGAACAAGGCATTAATAACTATTTTTTGGTCAAATGGAAGCATTTGGTTAAACATTCCCCAGATTTTTAAAGTGACTAAGTGAATAAAATGCTTGAAGTATGTGGGTTCTATATATCCTGATTCATACTGATTTTGCAATCCGCCTTGATAGAATTCTATTTTAAAGAAAATGCATAGCCAGAAATTAAATCTATAATTTTCTAGCGACACTTTTCACTTTGTGAAATTAGGTCTCACCTTTTTTTCACCAAAACAAAACGTGATTACAAGAATAAACAAACTAATAGTTCCTTTTTATAATATGCTTTAAGTAATTTTCCATAAACTAATTAATTATATTACTTCTTATTTTATCTTTATTTATTGTACTCAAAATAAAAAAGAAATAAATAGTCTATAATAAACAAAATAATCATAAAAAGTAGCAATACATCTTATATTTAAAAACAAGTAAATTTATTTGTTGAATCTTATAAAAAATGACTGAGTGAGTAAAAAAATAAAAATATCTTCCAATTATACATTGTCCATGAAGTACAATTGAGATTTCATACGTACCCTTTTGAGTGTGAATTTATCTTCCTTTATTTATTAAATGCTGAAGCGATGCGGTTAAAAAAAATAAAAATTGCTGATGCGGTGCAACATCACTTTTGATTGTTCAAATAACACATTTAAGGTCCTTAAAAAAATCAACACATTTTAAAAAAGGTTCATAATGCATTTACGAATCACCTTCATCTCTGATTCCATTTTTCCATTGAGGCAAGTCAACGACATTTAATATAAAAATAGTATTTCCTATCAATAGTATATATATATATATATATATATATATATATTGCATATTAACATGCTTTGGCAATTTCATTCCGGGTGAGTTGAATTCAATCAGAAACTCTAATCAAATGCAGAAATGATTGAATTTGTAAGACTAATGAGACTAAACATGGCTCTCTCTTTTTCCCCTTCCATTTCATTCTCATTTTTAAAAAATAATAATAATAAATCATGTCATTCTCAAAGATGTTAGCCGACGGAGTATAGAGGCTTTATGCCCAACTTGCAACAGATATTGCCCATTTCAACATCTTAGTAATCAAGGCCCAAACGGAAAGGTTTTCTATAAGCAGTGGAAATATTTTTATGCTGGTGAGTGCAAATATCAGTGTGTATTATATTATGCTGGATCCTCACATATTTATTTTGAGCTTTATACTCTTGAATGTCTGATTTACTCTGTCCAATCCTGGGAAAAAGCATTACTGGGCCCAATCTAATCCACAATTATTCCTCAAGTGTTTTTTTCTTCAATGGACAGATCCCATAATACACAAAAACAATTTTTAAAAAAGAGAAGAAAAAACATTCTGGAAAGTCACATTAGCAAAAACCTGAAAGAATTGTTCTGAAATTTGATGCACAACTTACTCATCATTACATGATCTTATCAAATCATACGTCTCTGTACAGGTACAGCATGGTAAACGTCCATGGTCTTTATTACCATTCCTCCCCTTTGTCCACTTTTCCATGAAATGAAACCAACTGCACCTTAGAATGAGACATCATCCAGAACATGTAGCAGAAGAGAACCAAGCATCTGTCTTGATTCAATTAGCCATTTATCCGGTATGGTAACAATAATTTTGAATGCTGATTCATAATTTTTTTTATTACCATAATTGTTTGCAGTGGTGAAGGCTGTGTGTCATATCTTAGTTATCACAGGCAAGTGAATGTTCTAAAAGCTAAGCCAATTGTATAGATAAATGACACTTGGTGTTTAAAAACTGAAAAATGATATCAACACCTATCTTGGAGATTGATTCTTCCCTGTGATAATCAATCCTATCACATCATGTAGAACTCATTCTTGTTTCTTCGTTCATGCCTTGACTTGTTTAACCTTCACATACAAATGATTCTGATCTATTTTAAGAAAATCTGTAGGCATGCGATATGATGATGCTGCAATTATCTACCAGATTAGATTATTCAATTAGACTGTATTTTACAATTAAGTCTTCTTTTACTGGTGGTAAATCAATAGAGGCATGTGAACAGAAAATGCTTTAGCAGGAATTGCTGGTTCACAAGCTGTTGGACGTAATTTATGCTAATCAAAATTGCACCACACTTGCAGTTTTTATCTAATGAAATTCTGTGAGAATATTAGACATTGCTAATATACTATCTTAAGATAAACATAAATTATTTAATTACTAAACAAAGAATAGGCCAATTTTGCAATTCTTCTATGCTTCTAATCGCACCTTAGAACGAGACATCAAGCTGCAGAGAACCTAACATCTGTCTCGATTCAATTAGCCATTCTTTCAGTATGGTATACAATAATGCAGAACAGAACAGCCATTCTTTCACACCATGCAGAACTCATTCTAGTTTGATCGTTCATGCAAGGACTTATTCAACCTTCACATACAAATGATTCTGTCCATTTTAAGAAAAGTTTGCAGGCATGAGATATGATGATGCTGCAATTAACTACCAGATTAGATGACTCAATTAGACCATTTTACAATTAAGTTTTCTTTTGCAGGTAATAAATCAATAGAGGCATATGAACAGAAAATGCATCAGCAGGAATTGTTGGTTCAAAAGAATCATGTTGGACATAATATGTTTGTGAGTTCTTGCTAATCAAAACTGCAGCACCATTTAAGGAGGAAATCAATAAAAATCTCTAAACTGAGACCATCTGTGATAGCCGATGTATTAGACTACATGAGGATCCATTGGACAAATGCAACCCAAGAAGGTGGGCAAGTCCCAGGCAAATAACCGTATTTGCGAAAAGATTCTGGGATAAGTTAGCGTCAGTTCAGCGTTTCTCTCAAATACCACAGTATGACCTAAGGAAATTTCATTTCAAACAACACAGGCATGCTAGTAAAAGGCATACTTTACATATTTTTCAACTTAAAAATATGTAAGCATCACTTGCATTGCATATACTTGGACTTGAGCATGAATCATGCTTTATTGTGAGTCCCAGTGGATACAATCATTTGCCTATGATCTACTTTTCACTCGTATGCAGCATGCACATAATCACAATGAAAGTACTGGGGCGATACTCTTTAAAAAAGTGCAACTTAGCATATGACTACAATGCCTAATGTTATTATATTTATGCCAAGGTTCCTTGTAACTAAATACCGGCACTCACAAATGTGTTAGCAGGCATGATCGCCTTGATGGATCCCTAGTGATACAAGAATACATGTTCCGCTTACAAGGGTAATCGATGTGCACTGCAGCTCTGGGGAGTGCTATTAATGAAGCTGGGAATGACTTTGAGAAACTCCTATTTCCAAGTCAAACACTTAATGCTATATTACTAATAGTCTATTGGAAATTAATATGTTGCAAAGCATGGGGTATGTCAGTCACATAAGCCTCTAACTTGTGGAGTATATTAACTTCAGAGAATCACAAAACAGAGAGAGAAAATGTTATTAGAAAGGAGATGGAGGTGCTCTTGAAAAAGAAAATAACCAAGTTGCTTCATTCATGCAGCCAAGAAGCCTCTTTTTTTTCAGTTTTTGTGTTTCTTAATTCATATCTTCCGTTTTCTTGAGGATGTGACTAATGCACATACCATTACAGGGTAAATCAATGTTTATAGCATCAGATATGTAGACCATAAGGGATAGAATCAGAAAATCAAGACAGCAGTGCAAAATAAATCAGAAAAATTTTAAATAGGATAATAATACTAACAAAAGAGGGCACTCAAATCCCTAGATCAGAACTAACACAATCTGTTTTCAGTGAACCATCTTCATCTGCCTAAAGTTTTTGGATTTCTGCTGATTCTAAATGGCACTTCTAATAAGAAAGAACAAATACATTCAACAATAACCACGAAAAGCTTTTGAATGTAAATGAACTTAGATAGTCTTTTACCAAAAGGGAAATGAATGCGTATGAATGTTTCAAGTGCACTTTTGTACTTTAGCATTTAACAGAATCGAACTACTGCATCTGATATTACCAGAACTATCTACTTCTTACACATTGCTCTAGATTTGAATCCAACATTTACAGCATGGGAATGTTATAAAAGCTGAGTTTTGGCAGCACTGATTTAGAGAAATAAAGCCACCAGCAAGATTTGAAAGAAGGAACTTCCTATTATATACTAAGAAGCTACTAACATGCTTTCTAGGTCGGTGGAGGTCCATCGAAAGTGTGGCTATTGCCTGAAAAACAGATGAAAACCAGAAATGCAGCAAGGATTGACATCAAGAAACAGATAAATGGAAAATATGCTGTCCATGGAATGACTTCATTGTAGCTGTCATCCTCGTGAGGCTTCTTGATGATTACATGGGTCAATGCATCTAAAAGCCTCTTAGATTTCAATTCCCTAGTCCTCGCATTGAAGAGCTGGAGTTGAGATTCCAGATGTTTTACTAACTGCTCTGCCTCAATACAACCTAAGTTTACATTTTCTGATTTTTCAATTATAGGTTGATAGGCTGAGACAACACTTTCCTCATTCTCATCAAATGTGGGCGCTAAGGATAATGGAACAACCTCTGATCCTTCTTGGAAAACAAACTTAGAGAACTGCCAAAACCAAGTGGAAGTACTTTCAAAAATTTATAGCAAAGAAATCCTAATTCAAAATTCTTCTTATGAACATCTCTCTTTCAAACCAAAATCTTTAGCTTTATACTCAATAAATACCATAACTTCACATCAATTTCAAAAAAAAAAAATCCAAAACTATAATCATAGATGATGAATTTGTCATTACCTCACATAATTCACCGATTAGATAATCTTCAA
This sequence comes from Apocynum venetum, assembly GCA_019593545.1. Classification (NCBI taxonomy): domain Eukaryota; kingdom Viridiplantae; phylum Streptophyta; class Magnoliopsida; order Gentianales; family Apocynaceae; genus Apocynum; species Apocynum venetum. The sequence goes on from SRSM01000137.1 coordinate 2,696,471, forward strand.
TCGAAGTGGAATCACTCAAATTCAAATCCTTTTCTGACGCATGTTCTGAAACGGCTGGAAGTGTAGGATTCAAGTTCTCTTTGACATCCTGAAAGAAATTTTCAGCAAGAAGAAAAAAAAAAAAAAATTCACATTCGATGAATGCGGATAGATCACACGCAACGAGTCAGCGACCAACACAGTTAATACTTGTGTTCTCAAAATTGGAAAGCATACATTCTTAGCCTGATCGGAGAGGGATTTTGGATGGCGATTGGCCTTCTTTTGCTTTTGAAGAGAATAGTCTCTCATTTCTCCGGGCTCGAAATCGACTTTGGCGCCAGAGATTGGATTTGAATCGTTCTAATACTGCTGGGAAAGGTCAAAGGGCAGTATTTATAGTTTCGTGAAGCACTTGAAACAAGAAATATAAAGAATCCTCATCATTGGATCTCTTAGTGGGCTTCAGATTAATAGAATAAGAAAATTCTGAGCCCGATCTATGATAAATACCTCCTGGGAAAATAGGCCCATATTTAATTGACCGAAAAAAGTACTATATAGAAAGAAAATTAATAATGAAGTTATTGTTTATTCAGTCCTAATTTATGTTGAATTTAAGTAAGTCCTAACTTATGTTTATTTATACCAAAAGAAAAAGAAAAAAATTCCTAAATTATGTTTGGTCCTTGAAAACTAAAATATTAAAAACAAAAATAGGAACAAAATATGTCAAAGGTTTAAACTTTAGAGACTAATTACAACATTAACTCTTTAACAATATAAAATCTAAAATTTTCTACCTTCACATCTTTATTAATTACTTGTATTTTAACTATTTTACTAATTTATCTCACATATGACATCTATTTAACATCGAATCATTCATTCAGCCCAAGAAAAAAGAGGCATATCATATTATACATTTTTGTCATTTTATTCTCAACATAAATGTAAAAATTTAAAGGATAATTCTCCGTTTGCATTTTTTAGTCAAATTAGTTTCTTATTTTTTATCGATATATTTATTCCCTTAATTATTATCAATCAGCCAATTATGTCCTTCCATCGAAATCATTGACAAAATACAGTATGGAGTGTCACGAGATCAAATCATTGGCTTGTGCAGATCAAATGAGGGGCAAAAAAAAATTAATTAAACTCACCACCATCTAATCCAAATTAACGAATTTATACATAATAAATAAAACTATTCGGGACAAATCAAATACTTTTTCTTTTTTTTTTTCCTCCTTTTCCCCTTCATTTTGCTCTTTATCTCTTCCCAACATCCATATTCTTTTTCGATCGGCCGAAAGCTCAAAAGAGCGCACTGTAAGCTGCCAAAATTTAACATCTTTCAAGGGATTCGGATCTATATATTCCCAGCTAAATTTTACATCAATATCATTATTTTCATATATGAATTTTGAGTATTTCGTTGTTAATACTTATTTTTAGTTGGGGAAAATGATTGTTGTTCGTCTAGGTATTCATTCATAAGGTTTTTGGCGTTGTACTTTTGGGTGTTTTCAATTAGGTGATGGATGCTGTGGCATTGGCACTTCGTCTGGCGGCTCATGGGATCAGAGGATTTGGGCATCGGTGGCAGTGTTGGGGCTCGGGCGTCAGTGGCGATGTTGGGATCTCTATTCATGTTGAATTCTAGACCTTGCTTCTTGTTAATGTCCCATTTCCATAAATTGAACAAGGAAAACGAAAAAATAAAGAAAGAAAAGTTGTGGAAAGACATTTAAGACGCGATGACCATTAAGGTGCTGAGTTGGCAGAATTCCTTGGTCTTCAAAATAAAATTGTAAGGATAAAGTCAATGGTTATAATCATGAACAATTGTTGGAGTTTCAAACTATTCGGATAGATTAATTTGTTACCATTTATTTTTCGATTTTTAAATAGATCTTGTATGTCATGCTGAGACTATTCACCTTTGTATATATATATAGAGAGAGAGAGAGCTGAGGTGAATAAAATCCTTCATAGCAACTCTTGTAGACATGAACTTGGGGAACGAAGTGAAAGATACATTTTCTCGCGGCTTGTCATTCTCTAACCACTACCAGACCCATAAGCACCTACGCCATATGCTTTGGAAATGGACTCTTTTGGCTCAAATAACCATGCTGTCACTTTTCCTTTTTCTTTTTTTATCTTTTTCTAAATCAGTGATCTCATTGATTAAAAAAATTATACAAATTAAATACATAATATCCCTTTCTTTCTCATTAAGTCCCTTTCCCAACCAAAAGCAATGAAAATTCCCTAACAAGTACACCTAAACAAAAGCAAGGTGCATTTTCACCAACTAAACTCTTTTCTGTCATAATTTGTCTCAGGAAAGAAATGGGATACATGACCTTTTTTCCTTTCTTTTTTTTTTCTTTTCCTTTTTTTTTTGGGTATATAGGTTATGGCCGGGGTTATTTGGCCTTTTCTTTTCTTTTCTTTCCTTTTTCTCTCGAAGGAAAGAGATATTTGACTGAGTCCAGTTTGTTCATCCTCTGCGCATCGGCATTTGCTATTCTCCTCCTTTTTCCTTTGTTACAAACAGATTCTTTGTTTGTGCAAATCCAAAAGGACAAAAAGACCACAATGTTATCACTCCCAAAAATGACATGATTTTTAAATGCATCATGTCATTTATTAAATACAACACATTTTAATGGTGAATTTTTTAGAATATCCCTATCTTCCAAATGAATTTTGCACACAATTTCCAGTGCGTGCCTCCTCCGAAAGCCACAGACGAAATCATGGTGCGCAGCTCCAAAAGCCATGCACCCAAGCTTGGTCGGTCGCTTCCGGAGCCAAGCATTGTTCTTTGGTCTGTGGCTTCCGGAGCCACACACTGTGCCTCTATACATGACTTTCGGAGCAACATTTTTTTTTATAATCTGTGTATAATCATTTGTAAAAAAGAATATATGAATCATTTGAATTTATTCAAAAATATCTCGTTGATTTAGAAGATATTTTTACTATCAACAATATTTTCAATAATCGAGATTATCTTATTAATTGAGACAAAGAGACAGGACGTTACATAGTAATTTGTTATAGTATCAGATCAATACTCAATCTTATATATTATTTTATTTTTAGTCTTATATATTGTTTTATTTTCAAATTTATATATAATTTTTTTTCATCTTAAATGAAATTTTTAATACCAATAGATAATAGAAAATACAAATAGTAAGTAATACATAAATAATATCAATTCAATTATAATATTAATTCACATAAAACATAACATGTTTGGTCATCCTTATTATTAACAATACGAGTCGGCCCACCCACTCGAATTCTCAACCATAAGAATAGATGAATTCTATAATAATATGTTATTAATGTTAAAATAATATTATTAAAAGATAATATTTAAATAACAATGATGTTATAATATGATATTAATAATACTAATAATATATCATTTTATGATAATACTAATACAAACAAACAATATTAGTGGACAATGTTGATTAGTATTGAGTAATTTAATTATTATTTCTACTAATAATATAAAATCAAGAATGTATTCATTATTCTACTTTCAATTTTACTTTTATTCTTTATTGATGTATACATTCCAGTGATTGATTTTTTTTATTTTCATTTTTTTGATTTTCCAAGTTCTAATATAAGACAAATTTAATCTTTTTCATCACTATTTGAAGGTATTTAATCAGTTCTTAATTCTTATGCAAGTTTTAGATGAAATTGGTAATGTTGTGAATTGGAATTACAACTCCCTATAAAATTAAAAATCCTTCTAATAGGGTCACATGATAGTCTTTGCAGGTGAGATTTAGATTGTGTATAAGTTATAAACAAGATCACTAAAACTTAGTTATCCTATTTAATGGAATCCTATTTCCTTTATAAAAACAACTGTAGAGTCCCCTTATTTGAATATTGAAAATTTTATCGTTTCATTTTTATCAAACAAATGAAAGTAGTATCTTAGTCTACATTAAACATAAAATTAATAAATCTTAATCGCTTACACCCCAAAAAAAATAGAAAAAGAAAAAAAAGATGAACTTGTGCTAACTAATTGTGAAACTTAAGACATATCAATTTACATTTGATGTCAGCAAATAGCTTTTACATGCTGAATTTCAGCCTTCTATCTTGATCAACATTTTCCTCTTCTTTTTTCTTTTTTTTTAAATATGGGATGAGCTTGTAAAATTCAACAAGGGCAAGTCTTTTAAGTTCTTAATCTTTTCTCAAAAGTATCATTTTTTACTACTCCATCTGTCTGGAATTGAACGTCAACATTTCTATTTTAGTTTGTTCAGAATTGAATGCCCAATTTTCTTAAATAATTATATTTTTTTATCCAAAGTTTCATTAATAACCTCTTTAATTTAAGATATTTATATATAACTAACTCATGGTCACCATCACTTACCACGTTAATTTAAGGAATTTGCATCACACTAACTCATGGGTTTCACAATTCATTATATTAATTGAAAAACCTAAAAGGGCGGTGAATTAGATTTTAACAGATTTTTCCAAACTAAATTCAAACACTACTTTCTAAGACAACAAATAACAAACACTTGGTGCTCAACCAGTGTGTGAAATAATGTGTTCAAGAAATTGACAAACAACACAACGATTTATAGTGTTTCGATTTATCTAACAAAACCTAATCCACTACCTTGAGCTATCTACTCAAATATTTCACAAAATTTTTCACTAAATTAGTACAAGAGATTACAATAGAGGCTCACTCAATTCCCTTAGTGTTTTACAACACAAACCTCTTACTCAATCAAGGTTCACCCAATTCTTTGATTTTTACACAACAACCTTTATTACACACCTATCTCTAATACAACAATTAATGAAATATATACACTTAATACAACCACAATTTTCTATGATTCAAGGCTCACTCTAACCCTTAGAGTTTTAAGCTCAATACAACTTTGAATAAAACATGCAATATAAGAAAAGGAACAGTTTGATATAGATATCACCTTAGTGTGAAGATATATCAATTTAAAGTATAAATACCTCCTCATATAATACTTTCTTCTAGATTGCTCAAAAACACTAATGATTTAGTATAAATCATTCTTTTGAGAATTTCACAATGTAAATGTTATATTTGAATTCCAAAATGATTTCAAAATGTTCTATATAGAGTATGAATCAGATTTTTGCTCAAAAAGTCATGCTACTGAGTTTTCAAACAATTGGGTATTTATATGTGTATTTCAACGGTCATAAAAATGTCTATTGGAATCCCACTCAGGAGAAATGCGGTCGATTGCATATCAGACTGGTCGTCTGCACCATCATCCGCACGTGTTCCAAAGAGCTCTGGATATACTGGGTATAATGATTTGAGTAGTCCAGTCGACCGCACCATCATCCGTAAGTGATCTGAAGAGCTCTGGACATTCTGCAAACGATTAGCCGTGAGGTCTGATCAACCGCACATGCATCCAAATAATGCAAAATAAGATTCCAATCAACTACAAGAGTTTGTGGAATACATTACATAAAATTTAGTAAGTGCATGTAATTTGAAAATCATTTCTAAAACCCAACTCATGTTTTATCTATGTGAAGTGTATTTTGAAAAACATTTTATTTTTATTGAGCAACATATAGAAATTATTACTCATATAGATAAATCTAGAGATACCTAATAGATATAGAAAGAAATAGCACTATACATCTAGATCCTATCTAATAAAAAAATTGCTTATCTTCAACATTTGACAACAAACGATCTTTTTTGAAGATTTGAAACTTTGATCTTAGCATGGATTAGACATATGAATCCTAAAAGACCAACACTTATACAATTAAGCTATTAGATCTTATCAATGTTTGTCATTAATCAAAATTAAGATATTAAAAGCTTTAGGGTTTTTATTAATGTCAATGATAATTTAGTAAGTTAATTAAAGTCAATGAACTTTTTTAATTTTTAGCCAAAGTCAAAATTATATATTCAATTTCGGACGGAGAGAGTATTAAATTTCTTCAAATTTTAAGTATAATTTTTATTTTTCAATTTCTTACAATGTGTCAAACTAATTTTATAGTATATAGACCCATAACTATTTTATTATTTCAAAAAAGGAAAAAAACGAGTTTGAGGATGAAAATAGATAGCATAAAAATGATATTTTGGAAAAAATGGAAAATGATAACACATCAACTAAAAACAAATTCCCCCTATTTTCCAGTCACACATCAACTAAGAATTTGAGAGTGAAAATGAAATTTCACAAAAAGTTCAAGGATCATTTACGAAAATTACCATACGAAGGAAAAATAAGCATATTTTGTAATCCTATTATCAATTATGACTAATGATGATATCTTAAATTTCGCTATGAATGCTTCAAAGGAAAAGAAGAAGACAACAAAAAAATGGTAAACGACAACATGTATAGTCGTCATTATAAGATATCAACTACCTGTGCTTCTCATTATGGGAATATAATTAGATTAGAGCATTGAAGGATGTTTCAATGTCAATATCATAAAAATAGATATTACATCATTAAAGTTAATAGCATGATTAAATTTTCTTCTATAATGCATATGTATTGAGGTTATATAATGCTGATATGTTCATGAAAGTTTCGACAAAAATATATCTTTTGTCATTTTGTTTAACATAGACTCAATAGATGGAAATAAACATGTTTAATTTTTTAATAAATTAATCAATTAACAAATAACACGTGAACAATATTAAAAATAGACTTTTAAAGTTTATTATCAACTCATTTGATATTAATCTGATATAAATTTACATTTCATTCATTGATCATAACTCATGTAAAATTTATTCAATATTATTGGAGTATTAGAGATGTTCTTAATGTTTTTAAACTTTTTCTTAGTTTATATTTTATTAATAATTGAGTAAAAAGTGGTAGCTGCCTCTCAACCTAGCAGAATTTTGTTTTTTGTTATTCAATTTTGTTAGTTGATTTTTTCCCTCCAATGAATAATTTGTTTTAAAAAGTTGTTCATTCTAGTTTTGTCATTCAATGTTTTTTTTTTTCAATTCAGTTCTTGCTTTCCAACTAACAAACTTCCTAAAAGTTGCCCGAACTGAAAAAAAAAAATTTAGAGGACAAGAACTGAATTGATAAAGTTGAATTACAAAACCAAAATTCCACAAATTTAAGGGGCAACTGGCACTTTTTACTTAAGAAATTTAAACAATGGGATCTATGTTGTGAGACATTCTTAATAACTTATTTAACAATGTCAAAGAACAAAGTGAATTTCTGCTTTCATTTTATAGTACTAATTAAGAAACAGAAGCAATGTAAAATTTGACAATTTTCTCTTCTCCAAGAATTCCTACACACAACAGATACTATTGTAGTATTGTCCATATTTTACTGACTGCGTACTTGTAGGCCTTCATTTTTCTGGCAATTATCTTTCTATTTGTACTTTGAGGAGGTCATCATATATCAAAAGATATAATATACATTTGTTTTCGAGAATAACAATGATACCACAAAAGATAATTAATCTAATCTTCGAAGTACATCTCATGACATTCTGAGAAGTATAAGGATAAGATATCAGGTTCATTTTCTTGCTCAAGATCTTATAAAATTCCATCCCGATGTACTAAAAGGATCAAATATCTTATCAAGTATGTAGTTATATATTCTTACAAATAATAAAAAAATAGAAGAAGTAATAAATTTCGATTTCCCAAAAATAAATGGGATAAAATAATTCATGACTATTGGTTAGTCAATATTTTATTTGTCACTATTCTCACCTGGTGACGTTCCAACTAATACTATTTTTTATGTTAGAACTTTTAACTACTAATTTAGTGGAGTTCAGGATAAAAAACAAAATCGTTTTTACTTCGTCAACTATATATTAATATACCTAAAAAAAACTATATATTAATAAGTTACACTTAACATCTTATTTAAACATATTTGACAAACTATAAAACTGTTTTAGTTGATCTGAGATTTTCATGAATATATATAACTATATCCACAGAGTTGAATTATTTCACTATGGAAGAATCATTTGATTACTTCATAATCTATTAGTACGAATTAATAAAATACAAAGAAATTATATACAGATCGTGTGGAAATGGCAAGATCCTAGTAACTCTTCTATGTTTCTTTAGGAATAATTTAACTTATTCATACCAATTTAATGGATATTTTCATTATAGCGGTATTCTTTGATAATCTGTTATTTTATTTTATTTTTTTGAAAATTTTATAATCAATTCTTAAAAAGGCAATTTCGTTTAATGACATCGTTTTGTTTCTTTAGAGATCTAATCTTGAGTTAATTTGTATTACCATTGCCTAGTTAAGGGCTAGTTAAACTTAAAAGACACTGAGTCTTCAAATGCATGTGAGTATGTGACCACATGAATTAACCTAATATTAAGAGTAAGATTACAATGAGAAGAAAAAAAAAACAAGTGGGGCCTTTGAAGCATGAACTAAAGGGAGTCATTTTAACTTTTATTCAAGCCAAAAGACAAATCTATATTAGTTGAAGATGATGCTATCATTGAAATTAGCAAAAGATATAAATTACTCATTTTATACAGAGACTAACGACAAATCAGATTTTGTATTTAGGGTACATTGGAGCACTTTGCTCACTAGAATGTAGAATCTTAAGAACCCTTGATTACAATTAGGTCTCAATTATTTGTGTTGGTCAATTCAAACTATACAACGGATGACTGATTCTTTTGTAAGTTCTTTTCACGTGCATAATGAACGCGTTTATTACACAAAGATTTTAAATCCCTTGTTCAGATAACATTAGATAATTAGAATTGATTTGATCCTTTAAAAAAAAATGAATTGTAATATACAGATAAGAATACATGATATTGACATACAAACTATGTTATCTAGTAAAATGATACACACACACGCATATTGTTTAAAGTGCCTTCAATTGAGCACAATTTCTAAAATTTCATTCAAGGTGAGAAAACGAAATGATACAATATACTAGCATAAATTTGTTGAAATGATTATGTCCAAAACACTATTACCAAAGTATTATTACAAACAAACAAGAAGAGCACTTTTTCTAGCTAGTTTTGATCAACATATAATAATCAATAAGATATCTAACTATCTTGCAACACTTCTAAGTCTGTAGAAATCAAATTACAAGACATTTTATATATGTTGAGCTGCTATAAAATGCCTTGTAGTAGTATTTGTATGTTGAGCTAGCACGAGGCATTTTCTCAGATGAAGAATCCCATTTGGCTTTTCAATTCGGAACATTAAAAAGGGCTGCGGATTCTTGAGCTTTACTTTCTAGTTTTGTTTTGTTTATCTTCCTTCCTATAGCTAAAGCAATAGTTACCTAACATGTCTTAAGCTTGGATAAGAACAAACGTACCTGTCCATATTCAATAGGCTTGAAAAACTTCTGGTCCTTCAATAGTGATCTAAACGTCAGCTTAGCACCAAAGGGGTTTAGTCTGTGGGCATACAATTGGATATAAGATACTTATGTAATCTAAATGTTACTATCAATTTGTATGCCGAAATCTTGTATTAGCACGAAATACAATTACATGTAGCATAAGATTTGATGCATTAAGATATGAAAATCAAGTTTTATTTAAGTAATCTAATACGATGAAGATGCTTTAGAACTCAAGATCTAATTGTTGGCTATAAAAGAAACATTGTGCCACTGTTGGCCACATGACGACCTCCCCCAGTTCAACTCCCCTGGTCTCCTAAGATGTATTACCATTGACAAACTTGGTTTTGAAAAACTGCGTGCTACATAATACTCTCTCTTTCATTTTGTCATCTTTAACCGAATATAAGAATTAAGAAAAACACAATATTTTGATGAATAAAAGTTTAAAATTACGATAATACTTTACACATTGAACTATTTAAAGTAAAGACATCTTAAGAATAAAATCAATTCATATATCATTGATTTAAGAGATTAGATTAAAAAAAATAATACAATAAAAATAGAAATTTTGATTTTAAGAACAAAAAAGGCCTACCTCAAATATGAAATAAATTTTGTTCAAAGGTAGTCAAAACCCTATGGGGCTATAATTACATGCTATAATGAGAAAATGACGAAATATGGAGATGGTACTAGGCCTCATCTGGGGTGTTTAATTTGACATGTGAAATGATGGAGACTTGGATGATTTGAGGGAGTTGGTAATGGATCTTCCAAGGACAAATCGGCGGTCTAATCAAGGGGACTCAAGGTGGTGTGGCCGTGGCATCGGGGAACCTTTTGGCTTCTTTTGTTATGCTTTTTTCTTATATTTGTTTTCAAAAACTTATTGGCCTCGTCGTGGCATATGGAAATTCAACTTAATTTTTTGTCTCTGCTTTACATGTAGTCATTTTCACAGCCAGACAGGGATTTTTAACCCATCAAAATTATTAGTGACTACCTTCGAACTTTTTTTTTCTTTCTGGATCATTGACGAGAGTGAGTCAATTCCAAAAGGAAAAAAAAAAACAAAATAGAGAAAGGAAAACAGTAACTCATCTACCAATCCTCAGCTACTCGCATACTTGGAATTTAATACTCATCGCATCTAATTCCATTCTTACTTCTATCGCAGAAAAAAAGACCAGGTTTGGTCATATTATTCAATTTGGTTCAACCTCGAACATTTTTCAAATTAAATTAAAAGGGAAATTCAAAATCAAATCACATTATTCAAAACCTCAAACTGTTAGCTTAGCTTGTATTTAGTTTGATTCACACTGGTCGTTTGATAGTTTTGCATATTTTACTATTAAATTACACTGTACAAAGTAAAATAAATAAATAAAATACACATTATTTTTAATACAATATCACATAAATTCAATAATAAAAATTAATTCAAATTTGAAAATTTTATAAACTCTTACAACCTATATGACACAATTATATAAGGTATATTAACTCAGCAAAAAATATAAGTAAGAATAAATTCATATAATCTTCACAAAAAGACAATAAATAAACTAATTCATATGAAAAATAAATTTAATACTCCCTTCATCCCTTTTTATAAAAGGTTTAATCAATTTAAAATTGAGCAATAAATTAATTTACTTCTTATTATATATTTATTTATTTTAGTTTTTATTAGTAAAAAGAATATTTGTTCAATTTTTTAATAAAGTAAAAATAAATTTAAAAATAATATATACAATAATACTAAAAAATTACTTAATGCATATTATAAATACAAAAAAATGATGGATAGAATATGAAATAAAAATAGCAATGGGCCGTGGTGAGATTGGGACCTAAATTCTCATCTCATATCCCAATTACTTATATTCATTCTCGTCCTCGTTCGGTCCTTACTTTAAATATATTAGGATTTCAATCTTCATTCGTACTTTCTCCTGCTTTTCTCTATATTAAATCAATATTTTATTATTATAAAAATATTTAATAATATTCATATTATGTGTATAATCTTTTATGTTAACTACTTGTGTAGATATATCTACATTTATCAACTTTCATATTAATTATATCCATATATGTATATAAAATACTTATAACTAATATGTATATATATATAAACAAAACGATGATGAATACTAATTGAGAAAAATCAATCTTTATCTGTATTTTTATCCTCGACTCCATGGTGGTTTAAACCGGGGAATTTTGAATTTTGGTCCCTAACGAGATAGGGTGAGGCAGCGCATTAGGTTGGAATATTATCATCCCTAATTTTAAATTATTTTTTACTATAATTTGATTTCAGACGGTCCACCAAAATTTAGGATTTACAATATTATTTTTTCTTTTTATAGGTCTAAAAAGTTAAATAATAGTATATTATTTAAATTTCGATTTAGATCTGGTTAGAAAATTCGATCAAATTTACTTTAATTTGGTAGGGGTTATTATTATTATTATTTTGGCCGGGGGGGGGGGGGGGGCTGGGAAGTGAGGAGAAGGCAACAAACAATCCAAAGAGTATTTGTACAAATGTGGTGGTGTAGAAGTAGAACTGTATGTACCCAAAGTAGCTCACGCGCCTTAGAGGGAGAAAAAAAAGTAGGTGGCCAGGGGACAGGGAGGACTGAGGACCCAAATAACAAGGGAACCCCCGAGTTTTAAGGGCTCAAGATGGAGGTTTGAAGAAGGAAAACGGAGCAATTCCCAATAAGAAGAAGAGAGAGAAAGAGAGACAGAGGGACGAAAATGCCTCGTGGCCGACAAATATAGGAGTGGCCCTCACTCTTATTGTGTTTTGACTTGTAGACCGCACGTGATCCCTCATTACATCCTCTGTCCCCACTTTTTTTTCCTTCTTTTACTCCCCCACTCGCAACTTGCTACTTGTCGCCACTCTCTTTCTTTCTGTCCCCATCAGTCTTTTTTTTCTTTTTTTCTCGGTAAGTATTTCTGTCCCAATCAGTCACGCACGAGGGGATAAGTTGTACTGTCTACTTTACTATAGATAATTTTAGTTTTTATTTCTTAGACATTTTACAATTATTTATGTAGGGTTATAATGTTATCTAAAAATACACATAATTATAATGTTTTTAAATTTTATTTTTAGACAAATAAATTTTAAAATATTATTTAATTAATTCTACTAAGTATATGTTTAATCTTGGTTATTAAATTAAATTTACAAAGAAGTCTAATTATTTTGGAATATTAAAAATTGAAGCAATCCAATTTGAAGGATCCATAAATTTGCTACCAAATATAAATAAGTATCTAAATTATTTTTAGAAAAATTGATTACCGATGTCATTTTGGTAATTATTTGAATATAAAAATTATTTAAAATACTTTTGACGGGACTTTTTAAACTTATGCCAATCTTGTCTTATAAATAACATACTCCCCAAAGGCAAAATTTTTAAAAAACAAATTTCATCAAAAATCTCATGAGCCCTGAATTTTTTACGATCTAGCAAATATCTTAGTCCATTTGATTCAGATTTTATTCATTCGAAAATTAAAATTGATCTTTTTCTAGAATAAGAAGGTTTTTCTCCAAAATTATAAATATTTTAAATAGATTAATAAACAAATTTTATTTTAAACTAATAAGTCCGTCTTCACCTCATCCATTTTTTAATATGTACTCTCTCTTATTTATGGTAAAATTTTAACATAAAATATAAATATTTAGGAGGTTAAGTAAATCTTTAAATTATTAATTTTGATTTGAAGAGAGAAAAATTGGAGAAAAAAATATTTTAGTCGTTCTCTTTAAAATACCAAATTTTAAAATTTTATTAAAGATCATCGTAAAGTACGATTTTGTAACAGGAAAAAAAAATTGTTGTTGGGGGTTTAGATATTTATGGACGGTTTTCTAGGACAAGTGGGACTGTGAGACAGGGGCCAATTTGGTGTTGGAAACCATCAGCTTATTTCAATGACAGTATGATTGCATCGAAATAAAATAATACCAATTCAATGAGTCACAACGTCTTTTCAAAAAAAGAAAAAGAAAAAAGAATAACAACGTGCCACTATAATTAAATCAAGTTAATATGAACTCAAGTCATCTCAAGATGAAGTTTGGCCTTCAGCTCTCTTCTCAATTTTTGTTTTTTTTTTTTTAGAAAAGAAAAGAAAATTAACTACTAGTATTTTTCAAACAAAAGTTGTTTTGAATTATTTTATATTTTTTATCTGTAAAAACTATTTTAAAATTAACTTTACTTATTAATGTGATAAAAATAAAATATTATATTTCATCTTTTTCATTTTAATTGTCTATTTTGAATTTATATAAAAATTAAAAAGAGTATTGAAAATAATAATTATATAATTAAATTTTCTAAATTTTTATATTTAATAGTTACTGTCTAGATATTAATCATCATAAAAAAATATTCTTGAATAAATATTTAACAACTCATTCAAATTATTCATTAATAATAATAATATATAATTATAAAAGTACGTATTAAAATTCATCATAAAAAAAATTGAATAAATATTTAAAAATTCATTTAAATTATTCATTAATAATAATATATAATTATAAAAGTACGTATTAAAATTCATCATAAAAAAACATTCTTGAATAAATATTTAAAAATTCATTCAAATTATTTATTAATAATAATATATAATTATAAAAGTACGTATTAAAATTAAAAAGTTAACCATTATAATGAGATATTTCCAAAAAGAAATAAGTTCAGCAACGAAAACTAGCCATTTAAGGGTGACTATATTACCGCAGTTTCGGGAGCAAACTTTGGGTTGATGATTTTCACAAGGACATCAAGTTGGTTTAATGATTTTTCCCTATAACATGCACTTGGCAAGAATAACTTTAGTACTTCGTAGTAAATGACAAGCTTCATCAAAACCCCCAGGTTCGAGATTGAGTTGGTTTAAACGTAGAAAACTTGGCAAACCAAACACACACCAAGAAGGTGGATCAGAGATGGTAATCATTCTTTGAACGAGTTAAATATTTAATTATTAAACTAATATCTTGACATTTTTTTTAATAAGTAAATCCTAAGTTATTCACTCTTGAAATATAAACAAATATACATAAAAGAAATACAAGATGTATCAATCGAAAATCACACCAGGTAGCTAACGTATAATCCAAACGAGACATTATGGAATAGGTTAAACCCCTTTGGGTGTCTCTTTTAGCAAGAGCTAAAGTTGCTCCTAATATTCCGTCTAAATTTTAATTTTTACATTTTACTACTTAATACAAAATTTAAAAATAAATTTTGATTTTATGAAATTTATTTTATTATTTTTATTACCATTAGCTAGTGGTGGAGTCAAGTGAGGTAGTTAAATTTAAATCAATTAAATTAAGTTATTAGTTAAATTTTTAAATGATAAATATATAGCATTTTTTACCTTCATAAATATAAGTTGTTTTATATAATTTTATGAATATTTTACCAATGACTTTCATTATTACTTTATTTATTTTTATTTCTCCTCTCACATATTATTTATTTTCAAGACAAAATATTTATATTTGCTTCTTCTCAAAAATAACTTTCTTTTATCTTTCTTATTTTCAAGACATAATAATTAAAAAAATTTTAAGAATAAAAAAAAGTTTCTTGATATATGTAAAAATAGATTCAGTGACTTATATTTTTTGACAGAATAATTATCATCTATTAGGTAGAGTGAATATTCAATTTTGAACATCTAATATAGAAATATAAAAATTTAATTACAAATTGACCAAAAATGTCAATATGAAATTAGTAGTAGTAGTTTGTAGATTTGGAGGGGGGAATTTTTTTTCTTTTTTCAAAACCACTACATTATAAATGAATAACA
Organism: Apocynum venetum; assembly: GCA_019593545.1. Lineage (NCBI taxonomy): Eukaryota > Viridiplantae > Streptophyta > Magnoliopsida > Gentianales > Apocynaceae > Apocynum > Apocynum venetum. The sequence goes on from SRSM01000137.1 coordinate 2,711,795, forward strand.
TGCATGCAGTCTCAAAAAGGGTGGTTGAGTTGGTTCAAGCAGTGAACTCAAGACTTTAAGTTTGAATATAGAAATGAAGTTTATCCAAAACGAACTTATAAGGGTAGCCGTACGCAGTTACACAAAAAAAATGCATGCATGTATTTAACAAAACAAACAAATAAATCCTTAGCCATTTGAATCAATTTGAAATGGAAGAACTGACTCTATTCCACGTGATTTGTTTGTTGATGTTAGTGGAAATCTTTGGCATGGACAATTATGTCAACCAATTTGCTCAATAATTAAAATCAAGTCAAGGAATGAGCAGGCACTTCTTCTGCCCACATTCAATGGCCAAACAGGCAATTTCTCTAGCTTCCTTCCGGTCGAATCCTTCCTTCCTTTTGTTTTTTCTTTGAACAATATTTGGATGTTTTTAATGAGGACAACCATTGCTCTGAATATATTAAAGAAGTAAAGATTGCTTGAAAATAAACATCAGGTATGATTTATTTGATCAAGTGAAAGTATCAGCAAATACCGCGTTCTTTCGGTAACAAGCCTTTTCTTTATTTATTTATTTTTTCCTTTTTCTAATTGCATTTTCTTCATATACTAAAATGCCTGGCCAAAAGTTTGAGTTTCAATAGGAGGGGACTAATATGAACATACTAATATTGCAAGAAACTAACCAACTTTTCCTTCTTTTTTTCAAATGCATTTTCTTCTTGTACTAAAATGCCTGGAAGGATTCAAAAGTTTGAGTAGGAGGAGACTAATATGAATATACTAATGTAGTAGTGTGTGCTGGATTGTAACTTAATAGAAAAATTAAGAATAATATTTGTCTTTAATAATTTTAGAACTTATCGCAACATCTTCTTATTATTAGTGATAAGATGTAAAATGTAAAATCTTAAAATTAAGGAATATGTTACTAATAGAACCTAAGATGAAATATTTTAATTTTAAAAAGTGAAGATCTCAAAATAGAAATGTAAACATTTGATTTTGGAGAAAGAGATTAGTATAATATTTTTTCATGTTACTTTTGATTTGGTAAAAAAAATAATAATACTTCTAATCATAGGTAAGTTATTAATTGAAGTTAGATTATTCATGAAACTTTGAATTTTATTCTTGAATAAACGATTTTTAAAAAAACGAATTAACAACCAAAATTCAAAATATCTTTCTAAATACAAATGTTTCTCAATTTTACAGTACAATAAAAAAATTTGGACAAAGTTTAAAGAGAAATAGAAGCTCGTTCTCATCAAACATAATCCAAAATACCGTTAAGAAAGGGATAAAAGCGTATATAAAAATAAAATAAAATTGGTGGTGCACATTATACACCAAACCAAAACAAAAGATCAGTCAAATGAATAGAAAAAAGGGGGGGGGGGAGAGGGGGGACACTAAACTAAAGGAAAATTATAAAATGTCAGGGAAGGTAAAAAAATATGAAGTAATGCAAAATTAAATGATATACTCTTTCAATGGAAAATTAAATATTCACCAGAAAAATTAAGGAGATCCAATAATTATAATTAATTTTTATATTATTTTAATCATGAGATATGGTAAACCTACACATAAGACTTTGTCGAAGGCACCAAACCACGAGCCAAGACATGTTTTTTCTTTTTCTTCTTTCTTTTATTTTTTTAAAAAAAAAAAAAAATTGAACCAAGTTATGTTGCTGGTAAAACAAACAATGTAGTAGATGATTTACAGTTCAAGAAGTACAACAATCGACGTCTCATGCAATATATAAAAAGCCGAACCTCTGCACTGCTCTTCCTGCTTCAAGCCTTCCCCACACGGGCCACACCCCATGGGGGAGACAATGAATCACAATGACATAACTCACAAAAGTAATAGGGAAGAAAAATGGTTAGGTGCAACCCTTGCCTCAATTGCTGCAATTGTGGGACATCACATGAAAGAAACCCCAAAGAAAGCCCCCACCACCAGTAATAGATAAAAGCTTGGCTGTGGGCATTGGCATATGGATATGTCTCTCATTATCTATTCTTCAAAGAGAAATTAAAATTTCCTTCTTCAGTTTTTTATTATAAATTGTTGGATAATTTTTTTATTATATTTATTTATAAATTATTTTATAATTTTTAAATATTTTTTATTGATTTTTTTCTAATATTATCTCTGTTGATGAAGAGAGATAAAGTAATAGTAAATAGAGTTTTAATAAAAATAAAAAGACAAAAAATAGATACATTTTAAGAACAAAATTTTCTATATATTTGGAGAATCAAACCAAAACCAAGAAAAATAAGAGTAAAAGCAGATGCATCTGATTTGAGAAATAGGACAAGATGAGAAGAGAGGTTTGTTCAAAGTTCAAAGCTACCTATGACAAGGTCACGGTTTCGTGGGGTTCATCTTTGATTTGACATTTATGATTCGTGTGCAACGAAATCTTCCCAGTTTTTTCTATCTTTGACAAACACTTCGGGTGCATCATCGAACTGCCCATTACTTGTGTTTCCCAACTCTATCCTTAGCCTTTGCCTCTACTCTTCTTTGATCTCCTCCTGCACCCACTCTTTTGACTGTTTCCTCCTATCCTATGACAGACAGCTGAAGGTTTTAGCAAGTAGTAGGAGAGTCCTTTTTGTACAATGGGAAAATCTATTTTTTAATTGCAAATACCAAGTGTCTGAATTAATTAATACTAGCTCTTTCTATTTTTTTTTTATATGCATATTTTTAGATTTGTTTATGTAGCATGTGAAAATAGTAGGAAAATTTGGAGGGCTATGCGAAGAAATACTTTATAAGTAGTGTGAGTGACATATGATTCTTGCTATATATACATGTGTTAAAAGGAGAACTTATTTGTGTTAGTTTATAATATACATAAAAGTACATGTCTTTTAACTAAAATAAAGAATGTCTGCAAATACCAATATCGTACTAAGTATTTTATGACGGAAATATATATATATATATATATATAACAGTCAGTCTTCTGAATGGAAGGGGGAAAGAAGAAAAAAGAAGGCCCCAAGACCAAAGGTGGATTTCAAATGTACTCCCTATTTCTTTCGTTTTTTGTGAGCTTGTCATTGTCATGTTACGAAATGGGATGTAGTGTTTATTACTTTTTTCTCCTTTATATACCCCCATCTACCTACACAGCTTACTTACGACTAATTAAAGCTTTCAATTCATATATAATCCAATTAATTCAATGGACCTTTTGATCTTTTTCTTAAAGTTACACGAATGAATTTTAATATTTCCCTAAGAGTATAAAAATGCATTTTATAAGAAGTGAAAAAACTTATGGAGCATAATTGTCGTCGCTGACGAGTTTACTCGTGGAAATCGGGTAGCAAACTTATTAGTAAGAGATTGGAAAATCATAAAAATATTGAGACGTATAGAAGTCCTTTCTCCTAACATTCAAATTGCCTCGTCCCTTCAACAGCAAAGTAGCCAATTTAGGAAAGAAGATGTGTGCATGTAAGAACCAAGGTTGTTATCTATTCGTGGCGCTTATCTGTTGTCCAAGTATTGCTAAAAAAACAAGTCAAGTAACTCAATCGTCAACTCTAATTAGCCAATCCACGTAAGAAAAACTGCTTTCTTGTAGGTCAATTGTAATGGCCAAAGGTCTCTCTGACTAGTTTGGCTTCGAAGACTTTTGAGCGCAAGACTTGCTCTAATTCATGCCTTCTTGTGTCTTTATTCTAAATATTAGAATTTAGAGGCACATCTTTGACTCTCAATTGGCTCTTACCTTTGGTTCGCAATCTCATTTCATAGGAGATAGAGAAATTCCTCTGCCGCCCATGATCATACGGACAACTTAGAATAATAGTTCGATATATTCGAAGCATAGCAAAAAAAATTATTTTTAATTATTTTTAATTTTTTGAAAAAGCAAAGCATAGCAAGTTGGATATTCACTTCATTTTCTTTTCTTAAGTATAAGAAAGAGAAGAGAACTCTATCATACTTCCGTTAATCAGTCGGATTATAAATTTAAGGATGTGTCCGAGTGACGAAAATTAAAAGTCAGATGTTTCAAATTTCAGGACAAACCTTCATAATACTTCAATGAAAATTTGATCCACACGAAATTCAAACCTACATTGTCAGAGAATTTATCCTCACATTCTTACAAACTCGGCTATATCTATGAGGATTCCAGTTCACACTCTCACGCCTCATTTTCTCTCCATTTCTTTCTTCTTCTTTTTCTTTTGAAAGCCAATTTATTTCAAAAAGCAGCTGAAACAATTCTCTCCATTTTATGTTGAAGACTTTTCTTTTCTGAAGGCGTTGGAGGTGGCGTGGAGTTTCAGCTTAGAAAATCGGCTATAAATCCCTTTGAAAATCATTTTGATTTTTTAAAAAGAAAATCAAAATGATGGTAATTAATACAATTAATTTGGCTAAGAGACCGACTTAGAGAGGGTGGGGTTTGCTAGGAATGGAACAAAATGGCCATAATTGAGGGGGCAAGTGGGCAAACATATGTATAGTAATTGATTCTTGAATCTTGATGACAGATAATTTTGCGAGCAATGATTTTGTTTTTTTAGTTTTCTATAAGAACCCTGTTGAATAAGTCTCCGGCAATACCAATGATTATAAATCTAGATTTCTACAGAAAAGAGCAGCCAATAAATACTAGAAACTTCCTAGATATAGGAAAATCATGACCAGTACCATGAACCTAAAGAAGGCAATTTTTAATGAAGTATGGTTTCATTTTTCCTCCCATATCTTCCTTTCCTCCCCATTTTTGGGGTGGATGTAGGGAGCCGGGGTGGTAGCTAATATGGTACCATTTATTGATATAATGACTAAGGTTGCAAATTAATTAGCAAACTAAGGAATTATCTTAGCATATTGACAAGAACAGTATTATCGTACTGATTGAACTTAAACTATGCTTGTAAAATTAGGTAGTGTGTTAATTTAATTTGATCTATTAATTACAAATGAATTGATTTAATTTGTCAATTATCAAATGAGAGAGAACACAACAGATTTAATTTAATTTGTCTGATTTGCATATAGGTAATACTCTTTGTAAAGAGTGCTAAGATCGCAAGCTGCTCGTATTAATTGCTATTGGTCATCTCTTTTGGATCCATTTCGTGGACACTTTTCAAACAAGACATGAAACTATTTGTATAAAATTTATTTATGGTACGAGACATGGAGAAAACTATTTGGAGACAGATCATCCATACTACATATTAATATTCAATTATTCATATCACAATTAATATCACTCTAATTTGTGACAGGTTATCAGACTTTCTGGAACACAGCAATGATTTATCTACAGATAAACATTATACTTTCATATGTGAATTACATAAAACCCAATGATTCAAACATTTCATTAAAAAAAAAAAAAAACATTGATGTTTCTGTCATTTTTTACTGACCCAGTTTTTATATATGTGGGAACAAAACCCTCATCAATCTCTAGCTCAGAAATAATAGAAGATACACTGGTGATTGATGGGTACTGTCTACTTCCAAACAAGAGCAGTCAGTCAGGCATAATTGTCATTTAAGTCGTGACAAACTCAATAATAGTATTAGAGTTTCAGCTCTTCACACTGGAGCTATAATTCACTAGTCAAGATCACGTAACTCATAATTTACCATTAATTTATCAGAAATCAAAAGAAATAACTATTTAAGGGCATGGGTGCTTAATCTCTCCCAAAAAAAATGTATACATGGGAACGCAAGTTTTAATAACAAACTTAATATGCAGAAAATAACAATTTATAAATAAGTAAAATCAACTTTTGAATACAAGATCTGCTCTAATAATCTGTTAAATTTTTATATATTTAAGTTGATAGAAAAATAATAAGTTTAAATCTTTACCACCAAAAACTTTATGTTTTGGAATATCTTAGTTCCACATGAGCTTTCGAAGAGACCCTAGACCCTATAAAATATTACTATCATTTATTTTTAATAAACTATGTGACTTTATCCCAAATTTTATTCTAATTTCAAACTTCAGTGTTTAAGAGATCCGACCCAAATTCCATTTTAGTTTCTTTTTTTTTTGCAGGTACCATGTACTCGTAAATATATTCTATAAACAAATACATATATAATCATGATATACAAAATAATATCTTTACACTCATATTACAGTCTTTCATCGAATCTTAATTTTAAGAAATAATAAATAAATTAAATCGTTAAGTTAATACTAGTTCAATTTAGAACTTTGTTTGATAATTTACGAAAACTGCAATTCCATCCCTATAAGATAAATAATATAAGCCGTCAGTTTAGAAAAAGATAGTTGCCGAAGTTCAGGTAAAGGGATTTAAAGGTAAGGGCAGGGAAACACGGCATAGGGAGGATAAAGATGGTAATTGCTGAGGTGCATGCGGCCAATTAAGGGGCGGTCAAATAGGGCTGGCCCGAGGGAAGAAGAGGGCCGTCTACGGTGGGAGAGAGAGGACAAGAGTGGGTTCCATCCGCCGCACCACCATCTCCCACTTGCCCATTTCTCCACCCCTGGTTCCTTTATTTTATTAATTTTGTTTTGTTAAGAGATTTATTAATTATAATTGTTACAACTTCCTCCACCGCACGTTTAGGGTTAAAATTATAACCTGGTCAACTCAGCTCTCCTTAACCATGATTAGTCAGGTACGACCATTATTATATGCCCCACTAAGTCCAAAACATAAACCCTAATAATAACAAAACTGACATCTAATCCTACCAAACACAAACATTTACTGCATTCTTTTTTTTTATTATTAGGGAAAATTCATTAACATGAATCAGCTATAACAATTAATATAACAATTAAGATTACATAAGAGATGTATTCAAAATAATATTCTAAAGGAATAGAAGTTGACAAGTCAATCTCTTGATAAGGGAGAGAGATAACTCACCAATTGTATTAGAGGTCTATTAATCAGGCTCGATTGTAAATCGAGAGATGTGTCCGAATGACATTTAAAACTAATTAAATATTCATTTTACTAAAATAATATTTGTTTATATAAAATTTTATTAACAAACTTATTAATTTAATGAATTTATATTTCATGTGTTCACACCTATTAAATACATTAATAAAATGATATTATATATGATTAGTTTATTAAAGTTAACAACTATCATTAATTATTGTACTAATGGAATGAGTATTTTTTAAGTTAATATTATTTTTAAAAAAAAATTAAGTTCAATATAAAAAATATTGAAATATAAATATAAACATTTATTTTGAATATCGATGGAGGAGTATTATACATACACATACATATATATATATATATATATATATAATTAGTTGAAAAATCATAAAAAGTACAATTTTATGTTGCGAAAAAATTAAAGCAATGTCATTGAGTACGCGACTTGAACTTTCGGATGATAATCTCTTTAGATATGGAGACGAAAACTTTTTGCTAGTAGTTCATAAAAATATTATTTTACTAGTACTACTACAGGTTTAGCTTGTAGTATTTTATAAAAATATCATTGTCCGTACTTAGTAATATTAATTTTGTTATTTAAAGTATATTAGAAAGAAAAGGAAAATTAGCAAATTCATGTATGTACTTTTGTATGATTTTAACTTTGGTATTATATATTTTATTTTGAATTTTACAGTATTAATAAATTTTTTTAAAACTTTGATAACCTATCTTATATTTTAAATTTTACATTACTAATATTTTTTTTTCATGTTTAATCACTTCGACTATTTATTTTTTGCCAATAATTATATAAAATCGGTAACTAATTTTTATGATAGTATATATGTTATTTTCATAAGTATGGATCTGGAAAAAAATTCAATATGAAAAAGAAAAAGATGAAGGAATGAAAAGAAAAGGGAAAAATAAATTGGTGAAATTAATAAATGATCAAATTTGTTAATGAAAATGACATATATGTCTTCATAAAAATATACTTTCAAATTTTACATAATGTTGATAAAAAAAAAGATTAGATTGATGAAATATGAAAAATAAAAAATTACTTATACTCTAAAATTAAAAATAAATTATATGTTATTAAAGTTGAAAAAATAAAAATATATATTATCAAAATTGAAAAAATAAAATAGTATGTAGCTTGAATTTGATAATTTTTTGAAAGAAAACTACAACTTTGGCAATTGAGTTGGTAGGGCTAATGGTCAAAATTTTTTTTTTTTTGACACGTAGTTAGGAAAAGTTTTAGAATTTTAATCCCCAAAGCATTAATAAAGGCGATTTTGCCTCTTCCAAATGATGAGCATTTAAAAAAATCACTTCTATCAAATCTATTCAATAATAAATTAAGTGTTCATATAAGATCCAAAAACCTTTTCCGTTAAAAGTTTTTATATATATTTTAATTTTGTTTATAATTTTTGCAATGGAGATTTCGACAATAGTTAGATTCTAAGAGCTTAAAGTAATAATGATGTTTCTCAAGCGCCATAAACAATCTCAGATTAATTTAACTTCGTTTACTTTTCTTATTCTAATTTGATTATATTATTAATCTATATAACTGCAGCCACAAATTTAAATAATGTTAAGATGTTTCCTCAATTAAAATGTTAATTTAATATATCAGCTCACCAATCATCACCTCAAAAAACATGTTTCCTCAATTATTTATTACTTCAATGGTGCCGTTGACATATTTATCCAATAATATTTGGAAGGATGGAGGATATAGCTCTACATCTAAATAACTATGATTTCTTTTCACTATTCCAATTTATATGAATTAGATTATTGTGTACTTTCATATATTTCCACCTAAAAATAATATTTTACTCCATTTTCACATAATTTAAAACTTAAATTTTCTACTGGGAAGAAAAGTAATATATATTATTAGGTTCGGAGTGAAATATATTTGTTAATAATAGATACAAACAAGAGTCAAATTTTGAATGACTTTTGTTGTTTTATAAGAAAGTATTGGTTTTAGTACTAACTATATAATATATAAGTTCTCTTTAATGTATTTAACTTTATAAGAGTATCAATTTAATTTGATAAAATAGGTCTATATAAGCTAGTCATGCAATAGATGCAACAGCTCAAATCCATTTATCTTGGTCTCTCAATACTCAATAGCTTACACAACTAAGAGAGTAAAACACTCTTATTATAGATAGATAGCTACACTTTTATCTTGTCCAAAACAAAAGTAATGTAAGAAAAATAAATAAATAAATAATAATTTTTTCAAAAGTACTTTGAAAATAATATCTATACCAACAAATATAAACACTAATAAAAAAAATTAACAATAATAATATTTTCAAAAGTACTTTACTTTGTATATAGACATCTATATCAACGAATTAAAAGCTAATAAAAGATTGTGATCATAGAATTCGAATGAAAAGATATTATTCATGAAGCAATTCATAGCAAGTTATGAATGTAGAGAGTTATGACTTTAGAAGATTTTAAGAACAGTTGTGACCGATAAAAACTTCATGAAAAGTCATAACTTCTAGATATATATATATATATATATATATTTTGTGAAAGGATTAATTGACAAAAATATAGAAAATAGAAATTTTATTAACATATATATATATATATATATATACAAATCGAAAAAGAATAATAGAGAGAGCATAATAAGGATTTATTTTTTTAATGATAATGCTACTATAGCTTTAACAAAGTGGTCATTACAAGCTGTTACTACAAGGATTCCATTAATTTTTTTTTGATAAATATTTCATTAATTTTCTTAATAAACACTTACGTTGTCAAACGAATAATATTTTTTCTTTTTTGCCCACGCGCTCAGTCAATAATACTACCATCCAATATTTCATTTTCATTAAAAAAAATAAAAATGATTCCGAATAAATAATTATTTTTGCAGCTATGCCATTGTTTTTTTATGCCTATATTTAAGCTTTTAGGAGTGTGAGAGAAATGACTGCGTTTGAGACTTTGTCTCCCCCCTCTCTCTCTCTCTCTCTCTCTCCACCTTCTTCCTCCTCTCCCTCTTCCTCTCCCTTTCCCTTCTCTGCACTCAAAAATCTTCCGTAGAAGTTGTTTTCTAATCTCTATTCAAATCTTAGGGTTCGAGTTCCGGAGCTCTAGATAAAGTTTTCTATTCCTTTTTTTTTCTCTTTTAATCCTTTATTTCTTGTTTTCTATTCCCACCCCACCCACAAACAAAACCTTCATAAACTATATATATAAAAAACAACAGAGAAGAAATTGAAAACAGTTTTTAATAGTCTCCCTCCTCCTCCCATTATTTTTTTACATTTTCCCTTGTTTTCTGTTGTGCGTTTTTTTCTTTCTTTCTTTTGATGCTGTTGTGGGCATGGCTGGTTTAGATTTAAGCACTGCTTCTCGTTACATTCAGCAGCTCCATCACCTCCCAGACTTACATCTCCAAAGACATCAAGAAAATGAAGAAGAAGATAATCATCGTCAGTTCTCCGATGAATTACAACAAGATCATGATGGGGTCCACCACCACCACCAAAACGCTGAATTCCTGATTAATTCGGGTCCGGGTGATATCGTAGGCCGTAGGCCTAGAGGTAGACCACCCGGATCCAAGAACAAGCCAAAACCACCAGTGATTATTACAAGGGAGAGTGCAAATACTCTGAGAGCACATATCTTGGAAGTTGGCAACGGCTGTGATGTGTTTGATTGTCTTACTAACTATGCTCGTCGCCGACAACGCGGGATCTGTATACTAAGTGGAAGTGGAACCGTGACGAATATAAGTTTAAGGCAACCTACGGCAGCTGGGGCTGTGGTGACACTGCATGGTAGGTTTGAGATATTATCATTATCTGGATCATTTTTGCCACCACCTGCTCCACCTGGAGCCACGAGTTTGACTATATTCTTGGCTGGTGGGCAAGGTCAGGTGGTGGGTGGAAGTGTGGTGGGAGAGTTGACGGCGGCTGGACCGGTGGTTGTGATTGCGGCGTCGTTCACGAATGTTGCTTATGAGAGATTGCCGCTAGAGGATGAGGAACAACTTCAGATTCAGACATCAGTTTCCCAAGGTTCCGGTGGTGGTGGAGGGATTAATAATAATAATAATAATAATAATCCTCCGCCTGGCCCTTTTCCTGACCCGTCAGCTGGGCTTCCGTTCTTCAATTTGCCTCTAAATATGCCTAATTGTCAGTTACCGGTTGAGGGGTGGTCTGGTAACCCAGCGGCTCGCCCTCCATTTTAAGATTAGTACAGAAAGATCAAAGATGGATGAAAATGTTTGTGAAGAAGTGAATTGGATTGGCGGGGAATTAAAATAGGACTTGAAGAAGCTAGCTAGAGGTGAGGAAAAATCTGTGTAGTGATCAATATGATCATTCTTCTCTTCATTTTCTTACTCTTGATTTTATGGGGTTTTTCTTCTTTCTTTTCTTTTTTCTTTTGGAGTTTTGTAACATTAGCTCTGAAAATAGTCCCTTTTTTTTCTTTCCTTGAAATCTTCTTCTTTATAAGACATGGTTTGAGAATTAGATGTGGATTTTTCCTTTGTTAATTGTCAACTGCTAATTCATTATCCTCGTTTGAAACTACTTTGAGTAATTATTTTTCATTATGTTACTGGTAACTTGTGAATTTTGTTTTTTTAATAATTTCGCTACTCCCATTTTGTAGTGTTTAATTTAATACTATAAATTAGAGCAAACAAGGTGTTCTTTATATTAATCTAACTGCGATTGGAAAAAAAAAACTGTCTTTAATAATTATGCTGCTTCACTTTCAATAAATAATACCAGACTTTGTATATGAGAGAGATAAGCAAGCAAGTTTGTTGTGTGGTTTTTTCTTACAGCAACAACATTAAATGTTCGAGCTGATTTTGTTTTGGGAAATTGATCCAACTGGACTTTTGCTGAAAAACATGATTTTCTCTAGCTGTCTCTCTTCCACACAGTAAAACCTTTTTTTAAAATAATAATATATTTTTTCTGTACTGATGAAAACCATAGCAATTTGTCCTTAACATCCAGCCATTTATATCGCTGATTAAAATTACTACTGACCATCTTCCCTTTCTTTCATGAAATAACGTTGTGACTCAAAAGATTCCAGCTTTTGAGAATTAGCTCTGCTTACTATACATTCTTGGTCTATGATCCAACTTACTGAGCTATGAGCTAGCTTAGAATATATCGTGTTCCGTCCATTCCACAACTCATCTTACCTTTTAATCTGTAAGGTTCTTAATCCTAGAAAAATACTTCATTTCAGTAGTTTTTATGGTTTTTAACTCCCTTCAGAGAGATACCTCTTGGCCTTTGTTCACCATGTCTGGCCAGCTAATTTAGCACACATATCAAAGCTTTGATTGAAATTTATGCATTTGTTCACTTAAGCTTCTAATAAGCAATAGTATCTGCTAGGATATATATATAACTCTAAATTTATTGAATGATTAGTAGAGTTCTTCAAGCTTAGTTTTCCTTTTTTATTAATATTATTTATCTCATATTGTTTTCCAAGTAGATTGGAATGCCCCCCATCGTTGTTTTCACGTCACAGTTTACATCCCCATTTACATTTTTCGATCTATAGAGAGGGCCGGATGATAGGGATTCAGGTCTAGTGGAGCCATAAGCTCAGAGCCTGAGATATATATATTAAAAAAAAAGGTGCATATATAGTGATGGCTTTTTCTAACACAAACTAAACGAGTAGTATGAAAATCTGCCAGGTCTTATAAAGGTTTCAACATATTCCTATATATGCCTGTGCCATCTATATATAGTTAAAGTTGTTGATATTCGTTCATTTTCTTGATCAAGAAAGCTTTTTTGAAAAAAAAAAAAAAAACAATATGGAGTCAGAGATCATAGATATGATATTCAACTGCTTTATTCTCCACTTGAAATGCAATTCTGAGGTGTTGAAGATGTTAAAGAAAATGCTTAGTTCCACACTGCAGCCACATTTTCATTTAGCAGAATCACTTTAGATTCCTTAAAGCTATATATGCCTTAAAGAATATGCTTACGAACAATGTGTTTCCTTAAATAATTAATCCTTGGTTACTTAAACTCTCTGCAAAGGTTTTGTAGCTAGGGTTAACTTTCTAATTATCTCATTTTGAATTTAACCATTGAAAGTGAACAAAGCATATATAAGTGAAACAATTGCGTGAACCCTAACTGCCTACCCTTACGGATTAAAAATCCTCACAAACTCATGGTTGTTTTTATTGGTGGGAGGACATAAAAACAAAAGCTTTCCAATAATCCCCAAGGGAACATATACAGGAAGGTGATTTGAGCCTCCTGCAGCTTTACCCGCAATTTTAGCTGCCAAAGATACAAACCCCAAATTTGTACAATTTTTTTTACAAGGGAAGAAAGAATGTAACAGATCTTTTTACAAGGTAAGAAAGAATTTGCTGCATTAACTGAGCAAACAATGCCATGAATTTCTCTCCCATTCTCAGTGGCCTACACATGCCAAATCTTAAAGCATTTCTTTATCAAATGAGCAAAATCCTGACATGATTGTATAAAGATTTCAAAGTACAAAAGATTGTATAAAATCATAATTTTGTAGCCAATCTATAAAACACAACTTCTACCTTAGAGTACAAAGCAATTTGTTCCTGTTGCTATAATTACATTGAGTTCTAAAACCCTAAAAAACCCATATGTAAACAGAAGATTCAGTCAATATAGCTTTTTCAGGAAGTATATTAATTAAATTCCTGGCCAATGCTTTCGCCCATTGGATTCTCTTGATTCAGTAATTAAGCTTATTTTCTTAAGAGACCTGAAAGTTTTAAAGAAACAATGGAGAGATTCTTCTTTTCTTCTTCGTCTTCTTCCAGGGATGATGAATTATTGCTAGAAAGGATAAATTTAAGTACGACTTGACTCAGCTCTAAGAATCGTAACTTAAAAGTGAAGTTTGACAGTGATGACTTATTGTACTTAGGTTGTCACCTTCAACCTGAGGGAATTAAACTGTTAAAATTGACTTGTAATACGATGATGATCAAATAATTAAATTTATGTTGTCTGTCAAGTACAAATTGATGAATTGAGAGTATGATCAATTTAGACCACATATTCTTGCATAGCTGATGCCATTATATGTATAGCTGGATTGTTAGTAATGTCTGTTCTGGTTTAAGAGGTCAATCCATTGACCACACAAGTTCCCTCAGATCATGATAAAATTTGTCGTTTTTGCTTTTTTGATAATGTTTTATTAAACAGTTTATCATGTACAAGAGAAAGTGATTGGTTTAATCCATGGTGTGGCTATTCTTGAGATCCATGTAGTGAAAAGAGCACTATTGAATTCTATAGGTGACAATTTTGCTAATTGCAAAGGCTAAAAGAATGTCACAATATTGCTTAATATGAACATAATTACTTAGTTTGAGGATTTTTTTTAATTAAAATTATTTTTTGTTTTGTTTTGAAAATGATATTTTTTTTATTTGACATTGAATTTTCTATATTTATAGCATAATTTTTTAGGAGAGAATTGAAAGTTCCATATAAAATTTTACAATCTCACATTATTGATAGTATGATAAAAACTTTGGAGGTTAAAAAGTGTTTGAGAAAAAAAACAAATTGTGAAAGAAAATAAATTCTTAGTTAATTTAATATATAAGGTTTTTTTTTATTTTCAGGAAATTTAATAGATAAGTTATTATACAAAAGAATGCGTACTCAAATTATTGGGAGAGTTTCAAATGTCGTAAAGGTCAAAAGAATAATTTGGACTTCTACAGGCCCAAGGACAAGAAATATGGAATACAAAACCATATATCAATGACCAAAAATTTAAGCCCAACCCAGTTCTTCGGACCCACATATTTGATTCTTAGTTTCTTCTGCTTTATACTATATATCTGGAAAGAAGGAATAGAGTCCAGTTAGAGCTAAGCAAGTTAGCAGCCTAATGTTAGGGGTCCTCCAATCTGAGAGACCTTCACTTTAAAAAAGGTTTTTCTCTTTTGAGGATAGAGGATCTATATTAAATTATTAATAAATTATTCAAAAAGAATACACATAGGAATAAAACCCTTTACATTTTCAAAATAGATTAAAAAAAACATACCTTTTCCCCTAACATTTTCTCTTTTGAGGATAGAGGATTTATATTTCCGTATATAATTGAATATTCACATTTATATTTTAATTTTTTTCAAAATTGAATGTTCATTTTTTTAAAATAAATATATTTTTTTATCTAAAGTTTAATTAATAACCTTATTAATTTAATAAATTTATATCTCACTAACTTATGGTCTCCGCAACTTAATACCTTAATTTAAGAGATTTATATTTCACTTCACAATCAATTATATTAATATAAATGATAAATTGATATGTTAATTAAAGTCAATAAACTTATTTAATTTTTAATTAAAGTCAAAAGTGAACATTTAATTTTAAGCGAATGAAATCCTTTTTAAAAATTCACTTTAAACCCAAGTTAATTGAAATATTAAACTCAATCTTCACACTCAAGAAACAATACTCTGATCGCTTAAGAGATGATGGTGGAAGTTGAAAATCATGATCAAGTCAACATCAGTTGTATGAGTGATTCAATACCCTCATTTATTAAACATATATATATTGTGTTCAAACCATGAGAATAGAACACTATGTTGCCCAACACTTGACCCCTTCACTAGCTGATCCGGTGCAAGTTGAGATTAATTGAGAATTGTATGGCGCTTCAAAGAAACAGGTCATCTCCCAAAAATCTTGTGATAAGATAAATTTTTTTAAAAAAAATCATGATCATGGAGTAAAAATTTCTCCATAACCAAATCATGTATCATGTTCGTTGCCTCAGAAAATTCAGGTTACATCAAGATTTTGTTTTGTTCTATGTGAAGTAACTTACAATTAAATTCAAACTCTTTCAAAGAAATTTTGAATTAGATTTTTTTTAATACATAAGTGAAATCTAAATTGAATTCAAATTTCTCAATGGCAAGTGCATTTAGATCAATATTGTCTTGAGTGGACTTTTATCCAACCTAACCACTTCTTACTTGTACAATAAGGAAAATTAGTTGATATATAGCTTTAGTACTTTAGGTACGCGTGAAAGTGAAACTCATCATCTTTGTCAGCAACATTTTACAATTTAGATGCGCGTCCTGAAATGTGGCTAATATTGA
The DNA here is from genome assembly GCA_019593545.1 of Apocynum venetum. NCBI lineage: Eukaryota > Viridiplantae > Streptophyta > Magnoliopsida > Gentianales > Apocynaceae > Apocynum > Apocynum venetum. The sequence continues at coordinate 2,727,953 of SRSM01000137.1, forward strand.
CATTTTCAATGCCAAGGAAAAAGTCAAAAATTACCTTTCATGGCATATTATGAAATAATACACTCTTTCCTCCTTCCTTTTTATTTTAGCTCAAAATTGAATGTTAGTTTTTTTAATAGTGTATAATTATTGTTAATGATAAATCAGTCTAAGTTAATGGATTTAAATTTTATAATTAAAAAAGTTATTAATGAAACTTTATATGAAAACTTATGAAAATAAACATTTAATTTTGAATATTTAAAAATGAAAATATGAAAGGACATAAAATTAAATCAATGTTGTGAGAATTTATCTTCCGATGTTGGACGAAAGAGCCAGCCAGCGATCTTTCTAATCTCATAAATTTGAGCGGCCTGCAAAGTACAGCAAATCTAACTACAATCCCAGAATTGCAAAACATTTAATTACTTTTATTTACTTCTGAAAATTCAATCAACTAAATCCTAGTCCATATATATATATATATATATACATATATATATATGTATATGTGTGTATATACACACAATCATGGTACAGTGTTAAAGATAATAAATAATCAATTGATAATCAATGTGAAGTAAATAGCCTTCTTCTTCTTCTCCAATGCTGAATGGACATAACCTCTTACCTTCATTCTGCAAAATAAAATTTACAAACAAAATCAGATTATCAAAACCATCAGAAATGTGTGTATATGAAATCCAAGAAACAGGTATACATTTATGTACCTTCAAGATTAATTAGCTAGGGTCAACCCTAATTTTCTTGAGCATAGAAGTCAATAATCTCTTTGAGATTGAGCTGAAAGAAAGAAGAGCAATCATTTTGCATCAACCATAGCATGTGCTCAAACAAAATTGCATCAACATCCACAGATATCACTCTCTTTGCTCCATTGATTTTCACTTTACCCAACTTTTGTTTCTTCACAATATCAATCAAAACCCGAAATGGACTTTCTTCTAACACAAAAGGCTCAACTAGGAACTCCCTTTTCTCCTTCCCTACCACCACGGTCACTAGATCATCGGAGTTGTCCAAAACATCTTCCAATAAAGGCCGGTAGCCTAGCCGAGAACCCGAATACCGCCTCCTTAAGATTGAAACTGGTGGAATCAAACAATCCATTAGGAAGTTCTCTGCCAAGAGCGTGTGAAGGCTCTAGGAGATGATTAGTTAGCCATATAATTAACCCTATTTATAGTAGTATTTATTTGAGAGTGTTTGTGGTCTTTGACTTGGTTGTTTGGTTGCTTCCTACGGAGAGCAATATAGGAAAGGCTTCTTAATAGGAGAAAATGTCACATTCAGTGACAACCAACGGCTAATAAAGATGGATAGGTACAACTAGAGAGAAGCATTAGTTTGTTTTACTATATATGAGAGTGAATTTTTTTGATTAATTGAACATGGCCTGCAGGCAAATAGTGCCGTTGCCGTCCCACTTTGTTTTTTTTTTTGGAAAGTCTAGTGCATAACTTCCCAATTCGTGACTCCAAAAAGGAAAAGGAATGGATAGTTATTCAATTTGAGACTATTTGATCTCTTGAAAAGAATTCTCTTGTCGCCTAACCTTATATATATATATATATATATATATATATAATTTCATAAATATTATGAATTACTTTTATCTATTTGAAATTGAATGCTAATTTTTTTTAAAATAAAAATATTTTTTATCATCATTAACAACTTAATTTAAATTATTTACATCTTACTAATTAATAGTCTCATCACTAATCAAATAAATAATATAAATAATAAAGATAACATAGTAACTTAATAATGTCAAAAGATCTTAAATTTAAAATTTAGTCAAATGTAACATTAAATTTCAGACATAGAAAATATATCATTAGTAAAATACTATCTCTATCTCAAAATATAAGTAGTTGGATTAATTTTGCGTTATCTTTAAATATATGTCATTTACGACTTTCTATGAATATTTTATTGATTCTTTTCAACATTACTCTTGTCTTTATATATAAGATTTTTATAATTCCATAACTCTTGGTAAACAAAAACATTATCTTTCTTTTGAGAGATGTAATAATTTATGGAGAGAGAGTAAATAGAATTTCAAGAAAACAAAGAAACAATAAATAAGAGTATTTTAGAGAGAAAAAATGATTGATATGTGCAATTATTAGTCAAACGACTTATATTTTAGAACGAGACGAGTATTATATTATTGAACCATTACCTAAAAAAACTACTTAATATGTTTCAAAATATAAATCGTTTCACTAAGAACTATATTGACTAATGAATTGTTTTCCCTTAAATGTCCATACTTAAAAGTTTATTTATTTTCTTGAAATTCTCTTTACTTTCTCTCATAAATTATTACTCCATTAATAGGGAAGAACAAGGGTTGTTTACTAAAATAGAGAAAGACTCAAGAGAGAGAATGTTTTTGTTCATCGAGACTTTTGAATTACAAAAATTTGATTTAAACACATGATTAATATTGAAAAGAATTAATAAAATATTTCTTAAAAAGTTGTAAATAACTTGTATTTTGAGATTATACAAAAGTCATCCAATTGTTTTGTTTATATTGAAGGAGAGAAGGGGTAATAACATTCCACTAGATAATACATATCCAAAATCTAGTTTAATCCATTTGAATATGAACGGGAAAACAAAAAGGTGAGATCGATGGAATGTGGAAAAGGACTTTGAAACAATAGGCCAATGTTGTCTAAATGCGAGTGGAGAGCGTATGTAACCATTAACTTTGACGGATTCTGTGATGAGAAATGACACTTGCCAACCATATGAATATGATGAGACTATGCTTGCAAGTAAGCCATCAAATACACACACACACACACAGATATATATATATATATATATATATACACGTATAAAATCCCCATTAGTCCTTTGAGGTCTAGACTTATCATACGATAATTAGCCATGTTGTAGACTGTGGTGGGGAGATAGGAAAATGATTCTTTACCAACTTCTTAACAGGTGTAGATACACGTATAAATGTAAATCCATAATTTTGAGCGATAGGACATGATAACATTCACTTGGTGATAAATAAACAAAAATAGAAAAGGTGATTTTGAGATAATTAATGTAGTATATCAACTGGCTATATTCTTATTCGATTGGTTATTCTTAAATCCAATGCTCAACAGTTCTATGCTCATCTTCACCCCACCCCCTTAAAATACCATAATGTTTTCTTTAATTTCTTTTTAAAAATCTTTTTGTTAAACAAAAAATATAGAATATATAACTCAATGTTTAAGTAAGAAACGTTGGGCACATCGAAAATAATTTCTCAGAATAAATACTGAATAAAATAATCAAGAAATAAATGATACCAATAATTTAACGTGATTCACCCTTAATTTTGAATTACGTTCACCTTTCAAGTTCCAAATATCCTTCCACTATAAAATAGTAGGTACAAGGAGAGTCTTATCTAAAATAACAATTCTAGAGGCAATACAAAGTGAAATAAAAATAGTGACACTCGAGTATTTCCTAAAAATACCTTTAAATAATTTTTTACTATTTTTCTCATGCCCTTTTTGAAAAAATTCCAAAATCTCTAAAAAATTAACTCGATTTCTAATTTGCTCGGAGAACTTCTCTGACTTCTTCAATTACGTTAAAACTTAAACTAAATTTTGGATATCAATTTTCATACTTATTTATAGGCTAAAATAAGTCATGGTTTTGATTTAATCAAAAGGCTTTATTGAAGAATTTAGAAGAAATTGTGGGATGAAGTCTTGGTTTTGGGAATGTGTTAGGCAGCCCTCAATTTGGAGTTGGGACTGCCACTAGCAAATCTCCCCCTCCCAACTATATCGATGGCTCAACCATTTTAGCAGCTGATCTACATAACTTAAACTTTTCTTTGGGTAAAACTTTTGGTAACATATCTGATCTATTTTCATCTCTATGGATTTTGTCAACTTATAGTAGCTTATCCTCCAATACATCTATGAACCAATGATATATTCTATTGAAATAAATATTAATAATATTTTATAATTATATTTAGTCATCTACTTCTTTAAATAGATTTATTTATTCTCCATGTCAAAATTTCTTTTCTTCAAACGATCTTACTAGATACTTTATCAAGTGCTTCTTTGTATTCATAAATTTATTTGTCATGAAATAGAAGGATCATCAAAAAGAAAAGAAAACACATTGACGCCACGGAAAGAAGGCACATCAACAACACAAAAAGAAGACACATTTATACCACAAAGGGAAAATATTTTCATGCCACAAATGGAAGGTAATTTAATAAATATTTTATCAGCAAAGACAATTAAAAACATTGGGTTGTTTGGCAGGACAAATCTTAAAAACAATAAACCTTATATTGAAGCTTCAATTGAATTGACAAGGAGTTTAGGTAGTTATAAAATTAATATAATATATGAATGTTGAAATGCTAGACCGGTAGGTATAGTTTTTAAGGGTGCACACAAATAAGAAGTTAAAATAGTAGGTGTTATTCCTATTATGTTAAAATCATTATACGATAGGACTATGAGATTTAAAATAAAAGTTAAGTCTATGTATGAACACATTGGTATCATAATGCAAAAATCTGATGCATTCATAGTATTACATGGAGGTTACGACATGTTAGAACAAATGTTCAATATACTTTCTCGGTTAAACTTGAATTTATATAATAAACATTTATGTATGTTTAATGCCAACAATTTATTTCATCTCTTATTGATATTTCTTGATAAGGCAGCTGAAAATAAGTTTTTATCTCTCTTTTTCAAGAAGACTTCTTATTTAAGTAAACTTTTTGTATGAACTGATGTTAAAATTAGAAACTTTTGTTATGATCGTTGATCAAACTGCATATGATATATGTTTAGAGTTAGGTCCAAGTTATGTTTTAAGTTTTAGATATGTTTTTTAGTATCATGTAAATAGAGAGAATTGTTATATTTTTATGCATATTATGTGGTTTTTTTATCTCCCAAGTTTATAGACCATTTATATAATTTAAAGATAGGTTCAATATTTTGTGAAATCATTTATAAACTGATAATGGAATATATTCCCTAGCTGTAATTCTTTTTATTTTATTTCATGTTTTTTCCCTGGTATTTACAGTTTGATAAATGTTGTCCAATGTGAAGCAAAATCAAGTAAGGATAGCTACCACTTTTGATATGTGAACTGCTAACTATCAGAACATATCTTACATGACTATTACTATCCATTTATTGATAATGAATTGCATATGCATTAGAGAATTTTGAGGTATTTGTTTTTAATATTACTATGATTATATGTTTAATTTGACTTATATTAACAAATATAATTAATTTCATTTTTTAATCATTATTAATAGGTTTGTTAATGTCGTTGATTCACACAAAAGTCAAATTTTAAGTAATGTCTTAGAGGAGAATGTATTCAATGGAACATTGATAAAAAATTATCAACAATTTCTTTGGATAATTGTTCTACTAATGATGTTGTTATTCACAATCTTTTGGGCATTCTTCAAAAGAATATATTAATTTTGAGTGGAAGATTTATCATATGAGATGTTTGCACACATATTGAACTTGATAGTTCAATATGTACTTTCAATAATACATAAAGAGATCAAAAGGTTCGAGAAAGTGTAAAATTTTAGACAGCATCACTCAAGCATGTGCAAAGATTTGAAGAAGTAGTGCATTAAATAGATATTCGACATACAAATAATCTTGTTTTAGATTGAAAAATAAGATATAATTCGTTATTTTTTATACTTAAAATAACATTGTCATATAAAGATGTCTTATGTATGTTAAAATATAGGGAACATTTATATATTTGTTTGCCATCGAAATATGATTGGATTTTGGCACAAGTGATATGTGATCAATTACAGATTTTTTATAATGGCACTGGAATATTTTCAAAAATTAGATATCCAACTTTGAATGTGTTTTTCCCTATTATTTGTTACATTATAATTAAGTTGAGCAAGTTGGTGAATGCCAAAAATGAATTGACACATGATTGCTTATAAAATAATTGCAAATTTTGATAAATATTGAAATAATGTTTATGGGATTATGAGTGTAGGCATATTTTTGGACACCTGACATAAATTGAGTTTCATTGAATTTATATTTCCACAAATATATGTTGAAATGCATCCACAAGAATATAGAAAGTTAAAAAGTTATCTGTTGAATTGTATGCTGAATACAAGAATAAAAAAGATAGCCAAGGATCCAAAAATGGTAGTTCTTCCATTGAATCTAATGTACATGGAAGAATATCAAAAAAGGGAAATCTTGTTGGATATGCATATTTTTTTGCACTTAAATTTTTTTTTTTGCAAGGAATGTCAAAGATAGATCGATATTTGAAGGAAGGGTATGTAACATGTGATACAAATTTTTATATTTTATCGTTGTGAAAGAATGATAGATCTAAATATTCTATATTTAAATGATGATAAGAGATATATTGTGTATATCAGTTTCTACAGTAACTTTAGAACCTGCATTTATTATTGGTGAAAGAATGTTAGTTTCACATTGTAGTAGGTTTCATCCAATAACACTAGAAGATTTGATGTGTTATCAAAGTTAGTCATCATCGGACATTAAAGGTAATTTTAATTTATTTCTAATTTAAAATTTTAATTATTTATGAGTTCTAAATAGATAATCTTTCTTCTTTATTACAAGTTGAAATGATGGAGTTTTTATGTCTATTTTAGAATATGCTGATGATAATAATGATTAGAGGGTTTATTTATTCTATTTGCTATCAATTAATTTTATTGGGGACATTTACAGTTTTTTTAATGGAATTCTTGTTTACGATTTTTATTGATAACTTGTTTAAGAAATATTTATTTTAACTATTTACATATCTTTAGATATTTGTAATAAATAGCTGCTGGGGACGGATATTGTGGTATACCCACATAAATATTGACTGAGTGTATCAATTAATATATATTCGAAGATGGAGAAGAAGACGAAATGAGGTTCTAGATAGGTATCCCGGCGTCCACCTATCGACGTTGCCATCCTTGGCTCTCCTAAATGACTAATTTATAAAGGAGTATCTAGGCACGCGGCTTTGTTTAGGTTAGAAGCTAAACAAATACATATATAACGCGTAACGGACGCATTTTGCCATTCTTCTTTCTTAATTTGGTACGTATGCACGTCTCTTCCCTTTACTGGCGTTTCTTTGTGACCAATTTTTGTGGAATTCCAATTGAAACTTTTCTTAAATGGTTAAAAAATATTAGTTTTTAAAAATAAAAAATTAAGAATAGCGTTTTTTTTAAAAAAAAAAATCCAGTTTTTAAATGTTAAAATTAGAGGTAAAAAGCAAATTAATAGTTCAAAATGACTTTTTATTTTATTTTTTTAAAAGAAATTTATTCATTTTAAACAATTGAAAAAGTTCCAAACTCCTCGACGAGTAAATTATAATACTGTAACATGAGTGTATTGTCGCGATCACAAGGTTAAAAAAATATATTGAAAAAAATGTCAACAAATGGTGTAAAACCAAATTGGCATCATATAAGTCTTGAATCTGCATATCAAAATTTTGATAAATTTTTCCTCCCATAGCAGAAGACGTTTACCAACCTTTTCTTTGTCCAAAAAAAAAAAAAAAGCTATAAGGAAAAAATGAAAACAAAAAAATTTATTTGTCATGACGGACCAATCAAAGCCACATGTCTTCTTGTTCATACAAAAATATTGTGTTCAAATAGTTTTCCATGACTTTGACTTTCTGTAATTTACATTCTTTCTTGTTTTTCCATTGTTTTTTTCTCTCTCTCATTTTCTGAAAATAAAAACTTCATTTGCCACATGATTTATAAGGGAAATATTCATTCTTTAGAATATATAAATTCAATATTTATGAAAATGCAAACCAAAACTCATATTATTAGTTAAAAGTAGTAGAAAAAGAGTAAAAATGGAATTTTCAACCAAGTATGAAACCGAACCATAATTAGTCGGCATTATTCCATGCAAATCCACCAACAAAAATGCTTGATAATTACTTCCATGTGGCAAATTCTAAGCTAATTGTAGGCACCGACGTAAACAAAACAAGCAGATCCATTTGTATATGTACCAGTTTTGGCTTTCGCGTCAATATTCCCAAATACTTCATAACTTTGAAATTTGATGTTAAATTTTTTTAATGAACATATTTTTTATTTAAAATTTTATTAATTAATTTAAGATATTTTATATCATGCAAACTTATTATTTTTATTACTCATTATCTTAATTTAAATAATTTATATCACATTAATTTATGAATTTCATAATTCACTATATTAATATAAATAATAATTTTATAATTTAATTAAAATCAATAACTTTATTTAATTATTAATTAAAATAAAAAATGAGCATTCAATTCAGAAACAAATGAAGTAAAAAAAGGAAAAAAGTGTTTATTCGTCTTTTATTCCTAGGGAAAAAAAAAACAAACTACGTACGAACACGTTACAGGTATAATAAATTTTCCATTTATGAATTGGAGAAGATTGTTTTCAATTAGTAACAAAGATAAAGACAGCAGATTTCTTGGTTGGTACGTGGGTCAACAAGTAGAAGTTATACACACTACTTCCCTTTTAAAATAATATATTGCATTAGGAATTTACGAGATTTTATTTGTTTTATTTTAAATTATTTGACTAGTAAGAAAATCAAAGAATCCATTAATTCCTAATTTGCCCATATTCTGAATTGTCATTAATTACTTTTTCTAATGTCTATAATTTTATTATTTTTTTAAGAATCCAATAAAGGGCTATATTATTCTTTTCAACTACTGATTAAGACCATCTAATCATTTTCTTAGTCTATATATAATTTTTTTTATGCTTTGTTACTTTGAATAGAAGTATTTAAAATGAATCAATTTATAATATGAATATCCGTTCAAATAAATTGGTTGTTGAAAGAATAATACTTCTTGAAAAGGGATTAAAGGAATTAGAATAACACATACTATTTTAGAATTGTTTTTATGTACTATCTGAGCAACAATACCAACTAATTCAATATTACTTCATATATTACATTGATCTTTTGATGATAAAACATTATATCAAATTCAACTGCAGCTTCAATATAAATCTTATCGCTTCTAAGGTTGGTCCCACCAAAAATACCAATGGTTTTTAATATCCTTACTCATAAAATATTTGTAAAAGTACCTTATGTTCTAGTTGTTGAAGTGTCTTCCATTTTTTGTTTTGAAGTACCTTATGTTCTTGGTGTTGAAGAAAAAGAAGTTTTTATTTGAATAAGTGAAGAAGAATAAGAAGTGAAATGATGATTCTAGAGTTGAATAAGAATGAGTTTTTGTCAAATAACAATCTCTATATATAGAGTCAAGTCAAAGAGAACACACACACATAAATGTGTGTGTGTATATATATATATATATATATATATATACATATCATATAATTTCTTTTTCTATATTGACATTTTGTCCATTTTTTCAAACCAATAATATCATAGGGGATGAACAATTTTTTTCAAATAAGTTTGAAAAATGACACAAAATTACTAATTGATAAATATGATGAAATATTATATTTAAACGGGATTGAATTTATTGGTTTGAAAAATTGAACAAAATGTCAAAATGAAAAAAAGAGATGATATGATATGTATATATATATATATATATATACATGTGTGCGTATTCTCTTTATAAAATGTCTAATTCAATCAATATACTTCAAAATTATTATCATTCTTTTCATTAATGTATTGATAAAAATATATCACATGAGAAAAGACATATTGCGATTTCTAATGTTGAAAGAAATGTCCGAGAATATTAGATGGTTAATCGAAGTCAATGTTCGATTACGTGGTGAACATCTATCTAATTTTTCCAAATGTCTACCTTATTTGGAAAAAATAGTTTTGCCAAGAAAATAAGAAGTAAGAGATTAGAAGTATGTTATAGATGTTTTAGATATAACTGCAATACAAAATATTTTTTCTTTTTTTATAATTACGTAATAAATTCAAAGATGAAGAACAATGTTATAGTTTAAGGAATTTTATTTTAAATAATATGGTATGCAAGTTTATACAAAAACTTGATAAAAAAAACTAAATATGTAATGTGAATGTATTTCATGAAGTTTGTTGATGTAATATATTTGAAATTTTATTAATGTATTTTATGAAAATTTTATCTTTATTTAATGCACTGATTATAAATGTATTTAAATAAATTTTATATTTATTAATGTACTATTTTTTTAATATAAACATTTTTTTAGCGAATAAGGACAAGTGTGTTTGAATACTCATGAGAATGGTGGCAGGTATACTTAAGAAGATTTATTTGGGGATAGGAATGGGGACAAATACATTATTTTTAGTTGAAGATATGTGTTTTCGACACCACCTACGTTATATGTCATTCCTAAAGTCCTTAAATATGATTATTATTTTAAAATGAATAGAATATAAACTGTATTGAACTATTATTCTAATGTGTAATATTCATCGTATTTTTTGTTTAAAATTAAATATGTACTCCATCCATTTCAAAATAAGTAAAAACAATACAAATTTTAATATTAAGTTATAAATCTTCCCTTAATAAAACAAAGCTTCTAGAATTACACTTATTTTAAAATGAAAAGAGTATTTTTTGTATTTTTAAACATTTAAATAAGTATTTTACTCTTAAATAAAACATTTTAAAAAAAATGTTAATAATAAAGACAAAATAACAAATAAATAAACAAATTATTATGTTGCCTTTTTTTAGTCAAAAAAATTAAAGTCTAACATATTGATTTATTTATAATTTTTTAAAAATTTTGAGTATTAATTTCTGCTACGATTTTAGAACCAATGGTAGCAGGCATGCAACATTAAGATAACGCACTTTTAAGGCAAATGAAAAAAAAATTTAAGCTAAGCAATTTCAATGTAAAGAATGATTTTTGTCCAGACACAATCCATCAAATAATAGTGACTAGTCATAACCAGACCTATGAAAGACAAGGGTCATTTGAGAAAGTAAGTGGTGAGAACTTTTCTTTTTAGATTATCCCACAAAGCTGATGGGGATTTGCCTATTTGGCTACTTGATTAACTTTGAGACCATCCCTGAAAATCAGAATTTCTTTTGATAATTGAAAAGATATACCACTGCACTCAATAAATAGAACACTTTTACATCTAAGAATCCTAGAAAGAGATGAAGGTTTACAAATTAGTCAGATTATCAGAAGTGAAATACTTGCCAAATAGAACGAATATATATCCTAAAACCCCACCTGTGGCAAACAATTATGGCCTCTCTAACCAGCCATATTCCAATCTCTGGAGGGAGAAAAACCTAAGCAACTAAAGAAGAAAAAATACAGGTGAAAAGGAGAAGATACTAAGGAAGGGGGGAGGAGAAAAGAAACTGACAATCTCTTAATAAGAGCCCCTATGATCTGCCGGTTAGCATTTGAAGTCAACCTCTAAAGTTGTTGCAGCCAGTCCTCGGGTCAATACGCGAGGAACTATCTCTTGTTAATTTGGATGCATTTTAACTGCAGAGTTTGCCCAGCCCATGTTTGCATACATCGGGATGTTTTGCATTGGTTGTGCAGCATTACCATAAGGCATTGCAGTCCGATCAATTGGACTCCCATTGTCATCTGATGAATCACTTGAACCACCTTGGGAGGTCGGACTACCTGCCATCACCGGATTGCCAAAACTTAACATATTTGGGGCACCTGGAGCAGTGGCTGGGGACAGGGACGGCCCAGATTTTGGTTTTTTCCCATCTGCAATGAAGCTACCTACGACCACCTGGAGGAAAGTGACATGGTTGGTACAGCTAGCACAACAAGAGAGGCAGATAGAATATAGGCATGCCCATGGACAAGACATTGTAGAGGTAGTAGTAAAAAACCTGTACTGGGGTGGCTGCCAAAAGCATTCCTGCAACTCCACCACCCAAGACTCTACCATCTGATCCTGCCAATGATACACTCAGACCCCCAGTTCTACTACGGCTACCATTGCTTTCTGACAGCAGAAAGGAACCTGACAAAGAAATTATTTCAAATCGGCCCTGCAAATAAAGAAATATCACCATCAATTATTAGTAAATGACTATGGACAAAAACTAAGCAGGGTAGTAAAGCTTAGAGAAGTAATGCAGAAAGGAAACATAAACACATAGCTTGACTATAAATTTGTGTCTAGATTTGAGAATGATATATAACTACTGCATATAAATGCCAATTCAGAAAAGCCTTTTCTTTTCTTTTATAGTTTTTTCCATGTAGTGGGTGGAAAATCTTCTTCAGACCTTGTTATTCCAATGAAAATACATTAGCAAAAATATTTCAAGCAGAAAACAGAAAAAGCTGTAAATGTGACAACACAAGAAAAAGCTTATCCAATAATTCCAAGTCACTTAGTACTGTCAGCAAGATAGCAACAGTGGCCATGACTTTGTATGCCAATGGAGCTCATTTTTAGGTGACACAAAACCTCTCAATGGGAATCCTATTTTCCCCAGGATTGTCAATAGGTATAATATAAGTCAGTGCTCTTTTTGCTCTTCCATTATTCATTAGTTTAATCCAATGAACCATTGCAGGCGCATGCCATGATAACTAGGTAATATTGCACACAACGACAACAGACATCCCCAAGGAAATCTGGAGAACTAGGTTTATCTTTTCAAACCAATAGCATGTGCATGTCATGACAAGTTGATTTTCATTTTACTGAAAGAAAGAACTTTCTAGAAGTCCTCATTTTAGTTTGAACTAGTATTGAGAATATCACTTAGTTTCAGATTGGATGTCCCTCCTACTTTGATCTTTACAAATAATAAGGAAGAGTTAAAATCTAATACATTCCTGTGGTTAAAAGATTATTATATATGGGACCTAGATGATGTACAAACTGGCCCAAAAATGGTATTTTTAAAGTTAAATTTCAGTTTAAAATATTAAACATTTTCATACCAACGAAGAACATAGGACATTGATTAAGAAATGCAGACTATGAAACTATATTAAACTTTTATCTTCTTTTAATGCTTCACTAATCCTATGGGTGAACTTAGGCTAGAATTTGGATGGGTCATGGTAAGCAGATTAAGTTCAGGGATCGTGTTTGACACTGCACCCTGTTAGAGATGCATCATGCATAAAATAATTTCTCAAGCTTCTTATACCCACACAGTGACATACTACATCCAATATGAAGGGGAAAAGGGTAACTCTCTCCCTAGACTTCCAAAACATTTAGCTCTAATGAGTAATATCTCCATCAATTTTCCAAAAATTGGAGCTTATCAGTTCATGAGCTAGCTCTCTCTAATGTAACAGATGAACAATGTCGTACTGGTCAAGCAAAATACTGTTTTATATTTTTCATCTTTTCTCAGTATAACACTGTACCCACCATCATATTTACAACCCTATATGCTAATTAGTTATTTTCAATTTAGACTCTACTATATAATCTCCACATGCATCATGTGTTCTTATCACATTCTAGCTTTACCTAGCTCCAAAGAGCATTGTACATTCACCAAATGGAATAGCTTACTCAGTAGAAGCTGAAGCTACCTACAGGAATGGCCTGGAATGCTACTTTGCTCCAATGAGAGGATGAATTCATGAACACACATGACAAGCCTCCTTGGAAGAAAATAGCACAATTCTTAGCAATAACAAACTACAGAATACTTCTTTGGTTCTGTATTTTACCCGAGACAAGAAACTTGTTGTATTTGGGCAACCCTCTATTTTCCTGGAGGACCCAGATACTAAGAAGCATAACCAAGGGCGAGGATGTAAAAGGATTCGAGAAGTATAAGCAAATTCTATAGTCAATAGCTAGTGCTAAATATACCTATATGTAAGCGGACATGCAGCTAACTCATTAAAGCTGGATCTAGCTTGAAATAGAGCTTGCTTGAGCTTTAGATTATTCACTGAACATGCCACCTAATGCAAATACTCCATTCTGTTTTCTTTTTACCTTTTTGTTTGGTGGGGATGGGAGGGTGTTGGTTTAAATGAACATTTCTAATGAAATTTCAGTGTTTCTGTTTTCAGACAAGAACTCTAGAATCTAAAGATCTGCAGTTAAAAGGATAAAGCCAAGAAAATGATAATAATAAAAGGACTGAAATATCTTAACTCAGGTCATGGGTGCAAAATGCAACAAAATTCCCAAATCAAAGGATGAAGCCAAAAGAATAAGAGGATGTATAATTTTGTCATGTTTAGACATCAAAGATTAATACATTATAACATAGATGTGCTTGCATTACAGAAAATCACCTAGCATCCTTTATAAAATCCTATCACAACTCTCAAATTGTGGATAACAATTTCAGAAAGTGGCAAACCATGAAAGAGCCATCATTATGAACAACAAATTTATTAAGAGCTCTAGAGAATAGAAAATTAAATAGTCCCCAATCCAGAAAAACAAAAAGAATAGATTTTGTTTTAAAAAAAAAAAAACAGAATCTTTCTGCTTGCTGGAAACAAGTTGCCACTCACTGGAGCTCCAGATCATTGGGCCAGTAATTGGTCTCCTGCATTCTTTGTTACATCTGTTCTTTTCCTTGGTTGTCAGCTGCAAACAAAAAGAGTATCTATCTTCTCACCAAAAGCTCCATGAAGCTTTTATTATGACACATAGCCACCAAATATTTGAAATAACTCCGGAACCTTGTATTCGTCCAGAAACTAAACAATGAAGCACATTTCTGTGGCCAAGACTTCTATGACACTGGTAAGGGCTTAATTACGTCCAGGTTTTCTTAGAAGGTTATACTATACATTTGTGTGCCAAAGAAATACCAGAATGTCTAAGGTGTAAATTCAAGAATAACATAATAGTTAATGTTTAGGGGTTTTCTATATTATATCATGTGAGAAGATGAAAAAGGCTAGCGCATCTTATCAAAGAGAAATTGTTCTTGTCATCAATCTTATTTGTGAAAATAATTGCATGGACAAGTGAATGCTTCATGAAACATGAAAACGCATTCTTCATAGCTCCCATCTTCTATCAAAGATGGAGCACAAAACCATTGCAGTAAGCTTCACACAGGCATGCCTACTAGAGAAAATATAATATATTATCATGAACCAAAAAGTAGGAACTAGGGTCTCCTAGTCAATCCCTCACATAACAGTTAGACTAAAGACCATGTGTACTATATGCTCACATCAAACATGCAATTATATGTCACCTATCCCTCAAAACATTAAAAATCGAGAACCACTCAAGTCTTCCAGTACTGTTGCAGTAATGACAAGAATATCACACATCACACGTAACATGCTTTTGATCAGTTAGTTTTCCATTTCCCTCCCCCCCTCCCCCTCATAATTAAGAAAATAGTTTTTAGAGTCACCAGAAGAACAAAGCCTAGAAGCCACCCATAAAACACAACTACCTCACCATCAGAACTAAAAGTAGCATTTCTCATAACTCTAAGAGCAAAATATATCAGCCTTTTATCATTTTGGCAAGTACATTAACAAGTATTACCATAAATGATATGTCAGCACAGCAAGAATTCTTTATCCACAAAAGGGAATCCTTTTAAAATATTATATATATATATATATATATATAACCTATTTCTAGAGCAAGTGCATGTATAGCAAAAGTCACAAAAAGTAGGGTCCACAGTTTTGGGACTTGCACATCAGAATATAAAAATAATTAGAACTCACCTCATAAGTCACAGTGCCTCCAGACATTGCTGGCTGTCGAAGTGTGACATTGCAGATGGCACCATTTGCAGATAGAATACAAACAGTACGAGGCCCTTGCTGTGAAAAAGCCATTATCTTTGATGCTATATCCTGAATGAGGAGCAAAAGAAAGTTTTTGATAATTAACTCTAAAAGAGACAAGAGATGGAATAAACCAACACACCCTGGGCCATAAGCAATGTATGAACATTCTGGTACCTGGAACTGAGCATTCAAATAAGGTGAAAGCTGATAGGCCATAAAAGTTGTTTTCTGGAGCTAATTGACTTTTTCTACAGACAGATGCTATGCAAGTCATCCAGCTCTTTGCATTTTGAAAAATTTTACAACACAATGACAACATTTCTAAAAAGACCATGGCACAATAACAAAGATGCCAATAAAGAAGATATCTTCCAACATTAACAACCTTGATGTCTCACCTCTGACATGATATTTTCAATCGTGCAGTTAATTTGAGGTAAACGATTCATACCTAAACCACATGCTAAGGCAAAGGGATCTGCTTAACAATAGACAACCTAGTAAAGTCATTGGCAAATTGACATTGCTAGAAGTCACTTCACATTTGAAGTATAATCTTTACTTAGAGTAATATTTATCAAAAACATATTTCGCAACTAGTTCAACATCTTAGATTTCTCCCTCTTTTCTAGGTCAGGTAACAAATCAAAAGTTTCAAGTAACCAAAAAGATATGGGAATTGAAGGGCTAAACTTTTCTTTCATCCAGATATGACATGTATACTCAGAAATCTACTCAATAAATATCATCGCAAGCATGATTGAAGGAATTTACATTTCGGGCAGTGAAAAATATATTGGGGAATTCCCTTTTCATACAGGGTTAACAAAAAAAATAAAATTATGTGCTAAATGGAACCCAAATCCAAGCATAAAGACAATCCTGAACCTCTAAATCAAGATGTATATGGAAACTTTACAGATATTATCTTGTAAATTTGAATCAAAATTGGTGTACAGTATCAGGAGCAATCCCCAAAAAGAACAAGAAACCCATCAAGAGCAGAAGTGATATTTCAGGACTCCTTTTGGGCAAGTCATTGTTTTCCTTTGATTCCACTTTTCCCTCAGCTAATAGTTGCCTAGAAATGCATAGCCCTGATGCTCTTCAATTGCACTAGCGTCTTATCCCCCAGAATTGTATTTTTCCATTTATCCTTGTGTTCAATCCATCTGGTTTCAACATGCATCAGAATCTCCTAAATTCCAATGAGGGGATATAGATATTCACACATTTTAACACTTCTCTTCATCTTTTCCAAGTCCTATCCAATCAAATAGTGAACTGGGAAAGGTCCAAAAAAGAACAAAAGCCATAGCACTTTTGTGCAGTGCTGTCCAGTTTTGTGGACTAGTTTGTACAAAAATAAGCCAGAACCCTTGAAATATCACTTGGCATAATCCCAATTTTCATCCCTAAAAAGCACACCTCATCAAACCATTCTCCACAATTCCCAACCCCAAAACAAAATGAAGAGAAAAGTAAACAAAGAAGGCCAAGGGCTTCAGTACATGGATTAAGAAGTTATTCAATAACTTAAAGTAATAAGGAAAAAAAGACTAAATTACATTAAAAATTTTGAATAATTGAAGAACTGATTTAGTGGAGTACTGAAGCCTGAAGGATAGTGTCAAGCTAAAATTGGAAAACATAAATACTATGTATCTTCTTATTTACAAAAAAAAATGAAAAACAAACTCAATATGAAATGGAGTTAGTACCATGATAGATCGAGTCATTCAATGCATAGTGGAAAAAATCCAAAAGTAATCCAATATGTGAGGCGGAGTTAATTAAAATCCACACAATCACAGAAATTTAGTTGAAATTCTGCCCTCCAAACCAAGGAAACGGTTAGTTAATCTTCTCAACAGCCATATTTGTTTCCTCCCACAAATCCTTCCGAAGGCTCAATCGTGTTTCCAACCCACATAAATCTAAATTAAATAACGTCTATATTATCCAAAGATGTTTCAAACCCACATAACATCCAATCTAAATAAAAACAACTTTTTATATCATCTGAAATTTTTATCACTACTAACAATTAGTTAATTGACTGAGCTAATAATAACAAAAGGTCCATCTTTTCCTGCCTCGCCGATTAATTCATATAAAAACTAATACACACAATTGGAGTAAAATATCACATAAGAGAAGCAATTACCTCCCCAGCTTTCACTGTAATCACATGTGGAGTAAAGCCGATTCCGGCTGCCCCTGCCATCGAATACAAACCAAAGGACAACCGGGATCATTTAATTATATTTTCCGAGTTTACCCAATTTTAAGAAAGATACAGACAAACCACAAAATGATCGTAAAGATCTCAACTTTATGTCTTTATTAACAGAATGCGCATACCCAAACATGTAAAATCAAAGAGTAACAATACAAAAGGAGAAATGGTAATGACCTAAGGCATCAAGTTGTCTTTTTCCTGAGCCGGGAGGCCGGCCACGGTGCTTCTTGGCCGCTGTCTCAGATGAAAGGGTTCCGCCACCACCACCACCTGAAGAATCGGCCAGACCCACAACAGAGGAGATTGGAGTAACAGGTGTAGGCGAGAGTCCCAGCGCAATGCTACTGCCCGCAGCATCGGGAGAGTACTTTCTGGGCCTACCTCTTTTCTTCTTTGAAGGCTCAATGCTGAATCCCCCACCCGCACCACCAGTAGGCGAAGACGACCCAGCAGCACCGCCATCAGAATAATCCATCTTGGAAGCCGCCGAAGGGGACACCATAGAATTAAATGGAAACCGTGGAGCTGACGGGTTATGCTGCTGACGAATGATGTTGTTGTTGTTGACGGGGCTCTGAAGAGGGTATGAATTAGGGTGGGGTTGAGATTGTAGCTGATTTTGGGTAGCGGCCATTAGCATGGCAGACGGTGGTTGTTGTTGAGCGTGAAGGTGTTGCAGAGATTGCGGTTGGCCTTGATGATGCGGTGGTGGTGGAGCAGCTGAAGAATCTTGGGAATCCATTGAATGGAATCTAATCAGAGTGGGGATGCTTCTTCTTCGGGTACACTGGGTTTGGAATCTAAACTAAAACCCACAATTCGCAGAGAGAAACTATGTGCGTTTCTGTGTGTGTGAACAAATTGAAAATAAAATAAATAAATAACAGAAGAAGAAAAGAAGAGCCGAA
Organism: Apocynum venetum; assembly: GCA_019593545.1. Taxonomy (NCBI): domain Eukaryota; kingdom Viridiplantae; phylum Streptophyta; class Magnoliopsida; order Gentianales; family Apocynaceae; genus Apocynum; species Apocynum venetum. The sequence continues at coordinate 2,746,926 of SRSM01000137.1, forward strand.
AGATGGTGAAAGGGTAGGAGAGTGGGGGAGGGGTAGGAGCAGGACTAGGGGGTTTAGAATTTAGGGTTTTAACGAATTAATTTTTGATGGGGATATATATATATATATATATATATATATGTATGTATGCGTGTGTATGTATAAATGAGCTAAATGCATAGTGTATCCATACCATATGTGGAGTATGTGTATCTGAGAGTATCTTTAGGTGACTAGGTGTGTTGTCTTTAAAGACTTTATGACTTCAACGATCAATTGGATCTTGACAGGTCAATCCTTTATCTGATTTTTTTTCTTTTATATAATTTAGTATTGACTGTGTATTATTGAGATAATCTTATTTTCCTTTTTCGTTATTGCTAAATTATAGTCAAATTTTTTTATTGAAGTATTATTTAATTTTTAGTTATCTAAAATACTCCTATTTAATATAATTTGTTATTATAATATTTATTTTTAATCTATTTAAATAATAAATATTAAGTTAAATATTCATTTCTTAAAGATAAGTGTACAATTTTCCATGCACTTTAAATCAAATTTGTCCACATTTTTACACGAGTAAATTTGAATTTGATCAAATTTTAAATGCAAAGTGAAATGGCAAAATATGAAAAATAAGTAAGTAATCTACAATTTCAACAATATTAAATATATTTTCTTAATATGTGAAGAAAATTATATATGTCTATTTTAGTGGGACAGGAGAGTATTAGATTATATGTCATTCCATTCAAAATTAAATATTTTACTTCGATTTTATATACTTAATCTATCTACAATTGAATATTTTTATTTTTATTTTTATTTATCCAAAATTGAAATGCCCACAATATTTAAATAAACATATTTTTTATACTACAACATTTCATAAATTTAATTTAAGAGATTTAAATATCACTAATTTATATGTCATATCATTCAACACATTAATTCAAGATATTTACACCCTATTAATTCATGAGTCTCACTCTACATTATATTAATATCAATTATAATTTTTTAATTTAATTAAAGTCAAAAATCTTCTTTAATTATTAATCAAAATCAAAAGTGAAGATTTAATTTTGGAGGTATCAATAAATAAGGAAAATGTTTTATTATAAATAAGTAATTAACATCTATTTTATCTTTCTATGTTATATGATTTATTTTTCATTGATATTTTTATCCGTTCGTAATAGTTTTAAGATTTTGTTAAAAAAAATAAATTGTTCTAGAAAGAGAATGTAGAGAGGGAAAAATGTCAAGGGTGAATAAGTAAATAGAGGTGTTGTGTTGTAAATAATAAAGTGCTCCTTTAATAATTCCCTTAATATATTATCCAAACTCAAGACATTTAAATACATAAGGGATGTCGCTTATTAATCAAATTGTACTTACTTATTTCATTTTTTTTATCTCTTATTTTCTATTTTATCAAAATTTTAAATTCTAACATTAATGTTAATGTTAATGTTGTTTTAATGACTCTCATTTTTTTTTTCCTGTCTCATAATCCTTCAAATTTGAAAGGGAAAGAGAAAAAAAAATTAAAATGAGAGGGAAGTGATACTTTTAATTTGCTTCCCTCTATATCCACATCCAATTAAATAAAGCATTTTTTTTAAGAAAAATTAATCAAAGCATTAGTAGAAGCAAATGTAACTCCTCTTCCTTTTTGTGAATCAACAAAGACTAATTTTAGGACTTATGTGTTGCTATGAATCAATCCTTCAAATTAAAATTTGAAAAACCTAAGAGGGGGTGAATTAGGTTTTAACCGATTTTTCAAACTTTAAATCAAACAATGCTTTCTAAGACAACAAATATCAAACACTTGGTGCTCAAAGTGTGTGGAATAATGTGTTCAAAAAATTTGCAAAGACTACCTTGAGCTATCTACTCAAGGATTTCACAAAACCTTTCAATAATTTAGTATAAGATATTACAATAGAGGCTCACCCAATTCATCTTAGAGTTTTACAACACAGACCTCTTACCCAATCAAGGTTCACTCAACACTTTGAGTTTTACACTACAACCTTGATTATAGACTTATCTCTAATACAACAATTAATGAAATAGAAACACTTAAGATAATCACAATTATCTATAATTCAAGGCTCGCTCTAACCATTAGAGTTTTAAGTTCAATGCAACCTTGAATAAAACTAACAAGATAAAGAATATGAAGAGTTTGATATAGATATCACCTTAATGTGAAGATATATCAATTTGAAGCATAAGTACCTCCTTGAGTAATATGTTTCTCTAGATTGCTCAAGAACACCAATGATTTTGTAAAGACCTTTCTTGGATGATTTCACAATATAAATGCTATGAAAGGGTTTCAAAATGATTTCAAGATGTTCTATGAAGAGTAGGAATAAGATTTTTGCTCCAAAAGTTGTAGTAGTGAGTTTTTTAAACAATTGGGTATTTATATGTATGCACCAACGGTCATAAAAATGAATGTTAGAATCCCACTCAGGAGAAGTGTGATCGACCACATATCAGACTAGTCGTCCGCACTATCATCCGCAAGTTTTCCAGAAAGCTTTGGACATGCTGTGAACGATGATCTGAGTAGTCCGGTTGATCGCACCATCATCCGCAAGTGTTCTAGAGAGCTCTTGGACATTCTGTGTACGATGAGCTAAGAGGTATGGTCGGCCGTATGATCTGTGGTCGACCACACTGCAGTTAGATCGACCGCACATGTATTCAAAATATGCAAAACAAGATTCCAATAAACTCCAAAAATTTGTGGAGTACATTTCATATAAAGTAAAGTATGTGCATGTATTTTGAAAATCATTTCAAATACCCAACTCATGTTTTATCTCTATGAAGTGCATTTTAAAAAACATTTCACTTTTATTGAGCAACGTATAGAAATTATTACTCAATTAGAGGTAAGACTAGATATATCAAAATATATTAAACTCTAAAACTATATTTTTAGTTCCTATCTAATCCAATAAAAGCTTGTCTTCAAAACTTGATAGTCTTGACTTGTATACTTCCTTGAAACTTGAAATTTTGTCCTTGCATAAATTAAATCATGAATCCAAAAACTTTATCACTTGTACAAACAGGACATTAGTCATCATCAATATTTGTCATTAATCAAAATTAGGACATTAAAAGTTTTAGGGCTTTCAAAAAATGTTATTTTCATAAATTTGAAAAGAAAAATACTAAGTTTATTTTGAAAAGTGCTTATATTTTTTTTGTGTGATATCTAGATTGTGCATAACATTTTGACATTTTTTAAAAAAAAATTGATCATTCAATTTTTAGAAAGAAATCGTACAAAGATACTACTTAGTATCTTTGCTTCTAACAAAGAAATCGTACTTAGTATTAATAATTTAGTACAAGGATACTAAACTATTAATAAAGGAAAATTTTTATTAGATTCAAATTTTATTTAGATAATTATACTCATATTTTGTACCATATATATTGAATATTATACATTTTAGAAAAATTAACTAGTTACTAAGAGTTTTTTAACATATAAAACTATGTAAATATTTAGTATAAATAGAGCTTCTATTAGCGATCGGAAAATTCTAATATGTATGAAATTCATGTTAATTTCATAGTGAAAAAATTAGTTACCACAATACACATTATTGTACTTATTTTTACTTTCGTAAGTTCACCTAAATTTGATCCATAAGAAAAAATTCCTTATATAGGAGAATGAAGCATGCTTTTAATAGTGATTGAATTCTCTATATGCAAAATGCATAGAAATATAGAATCAATTTTAGTATCATCGTATGAGAAGTATTCAAGGTATCGCTCTCTCAAGGACATACGTCCTAACTTTTAACTATCTCCAATTTACCAAACATCTCTATTTCTCAATTGACACTTTCAAAATTTCCAGCTTAATGCATCTTCTTGAAATTCAAGTTGTAATAAAATATTGTTCATCTCTTATTTTACATGGAAAAAAAAAATCAAAACCAAACAATCTCATTCTTCACCTATACGTCGGATCTTTTAGCTAGCATTAGTCATCTTCTTTTATTTGTTTATAATTTATTTGATAAATTTATCTTGAGTTATTCTTGACATTTCTCGTAGTTAGAGCTTCCATTTACATATTAAAAGGGTTTTATTAAAAATGTGAATGCTTTTGACGAAAAAAGTTATAAATGAATTAGGTTAGTCATTTAACTGATAAAGCTAATAAAATGACAATTTTTTATAATTTTTGTGGGTTGGAAGTCAAAAATTAGTGCAACAAACAAAACATGGAAGCAAAAATCAAATTCCAGAACAGTTTAAGAGCACCTAAACTAACAAAGATGGGAACTTTAATAGACAAGAATTCAATAAATGATAAATTCTAGGAGATTTAGGGTTCATTTATTAACTATTCAATTATCAAATAAATACGATTGAATATTTGAAATAACAATTACCCTGGTTTATCTATAGTCCAGATCGACCCAACAAGGCGGCTTTGGACTACCTCTGGAAAAAATTAATATAAAACACTCAATAAAAGATGAGATAAAGCATTAAATTAATAATAACAAAATATTAAATATACCTCGTTAACTCATTCACAATATAAACGTCACTTTCAATCTATTGCCTTCAACAAGGCTTCATTCAAATTCCTCTTTTGTTTTTTCTTGATTATAGTCAAACCATAATCTTTTTTTTTTTTTTTAAATTTCAAAACACACTATGCAAACTTCTATTAAATTTTTAACTTATACTTCAAAATTTTTGTCACAGCATGGACTCTCCACTATGCACATAGGAATGACAATTAGAATTTAGAAAGTAGGCACAGATCGAGGATTAAGAAATTTGTATATGTCCCTGCATTACTCTACCCCTTCTCTGATCTTCCCTTGTCCCACTTGGGAGAATAGTAAAACCTCTGGCCTATCTATTGAAGGTAAAAATCATTCCCGTCCCAACCTTGTTCTCAAGCAAGGAATAAAGTTTTAAGTGACTTAACGTAGAAAAGGGAAAAAAATAGAAAAAGAAAAAAGAAACTACAAGTGGTCTGTAAAAAAGAAAAAGGAAAAAAATCCTAGGTTTTAAAAAACTTTGATCCTTAGAATTCTTAACAAATGGTTATAGCATCTAAAATTAAATGTTAATATTTCTATTTTATGATATATAAAATTAAATAGTATATATATTTTTCTAAAATAAATATATTTTCTACTAAATTTTCAGAAATAACCTACTTGATTTAAGAGTATCACATCTCAATATATTTTACTACATTAATTTTTTTACAATCAAAAACTCATTTTGAATTGAGATAGTATCATTTTTTTCTTGAACATCATTTTTATTTTATTTTTTAAATAAATATTTGTTATAAAACAAAACAATATTAATAGTAAATAAAAGATGGTTTCCACTTTCCATGTAAACAATTGGATGAAAAAGAAGTTTGAAAAAATATGTTTAGAGTGGAGCAGAAAATGAGCCAATCTCCATCCTTACCTGTTCCAGAGTGGCAATCTACAAGTGAGTCTCCAAATTAAATGAGGAAATTGTTATCTCTATACTCACGTGCCTGATAATTAATGTGCTTTTCTTTTTTAAATATAGAAACATATTTGAGTAATTCACATTATAGATTACCAACGCATTTACATTTATTAAATCAAGTAACAAACATTTTTTTTTTGTAATTTTGATATCAAATGTAAAATTGAGCAACAATTTCATCATTTTTTACGCAAATTGTCTAATTTCCGGTGATCAAATTTCCAAGTCAAAAGTTACAAGGGTAATGTCGAAAACTTGCTATTCTTTTCCAATAAATAATTTTAAAAAATCTCAAAATCCCCTCCCAAATCCCTAATCCATTTTAAGTCAAAATACATTTTCTTATCTCATTATTAATCATTTACTAACTCTGACTGAGAGAAATGCACAAAGTTTAGAAGTCGAAGGAAGAAGATCTTGAAGAATCTCTGAAAGAGATGCTAGGTTAGACCATGAAAACTAAATTCCCTTTGACACATGCAATATGCTATTGTGGTACTTAGATCATGTTACGATTTCGAGGGCGGACTTCAATCCAATGAGAAGATATGTTTCATGCAAGAAAAGTCGAGTAAGTCAAAAAATTACTTGATGGGCTTCATGCCTATGTGAAATATATGTGTTTCTAACTTTGTTGCACTTTTTTTTTTGTTGGAAGACTAAAAAGGGATGTGGTTTCTAGGAATGTGGCTTTGATTCCTAGATTGTTGAGCAGGCTAAGGAAGATGGAAGCTGAGCAAGCTACACAAAACGCCAAGTTGAAGAAGTTGCGAGTTGCACTTTGTTTGGTTAGGTTGCTGATTCTGCTGCTTTGGTTGAAGACCGACTAGATATTTTAGGATTTGTTGGTGTTTTGCCAAAATACAAGGTTGTAGGGGTAGTTTATGTGATTTTTGTGCCGATCTTAGGTGTTTGTAATTTTGCTTTAAAAATGTGTGATTGTATATAAGAAGACTACGATGTAATAGGTTAATACGTCTGCAATGTATAAATGTACAAACAATGATTTTAGTTCAATGAAAAATGCCTTTATTATGATGAAGATAATTTGTCAAAGTGTGCCAAGTATATCCAAAAACTGCATAAAAAATGTAAATAAAACAATTAGATGAACAAGAATATTCAAATAACAAGAGCATTGCCAACAAAATAATAAAAGAAAAGTAATTGAATATATCATGGGTGTTCATCGTCTATTACATTCACAAAAGACCAAAGACCAGAATACAATAATATGTAATGGAATATTTGGCACCAATTGTCAACATCATAAAAAACATTAAAAATCATTCACTTAATGAATCCCAAAAAATAATAAAACATCATCTACATATGTCCAAATTTGTCACGTGACTTGCAGACATCATCCACATTTTCAGTTAAAAAATATAAAGACCATATCATCCATTAACACTGTCCACCACTATCCAATTAAACAAATTGGCACACTTCAAGAAATCACTATTTTTTTAGACTTGTGGAGTTTCGATAGTCCTGCTTTCTTGACTGTTTTTTTTTTTTACTTTCTTGGAACTAGACTGCATGTATATAGTTTAAAAAGTAAGAAAATGGATAATCTTATTTTTACTACAAAATGATTAAATCAGATTAAGTAATCAAATATCAAAGTAATTAAAAGGTACCTAATTTCCATTCTCTTGCAGTAAAAGTACATCTTAGGTTGCGCCACTACTATTACAATACATTGATTGCTATTTGCATCCTCTTTTATTGTGGCCCAACACACAACATTTTCCACATGTGGTAAAATTTATACCAATGACATTTTTAGACTCGATGAGTCTTCTTGTGACTGAATTGGTCTTTTCATTTTCTTTCTTTTATCAAGGCAAGTCCTTGTATTGTGCCCACTTGAATCACAGTCACTGCATTTCTGAATTTGACCCATACTCGATAGTTTTTCAATCCCTTGTGCATTTATCTTATGCCTCTTTTCAACTCATGTAGTAAACATTAATTTTTATTCCATCATTGATTATGAAATGAACATCCCTACCTCTACAAATGCCATGATTGGTGACAACTAACTTAACCTTTCCAAATATCCAAATATTATGCCTATGAGAAATTGGGGGTCTTCACTATCTCTTTCAACATTAAATCTAATATGTTTTTCCCTTTTTACCCATTCTACCACATAATCTGAGTTAAAATAAAACTCATAAAAAGTCTTATCAGAGTATGCAACATTAATGACTCATCAGAGTTGTCCTAGTTATATTGTCTTACATCTTGGCATCCAGATGATCTACATGTCATCCTGGCATCTAGGACCAATAAGTCCACCCTTTCTATTTTTTTCTCTATTTGAATCTTGGGAGTTCTCTATGTTAGATTGATTGGCAACTCCATTCACTTGTGCATTCATTTCCTTCCTCAATTCATCTTCAAACTCTTCAAGGCCTTTCTGCACAAATTTATTCATGATGCCATTTTCACCTTCATATTCTTGTCTCTTTACATTTGAAAAAGGTCCACTCGTTCCCATTTTAGGACCAAAATCAGTAGTACTTATCATTATACACCTTATTCATTGCTCTTTTGTTAACCATTTCTTCAAAGTATAGAGAAAATTCTTTCAACCTCAACATCAAACAATGCATCTTCTGCATACCAATGGTTTAGGGATGGCAATGAAATGGGGATTAACGGGGATTCGCTTCAATTCGCCCCATTGAAGTCGGGGATTCTTCGAATTTAATGGGGCCGGGGCCGGGTTTTAAAAAGCGGGGATTAGCGGGGACGGGGATGGGGGCGGGGATTGATTTTTCCCCGTTGAAGCCCCGCGGGGATTCGCCCCGCAAATCCCCGACTTCGGCTTCAGTTCTATTTTTAATAAAAATACTATTTTATCTTTAATTTTTTTTAAAGAAAACCATCTTATCCATTTGTTTACTTAAAAAATTAAATAAAATGAGTTTATATTATTGACTAAATAATTATTATTCATATTATTAACTATATTAATATAATATTATTTATGTAATTATATGTGAACATTTTTTTTTAAAATGTAACTATAATTTATATTATTAAATATATTGATTTAAATAATTTTATATTATTAACTATATACTTAACTAATTATGAATTTATATTATTAAATTTTGTAGATTACAATGAGATTATATTATTGACTAAGTATTTATTGATATAATGAGTCAAATGGGGTCAAAGCGGGGTCAAAGCGAAGTCAAAGCGGAGTCAAATGAGAGTGGGGATGGGGCGAAGGCGGATGATGTAAAGCGGAGGCGGGGCGGGGACGGGGCCACTTTCCAAATTTTTGAAGTGAAGGCGGGGCGGGGACGGGGATTAGTATTTAAAGTTGGGGCGGGGCCGGAGGTTGGAGACTCCGGCCCCGATTCACCCCATTGCCATCCCTACAATGGTTGTCTTGAGCAAGAACACTTTGGTTTGATTCAATCTGGCTTTCAATCTTTTCCACATGGTTTTCTATCAATGTATCGGCAATAGTCTCTCATATTACTTAAGAAACTTGCTCCTGACTTTCTACAATCACAAGGATTTGAATGTCATGTTCTTCAACACTCCTAATTCCCTTGTGTTTTTCATGTTGATCCCCTACTAGAAGTTTATGTCTAAAGTCCTCAAAATATTAAACAATGAGCCACTTTTCAGTTAATTACAATATTTAAAACTAATTGGTTAAAACACAATATATGTATATAACATAAAATAATATAGTAATATATTAAGTTAATTCATGCCAATTTAAAAACTTATAAAATAAGGATAACTCCCATCTTGACTTAAAAACTGATGTGCACTTTCATTGAACAACCTTATATATAAGAGCATATACCAGCCACATTCTACTTCACCATTTTGTTGTGGGATATGATACATTTGTTAAAGGTTCAATGTTGAATTTATAAGTCTATTAGAATATATGTAGAAGAGGATTTAATTGCAATGACAAATTTTTCATCTGAAACTTGTCTTAGGACGCAAAATGGGCATATCCTCTACTCACATTCCTACCACATGTGTTGAATCTGTCACTTACAAACCTGTAGAAATAAATCAGTGCTTATTACAGTGAAGTGAATTGAATTATCGAATAACACAATACAAATAACTTACTTTCTAACATCTACTTAAATGTTATGCTTTGTTGAATGTCAAGAGTCCAATAGGAGCATACATGGAACTCCCTCCTTATGTCCAAAGTGACATAATATGAGTAGAACCCAATGTGGCCTAGTTATAGACACAATTTTCTTAGTTCAATAATGAAAAATAATGAATCTAGTAATTAAACAATTGAGACAGCAACAACAATTTCAAATTGGTAAAAACCATACCATATCACAATTGGAAGTAGGTCATATATCTTTGAAAAATATATAATTCTTCTTAACCCATTTCAATACAATTGGTCTTTTTTCGTGTTCAAGTATAGACTAAACCACAATGGGTCAAATACAAAAAAATTATTTTTCTTCTCATTTGGTATTTCATTCCAGATCATATTGCAAAATAATCATCCAAAACACTTACTTATTTGAAACCCTTACATGTAAACATAATTTAGGTATATAAATTAGAAAGCATAACTCACTTGAAAAACACATCAATCATATCTGAATCAAACATCCAATCTTTACAATTGTGGGATATATACCCTTACGCATTCTACTTCTTCTCGCTTCCTAAAGGGACATTCAGTTCAACTTTCCTGCGAAAGTGCCCCTTCGAATCGTTCCTTTGTTTTGTAGGATTTCACACAAACTTCACGAACTATTTTGTAAGAATGATGGATTGATGTATTTTGATTTCGAAAGGTGTTAGGGGGTGAGAATGACCTTTTGACTCAGAAGGGGGTAGGGACTTGGGAGGTAAGATGGGGGATTTTTTTTGTTTATTGTTTCTTGAACTGAATGTCAATAGAATACCAAATTTTAACTATTTGATGTTTCTCTGGTTGATTAAAAAATCTCTTTGTCTTTTCTTTGACAGATTGAAAACTTTTCTTTAGAGTCTGTTTCAAATTATATGAAAAAAGAAAAGAGAAAAGAGTCAGCTGCTAATTGAATCAACTTAGAATAATATTTTTTCCTTTTTCTTTTTTTTTTCTTTTTGAAAGAGAATAAGCTATTTTAGTATGTTTTCCTAAATGGTAATTTCACCCCTTTTGATATTTTAATTATACGAGAAAACATTTTGAATCCCAAAGGTTGGAAATATCGGAAAATTGAAAGTAGCATACTAAATGGAAAAAAAAAGTATTTTTAAAAAGTCGTATTCAGAATACTGTTTTAATTATTTAATTTTAAAATTTCATAACTATTTATATTTCATTAATTAATTCATTTTTTTAACATTAATTTACAAGCAGTACTGCGTGATTTACTCTTTTTTATTTTACTGGATATATGGTGATTTACTCAATTTGCTGCACAACTTGTATTCCTTTTGCAGTAAAAGGAAATGATTTTCTTTTCTTACTGCATTTACTTATGGATGCTATTTTTTTTTTTTTGAAAAGTTACTCTAGAAATGCTTTTCAAAATAGATTTTATTGATTGATATTATTAAAAATAAAAATGTTACTCATTCCATTCCAAAATATAAGAAGTTTTGAGCAAATTTTTTGTTCCAAAATATAAGATATTTTGTTCCAAAATATAAGATATTTTGAGACTTTTTTAGAGTTATCTTGTATATTTTTTCAATATTATTCATATTCTTAAATGGAAAGAAAGAAAATAAATAGTTTAGTTTTAAAATTCTAAAAAAAGTATAACATAATAAATGATAATATTTTTAAAAACTAAAATATCTCTTAAAATGTCCAAAGTATTTTATATTTGAGACATAGAAAGTATCTTTTATTTTATCACTTTGAATTTTTGTTTTTAAATATTTAGTAATAATAAATAGAGTAACAAGTTGACGTGTTAGTAGATTATATAAATAAATTAACATGTTAGATTAGTGAGTAAAATAAATAAATTTTCAAACTGATACTAATAAGTAATGTTGTGTTAGATTGATAGATTTCAAAGCTATTATTAGTGTTCATATTAGTGTATGAGGTATAATAGTCATATATTGACATAACATAATGAACTCTAACATTCTTTCATCTTTTCTTTTTAAGGGGAAAAAAGAAGCATTTTCTTTGTCTTTTCTCTTCCATTTACTCATAAATTAAAGAAAATAACGCCTTTTTCTCAATCTTTCCATCCAAACTGTTTTAAATTAAATCGTTCCTTCGAATTTTGGAATTCTTGGATCATTTCCTTTCCTTTTTCTGTTTCATAAAATAAGAATTGTGCAAATACCGTTAGAAAAGTTACAAGCACGCTGGAAAAGTAGGTTGACTGATTTTCAGATGGGTTGACTATAAAACTGACTGTCAGATTAAATTAAAACTACTTGCTAGTTGCTGGGCATTTATTTATGGCCTATTGTTTCAAGTTCTGTGCTACTTGCTCCAAAATATGCAGTCAAACTCCTGTCTCTGACTGCCTTTCTTATCACATCTGGGAGAATTTCATTTCCCATTTCAATTATTCATTTTAAATTTTTACAATAATTAAAATAAATATTGTAAATGATAATTATATAATTAAATTTCATAAGTTATTCTAATTTAGTGTAGAAGTATTAATTCTTTTCAAAAAATACATTCCCAAATAAATAGTTAACAACTCATTCAAAATCTTTACTAATATTAAAAGTAAAATTATAAAGTGAATAATTAAAATAAAATAGATAAAATATTATTTTTATGTCACAAGATTTTCTTTCTTTTTTCAAAATATAAGTCATTTAATGAAATTTTATGAATATTTCACCAATAACTTACAATATTACCCTTATTAATTTTTATCTATCATCTCTCATTTCACTTATTTCTTAATTTCAAAACAAACTATTTATATTTTCTTCTTTTCAAAATAAATTTTTTTCTTTCTTATTTTCAAGACATAATATATAAGGCTAATTTTAAGAATAAATTTTTTATCTGTATAAAAGTTTTACTAATATTTTGAGACAGTGAGAATATTTATTTTCATGCCTAATCTAACCGGTAAAAGTTTTTTTTAATCAATTCAGTTATATTTTTATAACTCTCGAGCTGAGGATTAAGGATAAAATTGTCTCCAATATAAATTCTCTTAAAAATTTTGTCTTCCATTTTTTTATTTTTAAAGGAAATATATCTTTAAAAAAATCGTAATAGTAGTCCATACTCCAGACACATTTTGCAAATTAATATTATGAAAAATGTTCAAGAATAAAAATAGATCAATAAAGTTTTTGAAGATTAAAAGTGTTGAGGACCAAAAGTACTGATTACACTCATTTTGACTTATAAATTAATTTTTTTAAAACAAATTATTTATCTCTAAAGTATAAATTTTAAATTTTCTTAAAAACCCAAATATATTTATTCTTGTATTTGATCATATGTTTTGCAATTTTCTGCAATATTTGCGTTTATTAATCAGTCTAAATTCCTTCATTTTAATGCTACGATTATTTCCTTTACAAGCTAAATAAGACCATATATAATACACAATGTCAATGTAAGAAAAAGTTATACCACATCATTAAAGTAAATAATGTTATCAAAAAAAAATTTTCAAATGTAAATGTTGTGAGGTAATATCATGCTAACACGTTTTTGACAATGTTAAAGCGAATATCATATATTGACATTCTCTTTGACATGATAATTGAGCATATTAAGATAATAATATTATTTTTTTAATAAATTCAACAATTAATAAACGACACGTGAATAATATCGTTAGTTATTAACATTATACATTAAATATGATTTTTAAAATTGAATGTTTATTCATTCGACATCGATGCATTGAAGATACTCTAATAATACTCCCATCTTCAATGATATCCCAAGCATCAAACGTTTGTAACAAAATCATACTTTGATGACACCATTCTTCAAAATTATTTTTTCCACCAAACACTAAATGGCAAATTGTTGTATTTGAAGGGATCACATACATACATGTCAGCTCTATTATCAAAAAATATAAATCATTGGAGTCATTTGCGCTTACTTTAAAATATAAATCATTTTATGACTTTTTATTAATATTTTACTATTTTTTTCTCTCGTAATACTTTCATTTATTTATTTTTTTCTCACATCTCTCACCTTGTAAAAAAAAATCATAAGTTTCAATAAAGCACACTCATAATAATTAAAAACATTTTAGAAATAAAAAAGTGCATTGATCTGTGTAAAAGTAGATTAAAATTTTTTTTTATGAAATAAGTAATAATTATGCCTTCAATAATGCTTCGAGGATCAAACACTTCAGTCATATAAACTTGATACCAATTGTAGAAATTTTAAATAATAATATCAAGTTATATTATGTATCATGAAAGGCAATGATCGAGTCTTAGAGAACAATTTTGGGTAGTCAAATCCCATGGTATTCTTCCCATGTCCTTATTGAACCAAATTTATGACTAAGATTTGGAACATACAAATAACTCTACACATAACTCATATTTATAAGTCTAGTAGAGATTGCTTGATCTATTAAAACTACAACAATGGCTCCATATAATAACAAGAAACAAGACTCGATACTAATTGAATTAGAATTACTAAACCCTAAATGAACAAGTCTTTTGATGAAATAGGGCTTGAAGGAAGGGATGTGGTTTGAACTAGAATCTTCATGGTGATGAGCGTTTTTATTAACAACTACCTTCCCACCATGTTTTTTTTTGTACTTTGAAATGGTCAATAACTGAGCTGTAATTCCAAATTTCTAATAATTATTATTCATAAACTCATTATTATCCAACTTTTACAAATAGATATCCAAATTGAAAGCAGCCATGAAAAAATGAAAATTTGAGCAAAAATGATTATTCTTTACATACTTTTTTTTTATAAATATTCTTTATCATTAATTAGAGATTATCATTACTTGAACTGGTTAATTGAGAAATTTTAGAGCATGCCTTGCATGTATGATGACCAAAAGTCCAAAACATTATCTACACATAAGTGCAAATCAATGGTTGGAAGAAAAGGTTACTCAAAAATCAAAGAAAAATTGAACATAATAATGATGAGTTGATTTTGGAATACTAGTTTGAATGAATAGTAGTTAATCAATGTCTTGATTTTTGAGTATATATGTCGACTGTTTTGATGACCTACAATGTGAATGCCTTTAGACTACTGATAATCATCAAGGAAGTAGGAGTGTCAATAGTTGACACAATGGTAGTCAACTATTTTTAATAGAAATTGTCTACTAGTACAACCAACATTCTAATCATCTTGAAATCCAAGTTCAAAAAAGCAAGATTCCATCCACATAAGACAAAATAATTAAAGGAGATGATTTTATTTGCTTCTTGCCAAGAGAAATGGAATAAAAGTGTCATCTAATTCAAGATTATGCAAACATTTTACTAAAATCAATCAATAATAGATCATTTGAGTAAAATGGGGAAAATGAGTAACATAGAAGCCAAATGAATATCCAAAAGAGGAGAGAGAATAATAAACATGATTTTTAAATATAGCAAGACATTTATTTTTTGCAGCACAAATATTAAGTAAACTACCCATGTTTCCAAAACACACACACTCTCTCAAACCCTATCTACCCATAACCTCTCCTCCTCACTCACCTGCTAATTCTCTCATCTCTTTCTCCTCTTTTTCTTTGCTCAAATCTCTCTCAATCTCTAGAAAAAATAAGACATATACTCATTTTAGTTTTCTTCCAAGGTTAGTGCATATTTCTCTTTCAATTAAGTGTTGATTGGGTTAAATTTGTTGAAAATATTCATTGATTGGTATGAATTTAAATTTGAAATTTTATGGAATAATTTGTTGTTTGTTTAGATAGTTTGAATGAATATATTCTATTTATATTGTTCTTATATGATAATTAGAATGTGTTGATAAATTATGTGCGAATTCATTATTGTAAAATCGAAAGAAAAAAAATTGCATAAGAACTCGTGGCAATCTGGGCCAAGGGGGAGCTCGACTCCACGATGTGCTGGGCCACAGATGGGACAAGGATATGCGGGGCAAGGGTCCATTGATCCAGTTTCGTGTGTGGCTTGAGTGGTCGTGCGCTCAAGCTTAGGTCGTGGTTGATCAGGCCGTGCATCTTGGTCTGGATCGTGGCTGTTCAAGCTGCATGTCTGGGTTCGGGTCGTGGCTGATCGGATCGTACATCTGGGCTTGGTTTTTTTTTAAAGAAAATAGTTTTTTCAAAAAAATTATGATTTGTATTAACCTTAAAATTCCAATATTATAATACAAATATACAAATATTATTGGAATTATTTTTATTATTAGCTTATGATAATATAATTATATAGTATTATTAGATTATTGTTTTATAATATTAGAATTATTAGTATTATTATAATATAATATTAGTATAATTAGTAATACTACATGATTATAAAAAATATTAATATTATAGGGTTGTAATCAAGTGTTATTGTCATTGTTTTAGTAATTGAATAATCAAGTTTTTTTTTTCTTTGTGATTTATAATTTAACTAAAATTGGAGTTGTTAATTATATAAAAATAAAAATATGGCTAGAAGAAATAATAGAAATAAGAGGTCCGATATTGATCGTCCAGACGAGGAGCCACATAGAGACCGACACACACATAAACGGATAGCTCCGTGGATTGGATGGGCTTTGAACCAGCCTACTCCACCCCCTGGTGTTAGATTGCCACTCCCTCCGAGTACAGACTCCAATAATAAATTTCTACTCCCGGTTGTTACATTACTACAATCACCCCTTACTAGAGGTTTCAGTGTTAGATTACCATTCTTTCCAGATATAGGTTTTGGTAGTAGGTTTCCATGTCCACCACCGATTCATGAGGGGCCGAGATTGCTAGACTTGGAGTTCATTCGGACCAAAAGCGAAGCATATACACCTATTCCTATGATGGAGTATTTGAATGGACCTTCTCGCATTGTTGATGATGAGAATGACCGGACACCACATCACGACACTGATGTTCCTGAGCCTGATCATGAGGATATGGCTAGTGCATCAAGAGCTAGTGAGCCTGTTAGTGACAACACTGCTGGTCCTTGAGATCTCGATGTTTGAGAGTTGACAAATACTGCACATTGAGGACCATGTGACCTGTCATTGTTGGATAGTTACTACGAACATGTCACTTTGTTTATATATGAGGGACAGGTATTATAAGTTTAATTTTATTTTATAGCCTTTAGGTTTTTGTAATAATGTGACATTAATTTTCCTATTCCTATAGGAGCGTGGACTTCTTGTTTGTCATATCCATAGCACACAATGCTCTCATTGAGAGATGCCTATAACACCTATTGCTAGGTCAATCGTGTAGGACTTAGTCACTTATCTCAATATATGTTTTCTCATTTGATTATTGTATGCATTTGTAGAGCAGATGCATCCGAAGACTGCTAGCTTTCACATGCCATTTGGAGACATGACTATCACTCTCCACGACTTGTGTTTGATTCTTGGTGTCCCTGTTATTGGTACTCTTGTGACTCAGGTTGAGACACGAGACTATATTTTAGGATGGTTGAGATAGCACATTCATATCGATCAGAGTATGCAGGACAAAAATTGGAGGAACAGAGGAGTACGTTTTGTTGGACTAGAAATTATATTCGATAATTTGGGCGTGACCTTCGAAAATTTGGGTATGGCCTATGTCTTGTATATTCTTGGGGCGACATTGTTCACAAATAAGTTTATCTGACAAGTTTATTGGTCACTTGCTTCTGTTGCTCAATGGCTCATTGGCTATATCAAACTATAGTTGGGGTGCTGTGACACTTACTTATCTATACCAACAGCTTGGATGGCTAGTAGGTACACGTGTCATAAGCTTGCAGGATACCTTATATTATTAGAGGTATGTCTAATATTTGTTTATTTTTATTTTGTTTCATATTATATTTTTTTTTATTGTTGATTATTTTTTTATTCTTGAACAGTATTGGATATATAAGTATTTTTCGATATTTCATCCAGGGGATGCCGCATTATCTTGCAGGTCGGGACAGCTACGGGCCCTTAGATGGAAGCCTTATTCAGTCAAACCATTTTTGAGATCCATTGATCTGTTGGTGACCTACCAGATGAACCTGGATGAGGTTAGGGCACAACAATAGATTAGCTTCCGTATGGTTACGCTGGTGCTACAGTGACTTATGTCTCCAAATACCACGGATGCATTCAATTCATGGATATCATTGATTCATACATGTCTGATTGAGTTCTGCTCCCCTTGTTGACACATATTGTAGGCATCGAGATTCAAAATGGTACAAAGTCAAGTACCATCCATTATCTTGGATGTGGGAGAAGTGGACAATTCATGTGCTATCTCATTAGGATCTTGGTGGTCACATATCTCTGGCATAGAGATAACAGTGTACATTATCTTATGACGAGTGGTTTAGGATCGGGTCACATCCAATGGTGATGAATCCTCAGAATGTCCTAGAAGGTGCTATGTCTTCTACACCATCTACTCTCACTTCATATGAGATAAAAACTTTATTATTATTTTTACATAAATAATTTTCAATTATGATTTTTGTTGAGTCCGTCATACATGTCATTGCTATGACATTTGAGATTATGTGACCATGCCTGGACAATTTCGACTTTGAGGTGGAAGATGCTGAGTTTAGATCATTGACTCTATGAGCTATTCGACTTCTATCTCATTAGGAGGAGTCTGAATTTGGTCGTAAGCCTACTAGTAGGGGATCGAGAGTTTGAACACACGACAAAGGTTCTGTGCATTGGAGTTAATATTATGTACTGCGTATTTTAATTTTGTATTATCTATGGATTGATATTATGTATTAGGTACTTATTGTATTATGTATTATATTTATTGTGATATTTATTTATTGGTGTAATATCATGGGTCATTACGAATTAAAGTATAATTATACATTTTTTATTAAAAAAATTAACTCAAGGCCCATTGCGTATTTCAAGAAGGTATAAACTCTTTTTAATTATATATGACTATTATAAATTCAATATTATTCAATTAGTAAAATAAAAAATTATTCAATTACTAAGATAAAATTAAATATTTATAGCGATACTCAGACATATGGTACGTCGACATAACAAACACTAATATCATATTAAATTCAAAAATAATTATAATATATTTTTAACTTTAAATTGATATTATATATATAATGATTCGAGGTCTGTTGCGTGACACAAGAAGCCATAAAATATTTTAAATTATGTACTACTATTTTAAATTAAATATTATTCAATTAATAAAATAAAAAAATTATTCATTTACTTAATTTAATACAATTCAATTACTAATATAAAATTAAATATTTACAACAAGACTTGACTCATGGTATGCTGACATAACAAGCACTAATATCATATTAAATTCAAAAATAATTATAAAATATTTTTAACGTTAAATTAATATTATCTATAATTGCTATAATGACTCGAGGCCCATTGCGTGGCTCAAAAAGCCATAAACTCCTTTAGATTATATATTACTATTTTAAATTAAATATTATTCAGTTAACAAAATAATAAAAAATTATTTGATTACTAAAATAAAATTAAATATTTATAACAAGACTCGACTCATGGTATGTCGACATAACAAACAATAATAACATATTAAATTAAAAAATACTTCTAATATATTCTTAACATTAAATTAATATTATTTACTTATAAAACAATTATATACATATATATATATTAAAAAAATCCAAATTTGATTCGTTACATAGCTCGAGAAGTCTTATCCAATTCCAAACGCAGGGCCCGAATGGTCACAAACCAAGTACAACCACGTGCCTCTTTTAGGAACACACCAAGCACAAATACATAGTTATTCTGGTCACACACCAAGATAAATGAGTGACTATTCTAGTTACGCGCCAAGAGAAACACGTGGCTATTTTAGCCATGAACCAAGATAAACGAGTGGTTATTCTAGTCACGCACCAAGAGAAACATGTGACTATTTTAACCACACACCAAACACAAATGCGTGGCTATTTTAGCCATGCACTAAACACAAATGTGTAGCTGCTAAAACCACTCAGTCATTCTCAATGTGTGGCAAAATTAATCACAAGAAGAAAATTAAAAGGTAAGAATATGAGTATTTTCGATAATCTAAAAAATGAACTACATGCTACATTTAACAATACGAAATAAATGAGATCAAGAGAGAGCTAACTATAAGATTACATGTCTCAATCTCGTACAATCACATGAGACATTCATCAAGCACCCCAACAAAAAGGAAAATATTGGTGAATTCATCAACATTCATATTTTAGTTTAATTTATCAATACTTGTTTGGTTTCAAGCGAAGCTAAAAGTTTAACTTTGATTTTCTTCTTTAAGAACCAATCAAACAAAAGAAGAAAAAAAAACATGAAAATAAAGAAACATTCCTTACCCAACAAAAAAGTTCAATGATTTCATCACTTTTAATTTCCTTTTTTGTACGAAATAAAAGGAATATTAAAAAAAAATATATAAATTTCTCTCCTTGTCTCCCACTCCCTTAAGCTTTGGGAGAAAAGGGAATTAATAATCAAGTAATTGACTTAAAAGATGGCATAACAAACGGTAGCAATTGACAATTGAAAATTGAATACTACCAAACAAAAGTGCTTTGGAGACCAAAGTCTTCTCTTGTTTTCTTCTTTTCTTTTTTTTTGGGTCAAGAAGTCGACAACTACTACTCCAAATCTTGCAGCTGAAAGTTCAGTGTCCATCCAGTACAATTACTAGAAGTTTAACTGCTCAGAACTCGAATTTGGAATACGATGTTTTGATTTGACACCAATTATTATCATCACATGAACTGTTGCCTTGACCTCTTTACAATGTTCTCTTCATGCGCAACAGTATTTTTTTTCAAACAAAAATAAATAAAACGATTGTAATAAAAATGATCATATTCTATTCCAAACTGAGAAAACTGAAAAGGTAATAAATACTATATCTTTACAGCCATTAATTAAAAAACACCTCTAATTATTTAATTAATAAAAAACAAATTTTCTACTAACTTTCAGCTAATTTACCATTAATTTGTAATAAAAAAATTACAAATTTTAATTTCATTTTAATTAAAAATAACATTATATAGCAACCTCTTAATGATGCGTATAAAAATCCCAGATACATATGTTTTTCTTTTTCTTTTCCTTTTTTGTTTTGTGCGGGTACATAGGGATGAAAAAGTTACCAACTCAAGAAGGCAAGATCGAATCAGAAAGAATAGTATCGCTCACACCAAGAAAGAAAAATTACAGCAGTTGCGCACCATAGCTAACAATTTTACACAATGTAAAACATCATAATAGACGATGGCTCAGACGCCGTCAAATGAAAAAAATAAGTCAGCCCTTCAATTCCTAAGAAAGGATACGCTAACCTTTACAAGAGAACAAAAAACCAAGTTTAACAAACCCAAATAATTCTAATTCTATCGACAATCCTCCACCAGAAACAGATATCTCCAAATCTTCTTTTTCTTTCCCCCTTTGGAACAAGTATGCCTCAAATTATACAAGATGCAGAAGTGAGTGATACTAAATGGAGGAGAAATGGATAGCAACTCAAAATGGCATATGCAACAGTTTCCTTCTGAATCAACCATGGTGGGCCAAGTAACTGATCTCCTCCCCCTCCAAACAGCACGGATATTGAGTTAAATTCACAGAAGCAGTCGTGTTTCCTAGCATCTAATCTCGTATGAGCCTGCTTTAGTAATATAACGAACCCACTCCACTGTGTTATACCCGCTCTTCTCCCATACCTGCAGACAATATTAATCAACATACCTTTGCCACATGGTTAAGAGAACTTATTTGGCTATTTCAGTTAAACTAACCTTAAGGAAACGAACACGCAATCCAGATGCAGTAAACATGGGAACCTACAAAATAAAGATGGGCAATCATTTTTATACCACAGCAAAAAGATCACTACAAAGGAATTAAGCAAAGTTGGTCCAAGAAATGGGTTGCATTGGGGTAAAAATGTGATTGCAAACTTGGTTTGGACGCATTCTCAGACATTTCCCAACCACCTGGTCTTAGAATGTCAGAGATTTATGTACAAATTGAAGTTGATATGATAAAGCACTGTTGCAGATAAATGGCAATCAATGAGGCACCTGAAATTCCATCTGAATTGGTGGCCGAGTCCAAGACTTCTTTTCTGCTATCGTGGAGATCAACTCTACTTCAGCACTCAATGTTGGCTCGGTTTGACCAGGAAATTTTCTTATCCTGCAAGATCCAAGAAATACGCATACTTGAGAGCTATAATTTTAGTAACCCGGGTATTAGTTATCTGAGAATAAGCAGAAAATGCACTTCTATGATGAACAAAAGCAAGTACTCACGATATGGAGCAATATAAGTTCGTAAATACGTCAATAAAGTATTGCTAAAAGGACACGGTCTCCAGATAAAGGACATGCAAAATCAATAGTGGAAAAATTGAGAAACTGGTTCAAAAAGACGACGCCCTTTCGATAATGATGGTATTCAAAGAAACTAATGAACAACAGTAACAAACATAAAGAACGTCAAATAAATCATCTGGCTAAAGTTACTAAAGATTTGAAGTCTGCTGGTGCCATATACGGATTAACATAGAATTTCCTTCAACTCTGCCTACCCTACTTAGAAATTCCATTTTAGCTCAATATTGTCTTTAATCTCTCTGACAAATTTTACATCCAGATGTACAAATAGACACATACAGAACTTCAGATGTGCATTTTTCTAAGCAGCTTTGAAGAAAATGTATTGTGCTACCTGTAGTAAAAAGCAATGGGAAAATTAAATGAAAAATGTCATGTAGATGGAATGAATTAATTAATTTACTTGTACATCCAGTTAGAAGTTATTGTGTAGAAGGCACTAGGAAGAAATGTTTAATTAAAGCACCTATGGTCTACATATTCTTCTCAACCAAGAAAAGACAAGCCGTCTTTAAACTATTTTTCTACTATAACAATTAACAATTCACTATAATGGAGAAAATCTGTATTGATGACAAATCTTATCAATCCGTTTACTCAGTTACTTACTTCCAGACCAAACAGTCAATAGAGGCGTTGTACTTCGCTCTGCCTGATGTCACTTGGAAACTTGTCTTTGCCGTTTGTTTTGGTACTGGAATCTTAACCACAACTCCAAGTGCAAACATTTTTGCACCAAAAACACTCTTAACCTGAAACAATAGTGACAGTCACAGTGAGGCAAAAGGGTAAGCCATCTAAATAGCATTCACTTTATCATAATATCACAGACCTTAACATTTACTTCCATGCGCGTACGGCCCAATTCCTTAATAGTGGGCAATACCCTGAATGGGAGATTGACACCCTCGGTAATACGATATCTGCATAGAAATATTCAGAATGATATATCTGACAACCAGTAAAGCCAAGTGCATTCAAGGACACGGAACATTTGAATACCAGCATTGTTACAAATTTAAGAGAGCATAAGGCACACACACAATAAATATAGAGAATACATGGTACATGTATCTATTAGATCATGACACTGATAGCATATTTTCTCTAAAGATACAGTTCACAACAAACTTTCATATTTGTATAATGAAATTATGAAGCAAAACGATGTATGCATTTCCACAATGGTTATAAAGTTGTCCAGATAATGGTTCCAGTACACAGATTCAACTGAATACAGCAAAGAAATAAAACATGATATATATGTCATATTTAGAGTCATTAAGCTTTAGCCACCAACAGCCAAAATGTACTACTATCTCTGCAAATAATATCTCAACAACAAAAGCTTCATCATGCAGATGCAGTCTGTAATGGGTACCTTGAAATTATAGAAATGATCAGATATGGAAATCAGCTAGTCTCATACAACAAAAGCAGCACGCACCGGTCTTATAAACTACAGGTCAAAGACTTTTTTACATGATTGGACCAATAGTATGGGCCTCACTAGCTTCCTCAAGAAGCTGGCTTATTGATGTTAGGAATTCATAGGCATAAAAAGCCAGAAGTAGGCTTAAGTAGGATATTTCTATATGAAATTTTTCTAACAGACTGGATCCATAGTTGATTTGGTCATAACTAGTAGAATCTCTGGTTACTGTTGGAGATGGTCAAATGGAAAAGTTTGTTTGGAAGGCAAATCATACACAAATGTAATGTAAACCATTAGAAGTCTAATAACTTGTTAGTAGGAAACTTTTGCCTTACACATACACTCTATGCAGCCGATGCCATGTCAAATGCATAAACCAACAAGCTCATATTGTCATGCTTCGCAAACAAGAACTCAATAATACCTACTACTATACTATCATTCATACCACAAAAAATTCTTGTTATGCAAGAATAAGCAGCTTTGATAAACACTAGCAAACCTCTAAGATGCAGATTATTATCCAATTCACAGAATTTTGAGAAAACAAAATTCTTATGTGAAGAGGAGGTGAATACAATAAAAGTAAGCTCCCCAGTGCACATCTATTCCATCATTGGGAAACATGAAGTTGCTGTAGATAGAGTCCTTAAATTAACCTTTCACACCCAAAACACAGGAATTTTAACATGTCAAGTACAAAAATTGCAACCAGTCCAACTTGGCACAAAGAAGAAAAAAAGACTAATAAATGATAAAAGTTCTTTTCTTGAGAACTATAAGCTTACTTCATCAGTTCAAATTCCCCATCTGGAGGAACAAAGCTGACAGTCTTTTCTGAGTTGAATCTCGTCAAGTTTACACATTGATGGAAAGTAACATCATCAAGTTCAATAGTTTTCCCACTGCAAGATGAGGAACCAGTCTTACGAAAAAAAAAAAATTTGAAAGGTAAAGAAGAAAAGATAGCAAAGGATGCATGTGGAGGTAAAATGGAAAAACAAAAGATAAAACAGAGAAAGCTCATCATCTTAAAACTTCACTATTTGAAGATGGTTACATAGAAGAATGAAGAAATTTAAGTGACCTAATTCCTATAATACAAGTGATAGGAAAAACTTTAAATTAGGTATGAATGAGGAGAGTGCACACTAACTTCTCTCTTCAAACGAGGAGCAAAAAGCATCAGGATTTACCCAGAAGCACACAAGGAGTTTAGTACATTTTACTGACATAAATAAGTGTCCTCAAAAAGGATCAATTTGACATATCTCTTCGGCCCAAATATTTACAAGAAGAATTCTTTCCCCTCCTCCCTCCCCCAACTCTGTCTGATTGTATGTGTGAGCAAACATGTTTCTGTGCAATAGGGCATCTCTGAAAGTAAATGAAGCCAAGTGCATGCAGAAAGAAACTGAAGAACAACTTGACCAAAGTACACAAACATATTACTAGACCCTAGAAGGCTTACCTCTTAGCAGGACGTGATTTAAGCTGTGACTCTTTCTCAAGGCCAATCTTATCATTTAAGCCCAACTTTAGATCAGGCATTCCAGAAAGGAAGCACTTCATGAGAACCTTTCCAGTTACATCGCACCGCAAAACACTACCTACAAGCGCAAAATGTAAATAAGGGGGAAAAAAATAAAGAGAGGAAGTGCTCCCCAAGATTTTCAAAGGAGTCCAAAAATATTCACCTTTTGAAGACATAAGAAGATTGACACTTTCCACAATATCTAGGAACACCTGTTAACAACAATATTTAATCATTCAATAAGAGAAATACTTGCTCTAAAAACGTAAATGCAGAAAGAGGAACAAGGATACCTCATTCTTCTTATAAAGAAGACCCTCCCTACGCCAGCCAACAGCACCAGTAACTTGTAAAGTTGCATTGGGAACTGGTTTATCTGTGGGCTGTTTAATTTTTGTAATGGAAATAAACGGTCAGAATATTCACATATTAACTCCAAACAGAGCATTCGAGTTAAGCCTACAGCATGCACCATCTCAGTGATTGTCAAGGCCCATAAATATTTTTTCAGGAAAAAAGAAAAATTACTCACCTTAGAAGAAAATGGTGAGCGTACACCTTCTTGAGTAATGTAAAGCTTCAAAATCTCTGGAGATAGATTTTGAGGATAACCAAAGTCCATTATTTCTGCAAATTCAAATGTAGACATAAACTTTCGGGTGAACATAATTTACCACTTTTTGATCAAATAAATTTACAAAGTGCAACTATACCCTTGTTATTGCAAACCAACTTATATGCACATTAGAAAAAAGACAAAAAAGAAACACACAGAAAAGGAGAAATGCATTGGTAGACATAGTAGCCCTTGTATATGTCTATATCTATGTCACTTACCATGGAAATAGAGCGTATATCCAAAATACACAAGGATAAAAGCAGGGATATTACAGGCTAAGGAACAACATGGATATTACATGCCAAGGAACTAAATCTTCATTGGACAATAGATTGATCTAGAAGTTTCTTAACAAACTTGTCTGCTGTGATGAAACAAAATATTTCTCTTTCTTATTTTCACTATTTTTTGGTAGAAATTTAGAGTTTACAGTTTCATTCAGCCATAAACTGCAAGAGTCAGCAGCTAAGGAAGATTCCAAATACTGCTCTGGAAACAATCTAATTCATCTTACAATTGTACATGATCCACAATTCATAACACAAAAAACAATATCACTATAACCAATTAACATAATATTAAGCAACATTAAAAGCAAAGGACAAGGCAGGATTTAAAAGTCAGAGACCAAATTAAAAGCATATAGTTACACGACACACTAGAACTTTACATCTATTTAAGAGCAAAAGCTAATTCTTGTAAAATCATTCCCAAAATTTTCTATCACCCTTAAAGATTCATCATAGTTACTTTGTTACAAAAGAGAGATGCATTGTACATGTAAACTTGATGCGCACATTTGAAAAATTATAGGAAATTTATCAAGTGCCAAAAGAAAATGTAGAAAGGACAAACATGATATCCAGAGGTAAATATCTAAAAATCTTCTTCAAATATTTCCCAACTACTCATGAACATAAGGGGCAGGCACATACCATCCAAGAGTTCGTATATCAAAACAAAATTATTGCGAATGGCGTCTTCATCAAAAGCCCCACCAAAGTATGATTTGAACAAATTAACTGCCTGCAGAAATTTTGGAATCACAACAATTAGTAAGTAAAAAACTCAAAACCTTACGCACAAAGACAAACAAATACATCTGTCATTTCATGTCTATTTACAAAGCAGATCGAAATAATAGTCTAGTTTTATATAAACTGGACACCAATTGTCGGTATATACCAATACTAAAAGATAGAGGAAGGAACCAACAGAAAATGTATGCTATCAAAAAAATTGAATATAACTCAACAAATATTCTAAGTAGATATCGTGCATATACCTTAAGCAATAAAAGAACAATGATTGCTCCTCATTAAACATTTCCCTACTAAGTTTCGGATTGATGATACTAACTGTTAAAGCTAAAATATGATTTCTCTTCAATTTATTTAAACAAGAACTGAAAGTTTTCATTTTTCAGAAAATATCAATCAGTTAAGATGGCCCAAATAAACAGAAGATGGTAATTGAGGCAAGGGGAAACTTTAGAAGTTAAAATAACATAAACAGGTATCATTACAATAATAGCAAAGAATACCCTCACAACACTCATACAACTTGCATTATAGCTCTAGCTAGCATTATGAATGATACTGGCCCATAATTTTGAAGAAACTCTAAACATCTCATTCTTAAAGGATTACTAGCGTTGATGTACTTTCAGGGTTGATGCATAAGTAGAAGCTGAGTACCTCAACGACAAACTTGAATGCGCATGCAACATTAGCGTTGCTGCTTACTACAATCACAATGTAGACATTGCTAATCCTCATGTAAAAGAAAGAGCACCCTCCAATCTGACGAACAGGGCAAGTTCCAAGTTCTTTTGTTTGCATAATATGCGTTCGGAATGCATCGACCATATTACCCCTGGTTAGATGAAGAGAAAGCATAACAGGATATTATACCAAATTTCACTCAAAATGTTCAAACCATACATGGGTATCAACAAATGCACCAATTACGACATAGCATATAAAAATGAATCCACAATCTGCGAAAATGCTTTCTAAATGAATATAAACATGTAAAGAATATTCCTTGCTTCTTGAAAGACAATGGAAAAATGAAGTATCATTATTAAAACTTACAGCTATTTGTCGCATCAGCTGATAAGCAAAAAAGACATAATTCCGAACTATCTGGAACCTTATTCTCAGCTAATTTCTACTGAAAATCCATATATTGACACAATTCCTATCGTTCTTTTCCTTTTACCCGATTCCCATTCAAACAAGCATCAATAGTCAATTCTTTCCAGCTCCCTTGGAAGTTTTACAAGAAGAAAAAATAAATCAACTAAAAATTCCAATTTTGAACAATATCCCACATCGCAATGTCAAATTATACCCAAATTCCACTAATTTTTCATCATAATACTCGAAGCTTAATCATGATAATCACAAGACGTAGCTTTTGGGGGTTTACCCGACATCATCGCGATAGAGGCGATTGATGAGGACATCACCGCGAAGATTTAAGAAGTATATAGCTGAAGCTGCCACAGGCATGATTCACAACAAGGAGATCCACTATCGATCCGAGATTCTTCAAATTACTGATGAAAAAACTCCAGATGGGATGAGATCTAGGGTTTACAACCCTTGATGATTGCTTAATCCAGAAAATGCATTAAAATACCTTTAACGATAACGACAACAATGCAAAAAGAAAAGAAAATGGTGTTAGTTCTCGAAAGACGAATGAATTTTCCAAAACTGAAATGAAATTCGGATGAAAATGTCGTTAATAGTAGCGAAAGATCGTATTTTGTGTGCGGAGCAGTTGAAGGAAAACGTTGTTGTTAGTCAAAGAAATCGCTGTCTCAAAGTGTGTCAAGATTCATTTCACGTGCATTTCACGTGATTCATTTCATTGAAGAAAAGTTACTTTTTGCACATTTTTAGAAAATTTTGTGAATTTCTTATCATTGTATTCATGGCTTTCTTGATTACGAAACAAATATATATATATTGTTTTTTCCTTTCATACAAAAAATATTGTCAAATTTAACAAAAACAACTAAGAAATTAACCATGAAAATTGTATATATTTACTTACGAATTAAGAATTCAAAAAAGAGTAAATAACAAAATCACCATACTCTCATTAAATCTCATTTTTTGTTATATTACTTTGCTTTTATAAAAAAAAAATAAACATGTCATTTAGGCCATTCCGTCATCTAGTAAACTCTTGGTACCTCAACTTTAAATTTCCAGCAAAAAAAATTGACTTTTTTCTTTATTCATCTTATCCTCAATTTCATTTTTTTCTATGAAGAAATAAAAATAAAATATCGAATATTATTTAAACTTTAGATGATTTTTTTCTTTCTTCAATCCTCTTCTCAATTTCTTTCTCTTTTTCCATCCTCATTCAAATTTATGGGCTCATTTTGGAGAAAAAAAATGAAGAAGGAAATTGGGAAAAAGATGAAGAAAGAAAGAAAAAATCTAAAGTTTAATTTTTAGTTCTTCATAAAAATATATGGAAATTGGAAAGAAGATGAAGAAATGGTTTTATTTTAAAGGACAATGAAATTGGGGAGTAGATGAAAAAATATAGTGATTTTTTTTTAAAAAAAAAATTAGAGTTGAGAGGACTGAAAGTTTAATTTTTAAAATTGAGGAATCGAAAGTTTAATTTAGAAAATGCATCTTACATATGCTTATTGAGATGACAAAGTGATTTAGATTGCTTATTTTGCAAATATGGTGACCTTGTTTAGTAAAAAAAAATCAAAAGTTGAACTTAAAGAAAGTATGATGATGGAAATTGTCATTCGTTATTTAAAAAATAATAACATTTCTAACCAAACTATCTAAAAAGTCATAAGTTAAATCACTTAAAATTTTAGAATAAAAAGTTTAGCAGGGGCAAGATTGGTAAAAGGTAATAAGTACTTTTAAAATTCTATAATAAAATTATATTTTGTACAAATATTTATCTCTAAAAATATCTATAGTTTAAAACAAATATAATAATACAAAACGACTATAATACTTCATTCATAAATATTTTTTCTAATTGTTATCCTTTTCACTTTCTATTTCCTTATCTTCAAATGGTTTATGATTTGTGGTATTGTAATTCTATTTAATGAGTCACATGGTTTGAACTAATAGTAAATTACGAATAAAAACAATTAATATATTATTAATTTAAGAGATTGATATCAAGAAAAAAAATTTATCAATTTTTTTGGTACAAAGAGTTACATAGTAATAATAGTCTTTTGAAAACGAACCTTTTATTTAATTTGGGGTGATCTGTAGATAAAATTTTATTTTTTGTAAATGAGATCCTCATGTATAAGGCATGCTTAAAATGAACTTTGATATTACTTAGGAAGATACAAAAGTAGGAGCTCATTTTATACCGACAGACAATAGTTGTAAATGTCTCATTACTAGATGAGGATCTTTAGTTCTTTGAAGGTTATCCAATGTTCTCCACTTCTCCAAACAAAATTACATTAAATCATCTCTGATTTGCACTTATTATAATCTCCCATAAGTATTATAATTTTATCTTATAGCTTGATTACTTTTTTTTATTATTATTATCATCTATGAAAAATAAGAAACGAAACTCGAATTTACAATTTTACAACGTGAATAAATATATTTTATCACTGAAGTACAACATTTTTTCACCGTAATTCATAACTTCAATTGTTTTGAAAGGATATAAAATATATGTTCAGGGAAATATATAACTCTACTTATTTGTCATCACAATAAACTCATTGTTTATATTTTTTGTTCTATCTTTTACCATGTTTGATTTGCTAAGAAATATTGTAATCAATTCAACAAATTAAATTTTAACAATTTAGGTTAATAATAATATTTTATTTCCTATTTGAAAAGGTTAAAAAATTATAAAACTATATAAAAAAATTTCTTATACCTTTTCGTCTTAAAATTATATATCCGTATTTTTTTCTTGATTTGTCTTAAATATATTTATTCATTTAATTGAGTAATCATCATATATGATATTTTTTCTAAAAAAAAATTATGCTTATTTAAACCTCATACATTAATAACTTTTATTTTTCGGAAAACACCATGATTTCAAAGTTTATTTTATTTTATCTAAAAAATATTAATAATTTAATTGACCTATTGTCTTCTGATTTCATTTTATTAAATTTAAACACATAAACCTATTCACATTAAGTATTAAACCGTTGCATTTCGAATAATAATAATAATAAAAGTATTAAACCGTTGGCTTTAATTGCCCCCTGCCAGGACTGGGAAGGTTAATGGATTGCCCTTTCCGCCCGTAAATAATTGACTTCACCAAATCCAATTTTAAATTCGATCTGCCATTAATTTCTCGGCAACAATATTAATATCACCCCTCTCCGTCTCCGACTCGCTGGTGTTGCGGGCTTTACAAGTTTACTGAATTTCTCCATAGAGAGATCATCGTCTTACCCAAATTCCACATCGGTCCACCGCAGCTGGCCGGAAATCCCTCTCTATCTATGTATATCTAGACACAGATGGGGTTTCTTCGGAAAATTGGGAGTTTTCTAGGGTTCGTTAAAGATGAAGCAGAAGAATTGAGAGACGAAGAGGAAAAGGACAGTGTACCAAGTTCAGCATCGGCATCAGCGTTTGCAGCAGCTCAGCATCTTCCCCGCAAAGGCTTCAGTGTTCCTGTACAGCTTCCCGTCGATAGAACTCCGATTGGACCGCTTCTTATCTCTTGTAGCTCTGGTGACGGTGGCGTTCAGGTTGGAAAACTCCTGATTTTTCTTTTAAATTTAAACTTTTTCCCTTTCTTGTACATTACTTCTCTTTGTTCCATTTATTTTTTTGTTTTCTTGTTTGCATAATTATACTTATAAATTGATGAACAATTTAGGGAAAAATACTATAGAAGATTTGTCTTTTGTATTGAAAGATAAAATTATTATAACTAGATGACTTTTTGCATCAGTCGTTGACAGATAAACTGAGAAACATTCTTCGTTTTCTTGCGAGTCAACTGAGTTCAATTTGTTAAATTAAATTTAAAACCAAATCTCATGTATTTCTATTTAATGGTCTTTCAGAATGACCTCTTTGAGATTTAGAAGATATTTCCCAGTTTACTTTCATGAAAATCCTTGAGCATTAGCTTTGTATTTGAACTCCAACTGTCGTTTGTGGCTTAATTTTGAATATTTGATGTTTTCTGGAATAGACAAAAAGTTTCTATCTGAATCCTTCCTTGTGGGCATGGGCAATCCTTTGCAGTTGAACAATTTCTCTAATGTCATCATGAATTCAGCTAAGCATGCGGTTGCATCTAAACATACAAGTCTGTTTTAAGAACCCAACAGCCTTGCTACTTTGCTTGTACATGATGAGAGATTGATTGAATTGTGAATGTATGTCTTTGTCATCAGTTGGTTTGCTTCTAGTGCCTATAAAGGTTGAATCTTTTTAAAATTGTTGATCATGCTTCAATAGGTTTATTAATGTCTACTGTGACACACTTAGTAAAAAGGCTTCAAAATTCTCCCTCATCTGGGGACCTTGTCTCATGTCTCCAGCTTTGACTGAATTTTATTTGATATTGTATGGGGGTTTGGATTTATTTATTTTTTATAAGTTCTATTGTCTCTTCTATTTTTTCCCCTTCTCTTAAAGTATTGGGCGTGTTCATTTGGTGAGCAGAAATTGGAACCGTGGACTGGGAATTTAAATGATTCTCAAAGGGTCATTAGCTTTTTGGTTATTTGAAGCCTCCAGTTTTCCATTGTTTTAACACCATCTTTTGTGTTTTGTGCTCCAATTCAACTAATTTGCACTAGTTACCAATAAACATTAGTTGGTTTAATGGTCATTAAAATCCATTGAATGATATAAAAGGTGCTACTCTAGCGACCAGTGTTGTTATGCATACTAAGTTTTGGAGGAATAATATACTTTCCTTACCTTTCTACTTGTGGTTCCAATTAATTCCTTGAATTTACTATGCCCTTTGGCAAAGTTGGTCCCTGTTGTTTGTTTCGCTTTAGAGTTTGTGTCATGACTCATGAATGGAATCAAATCTTTATTGGATAAGATTTCTATATAAGATGTGGATATAATTCATTCAGGAAAGTATCATTGCATGGACTAGGCATTGGGTAATAACAACCTGACACAATTCATGAACTTAACTCTTGATGAACATGGAGGATAAGATGAGCATATTTTTGTAAGGTCAGAGGTCTGAGAAATGACAAAGACAACGTATTCTACATCTTCAAATGTAAAACTCTAATTCATATCATGAACTTGACCCTATGACGTGGCAGTGTATGTTGCAGTGATGAATTGTTCCTAGATAGGGAAAAAGTAGTATGCAGTCCGTTCCAATTAAATTCGTTAGAATAAGGCCTGTCTGTATACCTTAGTTCATCTTAGTTTGCATTTGGGTGTTGATGCTATTTGTCAGCTATCAAGTTGCTTTTCCGACTGTTTTTAGAAGTGGGCAGCATAGCACATCTTAGTTTGCATTTGGGTGTTGATGCTATTTGTCAGCTATCAAGTTGCTTTTCTGACTGTTTTTAGAATTGGACAGCATATTACATCCTCCTTTGCTAACTCAAAGAAAGAATCATTGTGGACCATGGTTTTACTTCAGTATCTCTCATTGGTCGCTATGAACAATTTGTCCTCCTCTCTCCCTGTACCCCTGTTCCTGTGGTGTATATTAAGCTTTTGTAAATTTCCATTATCTAATCCAGAAAGAGCTAGACGGAGGTTCAGTTTTATTTAGTTTGCCAAAGTTGAGATTGCCAGAGTTTTTGGTTATTTGATTTTGCCACTGTATTTGCCCATTTTAGCCTGATTATTGAGTTGCATGAGGTGAAGGTAACTATTCAAATGAAGGAAATAGAATATATATATATATATATATATATATATATATGCAATCTATCTTTTAGAATGATACTGGTTCAAGAATCAATGTTAATTTCCATCTGACAGATGGTTTGATGGTACAACATTTAGTTGCCTTGATGCTGTGAAGCCATTTACCATAAACTAAGGAGAGACTAATGTATAAGTGCTGTAGACTAACATTTATCTACATTTGGAACTTCTCAATCCTGTGCTTTGGTGTATGCTTAATTTTCTGTGTTTCTTATGGCTCAGGGCTTTAGATGGTATGCCAAGCGTCTTAGGATGGATGAAGATGGAGATGTTGCAGATGAGTTCCTTGATGAAAGTCTATTAGAGAAATCTGTGAGTTTCGAAGAACAGAAACGGCCGTTGCCAAGTTTTCAAGTCAAATATAATACCAGGCCCGTGAAGACCAGGAACCAGGTACGGTCGATTGACGGCAAAATTCAACTGGGTGTGGAATTTCAAGGTAGATTGGAGTGGGTGTAAAATAGCTCCTCTGAGGAAAGAAACAATGGAGTTCTTGATATTGATCAAGTTCATATTCTTGTCTGATTGATTTGTCTTGACAAAATGTGCTCGAATTTGATCATTTCAATTGAACTCCTTGGAACTACTCTCCAGGGCGTGAAATTTCAAGGTAGATCGGAGCGGGTGTAAGGTAGCACCTCTGAGGAAACAAACAATGGAGTTCTTGATATTGATGAAGTTCATATTCGTGTCTGAATTTGATCATTTCATTTGAACTCCTGGGAACTAACTCGATTGGGCTCTTCTTGTTCATTTTCAAAGCATAGCATTCATGTATACTAGCGCAAATGTAACAGTCTACTATTCTCCAATATTTGTTTGTGTACACAGACTGAAAACTGAGGCTATCTGATTTTAGTTTTTAGACTGTTTTACTTTTATGGTGTAGCACTTAATATTTTCTATTTGATAACAAAGTCAAAACATTAAACCATGACTGCTGAATGGAGTTGGGGGTGTATACGAGAAGCAGAAAGCCTGCTAAAACTCATCTAACTCATTTAAAACACTCAAAGAAAAGGGGGTTCTGAATCGAAAACACTCGAACAAATATATACAACACTCTTGGAAACTCTAGCTAGTGGTATTTCTGGTGATTTCCTCCTAGAGGGTAAGTAGGAGCCGGAACTCTAGTAGTGGGAACTGGAGTACCCACCGGCACATGGTGGCCTTGTGCTCCATGTACCAGATCGTGATGGACAAAAGGGAGGTGAGAATGCCTTCCCCTTATCTTCTCTGCAGCATTTTCAGCGTGGGTTTGATGTAGTTTCATCTCAGCTTCAGCTTCTTTTGCTTTCCTTATCTCCTTTGCTATCTTTTTCTCTTCCTTTGTGGTTGCGCTGGTTTTTGCTGCCTAAGATTAATACCAAATACAGTGAGTAAATAAAGTACATGCAAATAAATTTTGTTATATATATTCTGCAAGCTGGGGGATAGAGAAAGAGATCTACCGCTTCTTCAGCTCTGGCTTTCATAATGTCGACATGCTCCTTTGCAGCAGCAGTGGCATTGCTCACCTTTTCTTTGACAGTGTGCATTTTTTCTACTCGATTAATCTTTGTGATGTCTGTGATATGAACTAATTTGTCTTGGAAAATGCCTGAAGGCGGAGTGACTGGCTTCATTTTTTATATAGATGAAGGAAGTTGGATATAATCAATCAAGAGGGTTGCTGGGGAATTGACACGTTTTGGTGCTTCGTGTCCTACATGCAATGTCAACAGGTGGTGAGTTTTGGGCACGGTAACCTTCAAAATATGTCCATTCTTAGCCAAAGTTATGCCACTGTTGAGGACTACTTGAAGGTTGTGGAACCATCTCCTTCCTCCCCTTCTTCTTTCTTCTATAGGCTTCTCATAGTTTGGAGACCTCCCTTTCCTAACTTTGTGAAAGTGAATGTGGATTTGTGATCACTTGCAGTCGCTGCTGCTTCAGGACTCCAACAGAAACAGCTTAGGTGCCTTTGCTTAAAAAAATTCCTCGCCCTCAAAATGTGGAATTTGTGGCTTATTCTATGCTGTTAGGCATTCGGTTTAAGTGTTACTGTTAAACCATTTCAAGCATGGGAGGGGATTGTCGTAATGTAATTTGCAAGATGAACTCGTAGGACTTCTCATATTTTCGTCATCTCATTCAAGTAACTAGGGATTTAGCGTGCTTGACTCTGTTTTTTATTTTGAGTCTTTAATCAAAATATCATATATTTTTTATATTTAATTCAATTTTTTTTTTCATTTCTTTTTCAATGACTTGAATGACATTCATGTTCATTGAGTTAAAGAAAAAGGGAAGGACGTGAATTACTTTTATATTTTTATAAAATTGAAAATGTCATTCACATCGTCGTTGGATAAGAAATAAAAAATAAAATAAAATAATGAAAAAATAAAATAAAATAAGGACGACGTAAATGTTATTTTGGTATGTTTTTCACAATCAAAGTTATTTTGAATAAAAAAAATAAAGATATAGTATTTTGATTAAAAATTCTTTTATTTCCATCTTACTCATTTTAATTAACTCATGTATTTATCTAATGAAAGTTTCTTTTCTTAACAAATGACAAAGTAAAATGCAAATTTGGTCACCATACTTTTACCTTATTCCATAAATGGTCATCTTATTTTTAAAATATTTTTTAAAGTCACATTAGTTTAAAGCACACAATGATTTAGTCATTATGTCATCTTTCAATATTAGGCCCTAACGAAATTTGATTTCTTAGTAATAAAGTCTTATTTTTTAAGGGTATAACATTATGGTTATTTAAGCAAATTTTAAAAATAATGATAAGTATATGTCCCGTAACTTTAAAATTTTAAGTTTTAGTCTCCAAATAAAATAAGCCAAATCTTTAAAAATCTCTTTTTAAAATTTTTATTTTCTTCTTCTTATATCTTCCTTGAGTTAAGGGCACTAGACACCACAGCCTCCGATCACTAGTTGCTTGCTCAACCCATCACCATATTCCTACCCTTATCATGTTCAAGCCAAGCAAAAGCTTCAAAGAAATTGAGCACAATAAACTTCAAAAACACCAAACCTTAAAGTTGTTTTCTATACTATTAATTCCTTCTTCAACCTCTAGAATATCGACTTCATGGTCACTACTACAACCATCGACGACTACTATTTGTAATAAGAGAAACAATGGAATTTCACCCCATTTTCTTTAATAGTAGAATATGTTTAACAAAGTTGAAAGAAAAAAAAAATCTAGAAAAATTACAAGCTTTGGCACAAAACAATAGAAGAAGAAAAACCTTAAAACAAGCTCGAAATCATCAATCATCCATCCAGATCAACTACCACAATAAGAACATATCCTCCAATCTGTCAGTCCCTTCTTTAGCTAATGAATCTGCCGCATTGCTCACTACAAGCTTGGAATCATCAATCATGCATTCAGATCAACTACCCACAACAAGAGCATATCCTCCAATTTGCCAGTCCCCTATTTAGCTAATGAATCTACCGCACTATTGCTCGCCATTGCCACTGTAATTTGGCCTTTGGATAGCACAAGAAAGCAAATCATCTTTAGATCATGTCCAAGCCCATCACTTTCACCACGAACTTAATATGAGAATCAATTCTAAATTTGAGGAATCAAAATCTTGAAAGGGCTCTCTTTGTTTACAAACCTCATAAAGGAAAAAGAAAG
Source organism: Apocynum venetum (assembly GCA_019593545.1). NCBI lineage: Eukaryota > Viridiplantae > Streptophyta > Magnoliopsida > Gentianales > Apocynaceae > Apocynum > Apocynum venetum. Next base: position 2,784,195 of record SRSM01000137.1, read on the forward strand.
AAAAAAATACAAAAATATATATATATAAAAAGTGAGATCTTTAAAGATTTGTTTTTTAAAAAAAAAAAAATTATTTTTAGATTAAAAGTTAAAATTTTAAAGTTGGGAGACTAAACTTTATTATTATTATTTGAATCTGTTTAAAGGACTATAATATACTTTAAAATAAAGTTTTATTACTAAAAAACTCACATTTCATTAGGAGCTAACAGTGAAAGATGACGAAGTGACTATATCGTTCCACTTTATAAAGTAAAGTGACTTAAAAAAACACTTTTAAAGTAAGGTGAATCGAGACAATATAAAAGTATGGTGACCAAGTTTACATTTTACTCAAAATAATAAGGTTTCTTAAATTTGAAAATACCTAATAAATAAAAAAAATTGGACAATACTTTTTTTTCTAGATACTAGTTGAGTGAAAAGTGAGAGTACTGTAGATTATTAACTTACTTACATTTTTCAAATCAAATAACAAACGTTTTTTTTTTTGTAATTTTGATACTGAACATAAAAAGAAGCTGTAATTTCACTTTTTTATATAGAAATTGTCCAATTTCCAATGATCAAATGGCCAAGTCAAAATTAGCAAAGGTAATCTTGAAAACCCTTTTATTTTCTTAAAAACAAAATACCCCTAATCCCCTCCCAAATCCCTAACCCTTTTTAAGTCATAAGTTTATTTTCTCATCTCATTATACAACCTTCATTGATAGAGAAAATGCTCAAAGTTCATAAGATCTTGAAGAATCTTTGCATGAGATGCCAGGTCGGACCATGAAAATGAAATTCCCTTTGACACTTGCAATATGTTATCATGGGAGCTTAGCTCATGTTACTACTTCGTGGACGGATTTCAATCAAACGAGTAGATATGTTTCATGCAAGAAAAGCCGAGTGATTAAAAAATTTACTTGATGGGCTTCATTCTTATATGCAAAATATGTGTCTCTAACTTTGTTGCGTTATGTTTTTTGTTGGAAGACTTAAAAGGGATGTGGTTTTTTGGAATGAGTTGACCCTCATATGTTTGAAAGAATAGCGGTTGTGATTCCTAGACTGTTGAAGAGGTTGAAGAAGGTGGAGACTGAGCAAGCCATACAAAAAACAAAGTTGAAAAAGTTGTGGGTTACATTTTGTTTGGCTAGGTTGTTGTTTTTGCTGCTTTGGTTGAAGACCAACTAGATTTTTTAGGATTTTCAGTATTTTGTGCAAGACATTTTGGAATGTTACAAAGTTTGTATTTTGTAATGTTGGTGTTTTGACAAACGCGAGAGTGTGGAGTAGTTTGTGTGATTAATTTTGTGCAGATCTTAGGTGTCTGCAATTTAAAATTATGTGGTTGTATTTAAAAAAGTTGCAATGTAGTAGGTTAATGTGTCTGCAATATAGTAGGTTATTTTTTGTATTGAGTTTGCTGTTTTGCTTTTTACTATAACTAGTATGGCACTCATGCGATGCACTTTTTTTAAAAATAAATTATCATTTATGATTTATAATTATATCTATCATGTATTATTGTCATGTTAATGTTTATCAGTAAATATGATCATGTTTAAGTAAATGCATTGTTAATCAAAATTAAAAATAAATACAAATCTTTAAAGTATTAAATATGAATAATTATAGAGAGTTCAATACATTATAAATATAAGTTGAAAAAATTAGTTTAATTTTTATAGTACTTCATAGTATACAATATTAGAAGTGATAGTACATGAATTGTCATAGTTTGCAATGATATTTTCATCACCCTTATATTTTAACATTAACCGTGGTTTAACAATACATGTTCTTATTCTCCAATTACTTCTCAATGAAGTAATATATGCAATGTCATCAAACCTCATAGCTATTTTTAATTTTGAGAAAGTTTGGTGTGTTCCGGTACAAAAGAACAAAGAAATTTTTGAAGTAATGGTCATAATTTTTTCATAGTAATTTTTTATGATAACAAAACAACTATTTATACTAGAAAAACAATCAATTTTATATATTAGACAATGTTGGTATGATTAAAGAAAGTCAGGAGGAAGCTTCTAAAGTAATAGGAGAGATTGTTGTTGATTCATGGATAAAAGACCCCTTGTTGAAAAAATTGAAAAACAGGTAGATAATTGGATTGAATGAAATCGCATTGTTCTTGCTCAAGACAACCAGTGGTATGTAGATGATGCATTGTTTGATGTTGAAGTTGAAAGAATTTGTTAGACACTTGAAGAATAATTAACATATGAGCAAGAAATAAGGTGCATTATGATAAGTACTATTGATTTTGGTCCTGAAATGAGAATGAGTAGACCTTTTTTCTCATGTAGAGAAACAATATTATAAAGGTAAAAATGGTGAAATCTCATATGAAGATGAAGGTTTTCATGATACAAATTATGAAGTGTCAGATGAAGATGCCATCATGAATAATTTTTTGTAGAAAGGCTTTGAAGAGTTTGAAGATAAATTGAGAAAGGAAATAAATACACAAGCGAATTAAGTTGTCAATCAATCTAACAAAGAGAATAGAGAAGCCCAAAGATTCAACAAGAGACAAAAAAAATATATAAAAATAGAACGGCTAGAGTTATAGGTCCCAGAAGGGCCGGTTTACTGTCAACCATTTGGATGCCCAGATGCAAGATAATATAGCAAGGACAACTCTTGATGAGTCAAATGTTGCATACTTTGATAAAGCTTTTTATGAGTCTTATTTTAGCTCAGATTATAAGGTAGAATAGGTGAAAAATGAAAAGTCTATTAAATTTAATGTTGAAAAAAATGGTAACGATCCCAAATTTCTTATAGGCATATTATTTGGATCTTTGGAAGAGGTTAAATTAGTTGTTACCAATCATGGCATTAGTAGGGGTAGGGATGTTAATTTCATGATCAATGATGGAAGAAAAATTAGTGCCTACTGCTGGGGCAAGGGATGTAACTAGTATTTATATGCAAGTAAGGATAAGATCAAAGGGTTAATCCCAATTAAAATTTTGATGTCCAAACACACCTACTCAAGGTCATTTTATCACAATTTAGTTTTCTTCAAAGTATCTTGTCATGATCATCAATATATCTTAGTCAGTGAATTCCGAGAAAAAATCCACAAAGAACTTAATGTGAACATCTCAAAGTGGAAAGTGTACAATATAATCAATTAGACAAATAAATTAATAAAGGGTTCATTTAGGGATCAATACAAGTTGCTTTGGAATTATAGAGATAAGATATTGAGAAACAATCTTGGTCCAACTGTATGCCTTGAATCAAAGAAAGACTTTGCAACTAGTGTAATTTTTGAAAGTTGGGTTCAAAAATAGTTGTAGAAATATATTTAGAGTTGATATGATCTTTCTAAAAGGCCCTCATCAAGTTATATTTCTGACAGCTATGAGAATCGATGCTGAGAATGAGATTTTTCCTATTATTTATGTGGTTGTGGATTGTGAAAGCAAATAAACATGGTCATGGTTTATTAGGCCATTGATAATGATCTTGAGATAAACCAACTGAAAGAATGGTGCTTGATTTCAGATCGACAAAAGGTATAGGTTACTCATTGTACTCATTGCAACAATGTCATTTTATGTTCTAATATTTCACTTACCATCTTGGCTCTTATTTTTTAAGGTTTGATTCCAATTGAACAACAATTACTCCCAAGATGTAAGTTGAGATATTGTACGAGGTATTTGCATAATAACTTCAAGAGGGTCAATTATGGAGATGCTTTTAAGGAAATTATGTGGTCATGTGCTAAAATACAATATAAGAATTACACAAGCTGAGGGTTTTTAGTAAGGATGCTTACAGGTGACTTCAAGAAAATGTTGAGCATAAACATTGGTGTAGATCTATTTCCAATAGGTGACCAAGTGTGATATAATTTTTTAATAATCATTGCAAAATTTTTAACAATAACATTATTCAACCAATATGTAAATCCATAATTGGATTGCTAGAAGGTATCAAAGTTTACCTAATGTTTAGACACCAAGATAAGACGAAGTAGGACTCCAGACAAACGGATAAGATCTGCCCAAGAATTATCAAAATATTAGAGAAGATGAAGGCACAATCAACTCATTGTTTTCCACCATACGCTAGTGGCTGCAAGAATTATCAAGACAGTGGAACATGGATCAACTTGCAATGGATACACATTAGAGAGTTGCAATTGTAGGAAATGGAACATATTTAGTATTTCATGTGAACATGGAATAGTGACTCTAGGTCTTGAGTGGAGGAACCTAAAAGAATGTGTTGATGAATGTTATAGAATATATGCATTTAAAAGGGCTTATAAGCCCATTATCTTTTCAGCCAATGGGCTTAATAATTTGTCAAATTCAAGCATGCCTCTATTATAAACTCTTGGAAAAATCATATTGTCAAGTAGGCCCAAATAAAAATGAAAATTGGAATATGGTGAAAAAAGACATAGAATAAATGCACAAGGGGTTGAAAAGCTATCAAGTGTGGGTCAAATTTAGAAATGCATAAATTATGGTTCAAGTGGGCACAACACAAGGACTTGTTCTGATGAAATAAAGAAAAAAAAATAATTCAATTACAAGCGCATCCGTATAAGTCTAGAAATGTCATTGGTATTCATTTTAACACATGTGGAAAGTGTAGTAAGTTGTACCACAATAGAAGAGGATGCAAGAACAACCAGTCCAATGTAACAGTGATACAACACAATATGCACCTACCTTCAATGCAATAGAATGAAAAATAGGTTCTACCAACTTTTAATTACTGTAATATTTGATTGCTTGATCTAATTTAATCTTTTTGTAATAAAAATTAGGTTCTCCATTTTCATTTTTTTTAACTATATACATGCAGTCTAGTTCCAAAAAGATCAAAAGAACAATCAAGAAACTAGAACCATCAAAGCCCCCCAAGTACAAAAAAAAAATAGTGATTCCTTGAAGTGTGTCAATTTGTTTAATTGGATAGCAGTGGACAATGCTAATGGATGGTGTTGTCTTTATATTTTTGAACTGAAAAAGTGGATGATGTCTGCAGTTCTCATGGAAAATTTGGACATACGTGAATGATATTTCATTGCTTTTAGGTATTTATTAAGTGGATGGTTTTTATTGTTTTTTATGATGTTGACAAGTAGCTCAAAAAATTACATTAGATATATATTTTGACCTTTTATGAATGTAATGGATGTGGAACACCCATGATATATATATATATATATATATATATATATATATGTCCTCAATTTGGTTAAGTTTCTTGGATGAATTATTCTTTTTTATTCTTTTGTTAACAAGGTTCTTGTTGTTATAAGATTATTGTTCATCTAAATATTTTATTGGCAGTTTGTACTCCAATCCAAGACTAATTAAAGGAAACCTTTGAACTATTAAACTGCAACTTAAATTCAATTTTAAATGCTAAACTTAAAATTTTATTAAGTTGAGTTCGAACAATCCAAATTTAGTCCTAAAAGTTGATACATTATATATATATATATATATATATACACACTAAAATTAAGTAAATAAATATTATATATTATATTATGTTTCCTTCTTGCAAAACTAAATATCTAAATTTGACTTTGAGAAAGTTAATATAATATTATTCTTGATATTTATGTAGTTAATGATGAACTATATAATTTAGTAAAATATAAATTTATAAGATTATAGATAAAAAATTTAAGCATGATTTGTTAATTAAATTTGAACTTAAGATTAAAACTCAAATTGAATTCGAATATATTTACTCAATTTAGAATTGAATTTTCATAATTGATTTAGTTTAAAAATTAATAAGAGTTTGACATTAATAAAGTTATCTTATTATACTTCTAATTAATTAAGTTATTGATGAAGATAATTACTTAGTGAAATGTAAATTATTTAAATTTTAAAAAATATTAGTAAAAATTTAGATGAAAATATATTTATTTTAATAAAACATACATTCAATTTCAAAGCTAGTTCTTATTATTTAATTTGACTCGAACCTACTATATTTATTTTTATTTTTTCAAAACATAAAAATCAGGCCTTGAAGGCCCAACGAAATGCAATTAGGCACTACTAATGTAGACTATTTATAATTTACTCCAAGTGATTTAATTTGATAATATTATTTGATTTTTTACACTATTAATAAGACATAATTAATATAATTAAAAATACATTTTTTTTTAATAAAATGTCCTAAAACATCTTCGTTATTTATAAATTTAATACATTTGTTAGATACACATATTTTAACTTTAAATAAAGATATTTTTGGTAAACTATTAAATACATTGAAATCAACTATAGAAATTTGGGGAAAAAGAAAGAACAAGCTTATCAAATTAAATTGAGATGGGTTGATTATTCATTAGGGTTTCGAATATAACCTTATTGAGGCTGGTTAATTGGTTACCGTCCCTTTCCTATCCGAGTAGCGGCAAAAAGCAGAGGGCAATATGGATCTTCATCTTTGTGCTCCCTGTAACCCCTGCGCGTCACTCCATCGGAAACCGCCAGTCCTCCGGCGGCTATATTCGCCACCTTCGATTAATTATCCCTTTAATTCATCTATATGCCGGCGAAGGGCCGTGTCAGCGGAGCTTCAGACTCCAGTTTCAGTTACCGGCCAAAATGGTAGTAGTAGCTACTCTCCTTCTGTCCCATCTCACAAAGTCACCGTTCGTGACCGGCAGCGAGGCACCGTATATGAGTTCTATGTTCCAGAGGTTTGTTCACAGACTGATATCATAATTGAGTGTTACTTTTTGTTTTCCTTTTTAACTTTTAGAGTATGAAAATGCAGGACCAATATATTTTGCATACAGCAGAGTCGCAGGATATAAGGCTTCCATTTGCTTGCAGGCACGGTATTGATCAATAAAAATATGAACTTTATCTTTTATTGGTTATTCCACGGGGAAAAAAGGATTTTCTGCATGTTGTCTTATAAGTTAGATCAGAAAATGATAACAAATAGATGTATATATTTCATACTTACGGGTACTGAGAGCTTTTATCATGTGCAAATCTGCTCTGTGAAGCTATAATGCATTGCTTCACGGCTTCAATCTAATGTATATATAGATCTAAATTATGGGCTTTGTGAAGAATCTGATTGATTTGGCATTTTTGCCCCCTTCATATTATTTAAATGACATTGGAGGTGAACGGCATATACTTTCTTTAACAGTATTGAAGGGCTTTTTTGGGTTTGAAATTTGAAAAATTCAATTTAGAGAAAAGAACGGTTTTCTGATTTATCAGATTTGTGGGTTTAAGAGAATGAGATGATGTTGATCGTTTTTTTATCGGTATGAAAGCCCAAATGACGGTAATATTTTTTAATGGTGACTTCTGGCTGATCATTCTCTTAATTCTGATTAATTCAGTCAATTGAATAGAAAAACTTTGTAATCTGTATAGACAGAAGATTTTAATTTTTGGAGCTTCTTAAATATCTTGAATATGCAAATGCATTTCTAGAAAAATGGATTTGGAGTTAGTCCCTGTGATTTATATAGTTAGCCTTAAAACTGAGAGGAGCCAAAGGTACCCCTTATTCTGTTATGATAGGTATATGGCTCAAGAGAATGAGATGACGAGCACAGATTACCTTGAAAGCCAGCATGACGGCATTTTATTATAGTGTGAATTCTGGCTGATCATTCTCTTATGCCGCAACTACTATTTTATAATACTAGTAGATATAATTAATAGAAATAGATATGTATGCCTATAATGTCAATTAAAAATGTATGAGAGTGAGATGACGAGCACAGATACCTTGAAAGCCAGTATGATGGCATTTTGTTACAGTGTGAATTCTGGCTGATCATTCTCTTATGCTACTACTATATTATAATGCTAGTAGATGTAATTTAATAGAACTAGATATGTATGCCTATAATGTCAATTAAATGTACGAGAGTGAGATGACGAGCACAGATTACTTTGAAAGCCATCATGATGGCATTTTATTTTAGTGTGAATTCTGGCTGATCATTCTCTTATGCCATAGCTTCTATTTTAAAATACCAGTGGATATAATTTTATTGAAATAGATATGTATGTCTATAATGCCAATTAAATGTATGAGAATGAGATGATGAGTACAGATTGCTTTTGAAAGGCAACATGATGGCATTTTTATTATAGTGTGAATTCTGGCTGATCAGTCTCTTATGCCACATTAAATGTACGATATGCATGTCATATAGTACATCTAGATATTGTTTAATAGAAATTGATACGCATGTCTATAGTGTCATAGTAAACGTACGAGTATGACATGACTAGCATAGATTACTCTGAAAGCCAGTGTAATGGAATTTTATTATGAGATGGAATCTGTCTTATCATTCTTTCATGCCACAGCTGCTGTTTCATAATTAAGGTAGCTATTCTTTCTTAGAAATAGTAATGTTTGTCATTTCATCTTCAATAGATGTATGAGAATGAGACGACTAGCACAGGGTACGTTGAAAGCCAGCATGGTGGTAGTGTATTCTGACTGATTGTGCTTGCTAATTCACATCTCTACTTTGCAACTGATAGAAAGATAAATACATAACTAAATTTTATTAAGTAGAAATAGATATGTATGCCATACTAAGTAAATGTGCTTGGGAGCGAGATGAAAAGCACAGATTAATTTGAAAGATAGCATTCCATTGGGGTATAAATTTTGGCTGATCATTCTCTTTGTAACACATCTATACTTAGTAACTCATAGAGACTATGTGTGCGGATACGTTTGTGCACATGCCTTCATTATGGTTCTGTTATAAAATTTATCTCCTTGTTATTAATGAATTCTTCATGCTTCTAGCTATGAAAAAATTATGAAGACTGGATTTGTCTAACGGTTCTCACAAGGTAGCAAAATCAGGCATTTTCTGTATCTCACATTCTCACTATGTTTTGATGCCTATTCCAAGCCTAGTGGAATGTGCTTTTGTGTTCTTCCTTCAATACTATGATCCAAATATCGAATTGGTTCCACTGGCTATATTCAGAAAAGCTTGTCTGCTCTTTGCTCTCCATTTTAGTGGAGATGTTGTCTAACTTTTTAAAGATACATAGTATATATATATATATATATATATATATTTATTTCATGTAAATTGTGCTGCCTCGTGAAATTGCAGTCCATTACCTTCATATCAAATTCAGCTTGGACTGGTCTCTCTCTTGGATAAGACACGATATAAGTCTCTTTTGTAAAATAGCTAACTAATTTGGAGAGTTCTTAACAAGTAGAATGAATCTCTAGTTTCTTTAGTTATAACATCAGTGCTTTAAATCGTATGAGTTTTCTCAATTTGAGGAATTACACTGGTATAGGTATGATGTAGGCACTAGACGAAGACATTTGGTGATATACCTGAGAAACTTCATGGGGTGGGCTTTGCTAGTGACTTGGAGATGTTTGGTGATAGAATCCTGTTAAACAGTTATAAGATAATCCTTTTCACTTCACATGCAAATATCCATAGCCGCTGAGTTCATTAGTTGATGTTTGTTGCTTCTGCCTTTCTGATTGTAATGAAGGGATTTTTGCTTGATGAATATTCTTTTGTTTGTGCAATGTATATACCTAAATTGGGATCATGTGCTGTCCATGTCCAGAGTATTGGTATTCCATGGTGGATGATTGTGTTTGTAACTTGAGTTGAAATCTAAATATTCAGTTGTTTGAGTCAAAGCTTCTAAGACTGAGTACTGTTTGTTAAGATTTCATCTAACAGAGAAGTTCATTGTCTGACAGGATGTTGTACTAGCTGTGCTGTTCGCGTAAAGTCTGGTCAGATCAGACAACCAGAGGCACTTGGGATATCTGCGGAATTGAAATCTAAGGCATGCCATAATTACCCTGACTTCCTATTTTTAGTCAAACTATGAATCAGCATTTCATAAACTTTCCTGTAAAAACTTAAGTTGTCTCCACTTTTCCTTATGCCTAATGCTCAATAGATGCATACAGATTGCTTGCTAATTCTTTTTGTGAAAATATTCTGAGGGGAAATTAAGATATTGGATTGGTTAAGACTCTTCACCATGGAGGGTTTTCTTGTTGGATGCTGGGTCAAGGTAAATGGGTTAGGGCTTTTTGTTTTCTTTTGTTTGGTTTTCCACTTTTTAAGTATGAAACAGGGTCTCTGATACCATGGAATAGATTTGTAGTTTGGTAATACTCAAAGCTGTATTGATTGATTAACTAGACCGGTGTATGTTTGGATTTAGGCTTCATTAGTTCTCTAAGTTAATAATTTCTTCTGTTGGTACATTGAACAATTCAGGGGCTTAAGTTTGGTTAGTGTAGGAAAATCTGCAAGTGGTATATTGGTCATATTTTAGGTGCTTCCTATCTAAAATGTATCCTGCTGTCAATTTAATACATGCAAATGTACCGGTGACCGTTACCTACTCTTAAACTATAACTAGCTTGCACTTAAGAATCTGGAGTTCCTAACGTAAAAAATTAAAATACATTCTCCATTTGTAGTCTGATTTGATATATACCCCTAAACTGTGTACTCAAACATTGAGCTGCTAGGAACTTTCAGTAAGATACCTGAAAAATCTGGTTCAATTTAAAAGATGCTGCAACAGACATCTTAAACTATAACTAGCTTGCACTTAAGATTCTGGAGTTCCTAATGTAAAAAATTAAAAGACATTCTCCATTTGTAGTCTGATTTGATATATACCCCTAAACTGTGTACTCTAACATTGAACTGCTAGGAACTCTCAGTAAGATACCTGAAAATTCTGGTTCAATTTAAAAGATGCTGCAACAGACATCTGTGTGGTATTATTTTATGGACCAAACAATTGATGCGATGCCTAAAACCTGATGCATTACCTCAGCAAGTTATGCTCCAACTAAACTTACCTACTTGATTAAGAAAGAAATTTCTAAGTTATCAGATCTTGCTGGGTTAGTAAATCTGGCTTCTAGATGATGCCATTTTCCTTAATTTCTTGACTGCTAATAAAGTGTTATAGATTTTTGTATTTATGATAGTGCAGAATTTGCAGCATAGGTAAGTCATAATGATATCATGAACTTATTAGTAGGAGTTCTAGATGATCATAGCTTGTTAAAATGCTGAATCAGACTCGCTTAATTGCCTGTGCTGTGAATGCTTTGAATTTTCAAATCCTAAAATGATACACACAAAAGAAAGCTCTTTAAAATGTAATTGAAGTTGATGTAAAGAAGAAATTCTAACTTATTTTGTAAATTTCAACTGCTTGTGATACAGGGATATGCACTTCTATGTGTGGGTTTTCCATCATCTGACCTTGAAGTTGAAACACAAGATGAGGATGAGGTATTGTAAAAGGAGTTCATTCACAAATTATTTTCAATATTCTTCTCATTGAAAATGTGAGGATAATATGATAGTATGATTTAATTATCTGGAAGATGAGTTATCCTTTTTTTGCCTCTTGTCTGAGGATGTGGGTTTATTTGGCATCGTCAATTTCATGAAAGAAGAGTTTTGCTTGCTCTCTCTAGGATTTTTGTCATATAGAAGCTTTTCACAGTGGTATGGCTTTCTTCTAGAAACTGAACCAGTAACTTCTGTTCCAACCACTCCATGATAATAATTTTGGTATCCAGATTGGTACCATTTAATTACTTTTTGGAAAAAGAAGATAGAACAAATTTTCAATACTGTGGGAAAAGGTCCATCTGAATCAAATCATAAAAGGAACATTCAGATATTATTGTGGTGTGAGACAATGTAGCATTGTTAAATCTTCAGCAAAATATCTAGATTTTGAATATCTTGCCGTGGACTGTCGTTGGTACTGACTAATACTGACTTTCTGTAGGTATATTGGCTACAATTTGGGAGATATTTTGCCCGAGGGCCTGTTGTAAGTCCTTGGATCTCTTACTTATCTTATATGTTACATTACCAAGAACTATTCTTGTCTGAAAGATGAATCAGAACCAGGAGGTGCACGGCTTTAATTTCCAATTTACTGAAAGAAAATCTTGCTTTTGCTTCATGCAGGAACGGGATGACATTGCACTGGAGTTGGCTATGGGGGATGAGTAAGAAACAGAGTATTCAAGTTGAAGAAAGGTTTGATGGAACATGTACAAATGTATCATTTCCTTGTAATATTTATCTGCTGTAATTAAGCTCCTTTTGCGGCTCCCATTGTTTGGATACGTCTAAACACATCATGCATTTTGCACATCGGTTGAGAAATTCAAATTTCATTCTCTTTATGCTGCTTCAGGACTTGATATCTGAAAGATAATTACGTGAAAGGCTTGTGAATAAGAGTGTTTCGAATTAAACATTTCAAGAAAGTATCTTCTTCTTTTTTTCCATTATTTTTTGCCCTTCAAGTAATCTGAACATAGCAAGAAATTAATGAAAATAGATTATGCATATTAGAAAAGTATCAAGGTTAAATTTGATACACACCTTTATATAAAGTTGGCTAAAAAAGGGTAATAAACTAGTGTGTGGTGCAACAGGTGTACCATATGTGGAAACTGTAAGGTTTCAGAATTCTCATCTAGAATGAATCTTCAATTTATCAATCAATAGATTTCAATTACCATAATAAGTTGTGTCCCAGAACAAGAAAGGATAACGGCCCAGGGTCTTCCAAATTCAAATTTTAGTACCCTAGAAAATGTGGCATTTGTCAACTTCAACCAGTCAGGATGACCAGGATAATAAGGTCCCAAAAGTCACATGCTCGTAACATGGTGAGGAAATAACAGATGGGAGCATCGGACTTCAAGTGATTGATAATGTCTTGGGTTGATGGGTTGACAATCCTTAAAATGGCCAAATTCGTTATGTTCGATTCGAATGGTACATTTACAGAGAGCATTTTTATTTTAGAGTAATTTATATAATAAAATTTTAATCATAATATATATATATATATATATATATATATATATATATATATATATGTCCTGTGCAGTGCAGTGCAGTGCAGTCCTGCACTCTTGTCCACCCTCAGGGCTACCATTGACTGCAAGAATGACATTTAGTGCATCCCCTTCAATTATGATATGCATCCACCTAGTTCTTACAAAAAACATTTATAGGAAAAAGTAGTAATTTCATTAAGAATAGAGATCAACTAAAGTAGGTGAAAGTACATTAGCTGATAAATCATCATACCACTCTTATGGAGAAGGAGAAGAAAGACCCAATTGAGCTAAACAATGTGCGAGCCTGTTGCATATTCTCTTATGTAAAAAAACTTAACAACATAAAATAAGCAAATCAAGTCTCTAACAACATCCAAAATATGACCAACTGATGGAAGGTCTTCCTCAGAGCATGTAAATAAAAACATCAGAGCTGTCTCCTTCAAAATGGACATGAGACATGATGCAAGGCAGCCAAAAGGACAGCATGGAGAAAGGCAAAACGCCTCCACATATTCAATATTACTGCAAAGGGGAATTCGTGTAATCCTTGCAATTAGTACGGCTATGGTCTTGCAATTATATTTCATTTGGTTGCTCTTTCATAATTTATAACTAATCTATTTGAATGAGTAATCATTACAGGTACTTCGATCAAATAGTCCCTTCTTTTTCCCATTCTTATCTAATGTATTTAAATGGTTCCAAATTTTTGCTAACAAGTTTTAAATTTTATTTTGTCCAAGAGTTCTTATTAATTTGGTAGTGGATGCTCAATAGTCAATCCAAAAAATTATTAGTTTGAGGATTACTCAATTAGAGTAGACATGTCTCATCTTGTGGAATCAAAACTGTGAAGTGTGAACCAAACAAGTCTTTAAATCATTAAGTCTTCAGTTTCAGTTTAGATGAATGTATACAATTTAGTTTCTTGTTTTTTTTTTTGCCTTTTTTCTTGCCCACACGCTCTTAAACTATTATAAGAGGATTGGATAAACAAGTTCTTTGAGTAATATACATAAGACTTATCATTTTGGTAAGAAAAATAGAACTAATTAATCTCTTACCTTAAACTCATTTCTTTGCTTTATTTTAGTTTTTTTTTAAAAAAATGAATTCATATTAAACTACAACATTACTTATGTAATCTGCCAAGCTCAAAGTTCTTTTCAGAACAACAAGAAGGCTAGTAAAAGCTTTTCCAATAATCTGACCAGGAATCCTGTATTGTGGATAAGGTATCCAAAAAAGATATTCCAAGTATTAGTCCATGAGAAGACCTTAAGGGTCTATAGTCCATCATTCACATGATTTTTCTACTCTATAATCTATCCTTATCCTGAAATTAATTTTTTATTGGCTATAGATCGGATTCTTGTTTTACTTTTTGTTTTTATAGTCTTCATATATGTAAAAGCTTTTAATATGAACACCAATGTGACAATTAAAAAAGAAGGAACATACAAATTGAAGTAATAACCTCTTGCCGTGTACTGACTGCAAGAAGTAGCAGTCTAAGAAAATGATGTTTATCTTATCCAATATCAATACTAAACAACCTTTGAAGTGAAACATACAAGTACTCGTATTCTTGTGGATTAAGCTCGGTAAAGCTGCTTGCTTATTCATATCAAAATCACGCCAGGGGAAAAACAACCAACTCTATATGAGACCAGGGAAATATTTGTCTCTGTTTTAGGGGACATGAAGTGTCCTGGACACTGGATTCTTTGCAACTTCACAGCTCAGTTGTTGAACTTTTGCTCAGGGGTGCTCCCGGAAGCCTGTCATCAAATAGTTTGAAGCTTGTTAGATGGAACAATGGTTGAACAACTTGTGACAAGCTTGTATATCACTGATATAAAATGATTTGGTTGAGTGCATTTGTAATTCATAGAGTAGAATAAAGTACACATATTAATGCAGGACAGACTTTCGGGTGTCACAAGATCACACAACTATGCTAAAGGTCCAACGTCTAAACCCAATTGGTCTCACAAAATGATATTAGAGTTGGGAAGGATAGGCAAAGGATACATGTGAAGTATGATTAAAATCCTCATTAGTCAAAAGAATGTGGTGAGACTTTGAGCTCAGAAAATGCGGGTTTTTATTCTCTGAATCCAAGCTGGTGGAGAAACAAATAGCTGTACTCTTATCTGGTTGAGTGACATTTCTTCTCACTCTGATTCCTGTTAACAAGTTTGGTTTGACAAGACGAAAATTGGAAAAGAAGAAAAAGTTTGGAACTGGGAAGCAGGATAGGAAGGAGATAAGTAGATTGTGAGAGAAAAAACTAAATTCCAATATTCCTCTTTTGTAAAGTTTAGTATGGCAGATAGGAGTTGCAAGAAATGAACCACTGTGGAGAAGGATTTTTGTTGGCAACTACATTCAACTACCAACAATTCGAGATTTATAGATGCGAAAGAAATCTAAATTTGCAACATTGCTCAACATATGCAAGATATCTTTCTGCAAAGAATTATGATGATGCAAGCTTGCCTTGTGCAGATATTTCATCTGGTTCTGAGACTTTTTTCAATTAAATTTGGATCCTTATATTCTCTGATAAGCTTCTTTATAAACAAAAGGAAACAAAATTACTTGTTAAACAGAACTATTGAATGACATACTGACCCCAGCTGGTGTCACAAAATTGCAAACAGCACATTTTACTGATCGTGCTCCATACTGGTACATCAACAACATCCGGCAGTTTCCACAATTCACATGAGCTACTTGATTTGCTGTCATTACATAGATATGATAGTTATAGTTATTAATCTTGAATCAGTACTGCAAAGGGACTTGAAAAAACTCATGATCTTGGAAAGGTGCATTTCATTTTTGTTACCTTCCATAGCTAAATTAATGGTGTGACAACAAGAACATTGCACACTTGTTGCTCCACGAATATACATAAGTAAAGTATGGCAGCCTCCACAAACCAATTGAGCCATTTCAGTACCTGCTCAGGTTACAAACACTTAGTAGACAAATCATGCCATTCCCTAAGAACCATTTATGAGGTCAACAAGCCTACAATGATTTGAAACTAACATTTGTACAAAATTTTCGGGTTCTGATAACATGAATACATACCAGGAGGAGATACAGCTGTGACTACATTGCATACAGCACAGCAAACGGAAGTTGCTCCAACTGGATAGAGAAGAAGGTTTCTACAACCAGAACAGACAAGCTGGCTTTGTGCACCTGATTACCATAATTATACTAAATGAAAATTAATCATGGTAAAAATAAAGGCTAGACAAACAAGATGGTCTCTAAAATGCTTGAGTATAATTCAAGAATGATTTACCTATTGAACCAAACCAGAAAATGCTCTCAAGTCAATCTAGAATTTTGCTAGGCATTTACTGAAAACGTGGTAATTTAGATTAGTCAAAGTCCCAGTTCTAGCTAAGATTTTTCTAACATATCCTTCTTCAAAAGAAGTAGTTGAATTTCCAAATCTGAGGCTTCTTTCTCAGTCACACTTCTGCAGTAAGGTTACCAATTTTGGAGAAGAAAAAAAAATGAAAATTAAGAATAACTTATTCTTTTACCACAAAATAAAGCATAAATTTTCTTGTTAATTCTTGCAGCAACATAACAATTAAAATTTCTTCCCAATTGGTGGGTAGAAATTGTTCTTGAAGTAAATACCATACCGTTTGCAGGCTGAGTAAATGGTACAGGTGGAGTTGGATAAGGGGCAAGAGGAACCGGCATTGTAGACCTGATATAGTTAAGTTCTTTTCTTCCAAATCTTTAAAAGCTTACAGCTTCAGAGTCATCAAACATAACATTCCTTTATCATTCTCGCTTGTAATCCTCATCTTTCTCTGCAACAATGAAGGAATTCTACAAGATTACATCAATCATGATAAGGGATTCATTTAAAACAAACAATACTTTCAACAAATAATTGGATTATAATCAATTTGCAGTTTGATTTTTTTGCAATCAATGTTTTAAAGGAAAGAACAATACTCAAAAACAGAATTATTATCTGCAGTCCTTGGTATACCGGTACATATCAAAAAGCATTGACGCTCAAGCTGTGGATTCAGTTGAGCATTGTAGCGTGGGGCAAGCACAAGGCCTTGCAGTACACAGATGAATGAGAGAGAGAGAGAAGAAGAGACAGGGACAGAGAAAGGTTCTTGATGGCAAGCAGACAATTGTTGAAGAGTGAATGTAAGCTTTAGTGAAAATTCTTTGCATAACGTCGTAGTCTTTGAGGGAAAAAAAAAGTACAATAATTTCTCTGTTTACTCTAAAAATTAAGAAAAAATCTTAGTCTTAATAAAATCACCCAATTAGAAATTAAGGAGATCAGTTAAATTCTAGATGAAAACATATTTATTTTAGAAAAATAAATATTCAATTTTAAATATTTCAAAATAAATAAATATATATTTAACACGTACGAAATAAGTATATTCATACACTATATATCATAGGGATACGATTCTTTATTTTATATATATATATATATATATATATATTTTTTTAAAAATATAAATATATGAGTTTTTGTTACGTTTATTGAATCTTTTACTTGATTTGTTTATATTTTTTTATAAAATAATCTGATTATAATTAAATATATTTAAATATATACAAATCTAATTGTTGTACACTAAATTTATTTGTGTGGCGAATAACACTGGTAAGTATTCTTAAAAAAAGTTTAGTTATTTCATTTCTCATTTTGCATTACCATGTAAGTTTAGCTTATTTTGGTAAGGAGCAATAAGCTTTCCCTTTTTCCTAGTTTTGTCTAGATAAAAGGTAGCGATTGTTGAATTATCTTGGTGGCAAATCAAGATCAAACTTTGACGTGAGGACCCAAAATTCTTCATCCCTATAAACCACCAAATGGAAGTTGAAGAAAATAAGTGTAGTTGTTTTTCAATAGTAGTTTTCTAAAATTTTATAGATATTTCATTATTTATTTTTAATATTATCTTTATATATTTTTATTTATCATCTCATATCTTTTTAATTTTCATGACATAATAATTAAGAATATTTTTAAAATAAAAAAAATTATTTAATTTGTGCAAAAGTCGGTCAAAAGACTTATGTTTGTAATGGATGAAGTATATTTAATACAAAAATATTTCTGAAATTTCTTTTGTGTTTCCTTTTTTGAAGGAACTTTTTTTAAGTGAGCGTTTGCACGTGAGTGAGTGAGGCGTAAATTAGCCACAAGCCCTCCTTTCTGATGGCGAGGGAATTGGACAACTGAGATTGGGCCACGTAAGCCCACTAAAGAATCAGGTCCTTGAATTCAATCTCAACAACATTATTTGGGTAATGGCCCACTTGTCCTAGCTTTCGCTTTCAAGGGTAGAGGTGCAAACCAGCAACACCCAAATCAAATCTCGAGTTCGTATATATTTTGTTGGCTTGAGTTCAAATTGCTTGAAAATTCAAACTCGAGTTCAAGCTAGGGCTGCAAACGAACTAAGTCGAGCTCGAGCCACCCCAAGCTCGAGCTCGAGCTCGACTATATTTGGCTGGCTCGAGCTTGATCGAGCTTGAAAATTCGAGCTCGAGTTCGGCTCGTCAAATTTTTAACAAGCTCGAGCTCGATTCGAGCTCGAATAAAAGATAGCTTTCGAGCCGAGCTCGAGCTCGAGTTTGAATTAATTTTTTTTAAAAAAATAATAAAAAAATTGAAAAAAATCCTAAAAAAATATAAAAAATATTTATTTATTTGGCTCGCGAGCGGCTCGACGAGCCACGAGCCAACTAATTTTGGGCTCGAGCTCGACTCGAATTTTTAACGAGCCGGCTCGAGCTCGGCTCGAACTCGAGTTTGACTGAACTCGAGTCGAGCTTTGACCGAGCAGCTCGCGAGCGGCTCGCGAGCCGCTCGGCTCTTTTGCAACCTTAGTTCAAGCTGTTTGAAAATTCAAACTCGAGTTCGAGCTTGAATTTGAATTATTTTTATAAAAAGTAATAAAAAAATTGAAAAAATATAAAAAATATTTATTTATTTGGTTCGTGAACGACTCGACGAGTCACGAGCCAACTAATTTTAAACTCGAGTTAGACTCGAATTTTTAACTGAGCTCAACTCGAATTTGACCGAACTCGAATCGATGTTGTGCCGCTCATTTGCATTCTTACTCTACTCTTCCCTTTGTCTACGTATCTCATAACAAGAAATCCTAAAGTATATATGTATATCCAAAAATATTTAATACTATAGTTTTTTTAATAGTCCCCCCTTTAGGGAAAAAGGGTGTTATCATTCACTATCTCTCGTGGGCTTCAAAATTAAATACTTTAAAATGTTAATACAATTTGTATGATAAATTTAATATATATATTTTTATTTTGAAATATTTTCAAATAAATAAGATTTTTTTTCATAAATCTTATGAAAATTTTACAAAATATTTTTTTATTAAATTTAAAATATTTATATCACACTTATTACTATACAAGTACAAGATTTCTGGTACAGGGTAGTTTAAAAAGATTTTTATTACACATTCTTTTAAGATTTTTATCTACTGGGCCTCCAATCGTGGGTGCATTTGGCATTTAATGATCTCATCACCGTTCTTGTAATTAAGCGACTTCTTTTGATCATATGAGAATTACATGTAGGTGAAAGCCCCCCCCCCCCCCCCCCCCCCCACTTTTTTGTAATTTTGGTCATATATTTTGAAAATTATTCTCCCGCTAATAAAAAAGTTTAGAGAGAATATATGCTATTTTCAGAAATCATGTTTATGTGAATTTTGAAGTATTTGTTAAGTCCTTTGTTATCAAATGACGAAATATATTAAGTGTTAGTATTTTGTACCTAAATTCAAGTATTTGTTTTTAATATATTACCTAAATTCAAGTTAATTATTGAATTTTAATCAGACATTGTGGAAGTCTTTTAAGTGAACAAAGCGATCATCTAAGACTCTATTCATGCTTTTCAAAAAAAAAAAAAAAAAAAATCTAAGACTGTATTCATATATCTTCTACATACACATTATATATTATTATTTAAATATTTTCTATTTATAAGTCTTAAATAATGAACTATTTTCTCTCTCCAAAATGAGTATTATCTTATAGATAAATTGTAGATTGATTTATGGAAAAAATCACAAAGAAGAAGACAAAGAGGTTGATGCACAAGCCAGCCTTCAAAAAAAAAAAAAAAAAACTAGATTATTTGTTCATTTATATTCATCTATTCTCTTTATGTCTCTCCTATTTTCATTTTATTTTATTTTAAATATTATTGATAAGAGAACACTTTTTTTAATGACTCAATTTTTAAGATTGCATCTAACTATAATCGGAGATAATAACACCGATTTTAATAAATGATTGGTGTATGGATAGAGTTTGTAAATGATTCACTAACTTCTCACCAATGTCCAATCCCAGAAGAAAGTAAATAAATTTGATTCCATCCGAGATTAAATACACACTAATAAGATAAGAGTATGATTGCATCCACCTTCTTTGTCATTCCATTTATGCCCAAAAATAAGAGAACACTTTCTTATAACATAAGAAGACTGCCATAGATAAGTAGTTGAATTCAAATGATAAAAAACCAAGATATCTATAAACTTTCTTATAAAATATTTGTCAAAGCCTCCAATCTTTTGTACACAGCTTTGCCTGAACGGTGTCAAGTGACCATAAACCCTAACGTCGGTTACCGGTTTTAAGTTGGTGCTGACATGAGCCTTTTGGATAATATACAATTGTATGGCTTGCTGGCTTTATAATATATAGGAGATTGAATAATTTCATTTCACCAGGTCCATTGTATACTATGGAACGATAAGGCTCGCAAAATTGGCTGGACAAATTATGATTGATTGATTTATACGTTTGATAAAACTTATATTGCATGTTTTTTTATTGCTTCAGCTTGTAAAGATAAGATCAATTGGGAATATATATAATCCTGATGTTCCTTCTAGTTTAATTATTACTCAGTAGAAAAACCTTATATATACATATATTGAAGGAAAAGACTAATATCACTTTGATTTCTCAAATTTGCAATTCAACATCGAATTCACCAAAACATGATTATTTGATTATGCACGTGTAGCAAATACTTAATAAGCGGCCAAAATAATTGTGATTTGGAAATCTATATGCGTAGGAATTAATTTTCAAAATACTTTCTATCTTTTATTTTCAATTATTTGATTATACGCATAGTTAATTATTTAATTTTCTTGTATTTATCAAATTAATTATTACTATTAACTATATATAAGCAGGGAAGAAACTTATTATTCATCGTACATAATGCATTTCGCAAATGCGTCCAAATAAAGCCATCAATAGTAGATCAAAGTGTCTGACAACACATACATTTAAAGGGAAAGCCCTAAAACTTTTAATGTCTTAATTTTGATTAATGACAAATATTGATGAGAACTAATATCTTATTTGTATAAGTGATAGAGTTTTTGGATTCAAGATTTAATCCATGCAAAAACAAGATTTCAAATTTTTAAGGAAATATACAAGTCAAAACTATCAAGATTTTAAGACAAGCATTTATTGGATTAGATAGGAACTAGATGTATAGTTTTAGAGTTATATATTTTGATATCTCTAGTTCTACCTCTAATTGAGTAATGGTTTCTAAAGGTTTCTTTATGAACTTAAGCATTATTTCAAAATGTTTTTAATATGTTAAAATATGTTTTGGTATTTCGAAAACCATGCATCGTGATTTCAAAACTTAAATGGTTCATAAACTCTTGTTGGATTGAAACCATAACTTATATGGTTAATTGAAATCATCATTTGTGTATTAGAGTATTATTGATACACAAATGAACATGTTTCAGTCAACCTAAAGTGGTTCAGTTATCATCCAGAAGTTAGTTTATCATGTGAATGCATGTACTATCAAATTTGTTCATCTGTCAACTTGTGGACGACCATGAGGTCGACCGCAAGATGAAAAATCATCATTCGAAGGTTGTCCAGTGAGCTTGCGGATGATGGTGTGGACGACCAGTCTGATGTGCGGTCGACCGCACTTTTCCTGAGTGGGTTTCCAACAGCTTCATTTTTTACCGTTAGGAACAAACCTTTAAATACCAAAACCTTTGAAATTCTTTCTAAGAATATTTTTTGAGCAAAAACATTATATATCTTGATCCTATAACATTTTAGAAACATTTCAAAACCCTTTCTAAACATCAATCTTGTTAAAATCATTCAAGAAGGGTTTTTACATTCAAAGGTGAATTTTGAACAATCTTGACAAGCCATTACTCAAAGAGGTGATTGTGATTCAAATTGATATATGTTCACATTAATGTGATATCTATTAAACTCTCTATTTCTTATTATTGATTGTAGTTGTATCAAGGTAGCAAGTAGTATAAAACCATAAGTGTTAGGGTGAGCCTTGTGTAGGTTATTTTGTATTCAAGGTTTGTTTGTAAAACTTTTGGGTGAACATTGAATTGAATTGTATTGTTAAGATTCACTAAGAAGAGTGATGAGATTATTGTATAATCAAGGTTGTGTTGTAAAACTCAAGGATTGAGTGAGCCTTGATTGGTTGAGAGGTTATTTATAAAAGCTAAGGTGAATTGGGTGAGCCTCTTTTGTAATATCATTTATTTGATTAGTGAAGGGATTTGATAAATCATTGAGTAGATAACTCAAAGTAGTGGATTAGATTTTGTTGAATAAACCGAACCATTATAAATCATTGTGTTCATTGCTTTAATTTCTGCATTTTATTTGAACACATTATTTCTCACACAACTAGCACACCAAGTGTTTGATATTTGTTGTCAAATAGACATTTTATTGTATTAGATTTAAAATCGAATAAAAACCTAATTCGCTCCATCTTAGAATTTTCTTAAAGAATACATACTCGTTCTGGGAATGCATTATTCTACTTAGAGCACAATTAACAAAATACACAGACCCAACTAACTAATATTATATACTCCCGAATATCATTTTTGTACTCGAACAAAAGGTTTTTTTTTTTTCTTATGCTCTACTTTTAATACTTTGAAATGTGTCTTTTTTTTTTAATTACTTCATTTTCAAATGTGTCTCATCTGAACACACATTTTTACTCATGTAGATATATAGAATATTTGCCTAAAACATTATATAGAATTTATTTAAAAGCAGCACATTTTACTCATAGTAGTATATCTTGACACTTTTACCCTTCTCTCTCTCTCTCTCAAATTATATTTTATACTCAAATTTAAAATTAAATTAAAAAAATGGAACTCAAATTCCACTTTATAGTTAACCTTGATTGGATTTGAATAAACTTGCAACTTACCTTGCGTATTTTAAATCCAATTTCTATATAAATTCCGAGCTCAGTCAACAATTGCCATTTGAATCATAATTTTCCATATACCATAATAAAATGTTTAAATAAAGCCAAAGGATTTTGATGAGATGGACACAGAAGCAAACAATATACTATTCCAGAAAAGGAAAATTATAGTATAAAAATAAGGTTTGTATTGTTTTGTAGAGTAGTTTCAAGACAAGAGATGTCGTTTCAGAAAATCTATCAAATCCCAAAATTTATATGGTTTCTGAAACGTTTCAGTGTCTTTTCAATTATTTATATTCGGAAAGAGCAAAAGAAAATGTGTTGTGGAAGTTTGTCCAGCAAAGTCTGTCTGCATTTAATAACAATTGGAAATTTGAGAACCACATTTTATATTTTATTATTTTTTGGAATATTATTACAACCCTTTTTTAAAATAAAAAAAGTAATGTTTCCATTCTAACTTAATATAAAAAAATTTAGAATTTTTTTCCCCTAAGTAAGAAATTGAACTAAATAAAAAAGGTTACACAGAGGAGAAAGATAAAAAGCAAAAAACATTATAATCTTTCACTCCATTCTTTCATCTTGATCTTTTGAATAATGGTGGCTAATGTCTCAACTTCATCTCGAATAATGAACAATAATTCAAAAAAGTCTGGATTTAATTAAGAAAGTCGATAAGTTTTGACTTAGAGCTAATATTAACATGATAAGCAATGAGTTCCATATGTTAATAGGATAAGGATCCATCAAATGAATGAAGTTATTTGTGAAATTTTGAATTTAAAATAGGTTTGTTTTTAAAAGTTAGCATTCATTTTTTTTTTCATCACATATCTTAAAAAGTGACCTTTTTTTTGACATATCAAATTAAATTGTAATATTTGATTTGGGATGTAGGGAATGTATCTCCCTTTCTTCCAAAATAATATTCTAATTCAAAGAAGATTCTTCTTTCACTTTTAGGAAATGAAGAGTGCACTAGTTGGTTTTCTTATGATTTTTTATTTCTCAAATAGGGTATTTTAATTAGCCTTTTTCACTTCTAATCAATAAAACTTAATCATTTTCTTAAATTTACTACTCCCTCCATCCTCCGTTATATAAGATGTATCAGTCATACTTTATTGTTGAGAGATAGAAAGAGAACAAATAATTCATTTTTAAAAAAAGACTAAAAAAATAAATGTATAGTCAAAAGTAAAATAATTTCTTGATCCGTGTAAAATTATCTAAAAAACCTTATAAAAAGGCGTGGATGGAGTAATTTTTTTTAGTCTTTGTGCAACCCTCAACAACTAATGAGACTACTCCCTTGTCTCTTTTTTAAAATTGTTAGAAAAAAATTCACATATATTAATGACTTTTTTCCCTAACATACATTTATATTCATTCTATCTTGGAAATAACAAAGAGTAAAGATGAGAGATAACAATAATAAAGAGGGAAGATCTTAATAACTCAAGATAAGAAGAGTGAATAAATTTGTTCTATTGAGAATAAGAAAAAAAGATGCGAGATAAGAAATAAAAAAATGTAATATTGAAAATAAAGAATAAAATATTCTAAAAAATCAAAATGACTTATAATTAGGAACAAGAAAAATATTTCCAATGAATAATAAAAATGGACGAAAGAAATATTATTATGCTAATAAAGGGTGCTACTAAAACTATTCATTTGTTTTCCTAAAAAAATGCTATTAATTTGCCACGTCATATTGTCATTTTTTGTACATTTGTAAATTTTTGGATGCTTTGAATTTTCTGTAAGGGTAACAAATATTTAGACATAACTAGAGTTAAATAATCACTCTGTCAAAGAATATAACTCAGATAAATTTACTTTTACACATATCAATGTTTTTTTTATTCATAAAATACCATTAATTATTATGTCTTGAAAATAATAAAAAAAAGTTGGTTTCGAACAGAAAAAATATAAATGTTTTGTTTTGTAAATAAGAAAGAGGTGAGAGGTGAGAGAAGAGATGAAAATAAATAAGGGTAAGATTGGAAGTTAATAATGTAATATCCATAAAATTCTATAAAATGACTTATATTTTGAGATAAGAAGAAAATCATATTTCTGGACGGATAGAGTAGTTTTTTAAGTGAAATTCATAAAGCTCAAAAAGCATTTTAGCTAAGTCAAGTTTATATTAATATGCTCAACTTAAGTCTGATGTAAAGGTTTTATACTTTTTATTTGAACATTTCACAAGCTACTTGGAAATTACTTTTAAGGCTAGGGTTGGATGCAGTGAGTGGATATACAAGTGATTGAACTTATTAGTTTGGTATATTAATCTGTTCATTAGATGTAAATTTGTAATTCATTTCTTTTAATGTTGTTTTAGATAGAGACGAAGCCCACCGCCCCCTCCCAATTAAAAAGAAAAAAGAAAAATATTGTAGCTACATTATCATATACTATTTAATTTATTCCAGTATTACGCATTGTTTTATGCTATGTTCATTGGTTTGCTGTGTTTTTTTATTATTTATTCTCTTTTTAAATAAAAATATCCATAAATATTTTTTAAATTTTTTTCCTCTTTTAGTGAAATTGATTGATTAGTATCGTTTTCAATCAACTAGATTTTACTCCTTCCATCATTTTTTATAAGATTTTAGAAGTAATTTTACAAAGTATAAGAAAGTAAGAATAATAATAATAATAATTTTACACAAACTAAGAAAAATAATTTTACATCTATTATCTCATAATAATAATAATAATAATAATAATACACTGAAAATATATAGAAGAAACATTGCACTCCTCAATCCACATAATAAATCTAATTATAGTAACTCATTACAAACAAAAATTCCAAAAAACATCATCTTTGCTTCCCATCCAGTTTATTTATAAGTAGAAAATATGATCGTTTAAAATCAGATTATTGAATCTGTAATGTTGTTACTCATTTTTTAATTGATTCCATAAAATGAGAGATCTCGTTGAATACTTTTGCAAAAATGCGTCTCAAAAGTCAATCGAATATCATCAAATGACTTCTTACTCAATCCATCATTTATGAATTTAATTTTAATCTCTCACTTTCTAGATACAAATTCAGAAGAATGTCAAATTTAGTCCCTAAACTATTTTTAATTTTTAGTTTTGTTCCCATAACTTTTTTTTTCATCTGTTTAAATCTTGAACTATTTTTATTTTTCAAATTTGGTCTTTTATCGTTTTTTTATCCCTTAACTATTTTTTACTTTTTCAACTTTGGTCCCATATTATTTTCTTTTATCTTTTTTATCTCTGAACTATTTTCAATCTTTTATATAAGAAAGATCAAACTTGAAAAATTGAAAATAGTTTGGGAATAAAAAAGATAGAAAGGAAAATAAACAGGGACCAAAGTTAAAAAAGTAAAAATAGTTCATGCATAAAAAAAGATAAGAAAAGGACAAAAGACCAAAGTTAAAAAATAAAAATAGTTCATGATTTAAACATATGAAAAAAAAAGATATGGGACCAAAACTAAAAATTAAAATAGTTCAAGGACTAAATTCGATAATAACCCTACAAATTCAAATGAACGATTGCATATTATAATTCCACTTTATGCATCTATAATACACTTCTAATTTATTGCATTTTATTTTTTTTTGGCTAAACTACTTTTATCCATATCAGGTAAACGCATGAGAAAAGTTGGATGTTCACCACATATTCAGGCATTGGTTTTAATTAATGATCTAATATTCTCAAACATTCTTTTGAATATTAATGACCTCAATCGCTCATGTCTCTGCGATAAAGTTTTCTCAAGTAATTAACAAGGAGTGATGAATAATATTTTTGTAATTTAAAAATTGAATAATTCATATTGAAATGAAGAAGAAGAATATCTAAGAAATAAAGTAAATATCTACAAAAGGAAAAATGAAATAAAGAAGAAGAAGAAATGACGACTCTCAGTGATTATCAAAGCTAAAATTGCATTTCTCGAGCACTATTAATCAAACATGTTTGAAAATAAAAGAAAAAGACAAAAGGATGAAAATATAGGATTAGATCAGAATCTATGTTTCTTGAATGCCCTTATTCAAACATGTTTGAAAATAAAAGGAAAAGATAAAAGATGAAAAGATAGGATTAGATCGAAATCCATATTTCTCAAGCATCGTTATTAAAACATGTTTGAAAAAAAAAAGACAAAAGATGAAAATATAGGACTAGATCGGAATTTGTTGATTTGCAATTTTGTAAAAAAGAAGGGGATGTTGTACTATATAGATGAGTTGAAATTTCTCTTCAACAATTATGGTAGTTAAAAGGTATGCATAAGAGCCCAAAATTCCCACAATAAATTGGCGGCTCCTCTAGCATTTTTATTGTAGCATTTTTATTGAAGCCTTTAGTTTTTATTAGAAATTGATATGTGATGTGTGCGTTTTTTTCTCTTTTTTTTTGTTATTTTAAAAGTATCATTTTATCTGTTATTACTATAGAAGGATTATCAGTACAAATATTGAAAATTATCAAAAAAAATTAGGAACAACTATTGGGAACTGGGTTTCCTATATGATTATTGAATTAGATTTAAGAATAACATTGGCTAGTTGAAATATTGGTTTAGTGTATGGACTGGTTGCTCAAGCATCTCGTGCAAATCATGCCCCACAATATATATCATTCAAACTTCTTTTTTAGAACATATGACAGAACAATGAGATTTAATATACAAAGTAACTCAATCTATGAATGCATAACTCTCATGATGAAACATTTTGATGTATTCATAACATTGTCAGGAGGTTATGATATATTAAAAAATTATTTTGTATAATTTATTGATCCAATTTGAAATTTCATAATTAACCAATTGACATTTTAAGTGTTGATAATTTTTTATAGTTTATTAGTATTACTTCATAAAGCCGTGAAATATAAGTTGGTTTCTCACAAAAAATTCTTGTTACAATACCCTTGACACGAGAGTTATTAAATAAATTAGAAGCTTTTGTTCTTAGAATTTGATTTCAAGATATCTCAAATCAACTGATTTGTTAACTAAAACATATACAAGATAAACTCAGATGAACTTGATTTAAAGTTACGATTGTAAGTACTATGAAGGACCCAAGATTCATGTATTAGACACGACAAATATTAGCATGAGTATGAAGAAATGATGTGATTATTGAGACTGAAGGATTTGTAATGAAGCTTATTTCTCTTAGGATTTGTAATAAAATATTAATCAATTACTCTTTCTTCAATATATCTCTTAGAATTTGTAATGAAACATTTGAGTATATTTTTATACATTTGTATGCTTTAAATATTGTTTCTATTGTGACACACTAACTAAAATATTTGCGTGGTTTTAGACATTTGCACAAATATTAAGAATGCTTAAATCAATACAAAATTTAGTATTAAATTCCAAATTTATTCATAATAAATATTCTAAATCAATTTATTATTGTGTCTTTCTCTCTCTCCAAATTAATCATTTAATTCTCATTCTCTCTCCACTTAAATGAGAATAAAATTAAAAAAATATTAATCATTAATGCTAGAAAGACACCTATTTGATAAACAAAATAAAACTTTTAAAACGACATTTATTTTAAAATAGAGAGAGTAACTAGATCTTATTCTTGTATTTGCTAATAATAAATCAGATCATGTAAATTATTATGGCTATTTGTCAAATCTTAACGTCATAGGTTGTAATAGGACTCATAATTTACATTATTCAATCAACTTCATATTAACAAAAGACTTCCCTGCACCGAAAGGACATGGAGAAACAAAAGGTGGTGGACGTCCCTAGGCATAACTTTGATAAAGGGAAGTCTCGAAGGCAAAACCCCCCACCTGTACCAGAGGCCCCTTAGCCAGGTGATTGTAAATCGAGGGATATGCACTAGTGGCAGCCCTGCAAGGGAGAAGACCAACGAAATACGAACCTAGGAACAGCCCGTGCAATATTTCAGCAAGGAACTGCCACAACACATGTCGAACCCCCTAGGCATAACTAAATTGACATATTGGGGTACAAGGACTCTTTCCCTATCCGTGTGTTCAACTCTTGGAGAAAGCATTCTCCTTCCTTCCACGCGAGGACTTCAATGATAGTTAGTTGATCCATTTACAACTTCTTACCAATCTCGACACATTCCATTATTTATATGGTTGCAGCACTGAAGGATGGTGGTTGCTGTCTCTAAATATAGTCGGACACAAGTTGGAAAGTTGGGTAAAAAAAAAAAAGGAAAAAGAAAAAGAAAAGAAAGGTGGTGAAGGTTGAAAGAAGGCCACAACGAGAAAACCATGAAGACCAAAGAAAAGAAGAGCATGGACAATGAACTTTTCAAGAATGAAACCTTACAAGAGAACCCATTATTGCATTGATAGAAATAATCATACAAAGAAAGGACCACTTTCTTTTCATACTCGTTTTGGCTTTTTTCCGCATTCTACATTTGATCCCGACTGGATATTCTTCTTCTACTACTTCTTATCCTAATAATTCTAGAAAAATCCATCAGCCCTCAACACCATTCGCTAGCTGTGCTGTTTTGCTTTTCCCCATCATAGAGAAAAAGTTTGTTTAGGGTACATCATTCTTTTGATGCATGCACTTGTGGATGTCAATTTTTCTTATTTTCCTACCAATAATTTATATAGGGGAACAGAAATTTTCTTGCAGACCAAAATGAAAAAGACCACTATATATGTGTTCAATTCTGTCTGTCCTTATATGTTCAAATTTTAATTATTTTGTCTAAACAGATTCCTCTAATTAGATACATTTTTTCTATTCGTTCCACCTTTTTGCTTCTTTGTCAATTGTTGACTAAGACCTAAAAGTTCTTAATCAAAAGTGTGGAACAAAACCAATATATTCACATATAGGGAACATAATTTTCAAGAAAATGCATTTTGGCACCCATGTGCTCATCAATTCATCATATCCACGACATAATTTTTAGACCAGATATTTTGTGTAATCTCAAAGTTTTACAGTTGCCAAAAGCGCAGAAAGCAACACCACATATATACGTAGACAGACATTTCCTTGACAAAAATGGTTAATAAACAGGTTCTATCAAATGCATAATAGAATCATATTTTCTTCATTCAAGAAAAAGAAAATAATTGGTAAAATTTCGTCCACAATTTTAAATATTTAAGAGGTCCTGGGCTGAAATTCACAGTCAAACCTGCCTATTCCTCTCAAACCCTAAAGCCACTTTTGAGGAATCAAAAGAACAACGCATAATTTGATGTCATAATGTTTTTATAAAAAAAAGACAAAAAATTTGATGTCATAATGTTGAATCTACCCAATCAATCAAACCCTATCTTAGCCTAAAGCAATACCAAGAAATTCAAAGAAAATCTTATCCATGACCAAATAATTGAGCCCTATTCCGATTTGACTGTGAACAAGAACGTGAAAAAAAAAAAACTTAATTTTCCTTCCTCAAATCATAGTTCTCAGCATTCCTCTAGGGGTTGGGACCTCCTAAATTGATCAGTCCACTTCAACTTAAAGACAAAATTAAAATTTTATTATCACCAAATTCTAAGGTTGATTGATGAAGATTTAAGCATGCTCCTGTTCACACAACTTGAGAGGAAACATCAAAGGTTGTTGTCATTACAATACACAATTAATGGTGGCAACTAATATGAGGTTCCCATTTCACTGCCCAATGTTTGGATCCCGATATTGATTGAAGGGTTTTTTTAGCTAGTTTTGGTTCTGCTGTTATATGTGAGAGAAAGAATGTCAATTTTGTTGAAACACATAAGATAAGATTTTGAATGTGTTTCTCTAAATAGAGATTTCGTTGAGATAAGAAAATTACGTAGATAGATATCATGCGTGTGTCCATAAAAATGGAAACATTTGGAGCTAATTAATTTTCCACAATATATATATATATATATATATATATATATATTGGCTGTTGGGATAATTTGCATTTAAGTAGCATCACGAGTACGAGAATGAAAGCTAAGTCCATCATAATCACATTATGTTTATGTTGGGCCCATTTCCAGGGCAGATATTTGTTCACTTTTGGATACTTTTTTTTTTTTTTTTGCCCCTCTAAAATGTGTAGTTTGTATATCTAGTTTGATGAATATCGGTTTCATTCTTTGTTTAGACTCCAAATTTCCACATTTCCAATTTAAATTACACGAAATAAAATTTCCACTATTGATGGGACTTTTAAGTTTAACGCTTTAATAAAATTGCGATAACATCTTTCAATAGCATCTATGGCGCAAATAGGATATTCCATAGTCTAAAAAGGACACCTTTAACATATTCAGACAGTAACTAAGAAGCTTGTCGAGGAGCCCACCAGATGAATCTTATCCAAAGCTGCTCCAGCAAGCTAGCCTGGTCTATTCACAGAACAATCAAGAGGATCCATTTTATTCTATTCAATCACCCAATGATGTTCTATTACTGTAAGGCTATAAAGAACAAAAGGTTTAACATGTGGGATTTATAGATTTTATCAATTCAGAAAGGCATACTGACTCCTAACCAGTTTCAACTGCAAAGGCTCTTGAACTGGAGAATCCCAGCCCAGGACTTCAAAAACCATTGATCCATCCAAGGCTTCAAATAGCTCAACCAACATCACTGAGCAGCATTCTCTATGCTGTGAGCATCTCTTCTTTTTTTTTTTTTTTTTGGGGGGGGGGGGCGGGGGGTGCCTGGCTAAGAGATCGGTGAAGTATGACAATATCCCACATCTCATAAATCATTACTTTTCTGATTTATGTATGGTACAGTACCTCTATACATACACAAATTTAACAGTGAAGAAACTATTGCATGTTAACAAGCCAAGAAAACTCCACATGTACATAATGTATGTTTTGTGACTGAGACCGGTCCAAACTGGTGAAGCCCTTGATCAACAATCTGCAAATAAATTAGGAATTTACCGACACTGAATTTGGATCTTGCGAAGACTAAGTCGGCCCCGGCTGAAATTTAACCTCCGTTACTTTCTGGTCAATTCATAATAGATAGGTCTAACATGGCAGTTACCAAGTGAACTTAAAGAAACTGCAGTCACATTTCCTCGTGAAATTGAAGTTGGCCAACTACCAAGTAACACGAGTTGGAATAGTGAGGCTGATCTACTCTTCATTATCTTTCTCATCAGCATTTCCATATACAACAGAGAAATAGAGGTCTAAATCTCTTAATGTCAACCCTGGAAACCTGTGGTAACTGGTTGGCCGAGGGTCGACTTTAACAAATGGCCATCTCATTGTTTCTGCTGCTTTGCATTCTTCCCAGCCATCTCCAATGACACAAAACTGGACGTTTGGACTGTTGAACCGCTCCTTTATCAAAGAAAAACACTGGAGCTTCCCCACTTCCCATGAGCTGTAAACTGGAAGTTTCACAAAATGTGAGAATCCATACATCTTTCAATTTTGCTTGATAACATCATGTGTACATCATGATCAGTCAATAACAACAAGCCACCGAAAGAAACACCCAGTAATAAAATGAAGCATATCGTAATATGGATTAAGTCAGTTATCATGGGCAATAAATATGTGAATTGTAGGATGAGTGTCATATATAAAACAGAATACCCGCTGAATATGAGCTGGTAGCTTTATTGCAACTTAATTATACATTAGAGAGAGCTTATCATACACAATCTCTAAGCAATATCTTAATCATCAAAATGAGGTGGAATTCATGTTTGTCGTCTGACATTGATATTCTTAAGGTACATGCACACTCTTAAGCTCATCTGCACTAGCTTTGAGCTATTTCAGCGGAAGATTTCAATGAAAATCAAATACGCGAGTGAAATAGGAATATAGTGTTGCATTCACAATCTGAAATGACTATGCTGAGTATCTCGAGTCAAAAAAAGAAGAAAAGTAACTCACCATTTTCACAAGTAATCAAACCATCAAGTCGAAAGAGTAAGCATTTCACAAGGCTGGGAATCAGAGCTCCAGAAGTCACCAAGACATTAACATGACGATTTTCAGTACTCATTGCATGATTAGGCGTTGCAACTGAGACAATATTGGGAATTAGATCTCTGTTTCCAATAGCACACTGCTCCAGGCACATCCGAGCTGCAGGAGATGGGACAGCTTATGTAATATATTTTATGACAATTTAGACAAGGGCAACTAGGTAAAATCCCTAAATAGAACAACATTGATTTAGCATACAACAGACAATTATTAGTAAATAATCTGACACAAAACCACACTGCTGTGCATATTTTCCTCCACTAATATGAAGCAATAACCTATATGCCTCCTCTATTCTCCCTGCTCAAGCATATATGCACTAATGCACATATGTATATAAATAAATATTTTTTCCAGCCCCTCATGAGAAATTCCAATTAACCAATCATCAATGTTGCAACATTTGAGATCTAGTCTGCAGACGTGTACTAATATTATGTTCCAACAGGAAAGGGGTGTAGACACCTTCTTTATTCCTCAAATTCGAACACAATATCCTGTATATGCCACCAAGTCCTAAGACTCAATGTTAAATTTTGCAATTCAGGGCACAACTGAAGTAACAGTGCAGTTCAATTTATTTCTTCAGTTGCATTTACCAAGTTTGATCCTCAGCCCTAACAAAAATTCTCTGGTTTACTAATAGTTAGAAAACTGCAGTTTTGTTTCATATTTTAGTCTTTATTGTTCCAATAGCACATTTACTCCTTCATATTCCTAAGGTAATCCTAGATTAGTCAGCATTACTGCTTTAAAATTATCCTGTCACATCACATTCCACTTGATTTGAAGTATAATGGCTCTCCTACCTAAATGTGAGAGAAGATGTTGAGAAGGAAGCAAGGATGGGCATTTTGTTTCAATCTCAAAAAGTTCCATTCAATGCTCATTGGCCTTCTCACAATGAAGCCATCAAATATATTATCTAAAAGTCATCTCAATCAGCATGACTCATTGCTCATTAGTAATCTAAATTTAGAAGGGCAGCGACCTTCTTAAAGAGGAGACACGTGACGGTCTTCTGATAGTATCTCAGAGGCGTTCTTCGATCAGGTGAAAGCAAATCTACTGGCAAACTACATTTAACTCTCAAGAATTCAAGCATATATACTCCATTTCAGCTGTTACAGAATCATTGGCTGCAACAGTAAGCCCATGAGCTTTGGAGAATTATATATGATGAAGAAAGAAGATATTGACTCCCTGGTTTGCAATTAATGATTTGCTAAGGGTATAAAAAGCCATATTTTCTCGAATTTCACATCTTAAAACTTCAAAACCTGGTCTAATGCGATAGGTGCAAAACACATTGCCTGTGCAATACAGAGCAGGAATCTCCTAGTCCAAGTTTGATGAAAAGATCAAACATAGTAGATCAAGCTATATGGACTGTCATAGGATTCTTTTAAAAAATTCTAGTATCTGTTCTACTTCAAACACATGCCTTACGTGAAAGCTGAATGAATTACAGAAAAATAACCTTTCGTCAAGAAATATCAAACCAGCCAAACAGAACAAGGGAGTTTTATTCATTACCAGAAAAAAGATTTACCTGAAGACAACCATTTATCTGTATAACTATCAGTCATATGATAAAGATTCTCCCAAGATTTTATCATATCTTCATCCAGAATACCATGCAATCCCTGAAAAAATCAAAAAGTAAGATTGGTTTAATGAAAGATCACCATATGATGATAAAATATCCATCAATAAGACAAGAAAACACTGAAATGATCAGAGAGAAACAACTTAACAAGTAGAACATTCTTCATTTTCCCTTTCCCCACACCTAAGGGAGGAGCTGCTGGTCACAGGTATCACTGGACTCACATTTCCAGTACCTTGGCAGAGTTAAGCTCAATACCAGAAATGATTATAAGGAGCTTGACTGTGTATATTGTAAATACTAAAGCACAGAAATCGTTCAATTGCTACCTACAATTCTCAGGTAACTAATTGATTTCACTTCAGAAGATCAAAATGTGACCATTAAAAAAATTTCTGTTGTTCATGGGCTAGGGAAAAAACATTTTGTCTAGCATCTTTCTATTTGAGTTAACTGAGGAAACAGGATTGGGTACAAACACTCATTGTGAAAGGATCATCGGACAAGGACAACTATTACATCACATAGGCTATGCAGATTCATATCAAGTGTAGCAGCAAATAGTATGCTATTCTGATTCTAACAACTTGCTGGAGATGTTCACTTTATCTGCAGAGAGTTCAAAAATAGCAATTATACTTGAAAGTAGCAGAAATACATTATTCTGGGATTATAGCTTCTCAATGATATTGAAGCACAGCTTAGAGGCTTACTGATGGTGTTCACCAATGCTGTTAGAATCAACCAGTATTCATCATACCAGCAAAGATCTGGGTAATTATAAAATTTGTGCCATCAGAAAAGCTTTTAAATTTTCCAGAATCATCGATGAATACTGGAAATTTTGGTTTTAATTTCAAAATTTATTATAGAATGGAATACCAAATCTTGTCCAACATCAATGTTTAACCTTTAATAAGCAAAACAAAATTAACTGGTTTACAGACTACTGAAATAATGAAATCCAGTGTACGAGGTGAATGAGAAAAACCAGGCTTGTCATCTGAAATTTATATTTGCATACCCAAAGCAACAATTACACAATTCATTTTTTAGAAAGCCAACAGAATGATATTAGAAGCTGGAACTAGAAATCATAGGACAAATATGAGGCAATTTCTTACTTCAGGTAATGAATTCAGAAACTCAGAGGCCCATACTAGAAGCAATCTCTCATTTAAATAGATGTTCATCTAATTCCCCTCCATAAGACTCGAGAGAAGTAATACAAAAACATAATATTGTTGTAAAGGTTCTCCCTGAGCAACTTTGAAATCATAACTGGCCAATTCCAATGGAATCAAGAAGGGTGGAAGTAAATTCACCCCATAGCATTCCTGTAAGGAGATAGAATACAAGAATCTATATCTTGTTTAATTCCTGCTAAATCTTAAAATTTTAAAAAGTACATTGCGAAAAAAATTAAATCTAATACATTGCGAAAATTATATAGATATCACTTGCTCCAACATCTGTCCACTGTCTGTCATGAACATATTCTCCTATTGAAGAAAATATCAAACTGTGATCGACATACAGCCCTGAGCATCCCTCTACGTTTTTTTAAAAAAAAAATTATTTGGCTATCCTTCTTCAAGAACGGCCTGAAATTACAACTAAAAATGTGAAATGATTTCTCCTTATCTGAATTACTTCAACTACTCCATGTGTTCCTCTAACAAACCTGTTAGTTGTTGAGAAGGTTCCCCAAAAGTGGTATAACAGGAGGAGGCTTACTGGAGGTCGCTGCTTCTGTTCCAATATAATTTCAAGACCCATATGAATCTATGATAAAATTGTTTACTTATGTAGAATGGTATCCAAAGTCTGACATAGCTCAATGAATAGAATGGGATTTACAGCTAGGGAAACTATTGAGAGCAGTTCCAGGCTGGTCCAAGATGAACAACTGGAGAGAGTTCATTAAAACAACTGAATTCAGAATATCAAAGTAGTTCTTGAGTGAGAACAACTCTTGTGATGGGTCTTGCAATGGCTGTATTTGCTCTATTTCTATCTACTATTTTGGAGATTTATAATTCTTCCATTTTGTTGGATGGAATATCCTGAGCTTTACAAATAATACAACGATATTGAATTTGGAAAAAAAATATAAGTTTCAGATGCCAGTTCAAAAGTGTCAAATAAATGAAAACTACAAACATGGTAGAAAAAAGCAGAGAAAGAAAGATTGAACATAAAGATTAGTACCTTCTTGAACTTGTGAGCTATAGCTCGGTGCCTGTATGCTAATTTTCTTTTATTGATGTCATCAAATTGAGCCCCAAAACCATCTTGGTTGAAATCATAGTCAGAGAGGTCTTGTTCATCATCGTATTGACTCATGACATCGAGATATGGTTGATTGAAGTTCTCAATCTGAATATGCTACTTATGTCAGAATTATGGAATAAATCATTGAAAGGAAAAGCTTTTGCATCATCAGTCCATAATAGGAAGCCATAATGAAATCAGCAATCTGTGAAATGAACAAAATTGTAAATCTACAGATGCTACCTACTTGTTCATAGAAGAAGTAATCATCACAAATTTGAAGGATCTGATTCTCCCAAGTCTTTCCAATCTCTGTACCATTCTTTATATTCTTTGAACCATTGAATGCCTGTGCGAATGTACCATTTATTAAAGACTTAAGCAGAATAAGAGTTTCATCCATGTCCCATATAAAAACGTTCATCTTCCCATCTGAGCTTGTTCCAGCAGAACTCATAGGAAAAAGAAAATAAAAGTGCCACCCCTGCAAAGCAGCTATCTGCACATCAGATTAGAAATCCTAGATTAAGAAAATATTGATTATTGGACTGTGTGTTCAAATGTGAGACACATACATATCATCAAGTGTGAAAGTATCCAATATATCAACAAATTAACACCAGTATTATCATAACACCAGCTTGGAGAACAACAAATGTTCAAACCAAAAGGCTAAAAATTGGACAGACAACCTTTTTGTTTCAGTCTCCTTCAATATAAGCATGATCCCAACAATGTCACATTTAAACAAAGACAATTACTTTTTGGAAAGTGGTTTTCACACTCCCCTTTTGAATTAAAAAAAAAAGAAAAAGAAAAGAAAAGTTAAAAATTAGTGCGAAAATAATCCCCTCTTACTATAGCCTACCTCCGCTGTTACTAGCATATCGTAGGTCTTGCAATGATGAATAGATGTATCCAATACCTATTTACAAATTAGTTCACTCAAAATAATTACTAATTGTTAGATTTGGAACCTTAAAAGCAAGTACAATCAAATTCATTGCGTCTTTAACATTTTACCACACATTTTTCAGTATTAGTTAACACGCACAAAGTAGTAAAACTTCCTCAAAAGAATCCTCATTTTTCTCTTATTTCCTTGTTTTTTTATCAATTTATTCGCATCAAATAGAAAAAAATGACTGCATCCAACTTCAATCCCATTAACAAGAAATCCAACTACTCCCCTCTACCCTGCCTCATGAACTCCAGAATCAGAACAAAATTCCATAAAGCTAAATCATTTTACGACAAAAAATCAACCGAGGGGATCTCAAAGAGAGCGGTCGGTCCAAGAATAACATTACTCAATTGTAAACATGAATATGAACAAACGGATATAAAGCCAACTATTTTTGCTTCCAATTCACAGACCAATAGAAACCAAATTTCTTCCAAAATTTCACCTGGGCATAAACAAATTTCTTAACAAGCCAAAAAAGAAAGGACTTATCAAAGTGAGGAATAAAAATGAAGAGTGTGGAAGCATTCGCATAATACTGTATACAGACACCTGATTACCTAGAAGCCTTGGTGAATGTGCAGGTTCTTCAGCTTTCTTCGTTCGGGAACGCAGAACACACTTCTCTTTGCCGTCTGGAGACTCTCGATTCTTGAATGGATGCATAGTATACAAGGAGACTCGACGCTGTCGTTTTGAACCGAATTGAAAAACATCTCAAAGGAGCGCAATGTAACAAATCGGAATTTGAAGGGCAATTTGGCCATGGAAAATTGGAAGAAAAGTTTCTAATTGTAGAAAAGTCATACAATTATTTTGGCTTTTTATCTTTCTTGTTTTAGCTTTTTTTGTCTCTTATATTTTTTTTGTCATTCATTTGGATCCTGAGAGTTGACTTATGAGTTTAAAAAGGCCAAAATGACGATCAAAATGGTTGGAAAGAAGAAAAAAAAATTGAGAGACCAAAATGTCCAAAATTACAAAAATAAATGATTAAATTGACTAATTTCTAAATTTCACAAGTTTATTATATATAGAACACTATTATCTAATTTAGACATCTCAATTTACAAAATTATAC
Organism: Apocynum venetum; assembly: GCA_019593545.1. Classification (NCBI taxonomy): domain Eukaryota; kingdom Viridiplantae; phylum Streptophyta; class Magnoliopsida; order Gentianales; family Apocynaceae; genus Apocynum; species Apocynum venetum. Next base: position 2,823,385 of record SRSM01000137.1, read on the forward strand.
AACCCGTATACTCAGCTTTTTCCCTAACTAAATTAAGTGTCCCTCTTCTCAAATGCATACTTTAATTAAATTGTTTCGTCTTATATATACATGTTAGGTGTATACTTCAATCGACTCAATTTGATGGGTATCTTGGGAAATGAATTGATTCAGTCTTATATATACTTGTTAGGTGTATACTTCAATCGACTCAATTTGATGGGTATCTTGGGAAATGAATTGATTCAGTCTTATATATACTTGTTAGGTGTATACTTCAATCAACTCATTTTGATGGGTATCTTGGGAAAGGAATTGATTCATACAAGCTGCCTTGATTAGTGACATTAGTCTCTTTCTCTTCCAAATTCTTACGTTCTAGTCATTAATCTGGAATTACATGGGATAATACTATGTCTGTTTATCAGAGGCAGGTTTCAAATAGTCTAGAATCACAAAGCAATCTTTTGTTATTTTTTAAAAAATTTGCCAAAACTTTAATCATTAAGTCATTTTTGTATCTTATTGGATAGTTGATATATTTCGACAAAGATATTGTTTCTCACATTTTTAGAGAGGTAGATAGTAGGGTAACTCATAACTTGGTTGGTTTTTTAGGAATGAAAAGAACATAATTACACATTATTCGCATATCATGAATTGTACTAGAGGACTAGAGCCTTGATATAAATTGACAAAATTGATTTTCCTTCTATTCGAGGACTCTAGGTATTTTCATTGACTCATGCTTTTTTCTTTATATAATAGAGGTCAAGTTTATGTCCCTCAATTCTTTGTATTTTGTTTTTTGTTTGTGAGATTTTAGGGGTCTTTGTCCCATTTTATTATAAAAAAAAATTCATTTTGTATCTATTTTAATTTCATAACTAATCTAGTTCACTTATTTGCAATTTTTTTCCATATATGAGAGTTATTCAAACTTTTTATCTTTAGAACACAATATAAACAATATAAACTACAACATACTAATTTGTATGTTTATTTTTTAAGGAAAATTATCGAATTTAGTCCTTTAATTATTTTATTTTCTTAGTTTTGGTATTTGATAACTCTTTCTTCTCTTCATAGATCTAAACTGTTTTCATTTTTCAAATTTTGAATTGGATTATTTTTTATATCTTTTTATCCTTGAAATATTTTCAATTTTTCAAGTTAGGTCATTTTGAGATAAAAAAAATCTAAAATAGTTCAGGGATAAAAAAGAAAATATCAACAACCAAAGTTTAAAACAGAAGACGTTAAGAGAGAAAAATTTTAAAAATTTGATCAAGACAAAAGTTAAAAGAATAAAAATAATTAAGGAATCTAAAAAAAACAATCAAGGACCAAAACCAAGAGAATAAAAGTTTGGGGGACCAAATATGCTAATTTTCCAATTTTTACTTTGTAAATTTTTCACTAATAGACTATATTTTTTCTAGATTACTAGTCTTTTTATTTATTTATTTGCTAAAAGAAGTGCTTTTTGGAAAGTTGGAAAAAAATTACTTTGGATTTGGAATCTATGTTTTTCTTTCACAGTAGGAAATTTGTCCTATTTAGTCTTTTATATATAAGTATTTGACCATTAAGATATCATATATTTGATATTAATTTACAAAGTTCAAAACTTTTCAGATTTGACCCAGAAAGTTATTTTCAAATGGCCTTATTGGGCAAATTTTTAACAAATTTTGAAAGTTAAAAAGGACTTTGTAAGTCAAATATTAAAAAACTTAAATTTTGTAAGTCAATATCAAAGATACGAAATCTTAATAGAGAGAGAGAGTCCAACATACAATATTAAATAGACTAATTTTATTTTATCAATTAGTTATTCACTCGTGCAATACATAGAGATTAAATTTTTGTTTAATGAGTTTGATATATAAATAAAATCTTATAGTTATGATTTCCATATAACTAAAATTATATATGGTCATGTAGAATTACAATAAATAATTATATATATAATAATAATTAAAAGAATAAAAATAAATTAGGTGTCTTTCAACATAGTTTTATATTAATGTAATTTTTGGAAATTGGTTTGTTAACAAATATTGAAATATAATTTTGTCGATTTTAGAATAAAAAATCATTTAGATGAGAATCAACTTTAGAATACCCGTGTAATGCATGAAAGGTTTTTTTAACGAATATTAAAACATATTTTTGTTTTTTTGGAATATTTTTTTTTCAAATGAGAATCAATGTTTTATTATGAAAAATAATAACTATGAATCAATCGCCATTTATGAAAATGAAAATTTATATACAAATATAATAACTAATTTTAAATAACTATTTATATGTGCGATGATTAAAATTTTCTTTTTTAAAAGGTTTGACATATATATATATAATCTTATAGTTATAATTGGCATATAATTAAAATTATACAGTTATAATATTAAAAGTATAATATATAATCCACATACTACTAATAATAATAATGAAATTAATACTTACGAGAATACAAAATATTTAAGCTCCTTTCAATTTAGTCTTGAAGTGATGTGTGGATATTAGTTTTTTAACAAATATTTTAAAATAATTTTGTCAATTTTGGAGTCAAAATTCATTCAATGAGAATTAATATTTCATTTTGAGAAATAAGAAACAATTTCAACATCTGAAAAAGAAATTTAATGCACAAATATAATATAATTTCATTGTGACACTTATCACGAGAAGAAATTTGTGAAATAACTCAAATAAAAAAAAATCAAATTTAGAAAGAATTAAAATTTTTCTATATTAACAAATTAAATTCTAGATAATTCACATTTTGATTTTGAATATATATATATATGGTATTTTTTGTAAAATACATAAATTTTAAATTTTTAAAAATATACATATCAAAATCTAAATTTAGATAGAATTGATTTCTTTAAAGCAAGTGAGTTAGGTAAAAATAATGGCTTGACTTCTAAAAGCATTAAAAAAATATTATAAAAATATGTTGATTACACTTGTTAAGATTATGAAATGATGAAATAAATTTATATAATATATGTATATATATGTATAGATATATATAGATATTGTACACTTTTAGTGACTTAGATTTATTTCATTATATATACTTCAAGTCTCCTAATTGGGTAGGAATGGGCATTCGGTCTCTAATCCAATCATCGGTCTAAAAGTTTGGTCTATTCGATTTTCGATCTTTTACTTATGAAAACCGAACCAAACTAAATTGTACATGAAACCGAAAAACCAAAAACCAAATAGAATTCGGTTCAGTTCAATCCGGTCCAATTTGGACTGAAATTCTGAATATTCTAAAATTTAATTAAAAAAAGTCAATAAATCCACCTATTATAACTTTTCAACAATAAAAAAATTAAAATTATCCAATTGAAAATGTTTATTAGGTTTAGTCATTTAGGGTATTAGAAAATAGGAAATTAATTATTTTATTTATTTAATACTAATTCGGTTTTTCGGTTCGATTTTGTCTTTAAAATTGAAAATCGAAGACCGAACCAAATTTTGTTTGTAAAGTAAAGACCGAATTGGATTGGACCATAAATCCATAAAACTGAACCGAAATTTAAAATTCAATTCGGTCCAATCCAAAAATTCGATCTAGACTGAATAGTGCCCAGCTTGAAATTGGGTATTGGAGACATGTTTTCTTTTTTTGTTTTGAGTTGTTCAATAAAATGCATTCGTGTATGTACGTGGAAAATGTTTAGATAATTACCTTTTTCTTTTTAAAAAAAATATAAAATTGTTCTTTTTAACTTTTTTTGAGTTGCTGCTCGTTTTTGCTATTACTTTTAAAAAGGAAAAAAACTTGCTTTGATAATGTTTTTCAAAGTAATATTTACTTATTGATATTAAGAATAAAAATGTTATAATAATTTTTATCATAATAATGATAATAAAAAAAATCGATGAATTAGTGATTAGGATCTCTTGCTGCTGGGTTTATTCTATTAATAATTTGTGTTCAACTAATTAATACTTTAATGATTTGGGGAATAATAATAATAACAATAGTAATCATCGATGAATTAGTGATTAAAATCTCTTTATTCTATTACTAATTTGTGATAAACTAATCAATAGTTTAATGTTTTGGGGAAATTATTATAAGGATATTCATGATTAATAATTATAATATACTCTTTCCGTAATATAATTATAATATATTCATTTTATCCGAAATTGAATGTCATTAAATTATTATTGATATTAATATAATGAATGATAGAACACAAGATTTAATGATATGTAAATACTTAAATTAAGATGATCTCATTAAAAAATGATATATAAATTTTTTAAATTAAAAACGTTATTAATGATACTTTGAATAAAATTATATTTATTTTAAAAAATAAATATTTAACTCTAAATAAATTAAAATACAAATATGAACATTCAAGTATATAATATGAGTATTTGAAATAAATCCCTCGCAAAAGAAAAAAAGAGAGTTCATAACAGTATCCTGACACATATCCCTGGCATCAATATTTTGCATATGTGAATTAAAAATTAATAGCAAAAACATCACTCACAAATAATTATTCAATTGAAGGTCATGGTCATTTTCATTGCAGCTCATTCTTATAATTATCTGTTTCTCGTACCAACAGTAAGCTTTCTCTGTAAGATGTAAGGCTACTAGCCAAATAATCCTTGTTTCTTACTTTAAGAAAATTGACTGATAATGAATAAATAAATAATTAATAGCACCACGTGTTTCTAGTCAATTAAGACATTGAGACGTAATATAATTTGACTTTTTAATTTTTTTTTGGGTAAGACGAGGGGTGTTAAAAAATGAATTTATTTGATTCGATTAAATGTTACTATTCGATTTTTTATTTGAATTTTAAAAACTTCATTTAGATTGAAAAATAAAAATTTCTTTTTAATTTTTTTAATTAATATTTAACTGAAATTTATTTATTCAAAAATTAGTTAATTCTTTATGTTTTCCTTTTTAAAGTATTTTTGTAATTTACATGATAATGATGATGATGTATTTTAAAATGATTTTAAAAGTATTTCATTCATTATCTTTTGATATATTATGAATAATTTTTGATATTCTTCTCATTGAAAATGAGTAAAGAATATGATATTATGATTTAATTATTTATAACATAAACTTTCTTTCTTTTGCTTATTGTGTAAGTGCATGGGTACATTTGGTATCATCATATCATTTCATAATATTTATTTAAGTTCATTGAATTTTTTTTTAAAAAAAAACAAAAAAGAAAAATTGAAATTTTAATCTAAAATCAAATTGAACCAAAAATCAAATTTGAAAAACAAAACCTTAATATAAATAATACGATTTAGTTATCTTTGTCTAAGTAAAATATCGAATCGTAATTATTAAAATTGGATCGAAAAATCGAATGCGCACCCATTCCCTCCAAAGTGCTATAACTAAGCAAACTAGAAATAATCCTGAGTTGACTTTCCTTTCCTCTTGACAAAAACGATTTAGATAAGTCATAAGCCCTTTGCTCAAGGTTTATAAAACAAAGGAAAAAAGCTTCCACTGCAACATTTACAAGAATGTGAATTGAAAAAATAAATCTTTCATCTTCAAACAACATATACATCATTCATCATGGACAACATATATTATAACCTAAAACATTATATACATCTTTCTATAGACAAAACAACAATGTAAGAATAAATTATGTTCTTTTTCACACTCCATCTACTTCAACCAAATAAAGCAAAAATTATAGCTGCAGCATTTTCAATATGCATAATCAATGCAGGAATAAACTCCTCTCCAATTTTGTACATCAATATCCTTTGTTTGTTGTTTCTAAGCAGAAGGGAAAGGGTGGGCTACATGCTGGTGAGGAGTAAATTACACTTGCATTGCTTCCTCTCATCTTGATGAACGTCATCGCACTTCAATCCCCAAGCACTTGGCTAACAGGCCACAAAACCCCATCTTCTTCACTGGTCTTTGAAGTTCAAGTTTCATATCCCTAGTGGAAACAAATTCAGCCATGAACCTGACAACAGCCTAATTAAAGATTGCACAAATTGATTCAGTTAGTATCTAATCATACTAGATAGGCCAGATGAAGTATGCTGAGCAAAGAAGTACCTGAGCTCCTTGTTTTGTGAGTTGCCTTGGAGGCACCTCTAGTGGAGTCTCATCAGCATGAAAAACTTTTAAGTTTGTAAGGAATCTGAAAGAGTCAGGTAATATATTAATTTGATTGTCACTGATATCAAGCACTTCAAGCATCTTAAGGTTACCAATTGAGTCAGGCAACGCTCGCAAGTCTGCAAAGTTATTTCCAACATTCAAAATTTTGAGGCTAAGTGCAAAGCAAAGACTTTCCTGTACTCTTTCAAGTTCATTAAAGCTAACATCAAGTTCTTCAAGACGTAACAGATTCCCCATTGTTGTTGGCAATCTTTTGATTCTGTTATAGTGTAAAGTAAGAATCTCCAGGCACCTAAGCTTCCCCACTGACTCAGGAAGAGCTTTGAGCTGATTGAAATCCAATCTCAGCTCTGTAAGTGACGAACATGATCCAATTGTATAAGGAAGTTCTTCAAGATCATTTGTTCCCACATTCAATATCTTCAAAGAGGTCAAATTTCCAATTGTATCTGGTAAAATTCTGTAGCTATTCGAACTTAGATCAAGATTTATCAGGCCACTTAAGTTTCCAAAAGAAGCCGGCAGTGACTTCAACCTGTTGGCATGCAGGTCAAGATCAGTTAAGCTCAGCAAATCACCAAATGAGTCAGGAAGGTTTATTAGCTGGTTGGCATGGATATCAAGCTTTCTTAACTTCTTGAGGTTGCCAATACTCGTGGGAATTGCCATAATTTGATTTTCTGCTACATTTATTATAACTATATTTGACAACTTTCCAAGAGATACTGGAAGCCATTCAATCTTGTCCATCAATTTCCCTTGAAGATCAAGAACCTCTGCTTCAACTTTGGCAGATTTTTCAATTATGGCAGCTACCCTCATCAGACTCAATTTTTCATTGTCTTCATTCCTTAACACTACATTGAAAACATTAAATGAATAATCAAAGTTCAAAAGTCAACGACACATCAGAATTATCCATTTCTCTGTAAGCCAATGCTCTTAAAACTCTAAAAAAATTACACATGTTCTAATTAAAGCTTAGAATATGGATAATCTGGAATCCCTATAAGCCTCTCTCTCTCTCTCTCTAAATGAATGAAATCAAATACACGCCATCTACCAAAACATGAAATTTTTTAATGATATACATGTTCTTCTATTCTGTCCAGTCTATTTTAACTCAAATTTACCCCTCAATGTGACTAAAAGACTGCAATTAACACTTAGCCAGAAATCGATAGGTATAGACAAGAACTTCACTAGGAAATACATAAAATTTTGATTCTAATGAAAACTAAAGAAAGTGAAGTTCATCCGATATTCTCATAGATGAGGAAAGTAACACAAACAGAAATTGTGGAAAGCAAAATAAGATGACCAATTTGTAATAGTAAAGAAGATATTTCAAAAAACTCAATCCATAAATTTCTAATAACTGCAGTAATTCTTGAAGAAAATAGAAAATCATTTGAAAAGTTTAGAGAATTTTATGCCAACCTGGAGAGGAAAAATGATGCTTAGGAAAAGCAGGTCTAAGAAAACATTCAGTTTCTTCTTTCTTGGGCTCTTCAGTACTGATGGTACTCTCATCATTGATCACCACTTGCTTACTAGTTTGACCATCTGGGCTATCAAGATTACACTGCTTCTCCACATGGTTATCCCCTGAAATCAACTCAGAAGCTCTCTGAATGAGATCATCAAACGTCTGAAAAAGCTTGTCAATTTCAACCAAGTATATGGCCTCTTTCCTGTCCTCAAGACTTTGAAAAGCCACCATGGATTTCTTCACTTGTCGCAGCACAGAAAATAGTTGTGGTGGAACATCTTCAGGAACCTCTTGCCTCGTTATCTCCTCAATTCTTTGCTGCTCTTCAGAGTCAACTGTTTTGATCACAGACACGGCAGCTTCAACCTCTTCAATTGAGGGTCTTGGAGGCAATGATTTGTAGAGTTTCATGATTTCTTCAACTGTTTCTACATAGGCAGGTGATGGATTTTTCTTGGTCGTTAGTTCCATGGCTCCAGTCTCTCTGTGTCAGCACAAACAATAAAATTTTGGATATGGCTTCAGATGTGTTCACATTCACTGGGAGTTTCAGACACTACTGTTGCTTTACTATTCTGGGGGTTAATTTAACACATTCGGAGGATTCAAGAAGATTACGGGTCAAAATTTATTGGGTATAGAAGGAATTTGGTGCCAGGGATTGCGACATGTAAATAGTGGGCATTTCTGAAACAGGATTTCCGTGATATTTTGCATTTGGATATATCTGTGTAATAAAATCAATGGGCGAATTGTCCTTTTATCCCACTTTAGAACGGCTGATAACTTCAACATCAAGACTTTGATCAGTTATTAGGTTTTTGGTGCCATATACAAACTCTTATATTTTATGTTACACAACCATATTAGCTTATTTGATTATTGTAAAACATTTTCCAATGATAGCATATTAAACAAATAACAGATTTTCCTATTGTCATCCAAAAAAACTGAAAAAAAAATTATTTAACACTGAAAACTTATTTTAGGTGGTAACAAGTACACCTTGATTACTAAGTACTATTTCTATTTTTCCTATAAAAAAGTACTATTTCTATATTTTTGTTTTTAGGGAAATACTATTTCTATTTATGCACGATCTCAAAATTGAGTTGCCCAACAGAACAAGCACCGGCCCTCTTATTCATCAACCCAACCCAAGTTTTTATTTATTTAGTTATTTATAAATATCAACCCAACCCAATCAGTCGATTGCCAAGACAGATCCAGTCCAACTTATTAAGCCCAAATATTCAGCCCAAACAAATCTGGTACAATGCACCTTAAGCCCCTTTACACTACCTCTCCTCACCTATGTCCCTTCTCCTTCCCCTCCTCCTCCCTACACTACCTCTGTACAGCTCAAATTCCCAGCACACAATCCAAGCCCTGTGAAAAACTCCGATCATCGCTCAATCTGTAAGTCTATTCATGCCTTTTCGTTTCCGAATTTATATTCACGTTTTATCATATGTATATATATTTATATTTATAGAGGTGTATATAGAATTATGTATTTTCAATTGATTCGGATTTTCATTTTTTTTCTTCTCTTTTTTATTTTTTTTCCGGGTTAGTTTTGATTCTGTAATTGGAATATACGAGAGCTGAAAATGGGTTGCACTGTGAGAGAGAAACATATCAGGACGAATAGGCGGGCACGATCGGTAAAGGCCGACTCCGATCATTCTACCGCCATAGGCAACAGCGCGGCTAACGCTGCCACTAGTACCAACGCAGTAATTTCTAAATCTATAATGGAATCTGGGATTAGACCGTTAAATTATCAAATGGGTCTGAATGATTTAACCCAAAATCCAAACCCAAATGGTAGTCCAAATGGAGGCCCGAATTCTGTTTTTGATGATAGTGGTTGGGGATATTGCACTGAGGAACAATTAGAGGAAATTTTGTTGAAGAATTTGGAGTTTTTGTATAATGAGGCTATTTCAAAACTTGTCGCGTTGGGTTATGATGAGGAGGTTGCTTTGAAGGCTATATTGAGAAATGGGCATTGCTATGGTGGAATGGACGTGTTGACTAATATTTTGCATAATGCCTTGGGTTATTTAAATCGTGGGAGTTGTGGGAGCAATGGGAACTCAGAGGAATCTGAACCTGGTTTTGCAGACTTGAGGCAGTTGGAGGAGTATTCACTTGCTGGTATGGTTTGTCTACTGCAACAAATTAAGCCTCATTTGAGTCGAGGTGATGCAATGTGGTGTTTGCTTATGAGTGATCTTCATGTGGGCCGTGCTAGCGTGATGGAAATTCCTATTCTTCCGTCTCCAAGTGGAAATAGTGCATGCGGTGGTTCTTCAGTGAATAGTGGTACTCCAGAGAGTGTCAGTAATGGTCCAGTTGGTGTTGCCCCAGCATTGTGTAGATTTCATGGTGGTTGGGGTTTTGGAAATGGAGGAACCTCTGAGTTTCCAATGAATGGATTTTTCTCATATGCATCGGAGATGTCTTTGCAGAAGGAGATTGAGTGTCCAAAGAGGTTTAATCTCACTCCTTCCATGAAGACTTTGTTAAAGAGAAATGTTGCAATGTTTGCTGCAGGATTCAGAGCAAATGCAAGACAGTTCCAAAGTCAATTGCAGGCCTGCCCAGGCTCTTTGTCCACTGGGGATTCGTCAAGTGGAAGTGGAACGAGGGTTGAGAGTGTTCCAGTGCGGCAGAATGAGGAACCCCAAAATTTGAAGAACCAAGATGTTGTTAACTCAGTGTTGAGTAAGTTTCGTGATTTGAATCTTGATGAGAATGCTGAGCAAGCACCATTGGATCAGAAAGATGAGATGATCTTAAGTCTCATTCATCAGATTAAGGATCTTGAGAGACAGGTGAAGGAGAGGAAGGAATGGGCCCACCAGAAGGCGATGCAAGCTGCTAGAAAGCTCAGCCATGATTTGACAGAGTTAAAGATGTTGAGGATAGAAAGGGAGGAATCTCAGCGGCTAAAGAAGGGGAAGCAGGCTCTTGAAGACACTACTGTGGTGAGAGTCGCTGAAATGGAGAATGCATTGAGGAAGGCAAGTGGTCAAGTGGACCGTGCGAATGCTGCTGTAAGAAAGCTTGAGAATGAGAATGCAGAAATTAAGGCAGAGATGGAGGCTTCTAAACTAAGTGCATCAGAATCAGTGACAACCTGTTTGGAGGTTGCAAAGAGAGAGAAAAAATACCTGAAGAAGCTCTTGGCTTGGGAAAAGCAAAAAAATAAGCTGCAGGAAGATATTGCTGCAGAGAAACAGAAAATTTTAGACATTAAAGAACAGTTGGCTCAGGTTGAGGCTGCTCAGAAAGAAGCTGAGGTAATTAATCTTTCCATCTTTCTTTTGCAGTGTGTATTTGTTGATTTGGTTTGCGTAATTGAGCTGACCCTCTGAGCTTGGTTATATGGCCATACAGTTTTATTACAGTTGTATAGTGATTCTGAGGTTAGTCAAATTTGCAATCTTTTTGTGCAATATTTGAGGGAAATAATTCTGTTCATTCTTTTTAGACCTTTTCCTTCTCTCTCTTTATTTTGATTCTCAATTTTCCTTCTGTTCATTCAAGGTGACTTGCAATTTTGACATAACTCTAGTTTTGGGTTGGCTTGGCATATTTGACACTTGTTCAAAGATTTGTCCGGGCAGAATTTTGCTCTATTATATCACAAATTCTCTCATCGTGCAACCAAAACTTCTTGTGTAAAGAGTATAAATTGTCCTTATATTTTTTTATATTTGGTCACAATGATATGAACACTGGTTCCATGTTTTTTTATTTTTAAGAGTTTTAGAACTATCTGTATCATAAAAATTGATATTGCATATCATTCCACAATGCCCTGAAGGATATGGATGAGAAAAGAATATGTCAAGTCTCTTAAAGTGCTATGAGGCAGTGCATCAGCCACTGATATCATGGCCTTGGACGATGTTTTGACTTGAGTTAAATTGCCTTATTCTTTGTACTATCTTGTAGACTGGATGTCTAACTATATGAAGATAAAAGACAATGTACTCAATCTAGTCTTTGGGATTTCTGCTTTGACATTTTACTGTGTAAACAATGCATGATATAGCAAACTTATTCCAGGACTAGGATAAACTGAAGTTGGTAATTAAGCAAATGGTTTGTCGAAACTTGTAGCCCAATTTACTAGGATGAGCAATGATCTTACCAGTATGTAGTTTATTCCCGTATGTCCTGGCAGGCGTATTTGGTGATTTTATTTCATTGTCACAGGAGAAGTGGAGGCAAGAACAAAAGGCCAAAGAACTGGCCCTAGCACAAGTTGAGGAGGAGCGCCGCCTTAAGGAAGCTGCTGAAGCTAATAGCAAAAGGAGGCTCGAAACTTTGCGCTTGAAGATTGAAATAGACTTCCAACGGCAAAAGGATGACCATCAACGTCTGGAGCAAGAACTTGCACGCCTTAAAGCATCATCACAAGGTAATGAGCTGCAACATGAATCAAATAATCCAGTGTTGGGTGAAATACCACCTCAGGGGGAAACCATTGCAAGGCTGCTGCAGCAATTTGATAGCCTGGACAAGTCATCTGAAAAAGAAGCAAGCTATAACAGGGACTGTATTTTGTGTCTGAAGGATGAAGTTTCTGTTGTGTTTCTTCCTTGTGCGCATCAAGTTTTGTGTGTGAACTGCAATGAAACTTATATGAGGAAGGGAAAGGCAACATGTCCAAGCTGCAGAGTTCCAATTGAACGAAGAATTCGTGTTTTTGGTGCGAGTTCATAGTTCGTTGTTTGGCTTGAGCATGATGTTATTTTATGAAATTGTTCTTTACCCTATCGCTGTCTAGTCTATTGGTTTTAACAGTAGAGCTCAGACATGCTGGTTGAATTGGGTTATAGCATTATGTATGTAAATAAGCTGCAAAAGCCTTACTTGAGCTTTTACAGTCTTTGCATAATGTACTCAAATGGTTTCAACAAGAAAGTATCATTGCTATATATCATACTTAAACCTATGTTTCTTACTCTCTCGTTTGTGGCGCTGCAGATAACTTCTCAAACGTGAATTCAGGAATGACCTTTCACTGTCCTCTCAATATTCTATGAATACTTCAGTCCAAACAAAAGGAATTACAATTTTTCTTTCACTGTAATTTTTATTAAATTGAATATGGACTCTCCTGGACGTCAACCAAGAAAAACTCAAGTAAGATGATAAAAGAAAGCGACTAAGAATTGGAAACCAAGGCATAAACACTTGAGATGAAGCAAGCTCGTAATAGTACGTAGTTTTATTACCAATATGTTGCACTTTTGTACCACTATATCTATTTTCCATAAGAGCAATAAATGAGGTAACTGCAGTGAAAAAACAATAACCTTAATTCAGAAAAATTGGCATATTTAGGGTGTTTATTTATTTTTTCTTTTTTTTTTACTTTGGTAACGTATTTTTTATTTTGAATTTTATAGTATTAATATTTTTTTATTTTTTCAACTTTAGTAAAATGTCTTCCATTTTGAATTTTATAATACTAGTATTTTTTTATTTTTTCATATTTATTCAGTTCGATCATTTTTTTCGACCAAAATCAATGACTCACATTTTTATGAGAAGTTCATCAGAAAATTTGATCATTTAATAATTTCACTAATTTATTTTTCTCTTTTCTTTTCCTTTCTTCCTCTTTTCATTTCATGAGCGAGAGTTATCGATTTTGCATAGTTTTGAGAAAAAAAAAATCGGATTGACCAAACATGAAAAAAAAAGTAATAGTATTATAAAATTTAAAATAAAAGACACATTAATAAAGTTTAAAAAATAAAAAAGTACCGATAATGTAAAATTCAAAATGAAAAATATCTTACTAAAGTTGAAAAAATATAAAATATAAACATGAATATGTTAATTTTCCCCTTAATTCATCTACATTTCTTAATCTATGTAAAATAAGTCTATCAGGGAGAAAGCAGTATATATATAATTTAAAGCAACATCCATCTTTTCTGTATCCATATAAATTAATAATGGATAGTTGTAACCTTTCAGAATCATAAGCACAATCATAAAAGTAAAGTGTAGTGCATAGATATTGTCGTCATTATAAAAGGAACTTCGTAATGGGTTCTTCCTTCTTTTCATTTGCTTCTGTTTGGGCATTGACATGATCATTTTCTTAAACAGCTGGTAGAGTCTACCCGGCCCAATGAGTACGAACAGAAGCTTACTGAGGTACTTACACTGAAAAACCAGTAGATTTTAATCGTTTCACTAAATATCCACCAACACCTAATGCAGATATATATGGTCATGTATCTTATTCTTCGAGCTTGATCCCTCAAGATTGCATAGCTTGCCTTAGTGTTGCCAAAACATTCATTGATCAAGAATGTGTAAGACGAATTTTAGCCCAAGTTGTGCTCACTGATTGCACAATGGAATACCAAGACCACCCCTTTTGATGGCATACCATAACCAAGTCATTTATATCAGCAAAGTTATTGCTGGTCTTCTCTTTATTGCCTTACAATTTCGTGCTAACTGACTATTGTTATAATCGAAACTTTTCAATTTCGGGCTTGCTCTCAAGTCTTGAAGAACTTATATTTATACATTTGTGTTTAGAATTGTTTGTGACGTAAGATCTTTGTTTTTGGTCCATGAGGAGATTTGAGAAAAATGATAGGTATGTTTTCATATAGTGTATTTGTTTGTTTTTTTCCCCCAAATGGATCGAGATGTCATTTATAAGAGGCTATTTATATGTTAGTGCATGGTTTTTTTTTTACCATTATAAACAAACCAATACTCATAGTTGGCAAAACCCTGCAATTAATCTAATTAACTTTCCTAAAAAAACATCTAATTAACTATATCATTTATAGATGATATCACGGAGGAATTAATTTTGAGTTGTGATTCAAAAGATTTATATAAATATTTTCTTGATGATGTTAAATGAAATGGTCTTCAAGGTTTCTTACTTCTCCTTTTCTCTAGCATTTGTTTGTAAAAGTAAAACCGGTAAATCCTTTGTGGAAAAATCCTTTTCACTTCAAACTTGAGGAAAATTAGGCTATTCTAGGAGAAAATGGAAATTAATTTTTTTTCTTCTAATGACCATTTCTTTATATAGTATAACATACTACTCTCTCCATCTGTAATTGAATATTCATATTTTTATTTTTGTTTATTCGAAATTGAATGTCAATTTTCTTTTAATATATATATATATATATAATTTAAACTTACATTAATAAATTATTTAATTTAAATGATTTATATTTCACTAACTCATGTGTTTCATACTTACCACCTTAATTTAAATAATTTGCATCCCACTAACTTATGAGTACCACCATCCACTACATTAATATCAAAAGATAATTTGATAGTTTAATTAAAATTAAATGACATTTTTAAATTTTTAATTAAATTCAAAAGTGGAAATTCAATTCCGAAAGAGAGTAATATCTTTTAATAAAGAAATAAAGACTGAATACAATTTCTCTCTTCTATTATTCATTTTGGGGTGAAATGCAAATTAGTCCCCCAAAATTGTAAAAGTTTTCAATCAAGTTCTTGGATTTTAAAAAATCTCAATTAAGTCCTTCATATTTTAAAAATATCACCAGTTTGAATAACTTTGAGTAAAAATTCAGATACAAACAATAAAATGATGGGTTTTTTACCCAAAAAAATGTTATAAACTATTTTTACACATAATATTTAAGTATGTAAAATAGTGTCATTGTTACTCAATTTTCAACTATTTTCGCATGTAATAATGTTCATATCTTGTTATGATTTAGCTGAGAAGTTCTAATTATAATGGGGGATTGACTAAACAATGTCCCAAAAAAATATGTCGTTGGAACTAATGAACATATTGTTGCATATATATATATATATATATATATATTATATATATTTAAAACAAACATATAAAGTACCACATTATATATTAAACAATAATTTAAAAATAAATAAAAAAGGAAAAAATTAATATAAATTTTACTTAAACATATGTTTGGATTGGAATTTGAATTGAGTTTGTTGTTTTGTTTTTTAATATAATATAATTTTTTTGTTTGGATAATAATTTTTTTTATTGAGAATTGAAATAAATGAAAGTTTGATAATAATATAAAATATAATTAATAAATTATTTGAGATTGTGTTTTTAATTAAAAAGTAATGAAAAAATATTATTTATATAAATATGTGGAACCTATTTACTTGATTAGAAGAAAATTTAAAATTTTGATGTGATAGAAATTTTAGAAAGAAAAAATTATTTATTGAGATAATTTTATAGGAATTGACAAAATTTAAAAAACATTCTTGGCCAAATATAGCTGACTCGTAGTTTTTGAACTAAAAAATAATAAAATATTCATAATCTAAAGTTTAAACAATTTCTTTTTCAATAAATAATATTTTATACTTTTATGAGTGTTGGATTTATTAATTCGAGTGTTGCGTTACACTCATGGAAGAAATTATTCGGCTTGCATGACTTTAAAAATTTATATTGTTCATTTAAGCCTAGTAACTTTACTATTGTTAAATACTACTCTTCTATCCCATTTCAATTATCCATATATTTTTTTTGAGTGTTTCATTTAAATTGTTCTTAATGAAGAATTTGAATGAGTTGTCAATTATTTATTGTAAAGTGCATTTTTTTAAAGGATTAATACTTATAAATTTAGTATTAAATGAGGGTAATTTACTTATTTTAATTTTTGTGTAAATTCAAATTGATCAATTGAAATAAGATGGATGAAGTACAAAAATGAATTTTATTTCCCCCAAGCCAAAAAAATTACTATACAAGTGAATACCGACTTCATCATCCAAACATTTTCATATTACTCAATCATTTCACCAGTAGTCTTTAGAAGATTGTCAAAGATTTAAGAACACAAATTAAAGGATTGTCCAAGATTTTTAGAAATTAATATATTTCAATAAAAAAATAACATGTCACATGTCAACAAATCAGACTGCCACATGGCAAATCTTGAACTGTTGATATAGGAGTTGAAGGGTACACGGGAAAGAACAGAACCATGTCTAAGGCAAGACAACTGCAGGATACCGTGGTTACAAAGTTAGGCCAACAAGAAGCATTTGGGTTCCCTTTTGCAAGGAAGGAAAGCAAACCAGTACTCAAAAACTCAAAAGCCATTTACAGCTAAATGCTGCCCGTGACCAGTGTTGTGTGCCATTGTAGCACTGCTTTGACAATGGTTTGCAGCACTTTGTGGTTAAGTTGGTTGCGCATTTATGTTTGGTCAACAGCAATTGCACCCTTGAGGTGCCCAGCCAATAGATCTATGACACGTTTGTGAGCTTTAAAAAATTGCTTGAATTAATTTGATGACTGTTGGTGAACTAATTTTTCTTGTTTTAATGAAATTATTTTTTCCCTTCTTTTTTCTTTACGAATAAATAATTTCATATTTTGGAAAGATTTTCTTATTATTAGCTGATTTTTTGTTGCTTTGTTACCGACATGGGCAAAAAACTCACTCAAGGGCTTTTTTGTACAGTTATGATTATAAAGATGTACCTTTTCTTAATCTTTTTGTCGTGCAATTTAGAATGCTTTGTTGTGCATAATTGCTATTGATCTTCTAATTAAATACTTCCTTCATTTGAAATTGAAATTAAATATTTATATTTTATTTTAATACATTTAGAATTAAATGCTCATTTTAATTAAATAAATATTTTTATCTAATATTTCATTAATAACTTTTTAATTTTAAAATATTTATATTCACTAATTAATCACTTAATTTAAAAAATTATATTTTACTTAATTCATAAGTATCACAATTTATTACATTCATATCAAGTAAAAATAAACATTAAATTTTGTACGAGGAAAACATTTGCATTTGTCCTAATTGTACAAGTATGCTCATTCGAAATGGAGTCCATATTTAAGAATTCCTTTTAAAAATAATATATTTTTGTGTATTCACTGCTAGTCTGTTTTTATAAAAAACTTTCTACATAATTTTAAAAAATTTTAAAATGCATATTTTAATTAAACTACTTAAATAATCCTTAATCAAATTACTTAACAAATTGAAATAAGAAAAATTACGTTAGTTATAATCTAAAAAATTAATTCATATTATTGTGTACAGCTAAGAGTCAAAGAGTCAATTATGTCAGTCAAACCTATTTCCCCCTTCCGCAGAAAATGGGCAAAGGAAAAAGCCTAAAAGAGAGATAGAAACCCTTTGCCCAAGAATTGAAGGAAAAACAATCTCGATAGAAATACTGTACCTAATTACTTTCCCTGGAACTAATATTGATCGGGTTCCAAAATTGATACATATATACATCTTTAATATCACATTCACTTTATTGGATAACATGTGAATACATTCACGTCAGTCCTGTCTCTTATAAAGACCCCTTCATGGTTTTCCTCTAAGGTGGGGTGGCACATTAGATACAAAAGCTTCCAAGGTTTTAATTTCTGCTACATCTTTGTGCCCCTGCCCTTTCTTGTTTTCGTCGTCTTGATTCTTTTCAACTGTGAAAATCTATTCTATTTTTCTTTTTGGAGCAATATTAATTGTAATATATGGGCGCGGAAATGGGTTCAGGGGATAATAACGCTTCTGTATTGAGTGCTAAGATGAAGAAACGTTTGAATGTTTGGGAGGAAAATCTAAAAAGATTCCCGGCTACTGCTTGGAAAACCATCTGGAATGTGGGACGTGATGATCCACGGAGAGTTATTCATGCCATTAAAGTCGGTTTGTCCTTGACATTGGTATCTCTGCTCTATCTTTTGGAACCATTGTTCAAAGGTATTGGATCAAATGCTCTCTGGGCTGTCATGACAGTTGTGGTTGTTCTTGAATTTACTGCAGGTTCGGATATATCCTCTCCCTGGGTAGATTTTGGGTTCTTTTCTTTTCTGGGTTGGTTGTAATTTTGAATGATTTGAATGATAACAGGGGCAACATTGTGCAAAGGTCTAAACAGGGGATTAGGAACACTCATAGCAGGATCACTTGCGTTCTTGATTGAGTATGTTGCTACAGCTACCGGCCACATTTTCAAAGCTTTCTTCATTGGGGCTGCAGTTTTCACCATAGGTAAGATTTTAAAAAAGAATTTAATTATTGAATTCGTATCATAATTAAGTTAATTACATCGAACTATGTTTAATTTCCTTCTAATTGACTTGCAGGAACTGCAGCAACTTATATGAGATTTTTCCCATATATCAAGAAAAATTATGATTATGGCGTTGTGATATTCCTCTTGACATTTAATTTAATAACTGTTTCAAGTTACCGAGTCGATAATGTCTTGAAGATAGCCCATGAAAGGTTTTACACCATCGCCATTGGATGCGGAGTCTGTCTCCTGATGAGTCTCTTGCTTTTTCCCAATTGGTCAAGCGAAGACCTTCACAATTCAACTGTTTCTAAGCTAGAAGGGCTCGCAAGTTCAATAGAAGGTAATGAGAGGAAGCATTCCTTTTTCTTTTTCCGCTTTTTATTTCAAGGTAAGCTCTTCGGTTTTAGATATATGACTAATTTGGTCCGAACGTCCAATATCATGACTACATGACAATTTAATTAATAAAACATTAATTTTATCATCACAAATCTAGAACCCATTTAATGTTTAATGTATTTTTTATTTTAAAGTAAACTTGGTGATTTTAGGTATATGACTAATTTGATATGAACGTCCAATATTATAACGACGTAACAATTTAATTAGTAAAACTTTAATTTTATGGTGACAAAATTTAGAACCCATTTGGTGGTTAGCTAGATGAGTTGGGAAAATTTGTAGTCATGAATTTCTACGGCGCTGCGTTTCTCTAAATCACGTGAATCTCTGGATTGATTGCTCAATGTGTTACATAAAGGTAAAGATCATGAGACAAACTATTAGTCAAAATTGTGATTAGGACCTATCTGTCTTGCCAACTATCCCTTTCAATTTAATGATACCCACAAATGGGGGTAACTTCATTTCCATATTTCCTTCTAGTAACCACAGACGCTAAAACCTTAATTTGCAGCTTGTGTACGAGAATATTTTAAAGAAGACGAGCCAGAGATGGCAAAAAATAAGTCATTGGAGGATCCCATTTATGAAGGCTACAAAGCTGTTTTGGACTCCAAGTCTACTGACGAGACTTTGGTAAGTTAATTTCACTGGCAGGATATATATTAATTGTATAATAGGATCAGTAGTGCTTCGATGTTAATCTGCCAATTATTTTATGTAAATGTTGAAATTTGCAGGCATTGCATGCAAGTTGGGAGCCAAGGCATTCAAGATACTGTCATAGGATTCCATGGCAACAGTATGTTAAACTGGGAGCCATTCTTCGCCATTTCGGTTACACTGTTGTAGCTTTGCATGGATGTTTGAAAACTGAAATCCAGGTATAAACAGAATCAAATGCATTAGCAAAAGAAGAAAAACTCCAAAATCTAGCTAGACCATGTAAAACACATGATTTTGGTGCGATAAATGTATAAGTTGTTCTCTTCTATATCGGTTTATAATGCTCAAATCAAGTGATGATCTCATGTTCAAATCTTGTTTCTTCCTTTAAACAGTTATTGTTTACCTCTTAGGTTGAGTGTTCAAATCTTGTTTATGTATGTTACATAGTTATTATTCACATGTTGAATTAGATATTGAAAATTTTTAGTCGGTTTACACGCGAGGATACGTGATAAATGTATCAACTAATTAAACTTAGACCCTTTTATTGAAATCCATCTATGACATGCCCTTATGGCTCTCTTGAGCTAACATATAATTTTTTATCTTATGCTAGACTCCACGGTGTGTTCGGGCTCTTTTTAAAGATCCGTGTACTAGACTTGCTGGAGAAGTATCACAAGCATTGATGGAATTAGCAGAAAGTGTAAGAAAGCGTCGCCATTGCTCTCCTGAGGTACTATCAGATCATCTCCACGAAGCCTTACATGACCTTGATGTTGCATTAAGGTCACAACCAAAGTTGTTTCTTGGTCCCAATGGCAATAACAATCCCAATATGTTAGCCCTAGCAGCTGCAGCATCAAGACAAAAGTCTGGAAAGAACTTTGGAGTATCGTTATCAAGTGTGAAAACCGATACATCTGCATTGCTAGAATGGAAATCCAAGAGGGGTTCAGATCAATCTAAAGAATCAGAAAGAAAGGTGTTAAGGCCAACATTAAGTAAATTAGCCATTACTAGCCTTGAGTTCTCGGAAGCACTTCCATTTGCAGCTTTTGCTTCTTTGTTGGTGGAGTTGGTAGCCAGACTTGATCTTCTGATTGAGGAAGTTGAAGAATTGGGAAGATTAGGTCATTTCAAGGAATTCCATCCAGGAGATGAATTAGTTATAATTTGTGATAAACCAAAAATCAATAATGTAAACCCTCTTGAGAACCATTTGCCAACCCATGGATCAGCAGATTAGGCATGCATAGAGATGAGGATTATATCTATATATATGCCATCTCAAGCAGTAGCAGCAAAGGCCTAAATGATTTGTTTCTCCTGCAGGAGATCTTTGGTTGTAGTCAATTAGAGTAGGAAGATAGATATGTAGCATCATTTACCATCTTTTACAATAATGGTATAAAATGATTTTTTCCCCTAGTTGAGATCGAGATTTGGGTTGAATTGAATTTACACACTTATGAAGTAGTACTCCCTCAGTCCCTTCAATTCTTTTAAGATATATGAAGTAATTTACACACTTATGAAGTAGTACTCCCTCAGTCCCTTCAATTCTTTTAAGATATATGAAGTAATTTACACACTTATGAGTAATTTCTAAGATATATATAATTCTTTTAATTCGAAATTCTGTATATGTATTTAATTTAAATATATTTGTGATTTATTTAAATAAACATAAATTTTTTTATGAATATAAATAATTTTATTAATTTAAAAAATTCATTCACACTCTTAGTCAAAAAGAGCAAAAATTTCTCCCCCCGTACAAGCACATGTGATTATTTAATAATAAATATAATTTAATAGATGATTTAATCTAATAAATTGTTTCACTAAATAAATAGATTATAATGAATAGGTATATTGTGGTTGATGAGACTAAACAGGTGGAACTATCTAAAATCAGATTTATTATGTGGATTTAAGGCAAGTGGCCGGATCAGCGTCACTCTTGGATAGATCTCTTCAGAGTTCCAATGATAGGCGCCACTCGATTTTGGCTTCTTTAAATTCAATGTGGATGGTTTTCCCTAGGGTGGCAAAATGGGCAGCTAAACTCATCCAGAACAGGCTAACCGATGTATCGGACTCGGCTGACTCAAAACTATAAAAGTCTGAAATATTGAGGTTCAATTCAATCTTTACATAAGTCATAGGCTAAAATGACCCAATAATTTTAAGTTTTTATTTATTAAATTATTTTCAAATCAATAATATATTTATAGTTTTATTTTGGCAAAAAAAACAAGTCCATTATACAATTTCAACTTCAACACATTTAAATCATAAAAGATAAAACAATATGTAATATTCATATATATAACTTGCACTACATTTACAATTTTATACTAATAAAACTTCTAAAACAAACCAATTTAAAAACAAACTTCAAATCTACAATTACATCATTAATTAAAAATAAAATTAGAATCTCCTTTAGGCACATATATCTCATTCATGTCTTGTAGTTGTGCATCTATAATTCATTAAAAAAGAAGAAACGATTAGTAACTAAAATGAAACTTATGAAATGCAAATAATAAATTGCATGTAAAAAAAATATTATTAGTGTATAATTACTGGTAATTCCAATTTCTTTGAAACTATACAATCAATTACGTGTACAAATGAGGGATTGTACATTTTCTAGAAACAAACAACTTCTATACTTGTTTAAAATTCAATCACCAATATTAAACGAGTATTCTGAAGCCACTATTGTGATTGAAATGCTCAAAATATCACAAGTCATTATTTCAAGTTGAGAAAAACGATAGTTATTTAACTTTCAATACTCGATAACATCTAAGTCACTTCCAACTGTGCATCTTTTCTTTAAGTGTATTTCAAGTTGGGACTTCCTATCATTCAAAGACATTTGCCTAATTTCTTGATGATATTACTAAAATTAGACTAAAGGAAAATACAATTGCATTACAAAAATCGATTACAAGCTTCAATAAAATTAAAAACAATACAATGAAGGATAGTTATCTTACATTTTCAATGCACATCATTGATGACGATATTGTTTAACTTGTTTGTGCTCGAGAATGAGATTGATGATCTCTTGATGTTCTATTATGTTTATATTCCTTAAATAGCATATGCAAAATATATTTAACTCTTTTAACTTTTTCTTGATAAGTATATAAATAAAGCTTCCTGTAGACAAAGGTAAAAACCCTCTATTTTTTCTGTGGATCAACAACAGATCATAGTGCAAGAATTACATATAATCACTCCAATACTTATCAAAATTTTCCTTCATGCTGGATGACATGACTTTGATCCCCACATCTTCACTTATCAAATTCTCATTCAATTTCATCTCAATATTTGCAACTTGCGTGAAATATAAATTTGTTGTGGGATAAGATGATCCAAATATCAAATTAGTAATGCCATAAAAAGGAGCCAAGAAAGCACTCATCTTCTCCACTATTTTCCATTCTTCAATGCTTTGACAAAATTTATAATTTCTATAATGAAAAGTGAAACTCATGAATGCATAACGATATTTCAAAACACTTTCAAGCATTATATACGAAGCATTTCATTTAGTAGATACATTCAACTTCAAGAAAGCTCCACTAACATCATTCAATTGTACTTCTTCAACACATTTTTTAAATTCTCATCCTTCCATCGGATGGAAGATCATGTTGAATGACAATTTTAGCCAATAAATCTCTATAAATTTTAGGATCAAATTTCATAAACTTTGCCAATATAGTTTGTCTATCTAGCAAACCCTCATATCATGATATCTAGAGATTGCATGACATTTATCTAAATGTCTTCTCAAATGAGTGATTCCCGAAGCACTTTTACAATCATAATTTTTCCTGCAATTCTTACATTTGCATGTTTCTTTTCCATTTATCATGCCATTCTTAGTAAAACATTCCCACACTTTGGATGCATTAGACCTACATTTCTTAGAACTTGAGCTTTCACTAGCAACTTCTTTGCCATCATCATTATTATTCTTCTTAGTATTAGTAGGAGATATAATAATAATAGAATCGATAGAGCCATTATCTGTAATACTTTTGGACAATTCCATTATATCATCTATATGATACAAAATTCATATTGTAGTATAATAATTACCTGAAAACATAGGGCAATTCTAAATTAAATTTTTTAAAAAAATTAGTACAACAAAGCTAAAGTGATAGTTTCAAAAATTTAGTGCAGTAAAAATTCAAAAAATTAATATATTTATTATAAGGCCTCTCCTTATAAAGAAAACCAAACATAAAATAGCTAGTAAAGATTCTTGCAATTGCAATTGTAAGTTCAGCATTTTATTTTCTTCATATCTTGCCTTGGATTAAATAGCTTATTTTTCTAATTACATAAATTATTCTTGCAATAGCAATACGTTTGTCTTCTAGATCTAGGGTGAGTATTCGATTTTCGATTTGGTACTCGCTCTGAAAATTTGATCTATTCGGTATTCAAAATTGAATGTATATTTTTCAGTTAATAAAAGAATTAAAGAGATTGTTTCACTTTAAAGAAATTACTTAATTACCTTTGATATTAACATGATTAGATTAGTAATGATTGGTTAAATACAAGTTAATAGGATATAAATTTTAAATTAAGGATATTGTTAGTATTTTTTATATGAAAAATATATGTATTTTTAAAAAATGAATATTTAAAAAATATTAATTCCCAAGCAAGGAATAATTTTATAGCGAATCTATCGAAGGTGTAATTTCTCTATAAGGAAGTTGTACCAAATATACTTCTATTATTGTTACGGAATCAACTTTACCACCACGTTTGTGCAATATTTCTAGTGGGTCACCATAGTACAAAGAACGATGCATCCACAAATTTTAAGAAGGTATTAATTGACACAGATATTTTTTTTTTTCTTTTCTTAAAGACAATATTATTGAGAGGTAGAAGCAAAAGTTTTCCCCAAAGACAAAGAAGAACCAGCAAACAAACAGAAGAAATCCGCACTCGAAAATAGAAAAAATAGCAAAAGCACCCACTGTCGAACAGGACACTCCAAACCCGAATCTTGTTGGTGCTTGAAACATTGACGTCCAGAACACAGCCAACACATGCACTCGAAAACAGAGCCAAACCAAAAGCACTCAACAAAGAAAATTATGTGGCAGCCACGAGGTACCTACTGCACTCAAACAAAATATTGTAGATTCAGTTGAGAAGAATTCTAAGAGAAGGATTAATTTACACAGTATAATAAAGAGAAGGATTCTTATAGCAAAGCTAGAATGTACTAATTCTTTTATCAAAAAGAAAAATAAAAAGAAAAGAATGTACTAATTCACACACATATATATATATATACTAAGGAAAAGATTATAATAGCAGAACTATAATTTTGTTCTGTTGTCATAATATCTAGTCTTTTCATTTCGTTAAAGAACAATTTTCTTTTCTAAAATACTTTACTAAAATGAAATCATTTTTTTAGGTTGAAACATGTTGGTGCAAAAATAACGCATGTCATAAATGTATTCTTTCTGTTTTACTAGACATTGCCTTAAAAAATGTGTTATGCATTTTGCTAAATGAAATAGATGTATTCTGTGAGAGTATGTTCATGCCAACTAATAGTAAACAAATGAAAAGAAAAGATGCAGTACCAAAGTTGTAGAGAAAATAGTTACAATTGAAAATTCACAGAAAAAATCTACTGAGGTAGCATTTCATAACCCATACATATTTACAAACAAAAGGCAGTTCAGTAGCCATACCAGTTGGTTAACTTCATTCCATTCTTTAGAAAATGGAGCTCAGCTCTGAAACAGCGAGAGAGAGCTACTGATTTTGTCTTCCAGCTGTGAGATAACGCTTGGATCAAGATTCTTGTACAACGGACTCTCACGGAGTCTCTCAAAGTAAGAAGTCATCAAGCCATTCTGCCTAGCAATCTTGGAACGAATCCAGCCAGAATGGTTACTTGGTGAGCCAGTGACGACGACAACAGTTTTAGTATTTGCAAAGTTTGCTAGAGGCACCATTGTCTCTGGTTCAGTGACAGATGAGTTGTCTACCAAAAAGATGTGACTGAAGTGTCCTGCTTGCATTCCTTTGTCATAAAGACGAAAACTGCTCATGTAAGTGGACAGAATCACCTTGTATTTCATAAGTTCTTCGAGCGAAGGACAAGCAAAGAAATCCATTTCCTGTTCATAGAGACAGGATGGTAGTATGTCCATAGGAACACCGTCAACCCCTCGAAATGCAGCATTGGCTCTGAACATATCAGATTCAGCTATTTCCTTCTTAAGCTCTCTCATGATATTATCGCATGTATTGTTTAAAGGAGCACATAGAAGAATCCTATTTGATGGGGAGGTTCGGCAAATCTGAAGCACTGCTCGTACAATTACCACTCCCGTTCTTGATAGGTGATTTCTTTCAATTACAAGAATCGGTGACTCCACGAGATAAGGAGGTGCTCCCTGGAGCCTTGAAATCTGCCTAATAGTTAAGGCATCTTTCTGATTCCCGTGGATGGGAAAACGTTGTGTGGAAGGAAGTTCAAGATCATGTGCTCGTGCAAAAACAGGGAATAGGAAGTTCCTGTATAGAATATCTGTTGCAGCAGCAATTGCTTGGTGAGCCCGTTTCAAACAAATTCTATTAAATGAGAATTTGACATCATATTCGCATTCTGGCTGATGCTGAGAATGGAATTCTTCTCCAAATTCAGCTAATACAAGGTTGCTCTTCACTACACGATAGATCAAACCCTGCAAGAACAAACAAAACATGCTAGTAACAGTTGTATGAGAAAATGAATCAGCAAATATCTTAATACCCGAAGTTAGATACGATGGCCCTTACACGTGAGGATTATATTGCCCCCAATTTATATGATCTATTATGAATGACAAAGATTCAAAAACAGCTATTTGAGAAGTGTGTTTGCAGTTTGAATCATTCGAGTTTCATTAGTATTTCTATTCTTCTAAGATAATTATCAAACCACCTATAAGTGAAGCAAACCAAGACTACGTTCAGAAGGTTCTCCAGACCCATATATGTGTTTTCTATATAAAATATTTACCATTACCAATTCATGGAATTTCCAGAAGACTTACCTGGAATGCCTTGACTTTCTTGCTTGAAGGTTGTACGAAGACAAAATCTCTTGATAACAAGAATGGCCGCTTTTCAGGTATTTTATCGATGTCAAAAGCTACAAATAGTTTTTCATCCTTCTCTTCAGCCACATTGAATTTCTTAGGTCCGCATTTTCTTGTGTATATCTCAGCTTCATGCAACTTCAGAGTCACATTCTTCATTTCAAAGGCATCCCATTTCTATGACACGAGTTAAGTCGCATAAATAATCAGCAATCACTGCTTACACAGTCATCCGCACAGAAAATTTTATGTTAACAAAATTTGCCCATAACTAGTACCCAAGATGAGACAACCCGGAACAGAGATCCAATACAAAGTCATCTAGATGGATTTTTTGCACAGAAATACTGAGCAAGAGAATAGAGGATTTTAGTTTTCATATTCTTATGATGTTCACAAACAGAAGCAGTTTGAGTTTTCTGGTAATAGAATTTGACACGTGAAAATGGAAAACAATACTAGTCAAGATATTAAAATATGCTCATGGAAAGTAAGATATATGAAATTTAGATGTCACTTCATCTATAACCCCCCCCCCCCCCCCCCCAAAAAAAAAAGAAAAGAAAAAGAAAAAAGAAATTCAAAGCTAGAAATTACTTGTCCCCCTTAAGTTCAATCATCCTTATTGGCACACGTGCTATATCCACTCGTGTTATCAAGAATAGCCAATTTATATAAGGTGCTATCAATCATGTCATGAGAACAAACATCCCCATTGATAAGAAGAGGCAATGATCTTATCATGAATTCTGTTCTAACATTGTTTGAACAACGAGTAATGCTTGCAACTTACTTCATATTCAACCACAGAAAGTAAAATATGCATCAGCTTTGATGCTAACGTAAAAATTTCATGTCATATATGCTTTTTAATACATTGAAGCTGAAGTGGGAAAGCGTAAATTATTCCCCATTATTTAAGAAAGAAAACATCTCGTAACGACTCATAGATCATAAAGATTACCAGTGGAGGCTACAGGACAGTGGATGGTAGGACAAGATATTGGTTCTCAATTGACAGATGGGACAGAAAGGATGGAATTATGGACAGGAAATGAAAGAAATATCATCCATCCCTTCATTCCAATGGTGGTCCATATCTCATCCTGAATAAAGGTTCACCAATTCATATTGCAATTACTTTTAGATGCACTTTGCGACTTTGATTCCTAAATAGAATTGTCTTTCCGAGCTCTATGGCGGATTTTTTACCTGGGAGCTCAATGGTAGGTAGCTAGCAGCCAGAGAGGCTATTATTTTGAAATGAGAGGCAGAATAGGTGGTAATGTCTGAGACAATCTTGTAAAAATAGGGGAGGGGGAAGATTCTAAGGTATGCCATTTTCATATTGAGAGGTTGGTTACTGATAAGACCCCAAAACTACAGTCCTGCTAATCAATCTAAATTCAACAATTTAACTATTTTACTGGCTTTCTTTTTATGGCCTTAATCATTGTTCATTCCAAAACAATCAGTATGCTTCAAGAAAGGAGCAACCAATGTATAAGATTACAAGAACTACCTATTTAAACAGAAGCAGATGAACATGAAAAGAAAATCCAAGGATGCAAATTTACCGTTTAAGAGATGTTGCATTCCAAAATAAGTATTAAATAAATGTCTCTTGCTACAGCCTCTATGCTAGGATGTGTACAGAAAATGTACATAAAAGCATAGAAGTATATTTGTACCTCGAGGTAATAGTCCTCAGCATATAGCAAAGAGTGAAAGTAATCCTTGTAGGTCGACATAGACAAAGGCATCTTTAGAACCCCAGGGACAATGTCTTTCTCAATTGACCTTTTGATATCGTCAGGAAATACATAAGTAGATGATGCACCCTTTTCTAGCCAAATATAACTAGCCTTTTGACTTGTAGAACTTGATTGTGCCAGAGATAAGGTTGGCTTAGTTGAAATGGGAGGAGGTTTTGACAATGAAGGAGAAAGTGGAAACAGATCTTTTTCCAGAGATGAGACTGACTTCTTAGTCTCAGATGATGATTGCAAGAGTGGATTCTGGTTTTGGGACTTAGACTCTATACTAACTGGTACTGCTTTCTGAGAAGATGACAAATCAGATTTGGATGCAACAGCCGGATTTTTATTACAATTGGCAAAATGTGCAGCACTGTCACTTGTCCTAACTACATTTCTAGTTGGAACTGAATGTTCGACAACTTCTCTGTTCGGATAAGAGAACGATCTCAACGAACTCTCACAGTGATTCCTGTGAGTGGTGGAACTACTGACCGTTTGAGGAGAGCTGGACTGATAATCATGGTCAGTCTGGCTCCCGTTTCTAGGGATCTCTTTCTTCTCCTCATCCCCAAATCCAAAAATATATTTTACGAAGCCTAAAAACCCGGACATTTTCCAAATCCCAAAGTTTCCTTAAATCCAAACAAAGAAAAATAAACCCGTTATGACAGAAGAACAAAATATCGTAAGGTAGCTAAGAAATGATAGAACAAAGCAGGAAAATATCATAAACTTTTAATTTGGAGTTATGCTAATGTGTTTATACCTGCTGCATGAGTATACTTATATATATATAATGAATGTAAAACTTGACTGAACAAAACAGAAAAAAGAACAAATTTTCCGTACTATGAAAAGTAAAGTTCACTTAACCGAAGCAAAATTTCTCACAAAGTCGTAAACATTTGAGAATTCCATACACCAGTGTTCGTGTGTGGTTTCTTGCAGTAGAGGAATCACATGAAAAGGGATTTCTAGAGGCCATTAAAGGGTTGATCAGAACCTCAAGAATAGTTCAAATAGAAATTAGAGTAAAAAAAAATTTCACAGATTAATGCAAGATCATAGCAACTGTTGAAACACAAATGAAAAAAAGTTTTCCAACTGGGATAAAAGATTAAAGACTAGTAGTACTCAACTGATGAAGTCAGGCAATTTTGTTGATTGTTCAAGTTGGAGAAATCATCTTACAGTACTCTGAAAACTGGATGTCTTTTGGACTATTCTTTTACAGTTTGAACAGTAGAAACATTACTGCGTACACACTACGATAGAACAAAAGGAGGCACTTGGCAACCGACGTCGCTAAATATGGACGTACGTCGCTTTGACAATGACGAACACGTTAAATTCGTGTATTAAATTTCGGATCAATAAAAATTATTATACTTTAAATTTATTTTTTGTACTTTAAATTCCGTAAATATGAAAATTAATATCTTCATCTTTTATTCTTTTATACTTTTTATTATGAGAGTTAAAATTTTCATATTTTTAACCGGTAAAATCGCTAAATTTATGTTTTTTTTAATATTTGTATTTTTGTAAATATATAATTGTGTAACCATTTTATTTTATTTTGCAGGTTTAATTGTCAAAATTTGTTTAATTATTTTAATCATGTTATTTAATAATTTGAGTATTTATATAATCCATTTATTATTATTAAATAATCATATTTAATTAATTATAAATTCTTTTTAATTGCATGATTAATCAGCTAGGATTATTAATCTTTGATTGATAATCATAGTAGCATATGTTAGTTTAATTAAGTTGACAGCTCTTGGCTTAATTAATTTAACAGGGAATTATATGATTTTAATTATGTTTAATTGAAGTTCATTATTATATATAATTTAATTTTGGTGATGTCTTATAAACTTAATATAATTTAATTAAATATTATATTCACGTTGGTTGGTAGTGATATTTAATTGAATTAAATGTTAATATGTATGAGATGATCAAGATAAAATCTAATTAGTAAGGATATGAATCTGTCCGAGCTTATCAACATTCTAAAATCAATTACTCAATAATTTCTATATCAATGATTTATCCCATTAAATAAATAATTTGATACAAGTTTCTTACTAAGGCATTTTATTAATTTCTTTTCATTAAAAATCATTTATATAATTAAATTTTTTTTTTAAAAATAAAAAATAAAATTATTTCTTTTAAGTTTGTTTAATTTAGTTTTGTCTTTATATAATTTTAAAACTCCTCCAAAATTTAATATTTGATTAATAAATTTGAATTTAAAATTTTTTTACAAATTTGAATGGATACGATCCTTATTTGCCCTATCTATATAGGAGTACGAAAGTTTAAATTTGATAGTAAGACTTCAAGCTCGCCAACTCTTTACCCATAAATAAATAAAAAATACATTGCACACTCCAACGAAAAAAAAGCACATTTATCTCTCTTTAACCCTTTTTTTTTTTTGGCATGAATGGGGTTTAGCCTATAGGATATAGTTATTGTTTAGTTTAAATGACAATAGACAACCTAATCCTTTAAGTTATTGTTAGATGTCAAAAAAAATATTGTCTCATAAAAAACACATAAGTGAAAATGCTAGTCATTTACCAAAAAAAAAGAAAGAAAAGGAAATGCTAGTAAGGTTGTTGGTCATTGCATTTCTGGCTTATCTGCAATCATATAAGGAGAACTATTCCTAATTAAATTTAGAAAATAAAAATGTGACTATATATAAATATATAAACAAAAATGTGCAATACAATAAATAATAATTTCCATTGGATAAAGAGATTTTATAATCCATTTAAAAATAAAAAATTCAAATATTAGATCATCAAAATGCTTCAAAAAGGAAAAATATCTTCTATGAGTTGTTTAAATTGGCAACTTGTTTCTTTTAAAGGCATATTCTATAGACTATATCATTGTAGTCAAATGGCTTCTTACTCAATATATCTTTTATGAAATTAATTTTATCTTCCCAATTTATAGATGTATATCCAAGTGAATAACATTTTGTATTACAGTTCCAATTGATACATCTATAACACACTTCTAATCTATTCCATTTACTATTCTTTGCAAAACTACTCTGACTCAAATCAAGTAGACATTTGAGAAAAAATAGATAGATGTTCATTACTTAGTCGAATATTGTCTTCAATTTACCATCTAATATCCCCATACATTCCTCTGAACATTAACAATCTCAATCATTTCATTCTCATCAATAAATATTTGTCAATGCATTAACAGAGAACAATGTGTAATATTTATGTAATTTAAGAACTAAATCATTCATTTTGTAAATATAGGAATAATAATAATAATAATGAGTTTAAAAAACAAACTAAATATATACAAGAGAAAAAAATCAAATGAAATAGAAGAAGAAGTGATAACTCTCATAATGGAAACAATGGAAAAGAATGATTCAAAGTTATTTAAAGATTGTAAAGAACATTTATTCAAAATGTGATTTAATCGGAATTCGAAAAAATTATACAACACAAATAGGTAAAGTTGTAATGTGATTAAATTTCAAATCCACGTTGAAATATTAAAGAATAAGACAAATATGTAAATCAATTATTTGATAAAAAATTCAAACGAATGTGAAAAAAAATAAAACAGGACAAATAGGAAATGTTGTGATGGGATTAAAACTTCCAATAGATTTGAAAATGTTGTAACAAGACAGAAGAGGAAAGTTATAATGAGATTAAAAATTCAAATGAATTTGAAAAATTTTAACTTTCAAAAATATGAAAAGTTGTGATGGGATTAAAAATTCAAAATTGGACAAAAAGAAAAAATTGAAAAAGAGATGATGTGTTATATTTTAGAAGAGCAAACAATCCAAATGAACTTTTTGAAAATTAAGTTTTTGCACTTAGAACTTTTCAAAAATTTAGCTTTTGGATTTGAACTTTTTTTTGTCCAATTTTAACACTTGAATTTTTAAAAAGTTTACTATTTACACTTCCATTCAAAATTCTATTATTAATATTTACACCTGTTATTAGAAAACATTTATCCAAGTTTAGCACTCTAATTTTTTAAAATTTCATTTTTTTCACTTTTTATAAAAAAACTTATATAATATTATCATTTTCATCTATCATGTCTAATGCAAGTGACTTTTTAAAGGTATTTTTTTCATTACATAAATCCATAAAATTACCAAAAAGTGCAAAAATTTTCTTATTTTTTTCACCTTATTCTTCCTCCCATTTTTCTTCTTTTTTATAGTAAATTGACATTAAATTAACAAACTCCAACCGACTGAAAGCAAATGTAAATCAAGTGAGACAAAAAACTTTTTAAAAAAAGAAGTTAAAACTACGAAATCTCCCAAGGCCAGAATAAGAAAATGTTATAGATTATTTTGATTGTTTTGATATATGGTTTTTTTTATTGAGTTTTATTTGCTATTAGTTGATTATTGTATTGAATTTTTTTAATTCAATGATGGTTAATCATCCAAAAGAATGAAGAAGAATAAGGTATAAAAAAGAAGAAAATTATTACATTTTTTAAAATTTAATGGGTTTATATAATGATAAAAATACCCCAATAATCACTTACATTGAATAGAATAGATAGAAACAATAATATAATATGATTTTTTATGGAAGTACAAAAATTAAACTTTTAAAGTTTAAGTGTTAAATTTGGACAAAATTTGATAACAGATAAGAATAGTAATATAACTAAATTTTGGACAGAAGTGCAAATGTTGAACTTTGAAAAAGTTTGAGGGCTAAATTTGGACAAAAAAAAAATTCAAAAGTTAGATTTCAAAAAAGTTTAGTTGTCACTTGGATAGTTTGTCCTATTTTGAAATCGATTTGAAAATATGAACAAAATTTCAAAATGAAAAAGTAATAATGTGTCACAAAATTCAAATTCGTGTGAAAAAATTAGTAAAAGACAAAAGTGAAGTTATCAATAAAACGTCATTGAATTTTGAATGACGGTTAATTGATTTCAAATCCGTGCCACAAAATATTTATTAATTATGTAAAAATCTCTTCACTTATTCTTTATGAAAAATTAGAAACATCTCTACAGGTACATATTTAGTTCTCATTCTTTTTTATCATTTCAATTCTTATATTTAGTGTTTACATATGGAAAGAACATCATCCAAATGAGGGAAAACTTTGACGGATTAACTTCTCAAAGATAAAAAACAATCAAACAAAATCTAGTACAAAAGGTAAAACAATCGTCCTTTTTGGAGGAACGACAACTAGAAACAAAGTTTCATACATGTCAATTGTACTGGAATTGAGAAGAATATTAGCCAATCGAAATATTAGTCTCGTTTATAGATGATACAACTTTGAAATAATTGAAATAGTTACTTAAGTAGCTCATAATAATCATGCTTTCACAATATGCATAATTTCAACTGCATTTAGTACCTCTTATAACAGATAAATTGAATTTGAGATACAAACAAAACTTTATCTATGAATGAATAGCTATAATGATTAAATATGTTGACGCATTCATAACTTTGAATATTGATAATTTATTTGATGGTTTACTATAATCGCTTGATTTAGCCGTTGAATATAGATTGTTAACTCCTACTGGATGAAGACTTCTTGTTACAACAACTTCAACAAATGAGCTGTTAAATAGATTAGAAGATTTTGTCTTAAAATTTGATCCCGAAATACCTATAATAAGTTGGACCATTAACAGAAGTATTCACAACAGAAACTCCAATGAACTTGATTTAGAGTTAAGATTGTAAGCGAGATTGTTAGAACATTTGAAGTATGATTTTAATGTAATAACATATGTTTTATATTTGATACAATTTATTATGGATGTGCAATGATGGAAATTATTTAAATGTAATAACATATGTTTTATATTTGATACAATTTATTATGGATGTGCAATGATGGAAATTATTTAATGTAATGTTTTATATTTTAATCTTAAGAATAATTTCTTAACAAGACAAAAAATAAAAATTAATGATAAGTAATTAATAAACATTTTGTGGACAATAATCAATATACACACATATATATATAAATATATATATATATATATATATTAATAATCAAACATATATGAAAGAGAATCATATTGAAGTTGCTCATATATGATGAGTTTTATTCTAGTTACTCATTTCATTTCTTGGAAAAACATTTTAAAGAATTTTTTTCTTATTAAAAAAAGGGGGGATTCTTGGTAACAAAAAGCAAACAAAACATGATTGAAATATGTTTCATGCATTCAAAAGTAAATGATTTTTTTTGTTAACTAAATATTTCATATGTCCCACACTAAGATAGAATAATTTTACATTTTAGGCTATTTCTAATTATAGTTCACTTTCTTCATTAAAAGTGATTTATTTTCTAACTACTTAAAATTTTGCTATTTAATATACTTTTGAATTAAAAAATTTATTTTCAAATTATTAGAATGTTAAACATCAAGTTATAAAGTGAAAGGAGAAAATATGAAAAATATATAAATAATTTACATTCCAACTAAATTAAATATATTTTCTTAAACAATATGAAAAATGGTTGATGACAATTTGATGCTATCTTAGTGAGACAAATAAAGTATATAGGATAAAAAGTGAAGTGCTCCTTCATTTTTATAAATTTTGGTTTTAGCACACAAATTGTTTTATTATCAATATATGTATTCAAAATTTACATGTATTAAAAATTTACGAAACTATAAAAAAATGCACTTTTATCTATCTATTTAAGGGATATTTTTGTCATTTTCAACGAGAATCTAAACTCGATGTTTATATTGAGATTGATTCCAAAAATATATACTAAGTAATATATGTAGTCCAAAATATTTTAAAGATAAATAATTTAATATGTTTTAAACAATCAATGAATGAAATTCAATTTTACACATAATTTATATTCCGAAATTCATTAATTATTTGATTGCTTACGGTACCTCAAGCTTCAATTGTTACGCTTTATAAACCTAACTTAATCCTACAAAGTCAAAATATAGCTGAAGTAAAATTATTCGTGACAAATTTTTTATCTATGCCATGAGATCAATTTCTAGTCAGAGCCAAATACTTATGATCTTACAATAATAATTGTAAAAACATTCACATAAAATTTCACAAAATATAGATATTGAATTTATATAAGAATAGTACATTAAAATAATATTAATGAAATAAATTCATAATGGAAATGGTCTAGCTCTGCCCAACTTGGCTGCGGCTCAAAAAGTTCGAACTTTATATGAATCTCTATTATATTAGCGAGCTCGGCTCAGAGGTCTAAACGAACTTAAACGAGAGCAAAAATAATTAAAAATTAATATAATATATCATGACAATGATTAAATTATTTAAAAATATAACAAAACTAACAATTTCTCATATTAAATACTAACAAGTCTATCATCTTTATTTAATTAAGTAGTTATCATCCAAAATGAAAATTTAAATAAGTTAATGCGTATATAAAGAAAATATAAAAATAAACGAGCAAATAAATCAATTCAATTCGCATAGTAATTATAAAAATAAAATATATAAATGATTTTAAAAAATAGTTTATGAACAAAACTAACTAATTTTTTTAAAAGAAATTATATAAAAGGAATAATGTTAGTACTAAAACTTATTAAAAATGAGTAAAATAATAATAAAATAGATGTAAGATTTATTAAGAAAAAATTAAAAATTCTGTATTTTTTTCTTAAAAAAAATATACATATTGGGCCAAAACGATCCACGTGTCTTCTTGCTGCTTTTGCTTTTCAGATACCATATTGTGACATGGTTGACTACGTGAAGGTGTTTGCCTTACTTCATGCACTTAGATTTGCTTCTCTTCTCAACTATTCCCACGTGATTTTCGAGGGAGATAGTTCTTCTGTGATCAATCAATTCCATTAGATGAGCCATAGTTTTACTTCCATTGGTCATTTTGTGGATTTAATTGAGGAAATTTGCTGTGTGTTTTCTTCTTTTAATTTTTCTTTCGTTCGTTGTGATGAGAATCAGATTGGTTATTGTCTAACAGGTGCAGGTCTTTCTTTGTCTACTCCTATGGAGTGGTTTGGAGATTTCCCATCATTTGTAACTTTAACTACTTTAACTATTGATTTAGTGTTTTAATGATATTCTTATGCTACCTAAACAAATTTCATCCATCTTTCACATTATATACTTTAAAGGGGAAAAAAATGTGAAGCATCTAACTAATTTTTTCAAATTTTAATTTTTGCACTCCGACTTCATTTTAACTAATTTGTACACTCCAACTTACCAAAATATCAAACTATCGAAGCCATGTCAGGATATGTGAAAAAAATCTGTAACAATGAAAAGTTCTTCACGTATAAGTGCTTCAACAAGTTGAAGGAACTTTCAGTAGTGGGGTTCTTTGAAAGAGCTTGATATGGTCAATAATAGTAGCAGCGGTAGTGAAGGGGAAAAACAATTAATTGACGAAATTGTTCTTGAAAATAGTCACATCTGTATCACGTAATAACTTTTCGTTAAATATTAATGTCCAAACTTGACAAAAATTGCTAAATTTGATAGTTTTGATAAGTTGAAGTGCACAAATTAATAAAAAAAGAATTGTACAAAAATCAAAATTTGAAAAAGTTTAAGGGTTTGTTATACTTTTTACTCCACTTTAAACAATCGAAGTATTTAGATTCCATTTATACACTACAAGATTCAATAAAAATAATTATATTATTATAACTTTTATATATAAAAATAGGAAAAATCTTGAATCACTGCTCGAAATTAGCATGGAATGACATCTAATTTTATCTGATTCTTATTATTGCATTAGAACTTCTTTCAATGTAGGTGTATATAATATATTATTTAACCTTATTATGTAATTTACTTAACACAAGTATACTAGACCTGAATCATGTTTGGTCTTTCTTCTAGGGCAACATCAGGATGCTGGCTCTTGTATAATACAGTTTTAGAAATACTTCGATTTTTTTTTTTTTTTTTGAAAGGCGGGAGCTAATATATGTATCAAATTAAAAGAACGCAAAGTACAAACAGCAGTAGGACACTGTACCAAAACAGACCAGAGACAACAATCACCCAAAATCTGCCAAATTGATCTCGATTTCATGGGAGAAATCTTTGCAAGAGGTAAATTTTGTAATGAATCTTTTTGGAAATTTTAATTTTTTTTATGATAAAAGGAAAATTTGAAATGATTGGGCTTTTATTTTTCTTTTTCCTTGAAATGAAAACTTGAATGTATCCTAGTATACTGCAGAGGTTGAAAAATGAAATACAAGAGAAATCACTATATTCTTGTCAACTTCTGGACACCATTGTTGTGTATATATAATATAAGCTAAATATGAACTCAACATGTAAGGAATTATAAACTCAACATGTAATTTTTAAATATGAACAGGAACTAATTGAAGCAGTTTCTTCAGGTTAATTATAATAATTTTTTCTTGTTTATGTCAAGTATCACTAATTTTGGATTAGAACTAGATATCAATCTACCTTCCGAAGGCGCTGGAAAGAATCACGTCATCTTATGTAATACATATTTATTTATTTATTTAAGAGAATAAGAGTATTTTCTTTAAATTTGTACAACAAGAAGCTATCTCTCAAATTGTGTGATGAACTAATGCAACTAACCATGGAGATAGATCGATCGGATAAAGCTCAACGAAACAGAAACTTTTCCTTGTGACGATGAACAAGGTTTTCCATGCCAAACAAAAGACTCATTTTATTTTCCACTTTGCAAAACTCCACATTTAACAACCTATAATTGCTTAAAAATACTAAAAGACATAATCTTTGTAACAATCACAGGCTAATTTCTATTCCTTATGAAAGGAAAAGAAAAACCTTTGAGCCTTTAGTGTGATTTTGATTTTGCTGAATCCCGCATCGACAATTAGGAAAGAACTTTATTTTTAATATGTTTGGCACATGAGAGTGCTCGTCGCTGAGCTCAGTTGCGTGAGCTTGTAACCCGAGTGGGAGCTTTAAGGTGTTGCCTGTCCAATCCAAGCATAGAGTTGGACCTAGAGAGATTTGGACGAAAGGTCTGGAACTCTCGGTTCTTAGAGAAGAGGGCATTGCCGTCAGCTTTGGTTTCACAGAACAGCGATCACCTCATCCTCCTCCCAGCAGTGGAAGGATAATGGGCCGATGCTGACGGAGCCCCCACATATAATCAGAGATGGGTCAATCCTCATAACACCAAACACCTTTTAAACCATTTTATTTTAATGATGAATCGAATAAGCCCTTCTCTTCTCTGATAAATCACATTAAAGGTTTTTTAAAAAAAATAATGCATTTCTCATATGGTAATATTTTTCCTACAAATGTGAAAAACTAATTTTATTTTAGTCAATTCATAATTGAATGTTCACTTTTAATAAAGATTAAAAAAATATTATTGACTTTAATTAATTTATTAAATTATCTTTGATATTATTACAATGGATTGTGTGACTCTTGATAGGATATAATTCTATGAGGTGATAAGTGATAGAGATCATGAATTAATTTGATATAAATATTTTAAATGATTGAGGTTATTAATTAAATTTTAAATAAAAAATAAGTTTATTTATGAAAAATGGATATTCAAATTCAAACAAATTTAAATAAAAGTGTAGACATTTAATTCCGGACATAAGGAGTATTTAACATAAGAGAAATTATATTCGGGAAAAGGAAGATTCTAAAAAGAAAGTGCCACAGGAGAAAAATTATATTAAGAAAAAAAAAGATTTAAAATGCAACTAAATAGGGTTCAAAATACAGGAAGATAACTTATAAAAGGTGAAAAAATTAAAAAGAAAAACAAATTTAAGGTACATTCAATTCCGGACATAAGGAGTATTTTATATAAGAGAAATTATATTTAGGGAAAAGGAAGATTCAAAAAAGAAAGTGCCACAGGAGAAAAATTATATTAAGAAAAATAAAATTTAAAATGCAACTAAATACAGGAAGATAACTTATAAAAGGGGGAAAAATTAAAGAGAAAAAAAAATATACATGTTCATAAAGGGCCCTACCGGGTTCGAACCGGTGACCTCTTGATCTGCAGTCAAATGCTCTACCACTGAGCTAAGGACCCATTTGTTCGCTGTTATACAAAGTTAGGAATCGTATAGGTGTGAACTAATCAAATTTTTTTAGCAAATTAAAATATCAGTATTACTTTTCTTTTCCTCCAATTATTATTTTATTATAGAAAGGGTTAACACTCGGTTCGAATTGGTTATTTGTTTGATTTTTGCAATCAAATGTGCTACCATGCAAACAAACATGTTGATGATCACTCAAGTATTTTTTCAAGGACAAAAAGGAGAAATCACTCTTAAAAACATTTTTACCCGTTTGTTCATTTGATTTCATTTAGAAAACCACTTTCTTTTTACTCCATCTTTTGGTACAGAGGAAAATCCCATTGTGAAGAAAGAAGATTAAAGTGGGAGGAAGGTGAAGAATAAGAAAAGATCTACAAAAAAAATCCCCCATTGTTTAAGAAACCAATGCCATTAAACTCTGGTCCAATATATCAAGATTAAAATTTAATAGAAAATGAGAGAAAAAAAGGAGCACATAAACTACTCGACAAATTTTATCATTCAATAAAAGAAAAAGAAACTAAGAAACGTGCACCACTCATTCATTGGTACTTTGGATTGTAATGCCCGTTATTTGTACTATGAATTGTAACTTTTAAATTTAACTTTTCACATAGAAACCAGTTGAGCTTCGCTTACTCACATGCCAATCTTGTTTTCCGAAGTAGGTTTGATGTTTTATACAATCTTGATCTCAAAACATAGGTTGTTATTTGAAAATTATAATACTTTTTAATTTGATCGCTTTATATTATCGGTTTCAAAATATAAATTATTTTAATTTTAATTTTTCATTCGAAAATATTATCATTTTATAATTACTAATATATTAGTCATTTTGTAAAATGTTTTAGTAATAATCTATTCTTTAGGACGGAAGTAATATAAAACAAATCTAATCTTGAAAATATGAAAGAAAGTAAAATTACAAGCTCCCACATTTCCTCCCCAAGTTTCCAGGTAAAATTCATCTAGGCATTCCTCCCTTCACAAAACGAGTTGTATGTATCCATCATTCAAGTCTTGGTCTCAAAAGCCAAAAATATCAGCTAAGCTAAGCATGCCGATATCCATTTTGGCCAATCAAGGAGACTGAATTGTGCCACAAAATGAGTGAATACAAAATAGGGTGGGTCACAGGATATGAAATATTATTGGCTTCATCATGTGGAATTTTTGTGAGAATGGTAAATTTGGAAACAAACGAAAATTATCAAATTTAGAGTAAGATAAATCATCCCAAGATGGCTTCTTGTTTTGCAAATTCTTTATCTTCATCTAATGGTTTCAAGAAATGGCCTCAGAACTTTTTTGATTGGAGTTTTGGCAAAAGCAAGACAGATAACAAGCCACGGCCCAAGTACCATGATGTTCAGCTTCCATTTCCACCTTCCCTTGTTAGTAAAACTTTCTTGAAGGGTAATCTCTCTCTCTCTCTCTCTCTCTCAAAGGCATTCAAATATGTCATAAAGTATCTCTAATGTTGGATCTTTTTCAATGAGTTTAAATGATTTTTCTACTGGATTGAAGTGAAAAGAGAAAAGTACTTAGATTGGTCGGACAAGGGCCGTTGCCATTGGAAGAATTTTTGGGTTTGAAACCACTTTTCTTTTTGGATAAAGATTGCATAAACAATTAGGAAGGACAAAGAAAGATCCTCACTTCTTTACAAGTAACTAAAAAGTAACAATTACAAACAAAACTAAAGAAATTTCATAAAGAAATTGCTCTAAGGTTTCAATCATTGTTGGCAGGTAGGGAGCTCAGATGCTGCTATAAGGCTTCCAGTGATGGATTTAGTGCAACTGATTTTCATAACAGTTGTGACTTTAAGGGACCATGTGTGATAATTGGCTACACAAATAAGTCATTCAAGTTTGGAGCTTTTAATCCTGAAGGATATAGAAGTACAGATGATTATTATGAAACTTTTGATTCTTTCCTGTTCTATTGGGCCGACGATGATCAAGAAAATGATCCTATAATCTTGCCTAAAATAGGAGGAAGTGGTGCAGCCCTTTTCGATTATGCTCGAGGAGGGCCACAATTTGGGGCTGATGGATTGCTGATAGGACCTCCTCTAGCTCCTGTTATGGGGGTTTTCACAGGGCCTGATACAAACTCAGGAGTTGGTGATTTAAGGCAAGCTAAATCAAGACTTGGATTGTCCTACGCTAAAAGACCTGATGGAAAGGAATCATTGTTTGGGGATGAATCAAAGGCTACTCTTGATGAATTGTTAGTGTTCTGCAGTCCCCAAATTGCAAGTCTATATTAATTCAGACCATTTATTTTGATCTTGGAAATACAATTTGAGCCAGACGAGTATAAAAAAGTCTAATCGTCATCGAAGTTTAGTAGTTTTCATGACCATACCTTTGTATTGCACATTAGCAGAAAGAAGATCATGATATCTTTCTTATTGAAAGTGGAGCATGGCACTTCCAAAAAGGAGCTAGGAAAGAATCTCGAAAGTGATCTTTTGTATTATCAGTTAGCCATTTCACTTACCAAGAATAAGGGGCCACACGCTTATTACTTGATTCCCTTACCCCATTATGAAGTTATTAAATGTAATGTGGTTTGGAGCAACTGTGTATAGAATAAGCTAATGGATACAGAGCTTTACAAGCACTTTTGCTAAAGTTCGTTTAGTGTCCTTTATCAGCATATTCTCTCACCGAAGGGAGAATGGCTGGAGAACATCTTGAAATTTCGCTGCAATAGGTATAAAGAAACAGTTTTGTTACGGAAAAATTAGGATTATTCCTAAATCTAAATTGGAAGATTGATGGCAATTTATTTTGAAGATAAAAAGATATGCTATATCTTTTTATGAGCTATCTTTGGAGATAAATCTTTATTGGTTAAAGATTAGGAAGTCTAGAAGGACAAGAATATTGGAAGATATTGGAAGATATTGAAGTATATCCTTGATTGATTCCTATTAGGAGAAGGACAAGAATATTGGAAGATATTGGAAGATATTGAAGTATATCCTTGATTGATTCCTATTAGGAGAAGGATTGTTTGGAAGAGACTTCTAACTCTATATAAAGAAGATGTTCGTGCAATTTATGATGAACCGAATGCAATAATAGAAGAAGGTGAATATTGAGAGAATCGGTTCAAAGGTTGTGAAGCAATAATCAGTTGCACAATGCTGAGAAATTGCTGAGCAATAGTTCGAGTTTATTCTATGTCTATGAGTGCTTATTGGTGATACTCGAACAAGTAGAAGATTATTCTTTGTATTGAACAAGTCCCTTAGTTGTTGAAGGGCATTTTCGAGTTGACTACTTAATCAAATTGTTGGATTAAGTAGTTTGTTGAATGGTGTGAAATCGAGGCTGTTTTATCAGCAATACTATAGTGAGGAGCTATAGTGATCGAGTGATTAGTTTGCAAGGAGTAGTCATAGGGAAAATTGTATTGAATCCCTTTGTACTTTTGAAGAGCAAACTAATCTGGGTGAGGGCCCCGCAGACGTAGACAAGAGGATTGTCGAACTGCGTTAACAAACGTTTTTGTGTGATTTACGTTTTGTTGAATTGTTTTTCAGGTTAAGTCCTAGTTATAACTTCCAACGAGTTATAACTGACTGTTTGTATACTCAGCGTTTCTTTCAAGTGGTATCAGAGCAGAGTCACCGACGTTGCAGTTGCTGCCAATTGGTGAGATCGTGGGAGAAACAGACGTTGAGTTATCAACATGAATACACAAGGACCGCCTTCATCCAAGCCTCCTATTTTGACAAGTACGAATTATCCTTTCTGGAAATCTCGTATGTATGCTTACATCAGTGCACAGGATAACTATGCTTGGAGAGCAGTTGTTAGTGGATGGACAGAACCAGTGGAGACTGAAACTACTGCTTCAGGTGTCATTGTTACTATGGCAAAAACTCCAGATAAGTGGACTGAACTTGAGCACGGCATGTGTCATGGAAATTTCAAAGCATTGAATGCCATATTTGGAGCTGTTGATCAAGACCAATTCAGACATATTCAAGGATGTAAACTTGCAAAGGATGCATGGGAAAAACTAGAGATCATACATGAAGGTACTGAGTTGGTTCGTGATGCAAAACTTCAACAATTAAATGCTGCCTTTGAAGATCTGAAGATGAAAGAAGATGAAAATATCGATGAGTTCACACTCAAACTCAGAGATATGTCAAATCAAGCGTGTGGATTGGGACAAAGTTGGGATGAATCTAAGCTTGTCAAGAAATTGCTTAGATCCTTACCCAAGAGGTTTATTCCAAAAATTGCTGCTTTGCAAGAGATCAAGAAGACCGATGA
Organism: Apocynum venetum; assembly: GCA_019593545.1. Classification (NCBI taxonomy): domain Eukaryota; kingdom Viridiplantae; phylum Streptophyta; class Magnoliopsida; order Gentianales; family Apocynaceae; genus Apocynum; species Apocynum venetum. Next base: position 2,867,586 of record SRSM01000137.1, read on the forward strand.
CATCAAGTGGGATAATTTGGTTGGCTCTTTACAACAGTTTGAGACTCAATTTTACAGTCGTAAAGAATCAAAGGGAATTGCATTAGTTGCTGAAGCTATGAAAGGACTTAATGAATCAGATTTGGATGATGATGAGAAGATTGCATTGATTACCAAGAATATCTCAAAATTTCTGAAAAGAAGGAATCCAACAAAGAAGGGCGATAAAGGCAAGTCAAATTGGAAGGAAGAGAGATCATCAAAACCCAGAGAAGATAAACGCAACTACCCAAATGAGGATAAGTCTGGAGAGAAGAAGAAGAATTTATCAAAATTCAGTGCCATGAATGTCATGGTTATGGGCATGTTCAAGCTTTTTGTGGAAATAAATTTATGAACCAACAAAAAGAAAAGTCTTTGAATACTTCTTGGAGTGATGATAGTGGGAATGAAAGTAATAATGATGAGCAGCAAGATGATGATGTGAGCAATTTTGTTGCGTTCACTGCTGCAGTTGTAACTGAGGGTACAGTTGAAACTGGTAGAACAAGCATTGAAACTGACAACTTGTGTGTTACTGATGAAGCTGAAGCTGACACTGATGATGAAATTAGTGACGCTAATATTGATGAATTAGAATGTGCCTATGAGAAGCTTGGTAAGGAATATGTTGAACTGAGTAAGAAATACACCTTGCTCAGAGAAGGTTATATGAAGTTGAAACTGGAGAAGAATGCACTGGAAAAGGAGCTATTTCAGCAGAATGAGGAGTACAAAGTCACAGAATCAAAACTCAGAGAAGCAGAAACTTGTATCAACCGTTTGAATACTGGAAAGGCAAAATTGGATGAAGTTATGTCATTTGGGAGGTCACCACATAATAAAGCTGGATTGGGGTATCAATCAGATCAAGGACAAGGTACTGTAGCTGTTCAGAAAAGAAATCAAAGAGCTGTTCATACTCGAGTTGCAGTTCAAACTACGGATGGCGCAAAACATAAGGTATTCAATAAACCTATATGTTTTTATTGTTCAAGAACTGGTCATATCCAATATACTTGCAAAGTTAGATATTCTGATTTGTTGAGTGGAGTAAGCTTGATATATCCTAAACAGAATCAGAAATCTTTAAAACCCTTGATGAAAAAGATGTGGGTTAAAAAACAAGATTATCTAGTCTTTGCTGCACATGTTGCTTTTTCAGTTTGTACTGATGATGTATGGTATCTAGACAGTGGATGTTCTCGTCATATGACTGGTAGTAGACATCTGCTTACAAATTATAAAGCTTGCTCATCTGGTCATGTTACTTTTGGTAATGGTGCTAAAAAGAAAGTTGTTGGTAAAGGAACTCTCAATGTTGATGGGTTGCCTCCGTTGGAAGGGGTGTTGCATATTGATGACATGAAAGCAAATCTGATTAGCATAAGTCAGCTTTGTGATGAAAATTATTTGGTGAGTTTTAACAAAAACAAATGTATTGTTAATAATGAGAGTGATGATTGCATATTAACTGGAAGTAGAACAATCAACAACTGTTATAAGGCAGATGGTACTCGGAGATGTTTGTTAAGCACTTCAGATGAGTTTGATTTATGGCATCAACGATTAGGGCATGTTAACTTCAAACACTTGAGAAATCTGAGACATCTTAATGCTGTACGAGGAATTCCACAAGTCAGAAATGCTGTCAAAACTGTTTGTGGTCCATGTCAGTTGGGGAAGCAGTTGAGAACCTCGCACCAGAAGGGAACTGCAGTTTCAACTAGCCGCCTGTTAGAACTGATGCATATGGATCTTTTTGGTCCAATGCAAGTGGAAAGTTGCAGTGGAAAGAAGTATGTATATGTAATTGTAGATGATTTCTCAAGGTACACATGGGTTGATTTTCTAAGAGAAAAGTCAGATGTTTTTGGTTCATTCAAACGACTTTGTGTTCGGCTGCAAATTGAGAAGAGTTTGACCATTGATCGAGTTCGAAGTGATCATGGACGGGAGTTTGAAAACAGATTTTTTACTGAATTTTGTGAAGAATTTGGAATTAAGCATGAATTCTCAGCTCCAAAGACACCACAACAAAATGGTGTAGTGGAGAGGAAGAACAGAACAATTCAGGAAATGGCCAGAACTATGTTGCATGGAAAGAGGGTTGCACAACAATTCTGGGCAGAGGCAGTAAATACCGCTACACACATCATCAATCGCATTTATCTAAGGCCAAATACAAACAAGACTGCATATGAACTTTGGAAAGGTAAGAAGCCTAATCTTTATTATTTTCATATCTTTGGCAGTACTTGTTATATATTGAATGATCGTGAATATCTTGGCAAATTTGATGCAAAAAGTGATGAAGGAATATTTTTGGGATATTCTTCAAATAGTCGTGCTTATAGAGTTTTTAACAAAAGAACCAGAGTAGTTCAAGAATCTGCAAATGTGATTGTACAAGACTATGAAGCTGAAAAGATGATTGAAGAAGATGATGATAGAGATGATGTCCAGCACACAAAGAAAAAAACAACAGTTGAAACTGAGGCAGATCAAACTGAAACAACAGAATCAGAACTGGTGCCAGAAATCACTGATAGACAACCCTCATCTAAAGTGAAGAAAAATCATCCTCAAGATGCAATTATTGGTAACTTGGAGGATCGTATTCAAACTCGAAACAAGCCTAGATTGAATTATAGAGAGATGGTTCAGTTTGCTTGTTACACATCAACACTTGAGCCAAAGAAAATAGATGAAGCTCTGAACGATGAATTTTGGATTGCTGCAATGCAAGAGGAGCTTGAACAATTTGAAAGGAATGAAGTATGGACATTGGTTCCACGATCAAATGATTTAAATGTCATTGGTACCAAGTGGATTTTCAGAAACAAAACAGATGAGATGGGAAACATAACTCGAAACAAAGCAAGACTGGTTGCTCAAGGTTACACTCAGGTGGAAGGAATTGATTTTGATGAGACATTTGCTCCTGTAGCAAGATTGGAATCTATAAGATTGCTAATTGCAGTTGCAACTGTAATGAGTTTTAAGTTGCAGCAGATGGATGTGAAGAGTGCTTTTCTGAATGGATATTTGAATGAGGAAGCTTATGTGGAACAACCAAAAGGGTTCATTAATCCTGAATTTCCAGATCATGTTTATAAGCTCAAGAAGGCTCTTTATGGCTTAAAACAAGCACCACGCGCATGGTATGAAAGATTGACTAAGTATCTCTTGTTGAAAGGATACAAAAGAGGTGGAGTTGACAAAACCTTGTTTATTAAAAGGTCTGGAAGAGAAATTATGATTGCACAAATCTATGTAGATGATATTGTTTTTGGATCAACATCAAACGAGCTTGTTGCTGAATTTGTTGATTTGATGCAAAAGGAGTTTGAAATGAGTATGGTTGGTGAACTGAACTTCTTCCTCGGTCTTCAGATTAAACAGTTGAAGGATGGAATTTTTGTGTCTCAAGCAAAGTATGCTACAAATTTGGTGAAGAAATTTGGGTTACAACTAAGTAAAACAGTTAGATCTCCCATGTCCAGAAATGAAAAGTTAACTAAAGATGAAAAGGGGAAGTCAGTAGATCAACATCAATACAGAAGCATGATTGGAGGTTTATTATATCTGACAGCAAGCAGACCGGATATTCAATTCAGTGTGGGAATTTGTGCAAGATATCAGTCAAACCCAAAGGAGTCTCATGTGAAAGCAGTAAAGAGAATATTGAGGTATGTAAATTCCACTCTCAATTATGGAATTTATTTTACTAAAGATACAAGTTCTGTTTTGGTAGGATACAGTGATGCAGATTGGGCAGGAAATGGTGATGATAGAAAAAGTACTTCTGGTGGAAGTTTCTTTCTGGGCAACAATTTGGTCTCATGGTTTAGCAAAAAACAGAGTTGTATCTCTCTGTCCACTGCTGAAGCAGAGTATATAGCTGCAGGAAGTTGTTGTACTCAACTTCTTTGGATGAAACAAATGTTGGAGGATTATGGTATTAAGCAGAAAGAATTGATCATGTATTGTGATAATCAAAGTGCTATCAACATCAGTAAGAATCCGGTTCAGCATTCTAGAACGAAGCACATTGACATTCGTCATCACTTTATTAGAGACTTGGTGGAACAGGGAGTTGTAACTGTGGAGTATGTTGAAACTGGGAAACAGTTAGCAGATATATTTACAAAGCCACTTGAACCAAACCGTTTTGAAGAATTGCGAAATTCTTTGGGCGTGTGTCAGATGTAGATTGAGAATTTTGCAAACCGTGTAAATAGTTGTATTAGTTGGTTGAATGAGTTTGATTTATTTGTTTTTGAATTTAAAAAAAAAAAAAAAAAAAAAGAAAGAGGGGTTATAACGGTTGGATTTTATTGGGAGGAAATCTTTCAATTAAGAGGTGCTAAAATTAAGGAGTCTGTTCGGTGTGTTTTGATTGAGCATTCACAATTGTTCTATCAATTGCATCTTGCAGTCAAAGTTCAGACTCTCTTTCTCTCTTATAGCAAGCATATTATCTCGGTTTTCTTTCTCTCTGAAAAACCCTAGTTGCTGTGTCTTTCTTCTACATCAATGGCGAAAACCAGAGGATCTTCAAAATCTCAATCTTCCGAAGTTCAAGCAAAGAAGAAATCCCCTGCAAAGTAAACAAGGACTTCTAAGAAACAACAGGAAGAAGTTGTCCCTCCTCAAGATGAAGAAGTTCTGGTATCAATTACTCAACCATCACAAGTTGAAGATACTGGGACTCACAAAGTTTCGAAGAAGGAGAAGGTTAGTCATGCCAAGAAGTCATCTTCTCTGTCCACTCCTTCGAAACCCTCAGGTTCCTCTTCGTCCACCACAAAGACGAAGAAAACCAAGAAGAAGAAGAGCCCTCTACCTACGATTGCGGAGTCCTTGGAAGATGCAACTGAAGCTGAGGCTGAACTTCATCATTCTGATGCGGAATCCCCTGCACATGATGACTCCAGTGACAAAGATTTCTCGGATGGTGGCAATGGTGAGTCTGAACCAGAATCTCCTGCATCTAATGTTCCAGGTATTTCTGAAACACTGCCTTCTGAACCGGTTGTTGAGTCTACTGTTGGTATTCAAGAGTCAGTTGCAACTGGAAAGAAAATTATTTCTGAGAGTGAAATTTCTAAAAGAAGAACAAAGGCTAGAGCAAATAGGGGTGATTTTAATCTGTATGCATCAGATGAAGACATTGTTGAAAAATCTGATAGTAAGAGAAAGTCAAAAGATAAGGGCAAAAGAAAAATCACTGAAACGATTCCGGTTGTGCCTGAGAAGAAGTCTAAAGTGTCTGGAAAGAAAGTAATTGAGAGGTTTCAAGATACTACAAAATCTGAAAGATGGTCAAAGTTCAAAACTCGTATGTTGTTGCTGGAGAAACTTATTGATAGGTCATCTTTTGAGAAATATGATATGATAGAATTCTTTCAGAATGCTCGGTTATTGACTGCTGGAGAATTTGCTACAAGATATATTACTTCTGTTGTTACAGAATTTTATGCAAATTTAGATAATACAATTTGTGATGAAGACAGTGAGTCCTATCACAAGGTATTTGTTCGTGGAAAGTTGATTGAGTTTTCGCCAAGAATAATTGCTGACAGGTTGAATTTGCCATTTTATCCATCTATTCAAGGCAGTGGTTTGCAATTGGTGGAGGATTTGGATATGGTGATCAAAGAAATTACTGGTGGGCAAGTTCAAACTTGGCCTGAAATGGGACTGGTGCAGTCAGCTTTACTTGTTGGGCAGTATTCTGTGTTTAATAAGTTTTCTCTCTTCAATTTGATGCCATCAGGGAATATTACTTGGGTTAAACCTGATCGAGCTAAGTTAGTTTATGCCTTGGGAAATGGTGTAAAGATTAATCTTGGTCAGCTTATCTTTGATAGCATACTAACTTATGCCAATCTGAAATCAGGTACTTCTTCTATGTGTTGTCCCTGTTTGATAACAGAAATTGTCTTGCAGAATGAAGTTGTTCTTGGTCAGGCTGATGTGGAGCTTTCAAATATTAAAAATGTGCATCGGATAACCAAGAGAAGTTTGCAAGGATCTAAGGCTGGTATTCTGGGTACTGCTCCTCCTCCTCTAACTGTTGATGATGATTCTGACAATGAGGATGTTGCTGCAGTTGATGTTCAAGGCAGGTCATCCACGAGTGATGCTTCTCTGGCAACTCAAGTGAACCATCTTGCTGCTGATTTTATTTCTTTTAAACAGGATATGAGTCAGAAGATGGACAAATTGTTTGAGCTTTTGTCGAAGAAATCTTGAAGTCTTGGCATTTGATTGTGACCAAAAAGGGGGAGTAGTTAGTTGAGACAATTTGTTTTAGTGTGGATGACTGTAACTGCATATTGAGTATATTGCGTATTCTGTATATAATTCTGCTTATCAGTTCTATCTGATGTGAACTGCTCTTGTGATTGATTGATGCTGAAATGTTGTTTTTCCAAAGATACAACTCAGGGGGAGTTTTAACTGGTGAGATGCTGTGCTTGATCTCAATGGTGTTTTTGTTCAAATAAAATGCCAAGGGGGAGATTGTTACGGAAAAATTAGGATTATTCCTAAATCTAAATTGGAAGATTGATGGCAATTTATTTTGAAGATAAAAAGATATGCTATATCTTTTTATGAGCTATCTTTGGAGATAAATCTTTATTGGTTAAAGATTAGGAAGTCTAGAAGGACAAGAATATTGGAAGATATTGGAAGATATTGAAGTATATCCTTGATTGATTCCTATTAGGAGAAGGACAAGAATATTGGAAGATATTGGAAGATATTGAAGTATATCCTTGATTGATTCCTATTAGGAGAAGGATTGTTTGGAAGAGACTTCTAACTCTATATAAAGAAGATGTTCGTGCAATTTATGATGAACCGAATGCAATAATAGAAGAAGGTGAATATTGAGAGAATCGGTTCAAAGGTTGTGAAGCAATAATCAGTTGCACAATGCTGAGAAATTGCTGAGCAATAGTTCGAGTTTATTCTATGTCTATGAGTGCTTATTGGTGATACTCGAACAAGTAGAAGATTATTCTTTGTATTGAACAAGTCCCTTAGTTGTTGAAGGGCATTTTCGAGTTGACTACTTAATCAAATTGTTGGATTAAGTAGTTTGTTGAATGGTGTGAAATCGAGGCTGTTTTATCAGCAATACTATAGTGAGGAGCTATAGTGATCGAGTGATTAGTTTGCAAGGAGTAGTCATAGGGAAAATTGTATTGAATCCCTTTGTACTTTTGAAGAGCAAACTAATCTGGGTGAGGGCCCCGCAGACGTAGACAAGAGGATTGTCGAACTGCGTTAACAAACGTTTTTGTGTGATTTACGTTTTGTTGAATTGTTTTTCAGGTTAAGTCCTAGTTATAACTTCCAACGAGTTATAACTGACTGTTTGTATACTCAGCGTTTCTTTCAAGTTTTAAAATCCTTCTTAAAGAACACTTTATGATTGCCTCATCGGGGTGCTACTTCACACCTTTCTTCTCCATTGAAGCATCTGCAGTTAGGAGCTCTAATTTGTTCTATACATAGTTCTTATTTAGGAATTTTATGTAATTTTTTGTGTAGTTTAAATATTTATAAGGGGGGCAGAAGAAAATGCAACTTCAATTATGATGATCTATAATATGTCTATCAAAAACCAATCTTGAAGCTTCATTCAAAACTATACACATTGTTTTCCGATCTAATCTGTGATATTTTTTCCATCTTTATCAGGTTGAAGATGTTATTTGAGTATTCTTTGGATGCCCAAGAATCATATCCTCTATACATTAGGTCCTCTGTGGACTGTGGGGGCCCGATCACTTGAAGCATTGAGAATTCTCTAGTCATTTTCAAAATTTGAACCTGATATATGAAAAATTGACTGCTGTCAAGCTGGCAATGGTACAAGAAAGGAACTGTAGGGTAACCTGAAGTAGTTTTTTGACTTCTGCAGTATTATTCCATTTCTTGGGGTTGGCAACCAGTCACATACTGTCCACATCAATAGCTCTAAATTTTCTTTATAATTGCACGGGGCATCTCAGTCTAATCATTAGAGATATGAGTTGTTAAAAGCCAAGTGGTCACAGAGCATTTTCTAATAAGATGAAGACAGTAGCTGCATGAAAACAAATAAAAACAAAGGTTTCTGGATTTTGGTCTCCTGCATACAATAATTATCTTGATTTGATATCAGCCCTTCTTTCTCTTGTTTACTTCTCTCTCTATGATATGAGCCAAATACCAATTGAACAACTGAATCAGGCTTAATATTGATTGTTCTACAAGATGCTCCAAAACTCAATCACTTCAGGGCTATTGTTTCAATGGTCCAAGTAGAAAAGGAACAATAGATTTCAAACTCTTCCATTACATAGCAAAACAAGACAGCAGTGGGAGGCATTAGTAAAGATACATTATTTCATTCTAGCATATTTTACTAATCCAGGAATGCCTAGTGCAATAAAAAAAAACTTATCGCTAGGGCATATTTCTTGGACAAAGGAACAACGGCACCTTAAGCAAAACAGACCCCGCACTTGGTCATTGGACTAAGCAATGCCAATTTAGCAGGGAATGAACAATAAATACTTTCTTCTTGGAACTAGAAAGGGTAGTGTAGTACTCAATCTCTCCCACTCCAAGACAAACTTTAAAAGGCGTTGTATTGGAGAACACCCTATAATATTACAAAGTTTCTGCCTCATTATCCTGATCTCAGGCAGATCCTATATCACCCTAGCTAAGTTATCTTCAAGTGACCATAGACCATTAATTTCTCCTACAGTTCCATCTCCACTACTCTGTCTACATAGTGGAGCTTGATTCCAAGTCTCAAATCCTGCATTGAAGAAACAAAAGAAATAGAAAAGATACATTCATTTGTCCCATCTGTTTCTCAAAATGGTTGTGAATTTCTTAGTGAATTTGTTTGGTCATAACCTTCATACAACATGTCATTTCCATAATATCCCATATAGCTTCCATAGACCGAATAGGGTGACATGCAGCCATACCGACTAAAATCATCAGAAGGTTCCCCCTCCTCTCGAAGATTTGAGTTTGAGGAACTTGGTGAGATTTCATATTGATCATTTGACTGCAACATTGAGTTTTGAAGTCCATACTCTGGATAGAAACCATGTGCTTGGGCATACTCCTGCATTGTTTCAGGCTATTTTAGGTTTTAGTTCGTGAAAAACAAATCCACAACTTATCAAGAAGAAAAATTCCAACTCGATTGATACCTTTGAAGAATCAAGAATCATATCAGGTGAGACAAAAAAGCTCGCAGGATTAGTTCCCATTGAAGAATATGGTGAAGGCTGATCACACTCTCCCACCATTGCTGTTGTCTGATATGGAGAAGTAATGGGCGTTGAATAATTACTCCCATTGCAAATATGACTTGGTTGAATTGGAAGATCATGAATAATGATCATTGGTTCATTTGAGACCGCAACTGAGGCCACATTTCCACTCTGAGAACAACCTCCAACTGGCTTAATTGCTACTTCTCCATGAACATCATTTGTCTTCTCCTCATTCTTCTTGATGACACGGCACAAGGCAAAAGGACCCTGCAGACAAAACAATAACATACTTTACCAATCTTGCACAACATGAAGGATCAAAGGCCTAGATACTACAGTGATGAGTTTGCATGCTACCTGAAAAACTGGGATGCCTTGAGAGACATCATCACAGAGACGATATTCATGCATGACCCAATCTGTTCTATCCCCAAGTGGAGCTCTTCCACGGTAGAACACAAGAGTCTTGCGAAAACCAATCACTGCAGATTGACAGACTACTTTCCGGTCCTTCCCTGTGGCTTTCCAGTATCCAGATTTAGTAGCTCGATTAGTCCGGGAACCATTCGGGTACTTTTTGTCTCGAGGACAGAAAAAGAACCATTCCTTGTCCCGCTTTGGCAAGAATGACTTTTCTGCATTTCATAGTATGTTTTGAGGATTCAAATTTCCAATGCAAATAACATTTTTGTGTGTGTGAAAACAATTTGGATTAGAAGAGTGAAAAGTCAGATGTCCCACAATGCACAACATTTTGTAACCAGTGTGATTGGCACTTTTCATAAGCAGAATAAAGAAGAAAAAGAACAAATCACACATGAGGAATAAAGCATCGCTTTCCCAAATATTACAAATCCCATAAGATTTGGAATGAAGTTGAAGTTTCTTTTTTCTTTTTTTTTTTGAAATTTCATATTGGAGTTAATAATTTCTTAATGTCTGTTAGAGCAGCTATGGCCAAGACAGGGATATCTGTAACCCAAATTTGCAGAAATTCTTGATTGTTTTTAAAAGCCAAGATTATTGTTCCTGCAGTTTCTGCAAACTGATAAATTTTTGGTTTTTGGGGCAGGAGTAGAATTTATGTCTGCAAAAAAGATGAACAATAAAATACCTGGGAGTTCCCATGGATCAAATTTGTACAAGTCAATTTCGGGGATTACTTCAAGCTCAATTTCAAGTCCATCGGTTTTTCTCTTAAGATAGTATCCAACCAGTTCCTCATCAGTTGGGTGAAAACGAAATCCTGGAGGCAGTGATGCACCTCCCATTTTCTGTTATGCAAACTACACAAGCTTCAAAATTTTCAAAATTTTATCAAGAAAAGTCTTCTATAGATATCTTGGGCAACAATGTGTATGGTACTTGTGGCTAAGTGTCAATAGCGTACCTATTGAAAATCTGAAAGATCCAAAAGTAAAAGCTTTTATCTAAATCAAATTTCTTGCCAAGAATTTCAAAGAACTTCCATAAAATGCACCCATTAAGGAACAGAATCATTTTCCTCTGGAGAAATTCTATAGTCTAGCTCTGAAACACAAATCCCCCTCCCTACCCTTTTTGAAATATTAATCCAAACAACAAAAACAAAAACAAAAAAAATTAGAAAATTTTGAACAATTCAGGAAGTTATATTGCCCAAAATCTACAAAATATTGTAGAAAACAGAGGAAGAACTTGAAATAGAATCTGGGTTTTGTTTTTGCAAATGATGGTCCTACTTCAAGAAATTATGACCAGAAATTGAATCTTAACTAGAGAACTAGTAGTGGTTTATCTGAAGAAGAAAGAGAAGCTGTGTAGAGTAAACTGAGGAGGGTAGGATAGATTATTTATAGGGTATGAAGAAGGCAACAATCCTAAATAAAAACACCGAAAGGTTTCCCTGTTTGTCTGAAGCTAACACAAATTCCACAAGAATGGCCCCACATAAACCAAAACTCAGTTCACACTTAACAAAGATGGCTAAAAACAGTTAATTCCCGCCAAAGTAAATATTGACAGTTAGATGCTGAAGCCAGAGACATGAAACTCTTGCTTAATGGAAAATAATCTCTCTTGCAATATATTTTATGTTTTCTTGATAATCAGTAACGGTACTAATTAATCATTCCACCTCAATTTAATACGTTTATTATATATATATATATATATATATTTAAAATTATTTGTCATTTCCTTTATTAAAAGTATGATAATTTATTAATTGATAAAAATATCTCTATTTTAAATAAGTTAATTTGTATTTAAAAAATATATTAAATTTACGAATGATAAATAATAAAGATATTTTAAAAATAATTTATAAAAAATATATATTTAATAATATTAATTATATTTTTTATTTGATATAAAAAATTAAATAAAAGTATTAATTTTAGAAAGAGGCTGTAATAATTTACATTATCTAACAGCCTCAGCCTCTGTTAGTATTATTTTTGGGCCGGAGAGGTTTCTCTACTTTTATTCCCAAGGAAATTTTGGAATGTTTGTTTTTTTTTTTTTTTTTGTTTGGAAACTATTTTGAAATCATTTTAGTAAATGGTTTTTTGGGTCAATTACTTTTTAATCTTTCCAATCTTGAAGCACCTTGGTTTTTCCACATCATCATGAGTCAGACAAAAAACTTTAGCATAGTTTATTGTAGTGATTGTGTCATGTAAGGGCCCAGTGTTCAAAAAGAGGAAGTCTTGAAAGTGTTCAGGGAGCTTATTGACAATTTTTTTGGGGATGACCAAAAGACAACTTGGTCTGGTTAACTTGTAATTGAATTCACATTTTAATTGATAAAGTTTCTAGTTATTAAAGGCCAATGGAAACGCTTTTTATCAAAAAATAAAAAAATAAAAAATAAAGGGCAATGGAATGTTTGGGACCAACCTAATAATACATAAAAAGGGTTTTTTATTCCAAACTAAACTAGTGAATAGAAGTGATGGAAGTACATGCTTTTTAACATTTATGTAACAAAAGGGTAAAAAGGGGAAAAATATACTATCAAAGAATTACTGTTACTCATAAATATTATATAGAGGTGTGAGTATATATATATATATATATATATATATATATATGACCACAGTGAAATCACTAATTAAAGAAATGTGTGATGGTTTCTTAACCATACAAGAGCTCATCTCTAAGTCCTGGCTAACAAGCAAAGTCTAGTGAGATCAGCTTGACATTCTAAGGAATTGGAAGCTAAAAGAGCCAAGTGTCAAAAAATATGGAGGAGATCATTGAGAGACAACTGGAAATCATTACTTCTATATGGAGATATACATTCAACAGCTGCTTTTTTATATATATGAGGAAGAAAAAAGGTGAAAAGAGACTGCTAAAAAGAAAAGAACCATACCCTAAGGCTTTAACACAGTGTGTGGTGTTACCGTTGCAATCCATGAAATGGACTTCCAACAATTTGCATCGTTCTTCTTTCACAAATGAACAGCAATCAATCTTTTTGTTTCATTTGTCCTTGTCTGAATTTGTTGCATACTAGAAATTTGCCCTCAGTCTCACGGATCTAAAAACCCATGTGTTAAAAACTAATAGGTGCGGTGAATATATTAATTATATTTATCATACTCAGACAAGTTTAAATTCAATCTCGAAATATGACCTAAATAACCCATGTTAATCTATTTTATTTTTCTAGACATGCATTGTACAAGGAAGTTTTATGTCATCCAATCGCTCTTACCCATGATCTTTGGTTCGAAATTGAGCAGACAAAGCAGTTTTCAATGTCACTAATCAAATGAAAAAATATACAAACAACCCACTACCTATTCACACATCTTTATGAGGAGAGCATACACGAATGCGGTTTGAACTCTTCCAAATCTAACATAATTTCGAATCAAATCTTTCAGCCCACAATTGTTGTAGCAAGTTCTACCAACAGAAGCATAAAAATATGTATACTTCAACGTCAAAATTTCCAAAAGAATATTCCAGTAATCTAGGTTTTGCCATATTACTAACCCAACTTGAATTGTTACCAGGACAGCTAATCACATTTATCTTCAAATTATTAGACATATGAATGACAAAAAAAAAGAAGTAAACTTATCCTGTTTATTTGCATCTTTCAAAGCAGCCATTTATCTTTCTAACTTTATACCATTAGTTGCAGCAAAACTTGTTAGGATGACCAGGAAAGGCCATACTATTTGACAAGCTAAGAATATTTTTGTCATCTACCTTTTCTACCGTCACTATGTCGAAGGGATGATACATTGATTATCATAGAATTCCACCTAGTGGTAGATTTAGGTTTTGCAAAGAGATTTGATTATTGTAAAGTTGCAAATGCTAGATTTGGTTAAAAGACTGCACTAGTCAAGTTCATGTTTCCCTTTTTTTTTGTTTTCGTTGGAAGAATGTTACACCTTTAAGTTATCCTTCCGAGATAATATAATTGAGTGAGATCATTATGTCTCATTAATATGATTACAGTAATACTCACAACCAATTAATTGGTTTTCATCCTTAATTATCATGCCAAAATCTCTATCCAAAAATATATTTTAAAAAAATTACCATGCCAAAATGAATATATTTAAGCAATTATTTATCCCTATCAACTTTCGAAGTAGAATGATGTATTCATATTCCCCTCTTCCTCCCTTCACTTTAACGCCCTAGTATCTGAAAACCTAATCTATTAGTCAAGGATGTAGGATTTTAAAAATGAGACTCCATCGTCCATAGTATAACTCTTCCTTGATAATCACCCATCCATCTAATACCAATTGTCATATTCCAAGCTCAAAGACCCAAAACGCTATATAGGTATAGGTCCAGCAACACTTGTGAATTGTTATCGACAACCACCTTGTTATTTTTCTTTATGATTTTTTTAATGATGTGGCAACCGACAGCTGCTATCTTATGATAACATTGTGCAATATGTTATAAATTATCTTATGATACATCTTGTACAATATATTACAAACTACACAAAGCAGGTAAGTAATTCTAAACAAGCGCATCACTCATTTGTTAATTTGACTAAATCAAGACTCGGATCTTTATGTATTTGATAAGTATTATAAATTGAAAACAAATATTCAAATTTATTCTTTATTTATATCTCCCTGCAACATTGAGATGGGGTATCAAACGTGAATCATCTTGCAAAACCGTACAATATTCGCAAAAAAATTGATATCTTAGTGCAAGTCTTTCAACACAAAAGACGAATGACGTAAGGATAAATTATCCAAATTTTTTGAAAGGCAATATCTTATCAAGATTGCATGTCATGTCTTAATGTTACTTCATCGCTGATTCAATTTAATGAGCTAATCACAAATAATTATTGCAAATTAATCACAAATAATTATTGCAAAATTATTGAGGTTGAAGAAATTTCAGAAAACTTGAACAAACTACAGTGAGATTAAAAGTGTGAAGATGTTAATCAGCAGACAAAAGCCAAAAAGGCAAAAGCTTCAGTTGCCCTTTCATTAAAAGAACAGATTTGTAATTGCCTTGGTAGGAGTCCAAGAAACAGGAATGAGGGGAAATTTTTTTTTAAAAAGAGGAACAACTATTAAAATTCTTGTTACAAGCAATTTCCCTTTTGTCGAAGTATTATTACTAATTATTATTCTGAGCAATTTGAAACCTATATTAAACACATTGACCTAATAATAAAAAAAAGAAAAAGAAAAGAAAAAATACCAGACAAAAAGCCAATTAGGCTAAAATATACTACTCCCTTCTACCTATGCTAGAAGAAATTGAACACAATTAATCATGGATTTTAGTTTCTAAAATACTCTCATTTATTTTGTCAATTTTTTTCTTGAAACTAATATTCTAATACTCTTTACGAAGTTATGTTTCTTCAAAAAGATATCTTGAAACAATATTGAAAATAATGAATAAAATATCACTAAACAAAGAAAAATATCTTATATTTAGGAATAAATGTAAATACAAAATAAAGCTATTTTAGTGGAAATATTTGAAGCGGTTTGAATGTAAAAACAAAAAATCAGTGAAAGGGGCATACTACTGCTGGCTGTCTCTGCTGAAATGCCACTAGCTCAATGATAAATGTGAACTTTTGAGATTACTGATTAGCAGCATTCTCCTGTCACTACATGGAATCTCTACAACTTTAATCCTAAATAGATACATAAGCGAGCGGAGAACTTATAGTAGAGCTATAATTTTATTTTATTTTATTTTTTTGTTGAAGAGAACGTAGGATATGCGAAGAAATCTAACTAGTATTCTTACTGGGCAAAATAAAGTAAAGAAAATCATCCATAAACAATTCGATCTCATGTTTTTTTTCCCTAGATATAGTTTTTAAAAATTTTTGTTTTTTAAAAGAGAAGTTCTAGATCTAGTCCATATCTCAAATTATAAATGACAATCCATTTCAAATTCCAACCCGCACCACCAACCCCCCAAAAAAAAGAAAAAATCCCCCTTTTTCCTTTTTCTCTGAAGTACAGAAAGAACATAAAGATTTATTTTGCTTTTGACTTACAAACCGAAGAACTCTGATAAATTTTTGACGCGGTAATTACCTGTCCTGGAGTTATTACTTTTCAAAAAAGTACAGTATGTATAGGTAGATTCTCTTTTGAGTCAGGATTAAAGGTATGCTCAGACGGCAGACCATGGAGTTGAAATCATCAAGAAAACGTTACACAGGCATAAATCAATCAAACCCTTGAAGAAAACGTTAAAATAGGATTAATCAATCAAACGTTATCAAACAAACCAAAACTAGCTGCTAACGTTGAAGTTGCAAAACAAACCAAAACTCGCAGACATCTTGCCGTCCATTTCATTCTTAAGGTCAACTACAATAAGCATGTATCACAACAAACCTACGTGAATACAAAGAAATCTCTTACGCATGCGGCCCTAGGTGAAATATTGTATTTATGAAAAATGCACTTAGCTGCTATAGCTAGTAGTCATACACGAATCCCCGTTTTCACTTCATGTCTGAAACAATTTTCGAAAACTTGGGAGAATTTTTTGAGGGGCAATTTTTAAGTCAAAGATTTGATGAGCCTGGTTTAAAAGACAAGAAATTTGAAAAACATACCTAACTACGACTGTCTTTTTTTATAAAACATTTCATACACGTCAATGAAGTTTTTTATTTTTTACATTATCTTTATTTATTTGTCTTAAGATTAAAAAAGATAGAAGGGTTAATTTGTGAGAAAAGAAAGAATTTATATTGGAAATAAAAAGAGAGAGAGAAGAAAAAGATGAAGAGAAAATAAAATTTTCTTATTAGAAATTAAAAGAAGAGAAGATATAATGCTAAATGAAGAAAAATATCAACGGAGAAAAGATTTTTTATGCTATTCCATGCACTTTTCAATATACATAAGAAGTACATATATAACACTCTCGATTACTAAATTATCTTCCTAACTCTAATTATCTTCCTACTCTTATAAATTTCCATTCTTTTGTAAAAACTTAGTTTCATACTACCATCAAGTGTATTAGATCAGATAAATTTCCATTCTTTTGTAAAAACTTAGTTTCATACTACAATCAAGTGTATTAGATCAGATAATGGATCTGAGTTTAGCATGCCTAATTTCTATCTTTCTCAAGGTATTATTTATCAAACAGGTTATGTGTATACCCCTCAACAAAATGGAATTATTGAAAGGAAACACCAACATATTCTTAATGTGGCAAGAGCTCTCCTTTTTCAATATTTTTTTATAAATCTTATTTCCCATATCATTCATCTATTCAATCTAAATCTGTTTATGCAGGATTTCATTCTCATTTTTCTCATCCTTCATTTTTTTATCCAATTCATTTCAATGCTGATTCCAATACATCATCTTTTTCACATTAACATATTTTTGAATCTACAATTCCTACTGAACCTATTTCTAATTCTTCTAATGTTCTTTCTCCTGATCCTATTCCATCCGTTGAACCTATTAGAATATCTACAAGAATTCATCATCCACCTTCTCATTTATCTGACTTTATTTGTCCTACACTTCATAATACTCATGATAATAATTCTCCTCATCATCTACATAATATACTTAAATATGACAAATTGCTCCCTAAGCATCAATCTTTTGTTTTTAGTTTAAATTATGTTGTAGAACCTCAAACTTATGCAGAGGCTATTACTAGTCCTAAATGGTGTGTTGCAATGGAACAAGAATTGCTAGCCTTGGAGTTACATGATACATGAGATGTGGTCTCTTTGCCAACAGGTAAAGTTCTCATTTGCTATAAATGGGTATATATATAAGCTAAAATATCATGCAGATGGTACCCTAGGGGGGGATTGATTATCTTGAGGCTTTTTCTCCTGTTGCAAAGGCTGGAACTATACGAGTCTTACTTGCAGTAGCTACTTCTTTAAACTGGTTTTTTCATCAATTAGACATAAGCAATGCCTTCTTGCATGATTCACAAATACCAAACAATATTGAAACTTTGAAATATCAAATCATAAATTTGAAACTTCGAAAGAGGAAAAGCAATGAATTGCAGTAGAAAATTGCAATTTGAGGATCAGGGAAACAACAAAAAGATCAATGAAGAAACAAAGAAGAAATGTTTGTGAAAATCTCAGATTAAGCTCTGATACCATAACAATTTTATCAATTGAGGAAGAAAAATTAGGAACAAACTTAGAGAGAGGAAAAGTGCAAAAAAAGATCCTACATATTTTTCATTCAACTTAAAAAAGTACAAAGAATAAAACTAAGCTTATATACAAGTTGACATATGCATGTAAAATAAGCTTAGCCTATGCTGAGTTGGAATAAACTATACATGACTAACTTAATAAACATGACAAAATAAAACTAAATTTATTTTCTGTTTTGACTTGTGTTGTCAGTCTTCTTACTCGAGCTTGCTTGATCATAATCTTCAATAAGTTCAATCATTTGTCGATATTGGGAATGACTCATCGATAAAACCTATTTTATTTTGGCAAATAGGACATTTGTCATGTCGTTTGCCCATTCTGCATAGTTTGCCTCTTTGAGAACTTCCTCGACATTGGACTGACTAGGATGATCAGAAGCATAAATGTAAATGGGTAAAGAAATATCAATGCTATTGCTGCGAATTTTTTGCTAAACTTCATGTTCAGATGTTTGTGAACCAGAAGTAGACATATTCTGTAATTGTGTGGATTAACAAACTAAATTTCTAACATTGCTCTGATACCATGAAGAAAAATATCAATGGAGAAAAGATTTCTTATGTTATTCCACACGCTTTTCAATATACATAAGAAGTACATATTGTTAGAATTATCGCCTTTAGAGACTTAATGTGATACACATTATTTGATTAATTCAATTATTAAAAATATATAATTAGATATTTGATCAAATCCTAAATTGATTCTAGAATATTTCAATTAAAGATTTGGTTGAATTCCTAATTGGTAATTCCTAAATATCTAAATATCTCCTAAATCCTAAGTTTTGTGAGTTAGTCAATTCCTAAATATCTTCCTATTAGGTAATCAAATCTTAATTGGTTTTGCAATCCAATTAGATGTCTAATTTCCTTGATGAAAGGAAATCTTATTTCGTACGAATTTAGTAATTGCTTTTGAGGGCCCCTAACCTACCTATATATATGTGTGTGTGTGTGTGTGTGTGTGTGCATGCACCTATGACGACCATCAGTCAAGCACCTTTGAGTAGGCATAGGCCAGAAGTTCTCTCAAATTAATTTTTTTTTTGTTTATTAAATTGGGAAATCTTTGGTGACTAGATCAAAAGCCGAAACAAATAGATAATTATTGTACTTGATCAATTATGGCTGAAGGTATGATCTTCTAATTTAGTTTTTCACTGCATAATATGTTATAAGTTTTATAACATGCAGTATCAGAGCCAACCTTTAATTGACTTGATTCAATAATTTTGTGCAACTCATTATGCCTTAATCTTATTCTAATGCTTATGCGAATTGCAAATTTTGTTTTTCCTTATATTGATAGTATGACTATGAATACAAGGCTTGAATTTCTAAAATATTTGTTTATTTAAATTATGGTTGAAATCTTTTATATGTAAGGAAAATGGATCTACTTTTCCTTATGCTAATTTTATTGGAAATTGTGAGTATATAGGTGCAATTCATGCATGTTTATTGTTATTTTTATATGAATCTATGCATGTGACTTACGAAATTTTTCCGAACATAAGTTTCGTATCAACTATGCATATTTGTGTGGCTGCTAATTGCTATATGGATATTATATATGAATATATGTATATGAATCTCTACTTACCAATTTGTACAGAACATATGGTTTGGTTTATTCATATTATATTATCTTATCTCATTCATTATAAAGTTTTCTGATAATATTAAGTTAATTATCAAAATATATTTTAAGGCAATTTGATTTTATCTTTTATCCTGAATTTTTAAATAGTCAATATTTTGTTTAATTGACTAATTTGATTTAAATGAATAAATTTCATTTTTATTTTTTTATACATCATGTACTTAGGAATAGCCACAACATCTTAAATATATGACATGTAAAATAAAGTTTTAATCACATTAAGTTAAGTAATTAATTTTAATGACATTTATTTAGATATGATTATCTCATTAAAATAATAACCTAGCCCCACAGGGAGGTAATTATTTTGATGAGATTAATTGGATTAGATAAAGATAGTAAACCTTTATTTGAAAAAAATTTCCTATGCCCACAGGTATGGATTAATTCTTGTTATTTGGTTTACTAGTCTTATAAAGATAAAAGTAAATTATATGCATGAGTTGCAACCTCTACCCATAGGAAGCTTAGAATTTACTTTTACGGTCATATGTTTCATAGATTGATTTTGTTTATCTATATTTTTGAAGCTTTTACGGTCATATGTTTCATAGATTGATTTTGTTTATCTATATTTTTGAAGCTTTTCCTATTGCATTCTTTAATGAACATGCTCGCATTCCAATTCTATATGGTGAAAACTATTCGGATTAGAAGGATAAGGTTCTTCTAACTTTAAGGTGTTCTAATTTAGACCTTACGCTCCATATGGATGAACCACATGTTCTTACGGAATCAAGTACGCAACAGGATAGGGCTACTTATGAGCGGTGATCTAATCGCTTAAGCTTAATGCTTATTAAAGCTCATATTAGCCAAAGCATTAGGAGATCTATCCCTAATTGCATTAATGTCAAAACTTACATGAAAGAAATTGATGAAATAAGAGTAAATCTGTGTGTGAGCACATTATGGAGATAAGAGATATTGTTGCTAAATTCAAATCCCTTGAAGTTGAGATATCTGAGTTATTCATTGTGCATTTTATTCTCAGCTCTCTTCCTATGGAATATGTTCCATTCAAAATATCCTACAACACACATAAGGATAAATAGTCTATTAATGAGCTCTTGACTATGTATGTTGAAAAAAAATGGAGGTTGAAACATAAGACACCTGAAAGTATTAATTTTGTGACTCATGATAAGAAAAATTCAAAGAATGGCAAACATATTCCTATAAAGAATAAAGACTTTAAAAAGATTTGTTTTCTGCATGAAAAAGGGATATTGGAAAAAAAATTGCTTAAAATACAAAAAGTGGCATGAAAAGAAAGGTAATCTCATTTTTGTGTGTTATGAATCTGATTTTATTGAAGTTTCTGATAATACTTGGTGGATTGATTTTAGTTCTACAATTCATATTGTCAAAACAATGCAGGACTTTCTAACTCTAAGAAAGTTGATGATTTTAGTTCTACAATTCATGTTGTCAAAACAATGTAGGACTTTCTAACTCTAAGAAAGTCGATGGGAAGTAAACAAGACATCTATTCTGGCAACAAAATGCGTTCATATGTTGAAGGCGTGGAAACTTATAAGCTTATTTTAAATAATGATTTTCAATTAGATCTTGAAAACATTTTTTATGTTCTATCATTTTCTACAAATTTAGTTTCTGTTTCAAAATTATGAACTATTGGATATTGTTTTAATTTTAGCAATTCTATTGCTAAACTTTTGAAAAATAATAAAGTTGTTAGTTTTGGAATTTTTTATGGAAATTTATTTAAATTCAAGTTAGACCTCACATTTGAATACAATGTCTTGACTTCACATGATGATAAAATTGGCACTAAACGTTGTATTATCAATGAGAACTCATCAAGTCTTTAACACAAAAAAATGGGTCATATCTCAATTGAAAACATTAATAGGTTAGTTAATGATGGAGTTTTATCAACTTTTGATTTTTTCTGACTCTGGAACTTGTATAGACTGCATTAAAGGAAAGCATACTAACAAATCTATTAAAGGCGTCAAAAGAAATTCTCAATTACTTGAGATCATACACACAGATATTTGTGGACCGTTTTCTACCTCTTGCTTGAATGGTGAGAGATATTTTATCTCATTCATTGATGACTATTCAAGATATATGTATCTCTATTTTTTGTTTGAAATATCAAAAACACTTGATGCTTTTAAAGTCTTCAAAATAAAAGTAGATAAACAAAAGGGAATTCAGATAAAAATCTTAAGATTTTATAAGAGTGGAGAATATTATGAAAGGTACACAGACAAGGGACAAGCTAAAGGTTTATTTGCTGAGGTCCTTAAAAGTGATAGTATTATTGTCCAATATACTATGTCTGGAACACCACAACAAAATGGTATGGAAAAAAAAGAAACTATACTTTAATGGACATGGTAAAAAATATGATTAGCATATCAAACTTACCTCTCTCCTTATGGAGTGAAGCCTTAAAAGCTTCTGTGTATATTTTAAATAGAGTTTCATCTAAGGTTGTCCCTAAGATGTCTTTTGAATTATAGAATGGTTGGAAACCTAGTTTAAAACATTTACACATTTGGGGATGCCCAACTGAAGTGAAGATTTACAATCCACAACTAAGGAAGTTGGATGAATGTACAATAAGCAGTTATTCTATAGGCTATGCAATTAACTCCAAATGATACAAATTTTATTGTCCTTCTCATACTCCTAAGATTGTTGAGGCTAGAAATGCTAAGTTTCTTGAGGATCATGAAGTGGAAGTGACTTGACTCAAAATGTGGAACTTGAAGAAGTAAGGGAATTTCTCGTAATACCGTTGCATAGAGATAATTTTCAAAAACCTAAGAGGGAGGGTGAATTAGATTTTATCCAATTTTTCATTTTTAATCTAATTCAATAAAACACCTCTTTGACAACAAATATCAAACACTTGGTGTGCTTGTTTTGTGAGTAAAAATGTGTTCAAATAAAATTCAGAAAGTAGAGCAATAAACACAATGATTTATAGTGGTTCGGTTTATCCAACAAAACCTAATCTACTACCTTGAGTTACCTACTCAAGGATTTTACCAAATCCCTTCACTAATCAAATAAATGAGATTACAAAAAAAGGCTCACCCAATTAACCTTAGGATTTTACCAATAAACTCTCATCAATATTTGTCATTAATCAAATTAAGACATTAAAAACTTTAAGACTTTCAATCTCCTCCTTTCTGATGATGACAAATATTGATGCAATATGATGGATATAACAATTTAGTGCAAGGATTCAAAGTAAGGAAGAATTTATATAATATGTAATGAAGCATTTTTAAAAACAAATACGCTCCCCCTTACAATATGCTAGGTATTTGTAAGATATCACATATAGTATGTAACCATTTAGTTTGATTATATCAAGAAATATATTGAATGAAACAATTTTGAACAAATATTGGATCTCAAAATGAAAAGGTTCATTGTAAGTATATGAGATCACTTCCTAACTTATATAGGCTCAAAGGAGCCTATTTTTCCACTAACTTCCGTATCCTCCTTCCTTCCAGTTTTAAGAACATATAGATAGACTATAAAAACATTTATAAAGCTCTCCCTAGTTTAATATACAACTCTCCCTTATCAGCTAATTGATCATCCGTAGGAACAAAATCAAGTGATATTTCACTTTTTAAAACATGGTCATGTAAGAAATGATGTTTAATATCTATCTACTTAGTTTTTGCATGTTGTATAGGATTCTTTGTCAGATTAATGGCACTAGTGTTATCACAATTGATAGTGATACAATCAAAATTCAAGTCATAATCTTTCAAAGTAGTTTTCATCCATAAAACTTGTACAGAACAACTACCGGTAGAAATGTATTCAGCTTCAGTAGTAGAAAGTGATACACAAGTTTGTTTCTTGCTAAACTAAGGAATAACCAAGAAATTGACAATGACCACTAGCACTCTTACGTTCTACTCGACATCCCGAATAATCTGCATCAATATATGCTATTAACTTAAATAACACAGATTTAGAATACTATAAGCCAAAATCTATAGTCCCTTTTCAAGTATCTAAGAATACGTTTGACAGCAAATAAATGGGATTCTCTAGGAGATGATTGAAATCTAGCGCATAAACAAACAAATAACATAATATCAGGTCTACTAGCAGTTAAATATAAAAGACTGCCAATCATACCTCTATATGTAATTTGATCAACAATCTTACCATTTTCATCTTTGTCCAATTTAATAGACATGGTCATAGGAGTATCAATCTCCTTTGAATTAGGCATTCCAAATCTTTTCAGTAGTTCTTTTGTGTACTTGGCTTGGTTAATGAATGTACCTTCTTTTGCTTGCTTAATTTGTAACCCAAAGAAGAATGTCAACTCATCCATCATGCTCATTTCAAATTCATCCTGCATTGTCTTAGAGAAATCTTTGCACATATTTTCATTAGTAGCTCCAAATATGATATCATCAACATATATTTGAACAATCAAAATATCATGTGCTTTGTTTTTAATAAAAAGTGTAGTATCTACTATTCCTCTAGAAAAACCTTTTTCAATGAGAAAATTGCTAAGTCTTTCATACCATGCTCTTGGTGCTTACTTTAAACCATATAAAGCTTTAGAAAGCTTGTACACATGATTTGCATAAGATTCATGACTAAAACCAGGAAGTTGTTCAACATACATTTCCTCTTGGATGAAACCATTTAAAAAGGCATTTTTAACATCCACTTGAAATAGTTTAAAATCTTTAAAAGAAGCAAATGTAAGTAGTATTCTAATGGACTCTAATTTAGCAATTGGAGCAAAGGTCTCATCATAATCAAGGTTTTTTTCCTAATTATATCCTTGAGCAACAAGTCTAGCCTTATTTCTAGTCACAATACCATGTTCATCAAGTTTGTTTCTAAAAACCCATTTTGTACCAATAATAGTGTGATTAGAAGGTCTAGGTACAAGCTCCCAAACTTTACTCCTTTCAAATTGATTTAATTCATCTTGCATGGCAATAATCCAAAAATCATCACTAAGAGCTTCATCAATATTCCTAGGTTCTATATGAGACAATAATGCAAAATTATCAACAAAGTTTATAAAGTGTTTTTTTGTTCTTACCCCTTCATTTGGATCACCAATTATTTGATCATTCGGATGGTTATGAACAAATTTCCATTCCTTTGGAAGATCAAACTTTGTTTATTCTTCAAGTGAAGTAGATTCTTGATTGTCAAAGACTTCTTCATTCTCATCCTTAGATATTGAATGATCTTCATTTGATTGAACAACATCTTTATTCATTGACTCCATAGGTAGTTCTTGAATATCACCTTCATTCTCATCTATTGGCAAATAGATGTTAAATTCATCAAAAACAGCATGAATGACTTCTTCAATGATCATAGTTCTCTTATTATACACAGGATAAGCTTTTCTTATTGAAGAATAGCTAAGAAATATACCTTCATCGGATTTCTTATCAAACTTACCAAGATTGTCTTTGACATTTAAAATAAAGCATTTACAACCAAAAACCTTGAAGTAAGAAATAGAATGAGTTTTGTCAAGCATAAGTTAATAAGGGGTTTTCTTCACAAAAAGTCTAAGAAGCACTCTATTCACAATATAGCAAGAAGTATTTACAACTTCAGCCCAAAAATACTTTGGCAAATTATTTTCACATAACATGGAACGAGCCATTTCCTGTAAACTACGATTTTTCCTCTCAACAACACCATTTTGTTGAGAAGTTTTTGCAACAGAAAAATGGTGAGAAATCTCATTCTCATCGCATAATTTAGTGAAGCTACTATTGCAAAATTCTCTACCATTGTCACTTCTAATTGAGATAAGTTTGCATCCGATGGTGTTTTGTACTTGTTTAAAAAGCTTGACAAAAGTTCCAAAAGCTTCATCTTTGCTCAACAAGAATAATACCCAAGTAAATCTAGAAAATTCATCAACTATCACATATGCATATAATTTGCCACCAAGACTCATTGTTCTCATAGGACCAAATAAATCTATATGTACAAGTTCAAGATGTTTTGAAGTAGAAACTATTTTCTTTGCTTTAAAGGAACTCCTAATTTGTTTACCATATTGACATGCATTACAAATAAGATCTTTTTCAAAATGAATGGCAGGCAATCTTCTAACATATTCGTGTTTTGATAGGTTATACAAAGTATCCATGCTAACGTGTCCTAATCTACGATGTCAAAGATATGCATTATCATCTTTCAAAGCAAAACATTTAACATCTTGTTCAACTAAATCATCAAAGTAAATATCATACATATTTCCACTTCTATTTCCAAAAAAAATAATTTTGTTAGAGCAATCATCAAGAATTAAGCATGAATCTTTCTTGAAAATAACATTATAGTCATTATCGCATAATTGACTAATACTAAGCAAATTATATTTGAGATTATCAATAAGAATAACGTTTTTAATAAAAGGAGAGGTACTTTTACCAACATTGCCAATGATTTTCCCTTTATTTTTGTTACCAAAAGTCACAAACCCTTCATCCTTTTGTTTAACATCATTAAGTATGGATGCATTTCCAGTCATGTGTCTTGAGCATCCATTATCAAGAAACCATTTGTTCTCATTTGTTTTCAATTGAAGACAAACCTACACCAAAGATAATAATAAGCCTTTTTGGTACCCAAATTCTCTTGGGTCCATTGAGGTTAGTTCTTTTAACTACCCATGTGTTTTTAGTACCATTCTCAATCTTTTTCTTCACATAACATCTAGTCACCTTATGACCATTTTTACCACAATAGGTACAACATATTTTTGAAGAAGTTGAGACATGTAAATGATATGCATGAAATACTCTCTTATGTGCATGTGACATATTTTCATGTGAGTGTGATAAGCTCTTATGTGTGTGAGAGGCATCATTATAGTTATCATCAAAACTAAGACCTCTCTTATCATGAGTGAGTCTTTGTATACCAAGTAATTTGTTCAAATTGTCCCCACCACATGTAAGTTTTTGCAAACTAGCACTTAAATCATTCATTCTAACTTTCATGGCATCATAATCACTCATCATATCACCCAACCTCTTGTTTCTAGTAACAAGATCAACATTAGCATTTTCAAGAAATTTCACCTTATCATTTAAACCAAGAATATTCTCATCAAGACAAATTTTTGTGGAAATCAACATGGCATTTTCATTTATGAGTCTAGTATTTTCCAAAGATAGCTTATCTACTTGACATTTCAAGACTTTATTTTTCTTGACAATCTTTTTCATTTCTTGATATAGGTTGGAAATAAATTCATCTTTATCAAATATATCAAATACATCATTATCACCTTCACTATCAACTAAAGTAGAAGTTTTTGATATATTTACCTCATCTTTAATAGCCATGAAACAAACATTTGCATGTTCAGTTTTTTATTCATCTTCACTCTCTTCTTGATCCGAAGTGCAAGCAAGTCCTTTCTTGTTTTTGGACTTGTACTTCTTTTCTTTCTCTCTTAATTTTGGGCAATCTACCTTGAAGTGATTTGGACTTCCGCATTCATAGCATTGCTTTGAGTTCGTATTTGTGTATGTGGATGGCTTCTTTTTGAATTTGTTGAAGTGTCCATTTTTTAACATTTTCTTGAAGTTCTTCATGACAAGAGTTATCTCATCATCATCCATTTCTTCCTCATCACTAGAAGATTCATTATCGTTGTTCTCTTTGGCTTTGAGAGCAATCCCTCTTTTCCCTGTCTTCTACTTCTTGATCATTTAACCACTCTATCCTTATTTCATGAGTGAGAAATGATCCAATAAGCTCTTCTAATGGTTTCTTCTTCAAGTCATGAGTTTCTAGCATTGTAGTGGTTTTGCCTTCCCAAGCCTTTGGTAGAGCATTAAGTATCTTCATGTTTTGTTCTCCTATAGAATATGGCTTACTAAACACTTTTAAACCATTAATAATGTTAGTAAAGCGAGTAAACATATCAGTAATATTTTCATTTGATTTCATATAAAAAAGTTCATACTCCCTTGTAAGCATACCATGTTTTGTCTCCTTTACTTGGTTTGTACCTTCATGAGTCACTTCAAGTAGTCTCCACATTTCATGTGCGGATTTACAACACCTTACCCTGTTATATTCATTCATATCAAGTGCACAAGTAAGAGTGTTCATAGCAAGAAAATTTATGGTCATTTTTTTTTATCTTCATCATCAAATTCCTCATATATTTTGTCAATCTTGATACCATCAATAACTTTAAAAGGAACAAAATGACCATTTTCAACTATATTCCATAATTCATAGTTCAGAGAAGATATATATAGATTCTAACTCTATTTTCCAGAAATTATAATTTGTATCATTCAACAAAGGAGGTCTAGTAGTAGAGTAATCTTCTACCATCATAGTATTGTCTAGATGTGCCATAGTATCTTTGCTTCTAGTGGTTAAACCTTTTTAAACAATAAGACCTGCTCTGATACCAATTGAAAAAACTAAGAGGGATGGTGAATTAGGTTTTAATCCGATTTTTCTTTTTTTAACCTAATTCAATAAAACACCTCTTTGACAACAAATATCAAACACTTGGTGTGCTTGTTTTGTGAGTAAAAATGTGTTCAAATAAAATGCAGAGAGTAGAGCAATAAACACAATGATTTATAGTGGTTCGGTTTATCCAAAAAAAACTAATCCACTACCTTGAGTTACCTATTCAAGGATTTTACCAAATCCCTTCACTAATCAAATAAATGAGATTACAAAAAAAGGCTCACCCAATTCACCTTAGGATTTTACCAATAACCTCTCAACCAATCAAGGCTCACTCAACCCTTGAGTTTTACTACACAACCTTGATTATACAATAATCTCACCACTCTCCTTAGTGAATCCTCACAATACAATTCAATTCAAGGTTCACCCAAATGTTTTACAAACAAATCTTGAATACAAAACAACCTATACAAGGCTCACCCTAACACTTAGGGTTTTATGCTACTTGCAACTTTGATAGAATTACAATCAATAATAAGAGATAGATGGTTTCATAGATATCACATTAATGTAAAGATATATCAATTTGAAACATAAACACCTCATTGAGTAATTATGAAAGGGTTTCAAAATGATTTCAAAATGTTCTATGAAGAGTAAGAATCAGATTTTTACTTAAAGAGTCGTTATGAGTTTTTTAAACAATTGGGTATTTATATGTATGCACAAATGGTCATAAAAATAGGTGTTCAAATCCCACTCAGAAGAAGTATGGTCGACTGCATATCAGACAGGTCGTCCGCATCATCATCCGCAAGTGTTCCAGATAGCTCTGGACATACTGCGGACGATGAGCTGAGTAGTCCGATCGACCGCATGATTCTGGGGTCGACCACATATGCAGTCAAGTCAACCGCACATGTATTCAAATTATGCAATACAAGATTCCAATCAACTCTAAGAGTTGTGAAATATATTTTATAGAATTTTAAGTATATGCAT
This sequence comes from Apocynum venetum, assembly GCA_019593545.1. Taxonomy (NCBI): domain Eukaryota; kingdom Viridiplantae; phylum Streptophyta; class Magnoliopsida; order Gentianales; family Apocynaceae; genus Apocynum; species Apocynum venetum. Next base: position 2,896,716 of record SRSM01000137.1, read on the forward strand.
GTATTTTGAAAATTATTTCAAATACCCAACTCATGTTTTATCTTTATGAAGTGCATTGTGAAAAACGTTTCACTTTTATTGAGCAACCTATAGAAATTATTACTCATAGAGGTAGATCTAGATATATCTAAGGATATCAAAAAAAATAATACTACACCTCTAGATCCTATCTAATCCAGAAACCACTTATCTTCAGCGTTTGATAACATTCGATCTTTCTTGAAGACTTGAAACTTCGACTTTGCATGGATTAGACATATGAATCTTAAAAGACCAACACTTATACAATTAAGACATTAGTCGTCATTAATGTTTGTCATTAATCAAAATTAAGACATTAAAAGTTTTAAGACTTTCAAATTTAAATGCTCAATTTAATTCTTTTGAATTGGTTGAAGAGCAACAAGTACCACCACTTGAAGAGCCACATAAAGATCAACCCATTTTAAATCAATCTATTGGTGAAGGAATTCTTGAACCAGTGGGAGTAAGAAAATCCACAAGGGTTAGAAAACAAGCAATTTCTAGTGACTATATTGTATATATCTCCAAGAGTCTAACTATGATGTTGGACTAGCTATGAGTGCAGAAAAGTCCACACTTTGATTTGATGCCATGAAAGATGAGATGGAATCCATGGCTAAAAATAAAGTTTGGGATCTCGTTGAATTGTCAAAATTAGTTTCTACTATAGAATCCAAATGGGTTTTCAAAACTAAAAGAGACTCATCTGACAATATTGAACAATATAAAGCCAGACTTGTAGATAAGGGTTTCACTAAAAAAGAAGGTATTGATTACCATGAAACCTTCTCTCTTGTTTTAAAGAAAGATTCGTTAAGAATAATCAAGGCATTAGTAGCTTATTTTGATTTAGAGTACATCAAATGGGGATCTTGAAGAAGAAGTATATATGGGTCGACCTAAGGGATTTTCTGATAAAGATAAGAGTCACCTAATTTGCAAGTTAAATAAATCTATTTATGGACTAAAACAAGCCTCTCGCCAATGGTATATTATGTTTCACAACGTTGTTTCCTCATTTGGTTTTACATAGAACATTGTTGATCAATATATATACCTTAAGATAAGTGGGAGTAAATATAGTTTCTTAGTCCTATATATGAATGATATTCTACTTGCAAGTGGTGATTTGGGGTTATTACATGAAACTAAACAGTTTCTTACCTAAAATTTTGATATGAAGAATATGAGTGAAGCCTTTTATGTCATTGGCAAAGAGATACATAGAGATAGATCACAAAGATTACTTGGACTATCTCAAAAGACTTACATTGAAAAGATTTTGGAAAGATTTGGGATGAAGAACTGCTCACCTATAACAAAAACCATTACTAAATGTGACAAATTCACATTAAAACAATATCAACAAAATGCATTAGAGCAAGAACAAATGATAGGTATTCCTTATGCTTCCATTGTTGGAAGCCTTATGTAGGCGCAGGTCTGTACTAGACCTGATATTGCATTTGCAGTAGAAATGCTTGGCAGATATCAAAGTAACTTAGGTATGGATCATTGAAAAGCTGGTAAAAGGGTTTTGAAATATGCAAGGAACTAAGGACTTTAAGCTAACATACAAGTATTCCGACTCCTTGGAAGTAGTTGGATATTCAGATTTCGATTTTGGTGGATGCAAGGATACTGGTAAATCTATTTCATGATACATTTTCCTTCTTTCTAGATGTGTTGTATCTTGGAGAAGTGTTAAGCAAACCATTGTTGCAACATCCACAATGGCAGTTGAGTTTATAGCTTGCTATAAAGCTACATCACAGGCATTGTGCTTGAAGAATTTTATTTCTAGCCTTAAGATTGTCGATTCCATATCAAGGCCATTGCAAATTTTCTATGACAACTCATCTGTTGTATTCTTTTCTAAGAATAATAAGAGCAGCAACCGAAGTAAACACATCGACATAAAGTATTTGATGGTTAGAAATCATGTCAAGAAACAAAATGTTTCTCTTGTGCATATGGGAACTACTTTGATAATCGCTAATCCTATGACCAAAGGATTACCATCTAATATTTTTCATGATCATGTAGTGCATATGGGGCTTACAAGAGTGTTTTAAAGTTGTTTTTATTCTCTAACTGATTTTTTCTAGACATTGTTGTTTATTTTGTTTACATGACTATGCGTTTTTGTTATCATGTAATAATGTGGTTATTGGATCACATATAGTTGGACCCTGAATGACTTATTTTAAGTTATTCATAAAATTTAATGCTTAGTTAGAATGTAATTTTACAATGTAATACATGGAATGAAATGTTTTGTTCATACCACAATTGTCATGATTCATGTATTAGTATGTTCTAATTAAGTAATTATTGCATGACCAATATTTTCTTTTAAGTGACAATAAAGATTATGGTCATAAGTAATTTTTGTCACTTATAAAATTTTGACTATTGAATGTGGATCAGGTGAGAGAATGCTAAAATTATCTCTTTTAGAGACTTAATGTGGCTCACATTATTTGATTAATTCAATTATTAAAAAAAATCTAATTAGATATTTGATCAAATCCTAAATTGATTTTGGAATATTTCAATATTGAAATTTAATTGGTTTTGTGAGTTAATTAATTCCTAAATATCTCCCTATTAGATAGTCAAATCTTAATTGATTTTGCAATCCAATTAGATATCTAATTTCCTTGATAGAAGGAAATCTTATTTCGTACGAATTTAGTAATTTTTTATGGTTCCTAAACTACCTATATATATATATATGTGTGTGTGTTGTGACGACAGTAAGCATATTTGAGTAGGCATAGGCCAGAAGTTCTCTCAAATTAAAATTTGTTTTCTTGTTCATTAAATTGGGAAATCTTTGGTGACAAGATCAAAAGCCAAAACAAAGGGTAATTATTGTACTTGTTCAATTATAGCTGAAGGTATGATATTCTAATTTAGTTTTTCCCTGTGTAATATATTATATGTTTTTTAACACATATAATACTCTCGATTACTAAATTATCTTCCTAACTCTAATTACCATAAATACACTAATACAAAATATACAAAAATATCTTTCCAAGATACATATATATCTACCAAATCTATTTCATATTGTCAGGAATATTTTCTAAACTTCTTTACTAAATAAAGGTAAAATATTCATAGAAAGTTGTAAAACAATTTATAATTAACAACAATCAAGAAATCTTTTAATGGCTTATAAAAAAAGGGGGGAATGGAGTATTTAGTTACGCAAATAAGGACTTTATTATATACATTTTTCAAAATCTGAATTAAAATGAAAATCACTATCCAAATAGAGAGATAAAGAGTTCCACGTGCCATAACTTGTAAGACTACTTGTATGTAGAAGGATAATGCTGTCGAGTTATGTGTTGCTAAACTAATACGGTTTAGGTAACTATACTTATTCTTATGGGGAAAGAACAAAAAAAACAAGAAACAACATTACAGCTTTTGATCAGGAGCTTGTTATATTATGTATGATGGATTGATAATAATGGAGTAAAAAAGGTTAAGAGAGGTGGGTGACTTTAAATTGGATTGAGATTTTTTTATTATTATTATTATGTATGAGGGAAGGGAAAGACGGGAATTCAAGCACATGATCTCACAATGTGAATGAAGGTGAAGTGCTTTAGTATTGGATTGAGACTTAGGCGTGTGAAATGGTTAAAAGATGGTCAATTAGTGAGTAAATGATAATGGAAGAAACTGAACAGTTCTTTATTTATGGGGAAATTGGAAAGTTTCAAGCAAAGGACCACTTCCCATCCTTATCCTTGTCATTCTTGGTCTACTCCCCTTTCGGTCTTTTGTCTCATACAATGGTGGAATGTGTCTCACACTCCCACCTCAAACCAACGGCTAGGGAGGGAAGGAGGGAAGAAAATGGTTTATAATCATATATTTTCAGCCTTGCTTTCTTTAGCCCAGAAATGGATTTTGTTGTTTCTCCACAAATTTAGAGCAAATATGGCATAAATGAGTTGGAATTCAATTAGCTAATAATATAGAGATATCTTGAAACATATATTTTCTTCTGTTCATAAGTCAGAAATAGATATTGAGCAGAGGTCCCCCCAGGTGCAGAAAATAATGGACCTCATGTGCCAATTTCCGTAATGATTGAATTGATTTGATGTAAGTGAAGTTTGTACGAATCAAAATTGTTATGATGTCAAGCATGAATCGTTTTGGGGCTTTGAGTATCCTTTTGATTTCAAGTTAAAAAGATATGTACTTATATATATATATATATATATATATATGTATGTATATAATATATATTTCACATTCTTGATTTTTACTTTTAACTATTAGAAGAAAATTTGGTTTAGTTCCTCATTCCGAGTTATTCTCTCTCGCTCTTTGTTCTTATTCTTCCCAATTTACTACTATGAGTATACGCTGTTGACTAATATAACAAAAATAAAAGCAATTGTGACTTATGAACACAAGCAATAATTACTTCAAAGAGTGCTCGACAGTATCTCATTAACAGTTTTGGGATTTTCATGAAGTTTGAATTTGTCTCTCAAATGTTCAGATGATTGCTCACATAATTATTAGGAACTCAAACCTTAGCTTCATTCTCAAAGTACAAAAGAGAGAAAATTATTCTGAAAGTTTCCCTAAAGAATTAATCATATTTCTCTTCTTTTTTGTTTTTTGAATGGTAATAATATTTTTATCATTTATAGCTCAAAGAAAAGAAAATGAAATGAACAATGGAACATGTAGCATATATGTTGATTTTGTGACAGTTTGTGAATTTTAAATCCCTAACCAAGATAAGGAAAAGGAGAATTTGGCTGGCAATTACTTTCCTCGTCCAGTGGATCCAATGGTTGGTTTTTCCTTTTCAATTATTTTTGTTCAAAATATGGGAGGGGAGGTGAGGGGAAGGGATAGGAAGTAAAATAGTTTTATCTTGTTTGGTTTTCAAGGGGATGAGAGGGAAAATATAATTAAATTGACTATTGTACCCCTACATTATTTATTCTTTATTACTTCTTTTTTGTAATTTTTTTCTTTTAGCTATAAATATAACATTATTAATTTAGATGAAAAGGTAAAATATGAAGAGAGAAAGAAGAGAAAATGAGATGAGAATAAGGTAGACTAGAAAATGAGACTAAAGTCCTAAAGACAAATAAGACATTACGTAACTTTTATTTCTCCCCCTCTCCCTCTAAATCTTCTCAATGTTGGAGGTGAAGAAACTAAGGGGAGGGAAGGAGAGGGATTTTAATCCCAAAGTTTTCTTTTCCTCCCAAATTTTTTTTTTAACCAAATGAGGAATTTAAAAATAAATAAACATCTCCCCTCCTCTCTTTCCTCCCGTTCAAATTCCTGAACCAAATAGACCATAAGGGAATTTAACTCGGGTTACACCCACATAGTATAGCTCCAGAATAACACTTATAAAGTCTAATTTTTACTTACGAAAGACCTAATTCAAAGCTCTTTTTCAATATAGCATCACAAAAAATTAGAGTGAACAAAAACTTTACTTTAGCATTACCAATTCAATTATCAACTAATTAAATTACTGGGTACGGATATATAGTTGATACAATGCTAACTAATAGATTTTTTTTCTTTGTCAAGGAAAAGGAGCTCATTTTTCTTGCAGAGGTCATTTTTATATATTAGTACTACAGAATATGCGAGTCACTTGGTTTCACAGTCTAGTCTTACAATGATTTTGTCTTCTGGAAATTTATGGAAAAAGTCACCTTCAAACTGTATCTGCACAATCCTAAAAGACAAAAGAAGAAAGGCAATATTTATGCCTCAAATCTGCTTCCCCTAATGCATGAAAAGCCGGACGAGAGAAGTGACACCAAAAACCAAATCATTAGAGAGGAAATAAATCTTAGATATCTTTTTACATAAAAAAAAACTATGATTGCATCCACTAGAATATCTTAAAATCCCATAACCTTATCAAAATTTTGTAATAAATTGATGTTATTCTACACTTTAATAATCCATGTTATATTATTGCGCAATTGCATAACGAAGAAGATGTTGATTTTATATCACACGATAGATCTTCTCTCTTACACAATATTTCCTTTGTAGAAATTACTTAGCATTTGAATACTTATTTATGTTTGGATTGAAGGAATTGGAGGGGAGGATATGAGAAAAGAAAAATTTAAGTGTTTGACGAATTAATTTGTTTTAAAAGGAACGTAAAGGAGAAGGTGGGAAAGTGAGTCGGGGGAAGTAATATATGTTCAGTTAATTTAGAAGGGCCAAACTTGGATTAAACTATCTGTGTAAATGAGCCGAACCGACTCACGACCTACTTGCTTAAATCTCTACTCGAGCTCGAGTTCAACTCATTAAAAAATTGAGTTAAGTTCAAGTCAAAATTAGTTAGGTTCATAAATCATGGAGTTGTTTGCGAATCATATAAATAAAAAAAATTCAAATTTAAAATTTAAGATATTTTTAAAAATAATTCGAACTCAATTCAAAAGTTATCTTTTATTCGAGTTCAAACTTAAGTTCGATTCGTTACATTTACAACCCTAGATCAAACTCTCAAAGTGGATGGAAGAAAAGTGGTGAGTTTATTTAAAACTTGGTTTACCTAGTTGGAGGAAATAAATTTATTAATACAAACATTCTTAGTAAAAACGGTTTAAATGCCCTTTAGTTATTTCTATTTCTTGAAATATATTCTTGAATTTTTTTCTCCATATTTTGTATCCTTAAATTATACAAAAATATTTTTAAAAAATTGTTTATCCTTATTTTTTTATCATTTATTTCTACTATTCAACCCTATTTAAAATGATAGTTTTCATTTATCATTTGGGCTAATTGTGAAGTAGAAACAAATGGGAAAAAATAGTATATAAGGATGCATAAAAACATTATGAAATAAAAGTTTAAGTATATATTCAAATAAAGGAAAATATTTAAAGGACATTTTGAGTTAATTTCTCTTCTTCTATTTTTCTTTTCTATTTGAAAATGATTGTATTTATTAATCCTTGATTTCTCTTTACTTGATTTCTACTTGAATACCTCTCCTTGATTTCTCTTTACTTTAATCCTCTATTTCTTCTTTTTTTCTCAATCATCAAACAATAATGGCGAGAAAATATACAAGATAAGCTCTTAGCAGCGCGATGGGATAGGGAATGAAGTCATTCAAGTCCAAATACAGTATATTACTTGAAAAAAAAATACAAATTTCAATTAATTTGCATTCTCCCAAAGAATCATGATGGTAATTGATCATTATCTTAATAAAAAAAAATGCCCACGTTAAACACCAAGGGGGATTGTAGAATGCACTAAAAGAGGAAAGCATTCTATATAATATATATATATATATATATATATGTATATATATTATTCTCATCAACCTGCAGGAAAACCAGTCCATGCAATATATGTAGGCCCAATGGCTCCAACCTTGTCTGGCCGCTGCCGGTAAGTCATCATACAACAGTTGATTAGTGTAATCTTTGGTCATCAAACTCACAGGATCGTCCGAATCTTTCAAATCCTCAATATTCTAATCCACTCATAATTACTAATAATCTTATCTTTTTATCAGAATCTTGACTACAATTAATCATCATCTTCTCAATTTCACATTAATTAATAATTTAATTTATCATGCAAAGATTACTATATCTTGTTTCTGAAAACAACAATGAGGGATCAGATGAACGTTTTAGTGTGTAGCCACTCCTCTAACTATGATTGTCAATACTGAGAAAGCGAAAATCCACTCGTACCAAGATTATATGTTTCGTTTAGTATGTTATTTTTTAATATCTCAATCTCGAACAACAACTCTTTACTACTACTATTAAATTCGATAAGGTGTTTTGGCAAAACGTTTTGTTTAGTAGTATCACTATTTTCTTGAACTGAACAGCTACGATATTGAAAATATAAAATATCTATACAAATTCAGAACAAAGAATTCATGATAACCAAACTTGAAGCTTGTCTGGTTCACCCAGGTGGATCTGTTACTGGTCGTATTATGTTGTGAGAGTGCTCTTGAATAAGTTCCATAAACATGCGTTCCACCTCATCAAATTTGTACAAACTGCAAAAGAATCATTCACTATTAATGATTGTAAGAAGACAGCAGTGAGGAAAATTATTTGATCGATCTCTATTGGGGGGTCTATTCTCCATCTCGTGATGTACTACGTGCTCTATGAATAGCAGGTAATAAAACTAAGTTCAAAATTGAATATTGTTATCTAATGTTATCTACCATACTCAAACATCAATTTTAATAGAACACTAGTGAATTAGGGAAATCTTCTTTGTAAATCAAGAGAGAATGCAAGTATATATACATATGGACAGTGCAATGTAACTCACAAGAAATAAAACTCTAGAAGCAAAACCCTAGTGATACATGTACATGTGTAATGACAAGTGTAATCCCCGCTAAATATACATTAGCACACTCCCCTCAAGTTGGCGCATAAAAATTGCAAATGTTCAGGTTGGAAAACAAGAAATTGGAGCGATCTCATGTAAGGGATTTAGTGAACCCATCAACCAATTGGTGTTGTGAAGATATAGCAGTAGGAATGAAGACTTTTTTTTGCAGTTGCTCACGAACAATGTGACAATCGACTTCTATGTACTTCGTACATTCATAAAAGACTAAATTTGCAACTATATGATGACCATCTTGATTGTCACAATACAAAGGAATAGCTCGTTGAGGGATGCCAAAATCACAATACAAAGGAATAGCTCTGGTAACGACAGACATGGCACGATATTCAGCTTCTGCAGATGAATGAGACATTGTTGCTTGTTTTTTACTTTTCCAAGATATGAGATGGGTACCTAAATAGATACAATAGCCTGTTGTAGAACACCTAGTCATGGGACAGCTTGTCCAATCTGAATCCGAATAAGCCGTCAACTTAAGTGAACTACATGAAGAATAAATTATTCAATGGCCTATTGCGCCTTTCAAGTAGTGCAATAATCTCATGGCGGCATGCCAATGTGGAAGACAGGATTGCTGAGAAAACTGACTCAACATATTTACTGCAAAAGTAATATTTGGTCTGTTGACAATGAGGTAGATCAATTTTCCAATTAGACGACTGTAAACATTAGGTCACTTAGTAAAACTCATGTGTTGGCCTCCCGTTTCAAATTTAGCTCCATGGAAGTATCAGCAGAACAAGCATCAAGCATTTTTTCCTTACTCAATAAATATGTAATATATTTCCGCTAATTTAGATAAAATCCACATATAGTTCTAACAACTTCAATGCCAAGGAAATAACAAAGAGGTCCCAAATCCTTCATCTTGAACCAGTTCAATAAAGCTTGATTAACATAAGTAATAAGTCTTTCATCCTTACCAGTTATTATTATGTCTTCCACATAAACCAACAAATAAGCACATGATGTCCTACGACCAAAAACAAAAAAGACAATGATCTGAAGGAGACTATTGAAACCCAATAGTTAGCAAAGCCTTTGCAAGTGTATAAAATCATGTTCCACCGACTTGTTTAAGGCTATAAATGGACTTGAGTAACTTACAAGCTTGATGAGAGGAACCATGTTGAGAATGACCAGGTAAGATTTTCATAAACACTTCCTCATTCAAATATCAATACAAGTAGGCATTATAGACATCCAATTGATGCAATTTACATTGTCGGGAACATGCTACACCCAAGAGTACTCGTAGTGTAACTAACTTGGCAACAAGAGCAAATGTATCATGGTAATCAATTCATGCCACCTGTGAATAGCCACAAGCAACCAAGCGAGCTTTGTATCGCTCAATAGAACTGTCAGGTTTGCTTTTGATTTAAAAAATCCATTTGCAAGAAATAAGTTATTTATCTTGTGGAACTGAAGTGATGGTCCAAGTTCTATTTGCTTCAAGTGCACTCAATTCCTCATGGATGGCTTTCTGCCATTCTGGATGTCGTATAGCAATATGGAAATCTTGGGGTTCAAGGTTAGACTCAAGAGAAGATAAGAATAAGGAATATTGATGAGTAAATAAAGACAATGATTTGTTTCCTTGAACCGTTGATGAAGTAGTGGCAGAATAGGAATGGAAAGCATAATCAACGTGCTATTTAAGTGGCTGTCAAGGTCTTTCGGTATGTCGATGAGAGGCATCAGCAAGGATAGGACTTTGAATAATAGGTGATGTAGTTGAAACAAATGTTGACGATGTCGTGGGCAGTGTATGTGAATTGGGAGATGAAATAGGGGAAGTGGTACCATGTTCCTCAGTGTTGACATGATCATGATGTGTGGGAAAATGAATTTCATGTAAATGAGGTGAGCGAGAAGGCAATATGTCCGTCAAAATGGTAGCCTCTGAAGTGTGAACTAAAGGACGAGTTATGTCATGCAATTTTGGAAAAGATATTGATAATGGAAAATGTGCTCATGAAAAATAATGTCTCTAGTGACCAAAACCTTCTTCTTCTTTTTTGTGACAAGGTTGTAAACTTTGTATCATTTTGGTTAGATGGATTTCCAATACATATTCCATGAAAGGCCTTTGTATCCATTTTATTTTGAATATACACATTAGGAGCAAAGCACAAACAACCATATACTTTGATATGCTTATAAGCAGGTGGTTTTTTGTAAAGCACTTCAGATGGGGTTTTTCCTTTTAACACATAATAAGTGTTCTATTTATGGGATATATTGAAATCTCAATACAAAACCTACATTTAATAAGTGCCAATGTTTTCGTTTGGAAATGGCATTTTGTTGTGGAGTATCAATGCAAGTAAGTTCATGTATAATTCCTAAATATGTGAAAAATTATTTTGCTTCCTTTTGAACAAATTTTGTGCCATTATCACTGCGAATTCTTTTGATGGATTTACCAAATTGATTGTGTGCCATATTTATTAAAAAAAATTGAACAAGATAATGCCTGAGATTTGTGATGCATAAAATAAATCTATGTACATCTAGAGAAATCATCAACTATTGTTAGAAAATATTTGGCTCCGGATAAAGAAGGCACGGAAAAAAGACCCCATGTATCAATGTGAATGAGTTCAAAACAATCAAATGTTTTTATGAAACTTGAATCAAAAGGTAACCTAGTCTATTTTGCTAATGGGAAAATATGACAAATACAACTATCCTGAAAATTAATATTAGAATCTAATTTAGTAAACTTAGAATTGAACAAAGGACTTGGATGTCTCATTCGCCAATGTCACATGTCAAAATCGTAATTTGATTCTGTTGCACTCATAGACGTAGCAATAGGTCGAGGGTTAGCTTCCACAGAAGCGTACAAGACATTACACTCCTGTCCCCATCCAATCACTTTCTCCATCGAACCCCCTATAGATAACAGTAATGGGGAAGAAAGTGAGCGGAGCAATTTAGATATTTTGTCAATTTAGAAATTGAAATAAGATTAATTTGAAATTTGGCCCATATAAAACATTGGTTAATGGGAGACTATTTTACAAAACAATTTTGCCTCTACTCGCAACTTGATCGGAAGACCCACTTGGAACATAGATAGCATGGGCACATTGGTCTTGTTGGAAATAATTCAATAGTGAGCAAATGATGTGTTCATTGCTTCTTGAATCAAAATACCAAGGTTGTGAACAAGATTTAGAAGTTAAAGGACTAGAACCAAATTGGTTACCAATGAGAAGAGTATTATGGATGGTTGGGGATTTGTTTTTGGCTATGAGTAAAGCCATTAATTGCTTCACTTGGTTATGGGGAATAGAAATTTGTGGAAAGAACTAGAATGACCGTGATCAACGGTTCAAAAATCGTTAACTAGGTTTACGGTTCATAAAGGTTCATGAACCGGCGGTTTTCGGTTTCGGTTTCGGTTTTTCATTTTGATGAACCGTGAACAGGTGGTTCAAACATTTTAAAAAGATTATATATATATAATTTTATTTGATAAGTTATATTTTTTTTTATACATTAATCTTATCATTAACTCTCTATTTTAACATAATTATGTAAAACAAAAAATAAATTGTTAATCTTTTTAAATTTCAAATTACAAATAAATCTCAGTCATTTTTTTCCTCAAATTAATCACATGACTTATTGGTTTTTTTATTTTTTTCCCTCAAAATAAAAAAATGACAAAAAAATATAAATAGTGTCTTGTGTCAACTAGCCTATAGAAATAGGCATACACCGTTGCCTTATTTTTTGGATCAATGGAATTATTCTCAAGTTGTGTCTTGTAACTTGTGCACATTATTTATTTATTTATTTTGTCCTTTTTTAATTTTTCCCCCTCAAACCTATGCATAAGGCCATCTTTTAGATAAAATTGAGTATAACAATCAAAATTACATTAAAATGAGGTATTGAAATCATCCAATACAAGCTAACACAAAATATGTGATGTGCTACGAAAACTGTCGCACTCATTTTTAGATATAGACAAATCTAGCTTAAAATGAAGGGGGGGAAATTGGCAGAATTGGAATCATCTAATCCTGGACAATCTTTTGGTACTTTCCAATCACCGTTTTGTGGCCAGATTTTCAACGAAAAAGTGTGTTGCATGGATTTTTTTTTTTTTTCAAATCTGTACTAACTTTTCTTGAATTTTTGCCAGCCATATGTACCAATACATTCGTCGAAGCAAAACTACTTATTTCCATAAGAGGTAGAAACACAATACAAATACAAAAAAAAAACTCAATAAAGGGAATAGATAATCCCTAAAGAAGGGAGAAAAACACAAAATAAAAGATAAAATATAAAAAATAACATGAAAATGAATATCCAACCTAGACCAAAGCGCTGTCAAAAGTCAGAGTTTTGATTTAGTCAGAAATGATAAAGAAACTAGAGGAAACCAGAGAGCGTGCGTGAGAGAAAAAGAGAAGAATATCATATATTTAATGGAGTAATTAACTAAGATTTTCTAGTTTGATTTTTTGTAGTTTAATTTTCATAATTTCTTCAAAATATTATATACATTGTCTAATTTTCAAAATATTTTGGACCTTATTGCCAAATGTGTATGGTAATGTTGAAATTTGAGAATTTTTCTAGGTTGCTTGATATTTATTTTGAATTTTTGCTGAAATTGTGTTTACACTTAAACTTTTGAATTAGAAGGGATTATTTGGAATTTTTTTGAAAAATTAATGTATTTAATTAAATCTAATTTTTTTTCCTTAAAAAGAAAATTAACTCTAATCCTTTTCCAACCAGGAAAAAAAAAGAAAAGGAAAACCTCTATCCCTAAGAAATAGGTGTGATAGGTGTGATATGACATCAGCCTAAACTCTATTGGATTCTCATAGTAATAGGCCCAATTCTAATCTGGTCAGTAGCCTTTTCCATACAAGCCCAAGAAATATGATTATAAAATAAATCTGTTATAGATTTGATGGCCCAAGTTTGTAACCCCAAAGTCCAGAACCAATAATTTACAATTGACAAATTACAACCATCACAAATTGAAGTCGCATTTTCTCTCTCTCTCGCGGAGAGATCCAGAGAGACAATGGTTCTTTCAAGCTGCTGCACACCAAGAATTCAAGCGCCCTCAACTGCATCATCATCATCAGGATTCCCAAAAATAGGAGTTCCAAGAAGAATCAACCCCACAATTTCAATCAAACCAAGAACAAATGTTAGAATCTGCAAACCAGTTAAAGCAGTCTTGTCTGACCCCTATGTTCTTGAATTAGCTGAGACTCTTGAAGATTCATTTTCATCTTCCTCATTACCTCCATTCCTTCAGAAGCTCAGAGAGTCATCTGCGGAGACCCTTCTTTCTACTCCATGGCCATCAAGAAAAGATGAGCCCTTTAGGAATACAGACACTTCTTTTATTAAAACTTCCAAAATCCAGCCAATTATAGCCCCTTCTGATGAATCTTTAAGTTGTTTGAGTATTACTGAAGAAACCCTTTTGCCTACTCTTTCAATTGTTGACGGATACTTGATAAAGTCCTTATCTTTGTTATCCGAGTTGCCTAATGAAGTGTATGTTGGCAGCTTGTCTAACCTCAATTCCGAGGATATAATGAAAAGGGTGTCTCAATGTGTGTCTGAGTACGAGTCTAGTTTTCAAGGGGATTTGTTTTGGTCTCTTAATGGAGTGGGTGCGCCTGACTTGATTCTAGTTTATGTACCTGAGGAGTGTAGAGTGGAGAAACCAGTGCATTTGAGATATTTGTCGGCTGAAGGAGCTGAAAAAGAGTCAAAATCCATGCCTATTTCGAATCCAAGAGTTCTAGTGTTGGTGGAAAAAGGAGGTGAAATTGATATAGTCGAGGAATATGTGAGTGGGGTTGGGGATAAGTGCTATTGGACTAATTCGGTAATGGAAGTTGTGATTGGAAAGGATGCAAAGGTTAATCATTCTTACATCCAAACACAATCTTCCGCGGCTGCCCATATCAAGTGGACTTTAGTTCACCAGGTGAATATTTGATCCTATAACTACTCTAATTTTCTATGTTTTATCTGTGCAGCTCTGTTCAGTTCATTTTGTTTTATTGTAATAGATGTACTAGTGAAAGTTTATGGTTTGTACTGCTACTTTCTAATTTAGACTTCAAAACTAGATAGTAGTCAGTAAGAGGATTGTCGGCAACTTAAATTGCAAAACATGGTTTTAGATAATTTAGATCAAACTAGATCAAACATTGTTACATCAAACTAGTTTCTTTGTTGATATATGCAAAAATTCATAGGTTTTCCTTGAAGGGTTGATTATTTTCTCATGAGGGGAATCCTTTTGTCTTTAATCACTGAATCTTTTAATCCAGATGTCTGTGTGCTCTTTTAGGACTTTGCAAGATCTAAAATGTGATCTCAGAACAATAAGTGAGCACTGAGTACATGATTTGAGGCTTTTCTCCTTCATAATTTTCTGTCTGGTTAGGCTTGTTCACGTTTCAATCTAAGCCTAGATACATAATAAGCTTTGTCAATTATTCTTAATCTTTTTACTCACCTCATCAAAGCAAACTTTGTTTTTTCCACTCCAAACTTTTCTGATGTTGGTCTTTGATCCTCAATCTGAGGTAGTTTAAATAGGAAGTCATGCTTTATACATTGAGGTTAGTTGTTGATTGATTCGGACTTCTTTACAGTTGCCATTATACATTTTTTGAAGTTCAATAGGAAACTTGAACTTCTTGCTTATGTACCTTGATGTGATAAATAGGTTTGTCTTTTTCTATACCATAAAGGAGAGAATACATTTCAATTGATGGCTCATATATTCATTAGTGCCATTCTAGGTGGTGAGTTACTAGTTAAGATCATCACTAGGATAAAGTCGGAGTTTAGATAAGAATTGGTAGTAGCTAAGACAGCAGGGTGACAATGGTGGATGTGACTAATTGGTTACATCATTTATAAAGATGCAGTAAATTTGGAAAAGATGGAACCTTAGAGTTCATATATTGATCATGAGCAAATTTCATTATGACATGCAGCTACTCTTGGATTTGCTTAATGCTTTTGAGTTTGATTGGGATATCATTATTTTGCTTATCTTCTAGCTGAAACCTGTTCAATGTAGAAAATGGGGGGGGGGGGGGTCTGTTCCCTGATGGATAATGGATTCTTTAATTTCAGCATGCAACAAATATGACAGCATGAATTCTGATCCATTTTTTGACTCTCAAATGTCAAAAGCTTTTCCAGATGTTCTATAGTTGTTAAATATTGATCTTGACTTTTATTTCTAAATCTTAAGAGTTTTGCATAATTGGCTTCAGTTACTGGGTATGAAAAAGTAATCCCACATTATAGACATCTTTATTCTTGTAGCCCAGAAACTCTCCTAAATCCTCAGCTTTTAAAGTTATTTCTTTTTATCGTAATCTTTCTGGACTATATTTGACCAAGTGGAAGTGTTGTGTGTGATTTTGGGTAACCACCAGTTTTGCTTTCAAGGAGCTGCACTGTTATTATAATATGTGGGTTATGTGTCAGAATTTCCTCCAGAGGTGACACAGTTATTTTTCCGTTCAGTTGTTGACTTTGGCAAGGAAAAAAAAATCTTAAAGATGAAAATGGTTTGTGGACAATACTTTAAGGGTGTAAATGGCATAAAGAAAAATTTGAGGACGGAAATGGTTTTTGAGCAATACTTTAGGGACCAAACTGGCTATTTTCCCTTCTTTTTTTTTTTTTTGTGCAGACAGGGAAAGAATGAAAGAGATCCGACTGCATTGTAATCTGTAACAGCCAAATTGACACCCTCTGGTTTCTCTTAATATCTCACAAAGATGATAGTAATATATTACATTACATTAATTGACACTATTATCTGCTTCATTGATTTCTTTATATACAATCATAATCCGTTTTTGGCCTGCCTCGGTATCCCCAATTTAAACATGATGTTTCATTTTTAGGAATCAGCTAGCACCTATAAGCTTGTGGAGGTAAGCACTGGTGGGAAATTGAGTCGGCACAATCTTCATATAAAGCAGCATGGTCCAGAAACAGCTACAGAGTTATCATCATTTCATTTTTCTATTTCTGGTCAAATACAAGATTTGTATAGTAGATTAGTCTTGGACCATCCACGAGGATTTTCCAGGCAGCTTCACAAGTGCATTGCTGCTCGTGCTTTCAGTCAGATCATTTTCAATGGGAACATAAAAGTTAATAGGTATTTTTCTGTTCCTAAGCTATAAATTGAATAGAAATCTCTGTAAGTCATCTAGTTTATATATCGGTTTGCCATGCACCCACTTTTGTGTTACAAATTAGTCTGATTCAGCTGGATCATCGTAATTCTATTAATTGGTTATGCCTATATATTGGAATCTCACACTTAAACTGAAAGATGTCTTAGTTCTACATGATGTGATCTACAACAACTTAGTAATTATTCCATGTTGATGTACGTTGTTGAACATTTCTGCTTGTTCCAGACTATTTATCCGATCCCAAAAGACAGTATCAGGATGACATCATGATATGTATGTTAGAAAAAAGTACTAACATTTATGTAATATTTTTTTTCCCAAAAGTACTATAATATTTATGTAATTATATGCAGATTAGCACAGCAAACAGATGCTGGACAACTGATTAGGGGCATGAGCCTGGAGCATAGGGCTACCATCAACGCTCTACCTGTTCTCCAGATTGATGCAGATGATGTGAAATGCAGCCATGGAGTTACAAATGGTAACCTGGAAGATGAACAACTCTTCTACTTTCGAGCACGGGGAATTGACTTTGAGACTGCAAGGAAGGCTCTCATATTCTCCTTTGCAGCTGAGGTGATAGAACGTTTTCCTAACGCATCTATCAGAAAGAAAGTTGAGAACCATGTAAGAAAACAATTAGATCCTACAACTCCCTAGTAGAGAGGATTCTGTGTCATTTTCTATTATTTCGGCTTCCTAGCTTCTGCCTCAAGGCAAATTATCTTGAGGAAATTTTTTATAAATCTAATATAAATTGAGAGCATTGCGTGATTATGTGATCTTATAATAAGAACACATAATAAGAGCAAAGTGTCTTTAATAAGAACTCCAAGATTTGAGGCATATTCTTATTAAGCTGTTGCAGAGTGGTTTTGCATGCAAAGGAAATTTCACACGTCTTCTGAGCAAGATCTTTCATACATAGGAGTGCAGCTACACCTCATTGCAATTGCCCTCTTGTTGAATTCAAGGAATGAAAACAAAATCCTGTAAAAACATGAGCATCAAACTTCTTTTTTTTTTATCTATGGTTAGGGTGTTTGGATCAAATTAAGCATATTTAAGACATTTTTTTCTCAGACCGTCTAAGACTATATTATAATTCTACACCTGATAGGCTCATTTTAGAATTAAACTCCTTCAATGTTGATTTCATGATTCGATCATATATCAAAAAAAAACAAAAAAAGGTTTTATGATTCGATCCCTGTCTTGCCAGATCCCAAGATTTGAAGGAATGTTCATCCTGATAGGTGGTTATATTCAGTATGTAATTTATATTTTGAGACCTCATTGCTTGCTGTAAATGAATGTTCATGGGCAAGCAAGTGAACATTGGAGGACTTTACCCTTTGCAAGATAAGTGGACTCTATTCTTTTCTTACACTTCTGTCAAGAGCTAGATCGGCAACAGCAAGCTAATTGTGTTTGTTGGCCTTCTTTATTTTAAGAAACATTTTCACTATGTATTTTAAAAAATGACAAGCTACATTTTCACTATAATATTTTACTCTCCTCTATAAATGTGTTAAGTGATTTGCTTATGAAAAAAGTTGTACATTTAGATAAAATTTTTGAATATCAATAGATAAATTATTTTAAACTCTTCAATTTCTTTTTTTCTACTGTAATTGTTATTATTATATGAAATAAATAGATCTCATTGCAAATAAAACAAATCTCAAAATGTTAATTCATTTATTTGTTAAATTTTGTAACCATCATTAAAACAAAAATACAATCTTAGTTTTAACATGAAAAATCGTTAGTTCATCAAGAAAAATAATCCGTCCTAATTATATGACTTATAATTTTGTATTTTAATTAATCTTAAGAAAAAAATTAATCAATTATATAAAGTTGAAAATTATACGATACCTCCTCCTAGAAAGACTCAAAAAAAAAAACTCCAGACCAAGCTGTTAAAATATATCTTTTCCTTGTAGTTCAAATTTACCGAAAAATCTAAACTTATTTTTATTACTAATAAGAAGGGAACAAATGTACCCAATAGCCATCCCACATCGAAAATTCAGAAGATATAGAAACTTGTAATAAGGCTCTTTTCCAAATGACAGGCCGTGTTCGTTTAAAGGAGAGATGGTTGGCATCTCCCCCGACAGGGACGGGAACAGCCTTCGGGCTTACCTGTTAACACATCCGGTTAAGGCTACCCACCATTGTGTGGATCTTACCCATTTTTTTTTCCTCATCTCCAAGCATTAAATGTGTAAGGGTTTTTCTCACTCTCAATTGGGTTTAAGATAAGGTTCTGAAAAAATATCATGGTATAAATTAATATTTCATCACTCCCTCAAAATCTCGCTGCTCCTTCCCTTCTCCATGGCCGCAAAACTCTCCATAGCATTAGATGTTCATCAATATTGTAGCATACAGCATACCTCAGATAGAAACCGTCAACCATACTTCACATCTCCACAGAGATTATCCAACAAAAGATACACAAAAGTATTTTGTGCCTCATCAAAATCTCCACCAAATGTAACAGAACCTCAAGAAAAGGATAAAAATCCTTCCTTATCTGAGCAGCTCAAACCTCTGTCCACCACCATTCTTTCTGACCAACCAAACCGGAGCCAACAACTGTTGTCAAAGCCCAAGTCCATTTGGGTCAACCCCACCAAGCCTAAGCCTTCTGTGCTCTCTCTGCAACGCCACAAGCGCTCTGGCTACTCTTACAATCCGCAAATCAGAGACCTCAAGTTCTTTGCCAGGAAGCTGAATGAGTGCGACCCTTCTGATGAGGCTGGTTTCCAAGCTATTCTTGAAGAAATTCCGCATCCACCCACTAGAGAAAATGCTCTTTTGGTTCTAAACAGTTTGAGGCCGTGGCAGAACACTCTTCTTTTCTTCAATTGGATAAAAACCCAAAATTTGTTTCCAATTGAAACCATCTTCTACAATGTGACCATGAAATCTTTGAGGTTTGGACGGCAATTCCAGCTCATAGAAGACCTTGCCAATGAGATGATAGAGAATGAGGTTGAGCTCGATAACATCACTTATTCTACTATTATTACTTGTGCTAAAAGATGTAATCTTTTTGACAAGGCTGTTGAGTGGTTTGAGAGAATGTATAAAACTGGATTGATGCCTGATGAGGTGACTTATTCGGCTGTTTTGGATGTATATGCAAAGTTGAGGAAAGTTGAAGAGGTCATAAGTTTGTATGAGAGAGGGAGAGCAAGCGGCTGGGAGCCTGATCCCGTTGCCTTTGCAGTGTTGGGGAAGATGTTTGGTGAAGCAGGAGACTATGATGGCATAAGGTATGTGTTGGAAGAAATGAAGTCACTGGATGTGAAACCCAATTTGGTTGTCTACAACACTTTGTTAGAGGCAATGGGTAAGGCTGGTAAGCCAGGATTAGCTAGGAGTCTGTTTGAAGAAATGATTGATTTAGGGATTACCCCAGATGAAAAGACACTAACAGCGTTGATCAAGATTTATGGGAAGGCAAGGTGGGGTAGAGATGCATTAGAACTCTGGGAGAGAATGAAGTCCAATGGATGGCCAATGGATTTCATACTGTATAATTCATTGTTGAGCATGTGTGCTGATCTTGGATTGGAAGAGGAGGCTGAGGGGCTGTTTGAAGATATGAAAGGATCGGAACATTGTAAGCCAGATAGTTGGAGTTATACTGCAATGCTTAACATCTATGGGAGTAGTGGAGATGTTGAGAAGGCTATGAAGTTGTTTGAGGAAATGTCTGAGACAGGAGTTGAGCTCAATGTCATGGGCTGCACTTGTCTTATTCAGTGCCTGGGAAGAGCAAAGAGAATTGATGATTTGGTCAAGGTTTTTGGGACTTCAGTTGATGGTGGTATCAAACCAGATGACAGGCTTTGTGGGTGTTTGCTATCTGTTCTGTCCTACTGCAATGGTGGCGATGCAGATAAGGTTCTTGGTTGTTTAAGTCGAGCCAACGCAAAACTGGTTGGCTTTGTCAAATACCTGGAAGAAGAAGAAGCTAACTTTGCCATAATGAAGGAGGAATTCAAAGGCATACTTGGCAACACTGCTGTGGAGTCCAGAAGGCCTTTCTGCAACTGTTTGATTGATATCTGTCGGAACAGAAATCTCCAGGATAGAGCTCATGAGCTTCTCTATTTAGGGACTGTGTATGGTTTATATCCCGGTTTACATACTAAGACGGCAGAGGAGTGGCGTTTAAATGTTCGATCACTCTCCATTGGTGCAGCACACACTGCACTTGAAGAGTGGATGGGAACCCTCACAAAAATTGTTGAACGCCATGAGGATTTGCCAGAATTGTTGTCTGCAAATACTGGAACAGGAACTCATAAGTTCTCTCAGGGCTTGGGCAATGCCTTTGCTTCTCATGTGGCGAAGCTTGCTGCACCTTTTAGACTGAGTGAAGAGAATCCCGGTCTTTTTGTGGCAACTCGAGAAGATGTTGTATCTTGGGTGCAATCCAGAGCTACACTAGTTGCAGCATGAGTGAACCTAATTGCGATTACCACTACTTCAATAAGTTGATATAATCCTGTCTTCTGTAATTACTATCTACATTGATTTTATTACTTTGAGACTTCTCATCCTTTGGGTCCTCTGCCAACTTCCCAAGCAGAAATACTCCAGAGTACTTGACAACTGAACTATTTACTTCGTGATTTGCACATAGATGGCCTCGCCCTCCTTTTTTCCTGGCAATTTCAGCGGAAGATTTTACACACTGCACTTAGGGCAAACTTTTCTATTTATAAGCCGCATAGGTGGAAAGCCACCTCCAAAATTACAGATTCTCGCCTTTGAATACTGCAGATGTCTAATCTAAATCCCCCACCATATTACAGACACAGATTTTGGATCTAAAAGCATAGGAAGAAAGATTCACAAATGAATGAACAAAACTTGAAAAAAAAATGAACAAAAAGGGAAGGAGAATAAGAAAAAAAATATCCTGTTTCTTTTTTGCCCCTAAAAGCACTTTCCAGCGTCCCAACTACAAAAATTTCTATCCTTATCAAAATCCTATCTTTCCATTGCTTGAGCCTTGATTAATATCTAAGCATCCTGCCCCTGCTTGGAGTTTCCCCCGCAACTGTACGAATATGACATGAGCCCGAGAAAAGTGAGTTCTTGCACTTCCCCCCAGCCTCTTCTAACATGGATAGGGGATCAGAGATTCGACACAATTTTATACAGACGAGACTTCTGATTATGATATTCAGGGGTATTTTCCTGATGATTTCCAAATCCTTCCTTCGAGTGATATCACCATAACAGTAACATCATCATGGTACTTTCTCCGGTCACCTTGTGGGATATCCAGCAATTCATGAAAATCCATTCCTGCAGATAATAATGAAATCAGTTCAAATTTTCTTTGAACAAAAGATGAGCTCTTTTTGCATTAATCTGAATCAAGGGTTGAGATGAACACAAACCATATCATGAGGAAATTTGAATTTCAAGAGAGAACAATGGCAATTCAATAGTGTGCCACACAACTCTAAACATTGATAAGAATTCCAAGACTCACTAGCTTTCATGATGTAACAGAAGCATGTAAACACAATTCAACCTCAAATGAATGATTATAATCACAGGTTAAAAATTAATAAACCACCATGAAGCAGAGTACTGAAATTCATTATGCATAAAAATCAGGTCATCAGTGAGAGAGAGAGCTTGTAATAATTGGTCAGTCCTACAAAAAGTTCCGGTGCCAAATAACTAAGAGCTCATTGAAAATTGATGGTTGAATCTAGCTCATAATGATTAAAACACGAATTCAGAAAAACAGCAGGTGACTTCATCATTTTAATAAAATAGAAGATAGCATGTAAAAGCACAATCACAGTTCAACTTGAGTTGCAGTTGAAAAATCAAATTCTTAGGGTGTGTTTGGATTGGAATTTAATGTGACTTAACTGGAAAATAGTGATTAAAGTCCAACCTCGATTATTAACTCGTATCTCTCTCACTTACAAGAGCAGCAAAACTAGATGTACTCAATTCAAATTCAAAACTCATGAATCGATAGAAATAAAATTTATTACAATCATAAAAATTTCATAATCTCATCATCCGTAAGGTTCTTGAGTGGTTCTTGGCATCCCAAAATTGGACTCAAAGAGCCCCAACAAACATTGACAAATTATTTTCCAAGCTAACTTTAAGGGTCAGCTCTTGCGTCCAAACTTAGACAGCAAGAAAAGGTAACTAAATATAAAAGTCTCGTCCTCAATGAGCTGAAGTAAGATAGCATGAGGTAAATTCATACCTGCTTTTTTGGCTGCACGAACTAGAAGCTCCTCTATTAGGTGCTGAGCAGGGTCTCCATCTGGGAACTTCTCCATGAAATTCTCAACATAAGAAACTACCTCCTGGTTGCTCAGATACTGATATAAGCCATCAGAAGACAACACTAAAAATTGATCTCTGGGATAGAGCTTATGATGATGAAGAGAAGGCAAACAGGATATGTATGGTGCAGTACCAATGTAGTCATTCCGAAACATTTCCAGCAAGGCATCATTCCATTTAGGCTGCATCAACGAGCATCTTGAAACATTATTCCAACTAGCAAAGATTTTGGAACAATGTGTGCAAGTCTAAAGTTGTATAAAATATGATGAATTCCTTTTCCTACATAAAACCAGCTAGTGCAGCAATTACCAAGAAGAGAAGCTCCCAAAACACAGATAATAAGAAATCCAAAGGTGCAATTGGGTGTCTCCAGGAAAACAGTCTCTACAAGGTATATATAAGGAAAGAGAGGTCCATAAAATAAATAAATAATAAATCAACTGATATAAGATATGGGGCGAAACCAAGTATATAAGATACTAGGGGAAAACCAGATACAGAAGTCCTCTACCACTACAGGGTCTAAGTATATATTGCAACATCAGTCCACACAGTGGTGTCTTTTCCATCTGGTTAAGGCTTTCTCTCCCATCCTTAGTGCGGGAAGATATATTGCAATAGCAGTAACAGTGAAATAGAAACTAGAGTCAGCTCATATGGCATCTGATACTGGAAATATGATGGGAACTGAGGGACCGCATGAAATGAAATCAGAATGCACTAAAAATCTATAGCTAAATGCTAGTGTCTATAAAAGCAGAAAGATTGCTGGGAATAGAAGTTAAGAGTTTATAAAGTTCATGACATTGACTACTGAAAAACCAAGGCAGAATATGCCAAAATAACAGGACTAGTTAGAAATGGCACATTATTATATAATTACGTAATATCAAGGAGTAAAACAATTTTTATGCCTAATTATCTGAAGTTTATGCTAATGGCAATACAATTCCTCAGTTTAGAAGTATGATAAAACTGGGGAAGAAGAAAAAAAACACCTAGTTACTCCATAAGCTACTACCTCCAGTCTTGAATAGTTATTGCAATTTGGAGTTGCACGCCCTTAACAAAAATTCTAAAATTCAAGTAATTTTCAAAGACAGAGACTAGCATACCCTTTTCTAAATTTTTGTTAGCATTACTATACAACTTATTTACTCCTACTTTCAAAGCAATTAGTTGGAAAGTTTTTTAAACTCCTTAATATTGTTACTAGTTTGTATTGGAAATGATAAATAAATTACAGTAATGATTAGATAAGACAGGGTATAATAGAAAAAAGACTATTTGTGAACCAAAAAAATTATAAATTGCAACAAGTATTCGAAAATGGAAGGAGTAGAGAGCATGCAATACTCATGTTTCCTAACCCTTGATCAAAGCAGAGCTAACAGATAAAGAGTAGATGGGTTAACAGTCAAACCTGTTTAAGGAAACCAGCTCCAAAAGCACGGGTAACCTTAAGACGGCCTTTCACTCTATCATTGGCAATACAATTCTTGTCATCAGGGTGTTCATTCTTGATCCTGATAACTTCCTGGTAAAAGTTAGAGAAAAAGCATTGTTTAAGAACTTGATATGTGAACTCCACAAATACAGGAGAAAATATGTAATGGCCCCTAAAATTATTATGAATTAGTAGTTCATAAAAAGAATTGATATGCCATAAGCTAAAGCTCAACATATCAAGATAAGCAACCTTGAGCACCAATTCAGAATGGCATTACAAACAGCATATAGATACTTAACTCGAGGAAAATGAACAGCTTCATGCAATGCTACTATAAAAAAAGGTGTCCTGCCTACTTTCTCAGAGATACATATAGCTTGTTCAACTAATTCCTACCAGTGTCTAATGCAATTATAAAAGCCAAGTGTGCGTTAGTTAAGATTCAAAGTTTAAAATGATTGGAGCTAACTGCCTGTTTAATCTAAGCATCCAGTATTGACTCAAATTATCCCTCCCTGCATCCAATAGTGAATTTGACAATTCTTTTTGAGAGCCAAAAGGAATTTCATTTGCATAAAGCCATATCATTTGAATTTCATAGAGAACACCAAGAAAGCTGCTATAGAAAATCTTTCAAAATTGATATGAAAAGTCACAATTGTAACTCTAGTTTAGGCCATAACATAATTATGTGACAAAAGTTCACAAGCGTTGCCATTCAAGCCACACAACAGTGGCTGAAGATGAAATAATATTCAGTACTTCAATCATTACAGGCAGGTTTCACAACTGAACTGACAGAACTTTCAAAATTTTATTCAGCAAGCAAAGGATTTTTCAGAGCAGAGAAAATACACTGAGTGCTGTTATAAATAGTGCAACCTACCAACTACAATTTCAAGGAACATGGACATGCAATAGTATAAACTGCAGGAATACCAAAAACAAAAGAATGTAATAAACTTAGCCATCTAATATTCAGCATATACTATTCAAGATGGAAACGATAAATCCATAATTATTTGAAATATAAATAGTAAACAGTACAAGCCAGCATATCATATAACTCAAATTCCACCTTTCCAAGCCCAAGCCAAAGTGAAGCAGAAAATCAACTAATGCAAAGCAAGTTTAAGTCTATGACTAAGAATATACTTTGGCCGCTGCTAGAGGCGCAAACATAACAAACTTTCCACAAGCAGCCTTGAAAAGCTCAGCTTGAGAGTGAGCTTTCAGAAAACATAGAGAATGAAGCTCAAGCTCTTATAAAGTTCACTTGAGAGTTCATCCAGCTTAATCAAGCCTTATATGTTTTATTCTTTTAGATATAATTAAATAAAAGCAGCTATGTTTTATTTTCTGTTCTTGGAGGTCCAAACCAGTCTATCATGCTGGAGTTATAAATAAGCTTAATCAAGCCAACCTAGAGATTAATGCTTCAGATAATGAGCTTGGTACGACTTGCATTAATTCATCTCATTCACAGCCCAGTGATAACTGAAATTAATCAAAAACTACTCATCTATTACTAGACAACCCAGAAAATATACGAAGTAGAACTATGACCCATTTTAATAAGAGATACTCAGAAATCAAATGTCCACAGCAAAGATCCAACTTCCAGAAGTGAAAAGAAAACACATTATCCAGCTTTAGCAAACCAACTGTACTATAAAATGTCCTGTCCATCAAATACAAGTCTAAAACCAGAAAACCAATGTACAGAAAGAATGAACATGGGAGCAGACAAAAGAGGGAACCTTCCCGAAATTTTCCTTTACAAAGGTCAAAGAATGCACCCTCACATCATAAATGAAATTTTGAATATCACCTCACATCATAAAATGGAATTTTGAACATTTATTACACTTTGGTACAAGGAAACTCTCCAGCTCAGAGGTCAAAAACTGTCCAACTGAGAAGTAAATCAGATACAGACCACTCATTAAAGAAGATATTTTGGTTCAAAGTTATACAGATTTTTATTATATTCAGTAGGGAATCAAACATTCAATGAAAGGAAAATAAATTATCCAATCCAACCACATCTTTGAAAGGGACACACCATGATCAAAACTCAAAAGTAAAAGTTAATAATACAGCATCTATAGTTTTGAAAACCAAAGTACTACTATGATTGACGCCAAATAAATCCAAACAACAAAAAAGTCCAAAACTTGACAAGGAAAGATGACTAAAGCAAATATTAGAGTCGCAGATGGCCGATAATTATTATAGATCGAATCTCAGGCTGCTCCATCTAAAGACAAGCACACTGAAAAATGAGAATTTTTTCTGGCACTCAAGAAACATAGAACAAAGAGATGGAGAACGGGAATAACAAAAAAAATTAACAAATTAATGACCGACCTAACAGACACCAAGAGATTGAATCTATCTCCTGCCATAGTCAGAAATTGCAGACAAAGATACATGAGTGAAAGAAATTAGAATAACAGAAGAAGCTTAACAAGTCTGCATTGAAAGCAATATAATCATTGTCTTATTTTCAAAGACTTTTAGGATTTATATTTACTTCAGATACTTTTTATACACACCACCTCTTCTATCTAATTGCAAACGCAGATTAGTCAGAGCATCATACACCAGATAACTGAGCCAGGATTCCGCATCCACAAAGACTATTAGGGAAGAACGTTCATAGAATCATATTTGCTTAAACACCTAGCGTTTACTGCTTCATCAAGATGCTACGAAGTTTCAATATATTCTTAAATAGAAAGAAACCAGGAATTGAAAAAATAAGGCTGTTTCCTAAAATTAGAGTTCATCTGAATAACTCTAGTGCACAATGGTATTCAAACATAAGTTTCTGATGAAAAGAAATCATTGATACTTACTTCTTCAATGCTGGTGCTATGATCAGTGGACAACTGTAATGCTGTCAACTTCACAGCTTGTGAAGAAGCTTCATTCATCACCTTGTTCTCCCTATCACTGGCATCTGCAAGTTCTTCAACTATACCTTCCGCATTCAACCCATTGTCAACAGGACCATTTGGTTCTGTACTGGAAACAGGTTCTTCAGGCTCATACTGTGCCACAATTGCCCTACTATCACCTACATTCATCACATACACATCCTCATCTCTCATCAACACCACCAATAAACAAGAACCCATCAAAGCAAGTTCTGGATACCGATCAAGAACCTTATCAGTCATATCCAAGTATCCGAGCTCAGTGACTTCAAGAGCCCTTGACATTGCCCTTAAAACCAACTCATGATCAACTGGTCCTATCTTCCGCTTCCTTCCAGCGCTGCTGCTCCTTGGTTCCTCTACTCTATTTTCCTCCACTGCCACTTCCTGATCCTCTTTCTCCTTTCCTGCCAATCCAAACTTCCACGGGAACAAACTCCTATTCTCCTTATTTTTCATCAACAATCCATGCTTTAGTTTAGATAATAACAGTGACCTTCTACTCACCGCTGACCCAGCATTACTTGCGCTAATTGCATCATCAACTGAAAATGCAAATCTATCTGAACCTGATAAATCAAGGCCATCTTCTGGGTCCTCCTCAGCAAGAAATTCCCATAATCTTCTCCTCCTAACAGCAATCTCCCCGGATTGGAAGGTCACCTTCTTCACTGGGCCTCTATCTGAATCTTCCAGATTAGATTCATTGGTCCGTTCTTCTATTTCCCCCACCCCCGCAGCTCCGCCCTCTACAGATTGGTTTGAATTTGATGTATTCAAATTTTCCGCAATTGCTCCATTTTCTGTAGTTAAATTGGTTTCTTGATTACTAATACTAGTATCATCATTGTCCCAAAACAGACCCTCTAATTCTTTATACATTGCTTTATACAAATTACTCATCAAATACTCTGGCGCATCAGGGCCATTAAACCCATCATAAATACCTACAAATAACCATCCATGCTCCTCTGAGACCACCACGTGTACCCGATCCTCCCCCGCTTTCCCTAAGGCCCACTGCACATTACTCTCACAAGGTATCTCCAGCTCTCTGGCGGCACAACTAGGAACATCCTTCCGGCCACCAACGAAGTTTAGCACTGGCACGACCCACGGCCGCTTTTTCTCGGGAAAGTTCCGGTAAAATGCCTTCCTAATTCCCGAAATGCCCTTCCTCCTCTTCTTTTTTACATACATACCTCCCAGAGGCGCTGAGAATGGCACCCTGTTACCACCATCGGAGACCGCGGTACTATCTAACGGCCCCGAAAGGGCCCCAAGCTCGATCGGACCTGACATGAAAAAAGCCCGCTCCGTTTGACCGGAGGCTTCACCACCGGCTCCGGTGCGGGGCACCGGCTGCAAAGGCAAGGCGCTGAACGACGACGTACTTTCAAAGCCATTTACAACACTACCCTTGACGCAAGTGCCAAAACCTAAAGCGCCAGTCGTATTATTATTTTCAGTAGCACTGGTGGTAGTGGCATCATCGTAAATGTTGTCGGGCTGAAGGACAGTACGGGGTGTGGAGGTGTTGGCACTGACGGAGGCACCGGAAATCGCCCGGAACCCGGTTTCTGGCAAACCGAGTGGTCTAGATTTCTGAACCGGCGGTTCAGAATCAAACCGGAGTGACTGAGATGGCGAAACAAAGCGATCGGAATGCGTAGGGGAAGCAAACCGCGCAGAAGACCGAACATAACAAAATGAATGGCCTAGGGTTTCATCCAACGGTTCGCTTGCAGAGAAGATCACCTCCGGTTCTCCCCGGTTCACCGCCGGGTTGAAACATGGAAAGAGCTGCGAAAATCCCCCTCCCATCACATTCGATTCATTTCCCACCCCCCTCACTCCAACTCCAACTCTTCACCTATATGTACAAAAATCTGTATCTATAGAAAGAGAAAAAACTCCTAGAGAGAGTAAGGAGAAGAAGGAAGAGGGGCTGCTTCTAGTTTGATATATGCATACATGTATGTTTTTCTGCTTCTCTGTAATGTATTGGTGGATTCAATGGAGAAATGAAGAATGTGAAGAACACACACTCATGAGTGTATCTGTGTGTTTTAGAGAGAGAAAGTGTGTGAGAGAAGAGTCAAAACATACTGAGAAAGGGAAACATTGAGCTCTCGAGTGAGGGTTGTGCGTGTTTTTTTTTTTTTTTTCTTTCCTCTCTTTTTTTGTAGTGAGAGAAAGGGAGAAAGTAAAAACAATGAGAGGAGAGGGAAAGACTCATGTTTGTTGTTTCCTGCTTTTGTTTTTTAATATTTCCTTGAGTCCTCGTTGAGAGAGGTGAGAAGGACGGGTGTACGGTGGATCAACTAATGAAAGCGCGAGTGCATCAGTGCGTGAGCGTTGAGGACGTGAGCAATTAGCTGGTTTATTGTGAGCCGGACACAGAGAAATAGATTTGACTCTCGTTGATTGTTGTTGGGTGATGACCTGGCAAATTTGAAAATGTTGGGAGAAAGAGAGGGGAGGGGGACACGTCAGGTGCCAGGTGGGAAGGGGTTTTGGCGGATAACTTTTAGGAGTAATTGTCTTATTTAAATTTTTTTACTTTTTTACTATTTATTTTTTAAAAAATAAATACATTACGATTGTAATAAAAAATATTGTTCAAACTCAAACATTTTAAAATTATAGATGATATAATGTAATTGTAAAAAGTCTAACTCAAATTTATATCCTTTAGAATTATAAGTATGATTATTTTACTAATTAAATTTCACTTATTTGTTGCTTTTTATTATTTTTTTTCAATTTAAATTTGCAAATAGATTAGGTTTAATCATGGCTTAAAAACATTAACAACAAGTAATTGGAAGATAATAACATATCTATTAAAATTTTATTGAATTATTATTTAATTTTTAGAAATTCATGCAATAAATTTGTTGATACAGAATATGATAAAGATAAGCAAGTCAAAAATCAAAAAAAAATTACAAAATTAAATAATTAAAAGTAATTTTTAAAATATAGTACTCTTTTATAAATCGTTGGTATTAATTAGTCCTTTGAAAATCAGACTATTTGGAGATGTAAATCTAGTTACTCCATCCACCTTTATAAAAGGAAATGTATTTGTCATCTTTGGTCTTGCTAATTAGGCTGACCTTAGCTGTTACAAAAGTATAATTATGAGACGAGGTTCCAAATACGGCTTTTTCATTGAATTGACGGAAAAGGGGTTAAGAAAATGATGGAATAACGAAGGAGGACAAAGGAGTGAGGTGAGGACTGAGGGAGAGAATGTGGCTTTATTGAAAGATACTAGGGTCAACGTGGAGGATCGAGGGTAAATTTTGTCTTTATGGGGTGCTTTTGTCTTTTTCGTTGTTTTTTGGTGTATGGGACTGACTATTTGTCTAAAGCCCAAGGGTCAAGCCCAAGTTTGAAGTCGATACTGCCTTTCTAATGAGGTAATGGTAAAAAACCACTGTGTTGGTCTTACACTTTTGGACAATTTTACCCTTTGTTGTCTGACCAAGTCTTTGTGTTCTCTTTAAGATGAATTGGAACCGCCTTCGACTTTTGCTAAATATAGAATTTCATGTCTTTCCCTATATTGGCACGACATTTGGCACCAATATTGACTATGGTTGAAAAAGAGTGAGTCTTTGGAACTCGAACAAAAAAGTATTTAGTTCGCGACATAAATAAATATTTATTTTATAATTCATCAAATTATTCAAAAATTATTTATAAATATTTTTATTTATTTATTTAAATTTTAAATTAAAATTATTTTAAAAAAATAAATTGAGTTCGAATTCAGATTCGAAAGTTAAATTTTATTTGATTTTAAGTTAATTACAAAATTAATGAATCGAGTTTGAAGAGACTGTATAATTTTTTTATAAAAAAAATGTAATTTCTTTACAATATTTTAAAATATTTTTAAAATTAAAACATGTATAAAATAAAATCAAAGCAATACATAACTACTTTTAATTTAAGAAATAAAAAAATATTTGTAGTAAAATATAATAATTTATTAACTTTTTAAGTACCTAGAACATGGGTGTATAATAATTTTTTGATAGATCATAAGAGAAAAGTTGGTTGAAGTATACTTTTCACATGTTTGGTTATCTCCCCTTTTCTTTTTCTTTTTATTTTTAACGAGTATGCATAGCATAAAGCAAACCATAATGCATTTGCAATGACATAAATGGCAAGAAAACTTAATCTTCTAAAATTTTGTATGTAAATATAAAAGCTTGTGATGTATTGTAGTAGTTTAATTTTTGTAATATGAAATAATTGTCTAAATATTTCATCATAATAAGAGACTATGAATATGACAAGACAATAAATTAATTAGTCAAAAAATATTTATTAAAAAATAAATTTTAATTCATTTTGTAACTTCTATATCTCAGGGTATTACTGCCTTGATTAACAATATAAATAATTTTAATCTTAATCTCTTATTTTAAAATATTAATATTTTTATAATAGTAATAAATAATTATGATAGTTTTATTAAAAAAATTACTCTCAGTTGAATTTTTTTTTTCATAGAAAGTGAAAATTATAGTCATAAATTACAAAAAATATTAAATTTAACAATATTTTATGCATAAGATATTTACATTTAAATATTATATTTTGAGATATGGACCAGAGTTCTTTGACCGAGTGTTTGGCCAAAAGATGAAATATTGGATTCTTTTTTGTTTTCTTTTATTGAGGAAATGAAATCTTGGAGCCAATTTAGAGAAAATATAAACCTAGAACGGATTGCTGGTGAGGGCACCATTGTCATTATGCAAGGGCCAACTCTTATTGGGCCATGAATCGTATGTACTTCCGTAGCTTTGACTTGACAGAAGCCCAAAATTTTATTCCATTTTCTACCCTCCATCCCCATCTAATACTGCAGTTCACGGATCCTGGTCGGGTATCTTTTATGCCACGCTGTAACCCTACAAAAATCAGAATTTCAACGCGCACTCAACGGCTGAGATTGCATCCATCGAAAAATAATCGCACCCTTTGTGGGCCCCACTTATTCCTTCATGGATAGGATCGTAGTCTAATAGTCAAAGGGCACAAAACTATAAAATTTTCCTCCCCAGTCCCCCACACACACCCCAACGGCCCCTTTGTTTCTCTCGATCCGCTAAACTACCATGGTAAATCTAGAACTGATCTTTAGAGTCATTTTTTTTGGAGTAATCTACAACTAATTTTTATATTTCTATTATAAGTACGTACATAGATATACATAATTGAAGAACTACATTATACAAATAATAATAATGAAATATTGTATCCGTTTCAAATTTTGAAATCGTCATTTTAAACTTTTTAAAATCTTATTAAAAGTATTAAAAATAATACAAATTTAGTACTATAATATGATAATATATTATTGTTAGTCATTTTGAGAATTAAAAATTTGATTTATATTCTTATGAATCAGATAATATTTTGTTATTTTATTTACTTGTAAATTTTAAATATACTCTTAATAAAAATTTTAAATTAATTTCTCAATATCTCTTATTGAATGAATTATTCTAATTATTTATCTACTTAAATAGAGATAAAATATAGCAAATATTAATCATTAATACTAAACAAATATTTATTATCAAACAAAACTTCTAAAATTATAATACTACCTACATCCAAATAATTTATCTCAATAGTAAGAAAGTTATTATTTCAAACTTTTGTGTATCTTCTTCATAATCTAATTATTTCAAATTAAAAATTTCACTGGCCTTTCTCATAACTTTGCAATCTTAAATTTTAAATTTTATTATATAAAAGAATAGTCTTTAATGACAAAAATAGAAAAGAAAACAAAATGCGTGGGATGTGTTTAAAATTTTGAAAGTCCCACAAGGTCTTTTGTAGCCCCATTTAGTCAAAAAAATCAACTTTAATAATTTAAGAGGAAGAAAGAGGGAAAATTAAAAAGAAATAAAAGTGGGGAATTTTGCATGTGAAGGCGGGAAGAGAAGGAAGATCCCTTTTCTTTTCTCTTTTTTTTTTTTTTCCCCCATTTGCCCCTTTTGGGGACTTTCTGAGAAGTCAAAGAGTTGGTTGGTTGCGCCAATTCTTGCATATTATAAACGACAAGGCATGTTTGGTCACGCGTCAAGTGTGAACCAGAATCAATGAATTCATATCCATCTGTCTTCTACACCCCCGACCCCAACATCCCCTCCCCCCCGCCCCCGTCCACAATACAAAGAAAAGAATGGAATGATCATTTATAATTCGAGTTACTCTAGAATTAAATATCTATTATTTATTTAATTTAAAAATATTAATTTCGAATAAAACTAAAATTGACATGTTAATATTTAATTCCGAAGCTAAATAAATATTATTTATTTATTTATTTAGATTGTCATTTATGCTTTTTATTTAAAAATTATTACGAAATTTACTTAGTAAGTTTCATAAACAAAATAAAAAATAAAAGAGAGATAGATGATTTGAACTTTAAAGCACTATATATATATATATATATATATAGAGAGAGAGAGAGAGAGAGAGAGAGAGAGAGAGGAATGATGTTTGGAATAATGGTAATTGAAGAAGCAGCAGCTTAGATATGGTAATAATTTGAAGGGAATAGAGTCAAATGTTGGACGCCAATTTTTCCATAGGGTATCTCAATGTCAAGGCTTTGGGCATATATTTCAAAAGATCATTATTATGATAGTGTCACAGTCATATCGCATTAGTATATTTTATTCATCCATGCATTTAAATAATATTCGCAGTCTCCCTACAACTTTTTTAAAATTTTACTATTTTTATTAATCACTTTTATTCCTAAATATATCTTTACTTTATACAACTTGACAAATTATACAATTTAATATCGTAAAGAAGTATAGTCATTTGTCAGTCTTTTTTATTCTAAATATCTTGATGTTTTATTCAATCAAAAATTAATAATATTTTAGAGGCTGAATGAGTACTATTAGTGATATACTGAGTACTAAATGTTTATAGTACCATGATTGTTGTTACACAAAATTTTCCAAATATCTAATATTAATAAATGAAAGACAAAGGCAAGCCAATCACTCACTTATAAAATTTTAGTTACCAATTTAATAACTTAAAGATATGTGAAAATCTTAATAATGAGAGCTTGTTTATTTATAAATAAGTCGAAAATTTGAAGAAATTTATAATAATATTGGATTAAAATTTTGATAAACTATTATATGATTATGATTTAAAGTGGATATTTTAATGTGAAAAAATACTCTTGTATTTTTACAAGTTTTTTTTTCAATTTTTTAAAATAGTATAAGTGAATAAAGATTTGTTTCGCTTTATTAAGAATAAATAAGAATAAAGGCAAGTAAAGTAAATATCTCAAATAAATATTGTTTCGGGGAAGGTGGTGGGTGGTATGGTTATTGTAAATTTTTCCTAGTGGAGTGAGTTAGGGGTTTAAAAAATATGACAATTTCAAGTTCTCACATAAGTTGAGTTGGAATACGGGTCCCAAATGGGTCATTGGTCAACGAATAGTAGGTCCAATTTAATTTTTAAAGATTTTCTTTTTATGGTTGAAACGAGGGTTTCCTGATCCTCATTAGACTTTATTTATATTATTATACTATTATTATTTTAGCTTTTTGATAGAAAAAATTGTCTATTATGTCCCTTATGTATATTCACAATTTGTTGTTAGTTGAGCGTTCGTGGATTCGATTTTTGGTATGAAAATTTGATTTATTTGATTTTTTATTTTTTCCTAATTAAAATCGAATCAAATCGTAATATTTATGAGATTGAAATATTTTGATTCAATCCAATTTAGTTCGGTCAATACTAAAATTACACTTTATATATATTTAAAATGAAATACTAGTCTTTTATAATTATTTTGTAATGTTTACATATCATTCATAAAAATAAAAATAAAAAGTATTTTCATTTTCTGAAGTTCTTTTATCATTAGCAAGATTTTTGTTAAGAGAAAAAAAAATTAGAAACAAAAATAATTAATTATTATTGTTATACAAATAGAATTTTGGTTTTTGGTCTAGTCTTTAAAATTGAAGACCGAAAATCGAATCGAAATAATTTTCTTTCTCAAATACCGAATTAGATTAGATTATTAAACAAAAAACCAAATCAAATTTCAAAATTTAATCCAATCCAAACAATCGATTTGGACCAAATAATGTCAGCCCACCCCTAGTTGTTATAGTTCTTAAGTCCAAAACCCAAATTCAACAAAATAATTCTCGTGAGCCTTATTTGATTACTCGAGGGTAAAATTAACAACTCAAATTCAATGAATTCGAAAAATCTAAATATGCTAGGAAGTATGAACGAATTAAAAATTAAAATTAGAACCTAAAGAAAGCTAAGGACTTTAAACTCTAATTCAAAATCGTCACAAAAATTTATCACTACTTAAGTTCATGCATTCAATCAATAACACAAGAAAATAATAGTTAAGACTTTTCTTGAACAATTTCTTTGAATTGATGACAAACTTTTTTATAAAAAAACATAGTTGTTGTCTTTAAATATAAAATGCCTGAAAAGAAAACTCTAATTTGATTTGGGCCAAATTGAACTCTAAATAAAAGTACAAAAACAAATTTTGATAAAATCTTAAAGGCCCAAAACGAAATAGCATAGCATAAAGGCTCAAAAACAAAAATTAAAGAAAAAGTTTCCTAATTATCTCATATTCTTTTGCTGATCTTTCATATAAACCCTTGTACAAAAAG
The DNA here is from genome assembly GCA_019593545.1 of Apocynum venetum. Taxonomy (NCBI): domain Eukaryota; kingdom Viridiplantae; phylum Streptophyta; class Magnoliopsida; order Gentianales; family Apocynaceae; genus Apocynum; species Apocynum venetum. The sequence goes on from SRSM01000137.1 coordinate 2,932,918, forward strand.
ATATGTAACATCTATCAATAAAGTTTTGGAATCTTCAATTTAATAGTTTTTTTTTTTGTATAGAACATCTATAATCAAATCTTGGAAAAGCCTCATTCATGCTCTTTGTACTTACTATAGTCATTGAACCGCCAATTCTTTAAAAAATATCTACATGATATTTGAAGCTATCAATTTGCTGAAAATTACAACATGGTCAACACATTGATTTCCATTAAAAATGGAAACATACATTTCCAACATTAAAAAGAAAAAAGATCAAATCCATAGTTGGCCAATTACAATTGTGGATTTAGAATTTTTTTTTTTACTCTTTTTACCAACTCATGAAAATGTGTATTTTTATTTTTACCTTTGAATAAATAATAACACGAGGCTTATCAGAACTCTTTCATAGAGGATTCCATTGTTCTTTGAACAAAATGACTACAATGGTGAATACATAAGAGACTTTAAAAGTCAATAAAAGCATAAAGAACCTAAATGACAAAGAATCAAAACATAAGGGACTAAATGGAGAATTTTCCTTTTTGAATAATTTCTAAGTTATTGGTTTCCTGTGTTAAAAAGGGGAAAAAAGCTATTGGTTTGCCGGTCATGGATAACTATCTTTTGCATACACAGATTGTTTAGTTCGTTATAATTGAATATTTATTTTTAATGTTATTTTTTTAATAACAAATAATGACTTAATTTGATTTTCTATACATATTAAAATTATGCGATCTAAAGTATTAAAATAACATATTTACCCTTAATTGAAAAGTGTGTAATTATCTTGAATAAATAAAACATAGCTTAACTAATTAATGTGGAAGTTGATATAAGGGTAGAGTTGTAGAAAAATATAAACCTTTATTTACAAATAGGATAAGTAATTTGGAACAAATAAAAAATGAAATTATGCCGAGTATTTTTTTTCCAAAACTAGAAGTATTAGAATTAAGAAAAGTCATTGACTATATAAAATTTATAATATTATCTTTATTATTAATGTAATTAGTGCTAGAACTATACTTTATAAATTAAATTAAATTAAATCTTTTAAAGAATTTTTATTAAAAATCAGTCATAAAAGCAGCCAACATTGAGTTTCTGATTTATTTCAAACTCATTCAAATAATGCAACTTATCATGCAAAATTAAGCATTATTATTTAATATTTAATATATTATTGTCAAATAATATTTAAATGAATGTATCATATTCTCTAGCAATATCAAAATCAAACCTTGAATTTTACTTCACTCTTTTTTTTGTCAATTTTTAATTATCAAATCATTAATTTCATTCCCTAACCACAAAGTTAGGCTCCATTTCTTTTAATATGATAAACAAAATTTAAACATTTTCTTGTGTAGTCATTGATGTATATTTCGGCTGAATAAATAAGTGAATAGAATCTTTTTTATTGTAAGAATATATAGTAACTTTGCTTATTTTGGCCTTTTGAATTAAAATCGCAAACACCCACATCAATCAATCCAGGGGACCTAAGAAAAATCAAGAATCTACTAATGGGATTGACTAATAAAATTCCTATTTTAAAAATTAAAGCTACCTTTTGGACATTCTCATATACTTTATCTAAAGACTTTTAAGTTCAACTTGCAGAATTTGGAAAACTTGTATTTGAAAAAAAACACTTCCTAAGGTACAACTTTTAATTGTCAAAACAAGAATTTATATACATATTTTAAAATAAAATTACTTTATAAAGCTCTAAAGACAAAAATAAATGTATTTCAATAACAAAAATGATGTTCATTTTCAACCATTTCGGACCTTATAAACAAGCAAGCACAACGCATACATGATGCATGCATGCATATATATATATATATATATATATATATATATATATACACACACATGAAGTTCGCCCTTATCTTAAACTACTTACCAATAATACTTTTATAACATTTTAAGGTCACATTTTGCAAGTTTAAAATATATAAAACTTCTTTTTAATACCCTGGAAAGAAGTTTAAGGGGAAAAATTGAAAAAGAACAGAGGCATAATTTATAACTAGTAAGAAAGCTTTTTGTAATTTAATTAAGGAACTTAATTACAAATTTGTTATAAAAGAAATTTTCATTATTTTCTTTCACAGACAAGAGACAATGTGATCACAAATAAAAAAATTTTGAAATAAGTTTGCAAATAAACATAATGGATTTGGTAAACTCAACTAGTTTTAGTTTGCTGGTGAGATATCAATATCACATCATGGGATGTTAGTTGTGTAAGATAATTAACAATTTTATTTACAATACTTTGAAATAAATTTATTTTTATAATAATTAACAAAATAAATGATACTTTCGTGATTATGCAAGATTGCTAATTAACATTTGATGTTCTTATGTTAGTTCGCCACTAATTAATATAATACATATTATACAATGTTTTTGGGGAAAAAGAGTATTATAAAATATTAGTAATACTTAAAATATAATCAACTATAAAAACCACACAATCTATATATATATAATATAAAGTTCTTCTTTTTATAATTTTGATAAATGTCATCACTATATATTTTGTTGTATTTTTTTTAAAGGTCAAGTAACTTTTTTTAACTTAACAATTCTTTTTAATAATTTATTATATCCCTCATTATTTTTTAAAACTATTCTCTCTCTCTCTCTATATATAATTGATTTCTAATATAAGTACGTTGAATATATTTCTAATGAGTAAAGTGATTTTTAATAAATTTGTTTAAGCTAAAAAAAATGAAAAGTTAATTTTTCATATAAACAAATTTTAGATCATAATTATTTTTCCATCTTCAATAAAAAAAATAATTTCCATGCATTCATGGGCGCAAGAATATATTGAAAAAAATAGAATTAATTTTTAATTATAATATATGTGAATTTTATACAACAATTCACCTCATATTCAAATTATATTTGATTTTAAAAACATTTTAAAGATTAGAATATCTTAAAATTAGCTATTATATTTATACATAAAAAATGTTAATGCTTATATGAACGAGTTTTCATTCAAAAAGTAACAAACTTATATTTCAATTTTCATTAAAAAAATTAACTTTAATGCATTGTGCGAATGCAAAGAATAGGATTAGATTAAAATAACATAATTTATTTTTTTATTCTTTTAATTATTATTTTCATAATTTTTATTATATATTATAAAATTATTGTTATAATTATATAATTTTAAGTATATATAAATTATAATTATAAAATTTTAAATATTTCAAACATTTTAATAATATAAAATTCGTGCAATCACACTGAGTGAACTGTTAGTTTTTAAAAAAGATAAGATTAAAGTCGGCGTTAGTAAAATAAAAGGCTGGTTTGAAATGGCAACTCTAAGTCTTTTCCATATCCTTCAATCCATTTTATTTATTTATTATAGTTGTGCAAAATAGTAAAAAAAATAGGAATGAAAAAAATTAAAATTACGAGAGAATTTATGTTGTTGGATAAATGAAATTTACGTTTACAAAAAGAATTAATAATAAACAAATCATTCTATAATTACAAACATATATATATTTGAAAAACAATTTTAATCACTCTAAATTACTATATTATAAACCATATTAAATTTTTTTTTGCCCTAAAAAACAAACTAAGGATATTTTTTAGTTGATTAAGTATTTTTAATGCTTCACTTTGGTATATTGTTGAGAATAGAGTAGGTGGTTTTGGGTCCAGTGCAATATATTCTATTAGGAAAAGGGTATATTTTCTAGATGCAACGCGGTTGACTATATATATTGTTTCTTGTTACGTGCCGTCAAGGGCTGGCAATGCAAACCAGCCATGTCTCACACGTTACTAATATTAGCTTACTTAATTAATTAATGGAGTAATTAATTTTATGAGTAGTATTTTTCAAATACAAGTAATTAGTAGCTTTCACGAGATGAACTTGTTTTAGTACCACGCTTAATATTATAAATGTAGTTTCCATGAAAACTAAGTATTTGAAAGAAAATTATAACTAACACTTTGGAGTAAGAAAATCTTTGAATATCATATTAAAACATTTTTTTTGAGAGAGAATATCACACTAAAACTTAAGATAAGATAACTTTTCAAATTGAGCTATTTTTGTACAAGTTATTATTTTTTATTTTTTTGTTATTTACAAATTTTCTTATACAATAATATTATCTCTGATTGGAAAATATAAATCAAAATCATGAAAACACGATGGGTAAAATAGAAAAAATATAATAAATATTTTATTAATTATATAAGGTTAAGAAAATTCAATAAAAACAATTCCAAATTATGAGAAACATTTAAGAACAGAGGTAGTATAATCATAATTGATTCATCGATCATTATAAATTAACTAGAGCAAAACTAATTACTGTACAATTAAATTCTAAACAAAAGTATTATACGAGTTAAATGATTTAAATTATATATTTTATGTGAGATAAAACTTTTTATCGTTACACTTATTAGGTGCGATTGGACCTTGAATTAAAAGTCAAGCACTTGATTGATCATATTTTGAGTGTCAATTATTCTAACATTGATGTATACGTTGCTCACCAAGGCCATATGGATCGTTATTTCTATTGACAGAGCATCATATCTGACAATGAATAATACCAAAACCCTATTCTAGAACTAAAATAATTTCTTTCAAAAACAATGTGGACACTCACATATGTTTTGTTCAGTTCTGCCCTTATGTCTATTTATCCGTTTAGAATTATCCTAGTAAAGAGTGTTTGTACTAATAACAAAAAGAATTGCTAGATAAAAATTTTCATTTGAGTTATGATAAATCCCTTTAAAAGTTCTAATTTCGTTTAGTTAAAAAGTGTATTAATATAAACGAATAAATATTTTATAGATTTTATAATAGATTTTATAATAGTCATATTCAACTACTCAGTAATTGTTATTATTATTGCAAAATAAATATTTTAAATTGATAACGAATATTTATGTCCTTTCATAATTGTTATACACATTCCGATGTGTGGAGACATCACATTCACCCTCATTAGCTCATAGAGTCTAGAATCGACTTGCTTTAATACCAATTATCACTAGGGGTGTTAATTCGGTTTTTCGGTTCGATTTTTACAATTTCGGTTCGATTTTTCGGTTTTCAATTTTGTTACTTGGATAAACCGAACCAAACCGTATTAGGGTTCGGTTTTAAACCGAAATTTCACTTCTTCTTTTTTTTAAAAAAAAATTCAATGAGCTTTTTTTTTTTTACAAAAAAAATTCAATGAGCTTAAATAAATATGATTAAATGAAACGATGATGTCAAATACACAAGCACATTCAAAAAATAGGCAAAAGAAATATTATTATATTATTTACACATTTTCAATGAGAAAAATATCGAAAATGATTCATAATATACCAAAATATAATGAATGAACTTTTTTTACAATACTTAATTATCATCTTGTGGAAAAACACTTCAAATAGAAAAAGATATAAATAATTTTTGAAGTAAATAAAATTGGTTAAACATTAATTACAATTTTTTTTAAAAAAAAACTTCAGTTTTTCGGTTTAACCGAAGTTTCTAAAGTTGAAACCGAAAACCAAATCGTAATTTTAAAAAATTTTGGTTAACCGAGCCGAATAAAACAAAAAACCAAAATACCAAACCATTTTTAAAATTTCGGTTCGGTTCGGTTCGGTTTGGTTCGGTTTTTTAACACCCCTAATTATCACTCCTTAAAAGCTCACAAACTTGTGATGCAACTGAGCATGACAATTTCCATAGTAAACTATTTGGCAATCACTATGTTAAACTAGATGCTTTATATTGAATGTTTTTAAGTCTATTCATATCTATCATATCATAGTCATACATATTCTAAATGTGAAATTAGAGTATCATATAAATAATTTGACAAAATTATTATGACTTACATTACGGTAATTTCTTTAGAACTCATGTAATGTTATAGGTGACTATCATGCCATATCAAATTAAGATATCGTAATTACACATGACACCATAATATTGTTAGTACAATAATTATAAACTTATTGATTTACAAAATTATTGACTTTATTATCATCACTACTATTTTGTTGTTCTCTATAAGATCACAAAATCACATTTATTTTGTTGTCTTCTACAAGAATGATATTTTGTTTTGAAATTGATTTTGTTTATGTTGTGCTCTAGACCATTATAATATTTTATAAGATCCACGAATAATTATTCTACTTTTGGTCATCAAGTATGTGACTTGATATTAAAACTCAAAAGTAATAAAAATATTATTTTAAATAGTCCTTAGTTGATTATTATTGGTGAAGCAATAATAAATTTAAACTAGTATGTACTCCTAATAGATAAACATGTTTTACTCGTCATGAATATGAGATATTATATCAAAACATAAACACATGTTGAGAGCATGGCATTGGACATGACCCGCTATAATAATTCTACATGAATTAACATTATAAGAATTCACATTAAAGTGATTATTTTTAAATCATTTGACTTGATTGCACCATAGATTCATACATAAAGATTTTTATATCTTGACATAACTAAATATTATCTTTAATCGAATAATTATAAAAGTTATAGTTGGATATAAAATGAATTATGAAGAAGAATGTAAGTGGCATGAAGGACTTTTTACTTTTTATTTAAAGAGAGATGTCTATAGACCTCTTTATGAGTTAAATTATAGAAATGCATGCCCCATGTTCAAATATTTTGATAAATAGTTATCAAATTTATTTAATTATACAATTAACTCGAAGATCAAGAAATTGAATAATTAACCTTTATAAGGATGACATATTGCATGCTTTATGCCTAATGTTAATATTGTGTAATAAGATGATTAATTAATGAATTGTAGTTGGGATAAATCATACCATCGATTTCTTTATTTAAATTGGGTAATTATAATGTCTTGCTAGAGACCACTTAATGATTTATTAACTAAATTAAAAAAACTTTTAATTTGATTACTAATTTAAATGAACTTACAGGGTTACACACTAAAATAGACATCTTGTTTATAATGTTTAGATAAGATCTAGACATGTATTTTGTGGGTATATTGAGAATTAAAAGGAAGATGCACACATCTCATTTCTGAAATGAGATGTAGGCTTTTAGGGTTAAGTGAAACCCTAGTCGCCACTTAGGAGTCTATATATATTTATATAAGATTTTAGGGCTTCAAATAGGGGTGACAAAACAGGTTACAAATAGGGAAGGTCTAGTTGGGCTGGGCCAACCTAAATTTTCATGAATATAAAATCATATAGTCCAGACCAACTCAGTTCGAGATGTCAAAACGACATCATTTTGGCCTAAATATGACATTTTTCCAACTAACCCATTGGTCGACCTAATTCAGCTCAAAATTTTCACAAAGCCAATTATTATGAATCTTATCTCTATCTAAAAATTGGACCACATGGGCCGAGCTCAAATTAACACCCCTAGGTGCAAGTGAATCTCTCACAAGAAACCCTAAATGCACCTAAATTATATATGCTTACTTCATCTTCTTAATTCATATCATATTTTCTTCTAGCACAAAGATATTGTCCTAAGGAGAGTTCGTTGTGTGGTAGAATAAGTTCATGACTAATCCAACGTCTCAAGTGATTTAGATTATCACGTTTCAAGAGGTATTCTAGTATATATAATCAATTTAGTAAATATACATGAATCCTTGATGGGGTTATTTGAGTTAGTTTTATTTTGCTTCTATATACGAGATATTTGAAACCTAACAAATATGAATATGATACGATTAATAAATAGATCAATTGACACAAAATAATTTTGAAATGAAAATGAACTAGGTAAAAAATTTAACCTCCAATGTGCCATATTATCTATTTTACTTAATAAGTTGCAACCCCATTAATTTATCCATTACTATTTAAATGCTTAAAATAAAATAAAAAAAAACAAAATTCAAACTATATAAAATAAAATAAATCCTTTCAAAAAATAATTTAACCATTTAAAATTTTAGACATTCAATGAAAAAGATAATTCTTTCACAAATAAAAAAAATATAACCTAATTAACATTCATTACTCATTCATAACATCTACAACAAATTAAAATTCTTAACACAACTTTATTCTTTTAAAAATAATTTCAAGAAAAGATAAATGATTTGACACCTGAATATATAAACCACTTACTTATGTAATCACATTATATTTGGTGTGTCGGAGTCTAATTTTACCCCGTCTACGTAATGTATTGCCTCCAACCCATTAAACGTGTCTGACCCACTAAAGACAATGACCAATTCTTTCCCCTAATGGTAGTATTTTGGGGGCAAAAGGCTTTTTCAATGCTTGCTCATCTGCTATAAAGATGTTGAACGCAACAATGGTAATCGACATTTTCTCTTCTTTAGTGTCCTTTTCTATGGATCTGTTTTTGTTTCTTTTTATTCTTCTTTTTTTCCTATTCCTTTTGCCTTTTCTGAGTAGAGAACTTTATAATATTCTTTGCAGAAAGACAAATCTAGACCTGTTTTGTTTGTATTGAGTTTGAGGATTCACCTTTCTAAAGACAGGAATTTTCTTGTGTGAATGTAGTTGTTAATCAACTTGACAAAAAGTGAATCAGATTACTAGTTACATATAGTGATTTACAAAATTGGATAAAATTTTCTTTGCAATAGTAGAGGGGATTGGTTGATTCCACTCCACAAAGTCAACCACCAAATCAATCATTTAAATACTACTGTTGGTTGATTCCTTCAGATTTGAATGATAATTTTCCCTTTCGCTTTCCCATTTGGTCAATTAATGAATTTCATTTCCCATCCGCTTTTGTATCAAAATTCAGGATTATTCATTTATCTGGAAAATATGTTTCTATTATTAAAATTTGTCTGCTTGACTTAGGAAAATCTTTTTCTAATAAATTAATATAAAAAGTGAAAGCTATATATATATATATATATATATATATAGACACACACACACACAATCATAAAGATTGGATTCTGAATATCTTGAATTATGAATTATGAGTGAAGTATTGGATATAATTTCTAAAACCCACTGTATTACAAAAAAACAGTATATTCAAATTGATTCAAACATGTTTGAAAATCAATAAATTTTCTGCAAAAGGTTTGAATATAATCACCGTATGTTATACCAAACTCTGGGCCTACTAAGATGCAGATAAGAAAATTTGACTCTAGAATTGAATTATAATTTATCAAAAAGAGTAACAGTGATATTAATTTCCCTCAATTTTGGACTTGAATTATCTACTAGGAATTTAATAATGCAATTTAAAAAAAAAGAAGAAGAGGAAGAAACGAAGAAAAAGCATGGGCTATTGCTGATTTCATTGTAATAGGGTATGTGAGTTGTGATAGAAATAATTTATCTTTTTTTTTTCTATAAAAAAATAAAAGAAAGGGGAAGAAGAGAGGAACAAGAAGTACCAACTTAGTGTAAAACTCAAATCTTAAATCTCAAGAAATTGTTAAGGCAAATAATTTATCATTTTTCAATTATATTTCTCTCAAATAATTAAAACCGTTTTATTACATTACAACGATCAAATACCTCACTTATAGTTTATAGTTTAATAGGGTGAAATTTGATCCTTGTAGTAATGCATCATCAGTAAAGAATCTCAATGTGTTTTTCCAAACATATCGAGAAGCTTTTGAAAGTCATTATCGTTCTAAAGTATTCAAAATTGTTTTCTTAATTTATTACATATGTTTAAGACAACACGGAACTCTATTATTTTCTTAAAATAATATTTGATCAATGACAATAATTAAGATAGTCAATCATTGTAACCAAGGACGGAATTAAATATAATTTTGTCTTCTTTGGCTCTAATTAATGTTAATTCAACCACCTAAGAAACTCCAAAATGATACTATTCACCATATAAGAAGTTTGTAGAGACCGTTAAACGTAAACAAATTTCAATTTCTTATGATAATTTTGTTTTTTAAGGATTAATTAAGTAGCTACAAAAAGACAAATGCTGAGATTTCATATATATATATATATATATATATATTTGTTCGAGGAACCTAATAAATAAAATAAAAAGCAATTTTTTTTCTTTTATGAGATGAAATATAAGGAGGGGAAGGGGACAAATAACAAACCTTATTGTCATAACACGAGAGCCATTTTTCTTTTAATCAATTGTGATTTGTGAATGTAAATTTGATGAATCTTTAGCTGTTGATGATAAAGATAAAATTTCAATACTTCAATACTGGATGTTCAGAAAGCAATTTCAACCTGCAAAATTAGTAATACCTCTATCTCACAATATACATAATTTTAACCTCTTCTACAAATTTTTATATTAAACATTTTATATCTAAAATATTTTTAAATTTAATTTTCTCTCTTTTATTTATGACTATAATTTTTCATTTTTTTGAAGACGAAAAAAAAAATTAAATTAAAGATAAAATTTTAAAATATCATAATAATGTATTGATAAAATTAAAATTTTTCTCTTCCCTTTCTCTCTCTTTGATTATGTAAAATGATAATTAAGACTAAAGCGATATAATTTAAAAGGGAAGTACTACCAAGGGTTCTTAATGCTTTAAGAAGGCAGACCGGGCAGCTTATGGTAATGTGTGAAAACGTAGTCAATAAACCATTTGATCAATCCCTTTCACTGCTTGTCATTTCTGGAAAGGTACTGTTTATTTTGTTCCCATTGCCCTCTGCCATAAGTAATAGTACTAAGTTAATAATGATAAATTGAATAATCAGAAAATAAAAAGGAAAACTTCTCATTTTTCATTTCTTTCTTGGGTTTTCATTTTCTTAGATCCAACAACAACTCTCAAACTGGACATAGCCCCATGTTAGTAAGCCCATAAACAACCAGACAGGTTGCTCTGTCAATTAGTCTCATGTAGAAAGGTATTTCACTGGATAAAGAAACTCTTTTAACATTTTAAAAACAAAACCACCGGTATAAAATATTAAATTTATCGTTTGAAATGTTTAATTTAAAATTTATTTTAAAATTAAAAAATTATTAACTTAATTAAGTTATTAAATTATTATTATTATTAATATAATAAATTATAAAACTCATAAATTAAATGATATGTAAATTCTTTAAATTAAAATAATAAATAATGAAAACTATTAGTAAGACATAAATTCTTTAAATTAAAAATATTATTAATAAAATTTTAAATAATAATAAAAAAAATATTTTTAAAAAATAATCATTCAATTTCGAAAATAAAATATAAGCCTTCAATTCTTCCGTGACGATAGGAGTAATATAAAATGTTTGAATCAAACCCCAAATACATTCAACTCATGTACAATTCCGATAAACAGGATTTTTATGGTTATTTGGAGGGGAGTTGGTGGTTGGTGCAGGTGCTTTTTGTAAGTGCATAATGAAGAGCTAAAAAAAATGCTTGATTTATCGAAAATTTAAAATATTTGCAAAAATTGTGTAGAACCAAAAGAACAGTCAGGTTCTCTGTACGGCTGATATAATACATTCAACATGATGTTAGAAAAGTGACTCAAAATTGGCCGGCTCGAATGTCCCTATCAAGACGATCTGCATTAAGTGTGCCGGGGAGTTCCCTAAAATCTTCATTGAATACCGAATATGCACTGCAGAAAGTAAACACAGGTTAGGTAATAAACTAGGAATGATGAGTTTATGATGTTCTTTCTATGCACTTGCGGCATTCAGAAATGAACTGACATTGATTCATCAAAGAAAAGAACACTGACAAGCATGGACAATCATTGGGAAACACACAGCAAATTATGGTAGAAATTGAAAATCGGGATGAATAACAGATATGTGAATATACAAATGAATTAAGAACAAGATGAGATCCGAAAACTAGCTAGCACATGTAACGTTTGAGATGTGTCCCAACCGAGAAAAGATGTAAATTTGCTAATTTTTGAGAGACAAAAAAATGTAATGTTTGAGACTTCGATCAGGAAAGAGTTTTGTCAGCCCTGGTAACGAAGCACCTCTATATATGGACTACATTCTTTCCCTAATTTTAAGGGATAACCTGAGAATGAACAGCATTTAAATAAGAACTTGACAAATAAGCAACCAGGAAATATCCATAGTTCATCAAACTATGAACAGTTAAGATGCACTAGAAGATACCTGGCATCACCAGGCTGCCGCTTTCCAAGATTATAGAAGATAATACCAAATCCTGTACCAAGTATCTGAAACATAGAAAGATACATGAGACAAGATAGGAATTGTTTTCATTCAAAAGGTATAATAGAACCAAGAATCTAAAACTATGACAAAAATGGAAATATCAGAGAACAATAAATTCATTACAGAAAAAGTTCAATGGAATCTAAACTTCATATTCCTTCTTTGTTACTGGAATTAAAATTTGTTCCCAGGCGACATAAACTGTGTGCAGAGATGGTTGCACAAGATTGGTCCAAATCTAAGTCATAAGCTGTTCATTGAATTCTCAAATGCATCTATTTCAGTGAAATCTCAATTATGTTCCTGGCTATTTGGGCTCTCCAAAACTTCAAGTCTTCAAACTTTCCGCAAAATGCTTCCAGAAGAGAGATTCTTTGTACTCCTCCTGTGTTTCTTTACTTGTCCTAATTTCCTCTTTGGTTTGTGTCAAATTACATGCGCTCGTTTTAAATAAGGGTAGTATTTATGGTTTTTGTTCCTCTCTTTCTCTCTCTCTAAATCTGCTCCTATTTAAATCTACCACATTAATGAAGTATTTTTTCCGCATATACAATTTCCCATCTTCAAAATTTGGTAATCAGTATTAGTTTACCTCTTGCCAAGGAGTTAGAATGGGAAAGCGATTAAGGGAAGAGATAGAAAGATAATAATTGAAAGGACAATAGTTTCAACTATACCATCAAATTTAACAAATTCTTAACATGTGTGAAAAAAGGAATCAGGACAAGTAAAAAAACATGAAGGGAGCATTTTAGAAAAAAATGAAGCAATCCCCCCACATATATTCCCATATAGTTTGTTAACTGCAAACCACGATTTCATGCATAAAAAAGTAACAGTGGAGAAGTCAACATCATCAAAGAAGCATTTAATTTTGACAGGAGATAGAAAAGTGTCCTCAGAATGAAAAAAGAGAAGAATCGACAACTTACATATAAAGGGCCAATTTCCCATCTGTGTGCAACAGGGGCCAGAATAAACCATAACAAGATGACAATCCACATCTTTAGACTGAGAGAGAATATTGCCATCAAAAGAACATCTACAAGAAGGACGGAGGTAATTAGCACATAGGAAGAGATTATGTCACCTGAAAAACAATGTAATAAAAGGAGTTATTTACCAGGGAACTTCAGTGTATCATGGAGTATGCTGAACAATTTCCTTTTCCATCCACTAGTTGTTTGTGGAAGCCGAAACCTCTAAATAAATAAGAAACCATGAGACTTCACCATTTGCCAAGACTGAAATTACTTTGAGTCAACCCCAATCAACCAACCAGGTTCTCTTACCTCTTGGGAGAGAAAAGCCACATTCAGAGCAAAAGGGGACAAAATAAAGAGACAAAAAAATGAGAGGAGTTCCAGCAACCATTAAAAGACAAGTTAATCTCACCAGTTCATCTTCCTCGTCATCATCAAAATTATCCTGTAAGTATTTGGGAGGTGGCTTGGGCATAGCAGCAACAATCAAGGAATCTAGAGATCAGGTAATTTTGCTTGTCAAAAGTAGCACTATAGATTTCTTGAAACAACATCTCACTTAGCTTCAACTATAAATGTGAGACAGGAGGATTTGATATTTGCAAAATTATCATTTTATGTCCAAAACAATATCCACTGTCCTTAAATGGGGAAGGTGCTGCACATAAAATGTTATTACATCTTTGATATGCCAAAATGTAGCTGTGCACATTATTCTATCTTCATTTGTTTAAACATTTATGACTTGAACTTTCCTATTTTCAGCTGTTATTTTTTACTTCAGGTCACTTATAAACAATTGGAGCACTTCAAGTAGCTTTGCATCACCTGGGTTAAGTCAACAACATCAATTACAAGTAGCCAACATTTAATATTTTATATAGTTGAGTACAACCTTTCAAATTTACAATTTCATTTGCAACTTCATCATATTTGTAAATGTGAAATCATCCCAACTATAAAGAATCTACAGTTTTACATCAGCACTTCACACACAGAGAGAAAGAAAATGAAAATGAACAGGGTAAAGAACTTGACCTCCATTATTTAGTTCAATATGTACATCATTTCCATTTTTGTTGTCATGCAATACATTTCCTTGCCAAATAAGCTTCAAATTTTTGACGCGTGAATTCTGTTTCTCAGCAATCAAATTTCGCAAGTCATGCACCTATTTGGAAGCAAAAAAAGTAAATCATATGTTTAAACATATATGGCCTATTGTACATTTCACACATTTCAAGATACAATAATGAAATTAAGAAATCTATACCCACAGTTGTTGCAGAAATTAAAATCACACAGGCCACAGCAATAAGAATAGCTGTTCTAGGCTGTCATTCTGGTTTAAATTATATAATCTAATATATGCAAGATATTAAAGAAGGACTAACCAAAAAATTCTTTGGTTCATTTAATAGTAAGAAATAAGGCATTATATCCAAAACCAGATGATCATTCACTAGCTAGTGCACAAATCAAGGATGACTCACGAAACAAAAGTACAATTATAGCTCAACCAAATCTTTTATAATTAATCCATCTTAGGAACAAATTTCTCTTTCATTGGAAAAAATAAAATAAAAATAGAACCACTTCTAACTCAAAAATTAACCACCCTAGAGGTTGCACCTCTCACCCCACTTTTCCCTAGGACAACTAAGTCATAAAATTCTAAATGCTTAAGTAATACTCCCTGCACTTTTCCAGTGAATACACAAAGCTAAGTGGGTGTATCTGTTTAGCTCATTAAATACTTGAATTATAACCTTGAACAATGAAGATGATCAGAGAAGGCATAAGTGCCTAATCACCATTTATCAACTGATGAGTAGACAATTCCCTGCTTCTAAGCATAGTTAGTGGACAGAAAAAGTTCAACTATATTAATGATCAACACAATGAAATTCTGATTCTTTGATTATATGGCAACAATTAGAAACATCCAAAAACATGTCAGCAGCTAAACAGTAAGTCATTAACAGTTAAGATTACTAACAAAGCTCATCTAGCCATGCAGACCTTACATTGTTAATGTGAATTTCACATCTCTTTTCTAGCAAGAATTTTTCCATCAAAATCATGAAATTGTTAGTCGTCCTGCATGCTAGCACGATCTAAATAACTGCAACAACTTGGTTTATGGTTTTTCAAAATAATGCACTTCATGCTAATACATCTTAAAGCAATAAAAGAGGAAAACATAATTCAAATGGGATACAACGAGTTAATACACTTACGAAACGGAAAAGGGTTCATGATTTTTCTTTCAGCCTCCTTCCCTTTCTATCCTCACCCAAATCCCAAATTTCAAAGTTCAAGATTTTTTATCGTATTAATTCACTCTACAATCTACAGAAACATTAAAAACTTCAAGAAATCAAAAGCCCTACAATATTCCTCCCCAAAAAATATAAAAATCAACCGTGCATAAAATTTATGTCATACATCAATCGAAAAATGGAAGAAAATACCTTGATTGAAGAAGAGGGAACATATAGACGAGAGGAAGGAGAAGGACCAATGGTTTTGAGAATGATTTCCACCCCATTACTGCAATTGCTCTTCCTGTTGCTCCCTTCAATTGCAACTCCACTTTGCTTGACTTCTATTTCGATCTCTCCCATAGTACCTCAGAATTTCAAAAAAACCAATTTCGTCGATCAAGGTTTAGAACTAGAGGGCGCAGGTTATTCTATAATTTCTAAAGGGGTAATTTCAAAGAAATGTTGGGGGGCTACAGAAACAAAGTAAGAATTCTTAGGAGGACTTTCTCAAAATTTTCCAAGGTTATATATATATATATATATGCATTTTCTAAACTAGTAATGGAATTAAAAAATGCTTGTCGAGTTCAATTCTGTTTCTAATTTTGATATACATGCAATAAGAAATTAATAATTAATAAAGGTTTTATAGTTACCAATAAGAAATTGTCGCCTAATGCATTTTCAGTAAATAAGAAAAACTTAAGTTTCTTTTAATTTGCTACTAATATGAAATTGATTTGTACTAAATTTCTTTGAAAGAATTAAATTTATTTTAAATAAAAATATATTAGATAGTAGGATAGTAGCCTTCTAAAGATATATGTAAAAGTTTTTTATTATAATAATCTTGACCAATATTATATTTTTAATATAAATATAAAAGATGTCATTTGTATACGTCGTTTTAATATCAACAACAATGATTGTTTTTATCCACCGTATAAACATGGGTTGATTGAATAAAAAAAATGCAAGCATATTGTATTTAATTAGCAAAGGATTGATATTATTATTGCCGTTTCAAAATATATGTCAATTTAACCTTTTTTTTAATGATAATATTTAATGAAATCTTATATTGTTCTTTTTTTGAAATTTGATACTTAAAATACTTTTAAATTTAATTTTCTTTCTCCCATTTATAACAACACCTTTTACTTTATTTAAAAAGCAATACTATATTCGTCTGAATATACATTTGACTTAATGTAATAAATTAACAAGAGTTTTTGAATTTATGGAGTTACTTTATTGTACTTGTTATTAATTAGTTAGTGGTGTAATCAAATGAGTTAGTGAGATAAAATTCTCATAAATTAAGAAGATTATTAGTAAAATTTTAAATGATAAATATATTTATTTATTTTAAAAATTAGACATTCAATTTCGAACGAAAATAGAATATTAAATAGAAAGTAAGATTGAAAAATTACGATAATTATGTATAGTAATTATAAAATATTAATATTTTAAAAGGTTAAAACTAAGTGAACCTATATTTTCGGATGGAAATAGTATCTTCTTTTCTTTTAATAATGGAGTGTGAATTTTGAATTAAATTATTGTTTTTTTAGGTTGAATGAAATTATTGTTATTAAATGAAAAATAATAAGTAGATCTAATTTAGGAGGTAAAACCACCTCACTGCATCCATGTTGACAATGGAGAATCCCCTTCAAAACCAGGGGTAGCAATAGTATGTAACATCACTTTTTATTCTTTTTCCATCTAGGACCGATTTACATTTACATTGTGAGCCACACAAGTTATTAAGCTAATATTATTCATAAATTATAAGGGCAAGAAGTCGAACCTTGACATTTTTGTCTAAAAAGATAAAAAACAATATATGTCACATTTCTAATAAAAATATTCAAACAACACAACTCACTATGAATAGTAAATTGGAACATAAATGTTTATTTTATATATATATATATATATATTGAATATCCAAAAATATTTTTTTATTTATCATTTTGCCATATAACTTTCATCTAAAATTATATATATATATATATATATATATATTTATAGAATATCCATTTTTTTTAATTTATCATTTCAGCATATAACTTTCTTAATATAATGAATCATTCTTTCCTAACACACATGATCCAAATGGATAATTTAGTTATTTTTTATAATCAACTCTTATTTTAATTTTTATATTAAATAAAAAATAAATATTTAAATTTCTAGAAGGGGAAGTATGTATCTCTTATCCGTCTAGTCTATATGGACTAAAATTTTCCAATGAGAATTTTACCGAGAGATCTTATAACTTCAATCTAAAGAGCTATTTATATGAAAAATAAAAATGTACCACATTATAGAAGTAAGCATTTAGTTCCAAGGATGAGGCTTTCATTTCCCACCATTCATCTGAGATAATAAAAACTAGAGCTATAATATATTTTGCATTCTAACCTTAATTGATAACAGAGCCAGTTTTCGTGTGTGGAACAGCAAAGTGAAGAAGATAAACACTATGGCTTTGAGAATGTGGGCTTCTTCTACAGCCAATGCTCTCAAGGTCTCCACTGCTACTGGAGCTACTTTCTCCCCTGCCTTCTCTCTGTCCAGATGCTTTTCTACTGGTTAGTTTTCAAAACATTTTGAAGCAGTTCTTGAATAAATCTTGATTTGTTTTTCTTTTTCAACTAAATAAATGTTCATTTTGCAGTTCTTGATGGGTTGAAGTATGCAAATTCCCATGAATGGGTGAAACATGATGGTCCTGTTGCTACAATTGGCATTACAGATCATGCTCAGGTTATTCTTCTCCACAGTTGACCGTTTCTGCTTTTAATCATTTCATCTCTTTGCTTCAGAAGCTCAAAATGGTGAATTTATAAGCCGTTGTTTATAATTCTCTTATGCTTTCTTTCTCACTTTGGCATTCAGCAAATTTACATGCATTTAACATCGATTTCTGCTAGGTTTATGGGCGGCTTACTCTTGATGTGAAATAGAAACTTTCTTTATTACAGTGGATGTTGAATTAATTTATGCAACTGGGGATTAGTTTTGCAAGAAGCATTAGATTTGTAACTAAGAAAGAAAGATGCTTTCTGGTTTCACATTAATGAGTTAGAAATTTGACTACTATTTTGTAGTGTAGATGAACCAACAAACTCTATATTTTTATCTAAGTGGAAGTAATCTAAATGGGATTTTTTTCCCTACATGTAAATAGTGTAAAGTTTGTCATTTTGGGTAAGAAGAGATTTAGAATTTCCCATATTGAATGTTTTCAGGATCATCTTGGAGAAGTGGTGTTCGTGGAGCTGCCAGAAACTGGAGGTTCAGTAGCACAAGGCAAGAGTTTTGGAAGTGTGGAAAGTGTAAAAGCCACCAGTGATGTTAATTCTCCAATCTCAGGGGAGATTGTTGAGGTCAATTCTGGGCTCAGTGAAACACCTGGTTTGGTATGTTTCTTGATCTGGTTCAGAATTCTTTTTGTTATCTTTATCTACTGTTGCAACAATTATCAAATGATTTTTTCATATTGGAACATGTTTTCCATTAAAACGAGGTATAGAAATGCATCCTTCTCATCGTTACTCCAGGATTCATTAGTACTTCTCTTCAGCAGTCCAAATTGTCTTTTCTGTTTCTTGGTTTTGACTTGTCACATATGTTTCATGTAAAGATCAACTCAAGCCCATATGAGAGCGGATGGATGATCAAGGTAAAACCAAGCAATCCAGCAGAATTAGGATCCCTGATGGATGCAAAAGGATACACAAAATTCTGTGAAGAAGAAGATGCTGCTCATTGATAAAGTTTGCATTTACATCAAACTTTGCACTAGCTAACTGGTCCAGCCTGAGGCTTATGTTCTTTTGAGAACTTGTCAAACATTTCAAATGTGCAAAACATGAATGAATATGTTTCAATTTGCTTTTGTAGCTCCTTTCTGTATCTTGCACTTGGCCTCCTCCATTCTCTCTCTGCCCATTGTACTTGAGATTGAGCCTTATTTATTTCCCTTCTTTTCACCTCTGAATTCGCTTGAGGCAATCATGATGGAAATTGTACACCAAATACAACAATCGCTCAACCAAACTTATTCAACTGTAAGTGAATAATAATAAACCATCATTAGTTATTAATCAGCTATCTTTTGCTAACAATTTCTAGAAGTATCTTCACTAAGTTCTTCCTGTATTCTAGTAGGGGTTCCATAAAGGCAGGTATCTTTGTCTCTTACGAAGATAAGTCCACGAGATCATAGGAATGAAAAAAAATAAGTGGCTTAATTCTGCAGCATAATTAATATATACTATAAAAATGCAAGTTGGTACAGAATCTACAGATGCTTACCAAAAATGTCACTAGCCAAATCCAGGTTGAAAGGAAAGAAACTACGAGAATATAACACAAACAAGTAGAATTGCATTGGTAAGAGAGTGAAGTTCAAGAATCAAATGAAAAGTGGTAAAAACTTGAACTATTTCAGTTTCGGTTTTTGTAATCTGAATTGAATTCCATTTACTCAATTTCAGAAGTCAACATACACATAATTGTGAATCAGAATATAGAAAGAGAACATCAGATAGCAGAGTTCAGCTAATTTCATTTTTCATGGAATATAGACGTCTTATGAGTTATGTCACAAGCTTAAGACAGAATACTATACACGCTGGTAATTCCCTATCACTTTAATAAGCAGAAGCATCTATAATGTTTCATGCTCACAGTAACCAGCATATAATACACTGATTAACATTTATCTAAAGCACCACACAACCATATTCTTCTTCACCACCCTTTCAGCACCTTTAGGTAGATTGATAGTTTTCTTAGAGCTGCACGAAAACATTCTGAGCTGAACATATAATAAATTCCTCTTCTTCAAACTGCAATACAAATATCTTAAGGGACACAGCAAGTCAACCAGCTTGTTGATAGGACGATAATCAGGACCAGCAGCAAAACCCACCAGCGTCACTTCTTCAAGGGTGATGGTGATAGTTCTAATGCCTATCATTTTATCTCATACAAAAACAACTGATCTTTCAAGATGACAGGCAGCCATGGTGGGACAACTTCAAAACATCATGAGAAATTGTTAAGGAAAATTTGGGATTTCCAAAATATGATTTTATAGGTTGACAGCAATTTATTTTGAAGATAAAAGCTTTATATGAGCTATCTTTGGCAACAAATCTTGATTGACAAAAGATTAGGAAGTCTACATGAAAAAAGAGAATGATTAGAGATATTGTGATATATCCTTGATTGATTCCTACAAGGATTTGAACTGTTTGAAGTGGCTTCCAATTCTATATAGAGAAGACTTGATGCTGAACAATAGTATGAGGATACATGCTTATGCTTCTCAGTGAATGCAATTATTGTGACATCCGGAGTAGTAGAGATTGTGAGACAATAATCATCATCAAATGCTGAACAATAAACTTGAGTTTAATCAATATTCTTGAGAGCTTATTTGTGATACTCGTATAAGTAAATACTTTTTCATTGAATAAGTCCCTTTGTTGTTGAAGTGTATTTTCGAGTTGATTGTTTAATCAAGTTGTTGGATTAAGTAATTTGTTGAATTGTTTGAAATCGATACTGTATTATCAACAAATACTATAGTGAGTTGCTATAGTAATCTAGTGATTAATTTTCAATGAGTAGTCATAGAAAAAAGTTGTGTTGAACCCTTTTGTACTTTGGAGAGCAAACTAATTTAGGTGAGGGCCCTACAGACGTAGACAAGAGTATTGTCGAACTATGTTAGCAAACGTTCTTGTATTCTTTTCGTTTTTGTTGGTTTGTTTGGTTTGAGTCATAGTTATAACTGACTATCTTTATACTTAGCATTTCTATCAGAAATGTTGAGCAACATGTAATGCCTAGATAACATATACAAGGAAAAACTAAGTATGATAAAAAGAAAGCCAACCTTTTTATGTATTAGCAATTGATCTCCATACCCCTACAAAAACATAAGTGTCACAATAACCACACTTCCATTTATGATCAACTTTAGTCAAGAATTAAATAAAAACACGAAAATGACTCCTATAGAGGATGAAAAAAAGTATAAAATTAAAAAGCGAAGTAGAACTGGGACAAAATATAGCATGAAAATATGTGAATTAGAAGAAGAATATTCACAAAGGTTAGAAGTTTCAAACTTTTCAATCAAATCACTTTTAATAACAATATGAATTAAAACAACCAATAGTAGGATTGAATCAACTTATTTGAATATATCTCTTGCTCCCCCCACCAATCAAACCAATTTGTTTGTCCCTGGAGGTAAAGGGAAAATAAAGGTACATTATATTCTACTAATGTTTTTGACTGTGATAGTTCATAACTCTTATATTGTAAAGTCAACTAAAAACCATAAAGACTATTGAATATATCAAAAACAATTTGACATCTAGAAATCCCTTTACATGTTTCCATGTATAGGTAGATATCAGATATCTTTAGTTAGAAATTATGTAGAGAAGGTGAAAAACTGAGAATTTTCCATGCATGCATGCACTTTTTGGTTTCTAAACCTTGTATGTTACAAGATATAGAGAAGCTCTATATGTAAAGTGGGAGATGTAGTTCAAAATGGATCATTTGATGAAATTGGATTTTGGATCTGTAAATTGCAATATGGGACTACCAGATTTGGGGCAAATAAGAAAATGTTAACATGAACGACTGTTGAAAAAACATCGCCTGTTGGAGAGGGGGGAAGATAAATAACGTCTAGAGTGCCTAAGTCATACTCATACCTCATGAGATAGCATTAACTTTAGAAATTCAATCTAAAAGAGATATATAAGGGATTCCATAATAGATAGGTGACTGTATTCCACTATTAGTTAGTGGGAAGGAACATTTCAAGAAGGCACATCTATTACATGAAACCCATGAGTTTCTCTGCTAAAATCTCAAATATTTTCAAATTAAAGTACTCAAATATTTTCTCTGAAACTCATTTGAACACTTTTTCTAAATCCTCACCATTTTGAATCAAGACAATGACAGCAACCAATCTCGCCTCTGCAATCCCATGAGTTTATTTACCTACTTATAAGCTAATAAACCTCAATCGTGAAATTCCCATGAAAGCCCAAAGAAGACGAGCAACTACATCTTCTGCACCCAAACTATTTTGTTAGAAACATTGAGTTAGTTTATCTTCAATTAAAATTATGTCGCCAGTTATAACTGAAAGTAGTAAACTGTAAAACAGTAAAAATAACACAAGAAAGTTTGTTAACACAGGTCAGCCAACTCCTTGCCTAATCTGCAGGGCCCTCACTCAAATTGATTAACTAGTAACATGCAAATGAATACATCAAGTACACTTCCTTGTACAACAACTAGTGAATACCAATTTTAACTTAGTAAGTTAAAACTAACACTGCAGTTGCTTTGACAAACCAACATTTAGTAGTTTCTTGGTCAACACTACATTTCTCCATGAGACAACATTTATTAGCATGATAATCAACACTATATTTGATTTTCAGCTAACCTTCAACAGTATAGTTCCACACCAATCTGTCAGCTTGAAAGGGTAGAATACATTCCAGTTACAACTCTGTCATGAGTTGCAACTAACACTGTAGTTGACAACATCAGTCAACCCAACGCTAACATCTACTCAATCTATTAACATGATTAAGCGGACCATATGTGGCCTTTTACCCAGTAAAAGAACTTGCACAAATGTATAGGTGAGAAGAATAGTAACCACCCAACTTTTGACAATTAAGCTTTTATGAAGTAGGTAAACTTGGTCTTAGCAATATCTCAACAATAAATTGCCTCTAGAAGATTAGATATACTCAATAAGTTCTTTCCATTTTCGTGTTTTTCTCTCTTGAATGGCAACACTCTCTTATAGGGGATATATATATTTTTTCCAAGAAGCCTTGTCTTGAGCTATGCAAAATGTGATCACATTTTCTCATGCTTGTAATACATTTTTCAAGGAATATGTCTCTGAAAGCTTTAAAGCTTTTAATGTCTTAATTTTAATTAATGAAAAATATTGATAAAGACTAATGATTTAATTATATAAGTAATAGTTTTTTAGGATTCAAATGTCTAATCCATGTAAGCTCAAAGTTTCAAGTATTTAGAGAAGATTGTATGTTATCAAGAGTTGAAGACATGCGTTTTTGGATTAGATAGGATCTAGAAGTATAGTGTTAAATGTTGATATCAATTAGATATTTCTAGGTTTATCTCTATGAGTAATTATTCTATAGGTTGCTCAATGAACGTAAAACGTTTTTCAAACTGTGTTTCATAAAGTTAAAATATGATTTGAGTATTTGAAATGGTTTTCAAAATAAATGCATATGTTTAAAAGTTTTATAAAATAGATTCCGCAACTTTAGAATTGATTGGAATCTTATGTTGCATGGTTAGTGTGTTGAGTGGTCGACCTGACTGCATTTGCGGTTGACCACAGTTCATACGGTCGACCAGACTTCTTAGTTCATTGTCCGCAGAATGTCCAAAGCTCTTTGGTATACTTGTGGATAATAGTGCGGACGACCAGCCTATGGTGCGATCGATCGCAAGTTTCCTGAGTGGGTTTTAAACAGTCATTTTTATGACCGTTGGAACATACATATAAATACCAAAATGTTTGAAAATCTTATTAACATGACTTTCTGAGCTAAAATATGATAGATATTCATTATAGAACATCTTAGAAATATTTTCAAACTCTTTCAAAACATTTACATTGTGAAAATCATTTAAGAAGGGTTTCACACATTCATTGGCGTTCTTGAGCAATCTTGAGGAACAAATTACTCAAAGAGATCTTTGTATAAGAATTGATATATTTTCACAACTAATGTGATATCTATATCAATCTCTCTTTATTCACATCTTGTAATTTTTATTAGGTTGCATTTAGCTTAAAACTAAAAGGGTTAGTGTGAGCCTTGAATTAAAGATAATTGTGATTATCTTAAGTGTGTATATTTCATTAATTGTTGCATTGAAGATAGTTATATAATCAATGTTGTGTTGTAAAAAAACTCAAAAAGTTGGGTGAACCTTGATTGAGTAAGAGGTTTATGTGTAAAACCCTAAGGTGAATTAGTTAAGTCTATCTTGTAATATCATGTGCTAAATTAGTAAAATGTTTTGTGAAATCCTTGAATAGATCACTCAAGGTAGTGAACTAAGTTTTTGTGAAATAACTCAAGGAGTTGGGTGAACCTTGATTGGGTAAGAGGTTTGTGTGTAAAACCCTAAGATGAATTTGGTGAGCATTTTTTTGCAATATCTTGTGCTAGATTAGTGAAAGTTTTTATGAAATACTTGAGTAGATAACTCAAGGTAGTGGACTAAGTTTTATTGGAAAAACTAAACCACTATAAATCATTGTGCTCTTTATTTTATTTCTGCCATTTACTTGAACATATTCTTACACACACTGTTTGAGCACCGATTGTTTGATAATTGTTGTATTTGAAGGGCTTAATTTAATTAAGTTGAAAAAATCAGATAAAACCTAATTTAGTCCCTCTTAGGTTTTTCAATCTCCATGCTTATAAGAACTTGTCTCTTATACTTGCTTTTGCACATGGTTGTAAGAACATGTCTCTTATGCTTACAAAAAATATTCAACATGTTTGCTACCTTCCCCATGACTCTCTATTTTACACAATTTATCAAATATATTTAAATAATAAATATGCAAATCTATTACATAAGTCAAACAAAATAAATTGCCAAACACTCTAAATGGATAGCACTATAAATCCCATAATATATTCTACCATAACATGAGTAACGATGCAGCTTGAACTGGTGTTGCTATTCCTATTTCTCTGAAGGGTAGCAAAGTAGTCTACAGTACAATGAATGTAAAAGGTTGTATAACAACAATTTCCTATTTTGATAGTAGATGAACAAGAAGTTCATTAACTAGTAATCTTTAATAACTATTATATCAATGTCATATCATGTTGATCCAATTTCATTATCTTACTTTATTCACCAACACTTTCTATTGTAAATCACTCAAAATTAAGAAAAAAAGAAAAGTTTATCCAATTAGCCATAAACAAACCATAATTGATAATTTCAAAAGACTCATTTTCACAGTAGGTAAAGAAAATAAACACCAATAATTTAAATAACATAATTACAAAGTTCTAATATATGATAAGCAGAACAAGTTATGATTAACCTATAAATATGAAGAAGTTGGTGTAAAGACGATAAACACATAATTTTTGCAGAACCCATGATAGGGTTACATATTTTTAAATTTAATTACACAAATCCTTTTTTTAGAAATATTCATTTTTCCAATCAGGTACTAGGATGTTTCTACCTGTTGCTTGAATATCAATTCTTGAAAGAATTGTGTGACTTTGCTACGAAGGTAGAGTGAATGAAAATAGTAATTTAAATGAAGTCACTTTAGGAGTATGATAATTACCTGAAACAAAATGATGTAGTGGACAACTGGTGGGCAGAGATTGGTGGAATATTTGTTACTGTTAGTCACCATCCTTTTTGCATTCATCAGAAGTTACAAATGAAGATATGGAGAGGCCCATGAAGTACGATTGTGATAATTGCTGGTATAGGAGAAGGGGCAATGTTGAATTCAGGGTTCTGCTGGACTGGCCAAGATGGAAACAAAGTGGGAATATAATAGTTAGAGTTAGAGAATAGCCGATATCATGAAATTGATGAATATTTCTTGTGTTTTGTAATTTTGTCAGTGTTTCAGATTTCCTTCAATTTCTATCCCCTTCTTCCCATCCATCTCTAATCTTTGTGTAATTTCTATCTTAGTTTCTCAGATTATCAATATATGAGTCTATTATTAGAGCCCCAATTCATCTTTTCACAAATTTTCAATTACAAAAACTCCTTGACAAAATTGTATTGTTGAAAGGAAATATCATACTTTACAAGAAATTACCCTTTTTATAGTATGTGAAAATGATTTGCCAAAATACTTTTGGGTTGAAGCCGTTAATACCGCTTGCTATATTATAAATCAGGTACTTTTTATACCTATGGTTAAAAAAAAGCTCTTTATGAACTTATGTTTACAAAACCCCTATTATATCTTATCTTAAAGTATTTGGTTGTAAATGCTTTATTCTAAATGCCAATGACAATCTTGGTAAGTTTGACAAGAAATCTAATGAATGTATATATTTCTTGGTTATTCATCAAATAGAAAAGCTTATTGTGTTTATAATAAAAGAACTATGATTATTAATGAAGCTATTGAGGTTGTATTTGATGAATCTAACATTTATATGTCAAGAGATGAAAGTCAAAAAAATCTCATGAGCTACATATGAACTCAAGCAAGTGAAGATCAATTCAAGTCTAAGGATGAAAACAATGAGATTATTGACATTTAAGAATCAACCAAACAGGAAGGAGAAACAAGCCTTGACCTTCAAAATGAGTGAAAATATGTTCATAACCATTACTAGGATCAAATCATTAGTAATCCCAATGAAAGGGGTAAAAACAAGAAGACACTATGTGAATTTTGTTGATAATTTTGCATTATTGTCTTATATAAAATCTAGGAACATTGATAAAGTTCTTAGTGATAGTTTTTGGATTAATACCATGCAAGAAAAAACTAATCAGTTTGAGAGGAGTAGTGTTTGGAAACTTGTACGTAGGTCCATAAATTATACCATCATTAGCACAAAATGAGTTTTTAGAAACAAACTTGATGAAAATAACATTCTCACCAGAAATAATGCTAGATTAGTTGCATAAGATTATAATCAAGATGAAGACATTGATTATGATGAAACTTTTGTTTCGGTTGCTAAATTAGAGTCTATTAGAATGTTTCTTGCGTTTGAATGTTTTAAAGGATTTAAATGATTTCAAATGTATGTCAAAAGTGTATTTTTAAATGGTGTAATTCAAGAAGTTTATGTTGAACAAACTCTCGGTTTTGTCCATGAATATTTTGAATATCATGTTTATAAATTTTCAAAAGCTTTATATTGTTTGAAACAAGCTCTAAGAGTTTGTTATGAAAGACTTAATAATCTTCTCATTGACAAGGGTTTTACTAGAGGAAATGTGGATACTACATTGTTTATAAAAAAACAAAAAACATGATATTTTAATTGTTCAATTTTATGTTGATGACCTTATATTTGATGTTACTAATGAAAATTTATTTAAGAATTTTTCCAAAACTATGTAGAAAGAATTTGAGATGAATATGATGAAAAATTGAATTTCTTCCTTGGACTGCAAATTAAACAAACGAAGGAATGAATATTCATCAACCAAGCTAAGTACACAAAGAAACTGTTTAAAAGGTTTATTATGACTAATTCTAATGAGATTAACACTCCTATGACCACATCCATTAAATTGGATAAACATAAGAATGATAAGCTGATTGATTAAACCAAGTATAGATGTATGCTTGATAGTATACTATACTTAATTGCTAGTAGACCAGATATTATGTTTTCAGTTTGCTTATGTGCCAGATTTCAATAATCTCTTAGAGAATTCTATTTAGTTATTGTTAAACATATTCTTACATATTTGAAAGGGACTATTGATTACAGTTTAATAGTATTGTAAATCTGTGACATTTTGACTTGATTGCATACATCGATGCTGATTATGCTGGTTTTAGGGATGAACATAAAAGTATTACTGGTCATTATTAATTTCTTGGTTTTTCTTTAGTCTTGTGGTATAATAAGTAAGAAGCTTGTCTATCTCTTTATACTACTAAAGCTGAATATATTGCCGCTAGAAGTTATTGTGCACTAATATTTTGGATAAAACATACTTTGATTGTGTGATTATCAATTGTGATAATACTAGAAATAATCTCATCCAACATGCAAAACTAAGCATAATTTCTTATGTGATCATGTTTTGAAAGGTGATATATCTCTTGATTTTGTGCCTACAAATGATCATTTAGCTGATATATTCACTAAAAACCATTGGCCGAGAAAAAGTTTTTCTTGTTTAAAAATCTCTTGGGTTTTAGTAAATACAATTGCTAATATGTGTGTTATTGTATAACTTGTTATTTATCAAAACAGGAAGTTCTTGGTAGTTTTGATGTATTTGAAGATGACCCTTAAAGAAGGTTCAATTGATCGCAAAACATAGGTGCTTCGTCTGAAAGTCTCTAGTGGGTTCATTTACTCATTTGCAGACAACTTGTGGAAAAATTTAGGTTGACCGTAATAAAGTCGCATCGTCCGCACATGTCCAGTTTAACAAAATTTGTAGACGACCTCTTGAAAATCTTTGGTCAATCACAAATTTGAAGATAGATCGTTCGAAAGTGGGTCTGTGACTTAATTAGAACTTACTAACGACACAACAAAAGACCTTGCGGACGTAACTCTTCATTTATATCTCGTTCGAGTATCACTCAACATCATTCGAAACTCTTGAAATTCCTTTAACAAAAAAAAAACTGATTATATTACACCCGATTTGTCTACTAAATAACATCTATACACTTTTCAATCACTAAATTCAATTTTCTAGCCCTAGAAAATGTGGTTGTATCCAACGTGATTCATACAAGTCTACAATTGTACCAAATAAAAAAAGGATTAATACTTCATATCTATTCAAGAACTAGGAGAAAGAAGTCAATACAATGACTACCTGAAGAATAGAAATATGATTGTTGAAAGCACCATTTATCCCAGTGATAATAACTTGGAAATATATTATATTTCAAGGATGAAATTAGATTATTATGCATGATAAACCTATTTATAGTGATTTTGTTCTTCAATTTTATGCCAATCTTGAAAATGATAAGCCCAAGGCTTGAGAGATAACTTACTATAAGTCTAGTAAATGTGATTGATTTTAAATTTACTCATATTGATTTGGATGAAATTTTAGAGGTACTTTATGATGGGATTGAGTATTATAATACTTACTAAGTTTGTGTTCATAATGAATTTTCATATGAGAAATTTGAAGAGGCATTCACAAATAAGGAAACATTTGTGAATTTAGCTAAAAAGGAGGCCACTATATTTGGTTTTGAAGATAGGATTCTTTATCACATGAACACCACTATTTTTGTGCCAAAAGATGGGCACAAAACCTCAAAAAAATTCAAATAATTGTACTTGAGCTTGGTTCATCCCAAATTGAAAGACTCAATCTCGACTTGGTGTTCAAACACAAATCAAGCTTTTCAGCTTGAGCTTGAGATAATTTTCACTATTTGTTTTTTGGAGAAATTGTAACTATCTTGCTATTCATTTTCTTCCACAAAGCAATAGATGTAGGTCTTAATAAGCTTCCAAAATATTGAGTCCAAAATGAATATTACACTGTCCAAAATATTTTCAAATTTGAAAAATTATAACTAAATAAAAGTTCCAATAAAACTAAACTAATGTTCAAACTCTAAAGTACAAACATACTCTTACAAAAAAAGTCAACTATTTGAGGAGAACTTCGATTCCTTATCCTCAACAACCATGGAACTAGTCTGCAAATCATAAAACATGAATAACAAACACAGATCGTTGAATAAATCCAAATATATGGACAAATCCATAAACATGGAAACAACTTCTTTTTGTTCCCAATTTTAAAAATCAAAACCAAAGGGAAAATAATAGGTAGAGCAAATGTGAAGCTGTTCAATGGATTTATCCTCACTGTAAATTACAATTGTAAAATGGAGAAAAACAACAAATTTTAAAATCATGAAGTTTTAATGTTGTTAAAGAAGTTTCCAAGAGTGCCAAATTTATAGAAATTTAAGAATGAAACGTTGACAACTGTGTTATGGGATTTATGGTGCTATCCATTTAGAGTGTTTGGCAATTTATATTGTTTGGCTTATGTAAAATATTTGCATATTGATTGAACCATAATTAGATTGGTTTTTAGGAGCTTAATATGTTGTTTATTGAGATAAAATCTACCTAATTGTGTGTTTATGTGCTTAAATTAGTTCTTTACACTTTTATCTTTGTTTGCAAGTATTTTGAAGGTATTTTAACATGTTTAGAAGGCATTGGAGGAAGATAGGAGGCTTAAGAAGTTGTTTTGCAGGCAAAATGGAGTGAATGTGCCTTAGAAACCAATTGGATGTGCACTTGAAGAAGTGGACGCGTCTCTATTCATCCACACATCCATTCTCAGTAGTTTTGGAGCCTTACGCGTCCACTTGGACGTTTCTGATTGTCTCGCGCGTCCACTTTTGATAGCACGCGCATCCACTCTCCGAATTGAAGATTTTGGGAAGTTTTTGAGTAGTTTTGAATTAGGACTCTTATATAACTAACCCTATGACCTTTTCTAATTATTTATAGGGTTTATTGACTTAGTTTTTGGGGTGTCAAGCACCTTAGATACTTTGTTCCCGAGTATTGTAGAAGATCAATGGTTGAAGCTTCTCGGGAAATCGGATTTCCGTTTAATGAGTTTCTATCTTTCCCTTAATCTTTCTATGATGTTTTCTTTTATGCATTGTGAGTAGTTTTCTGTAGTTGGCAAGGATATGTAATAGGTTTATGTTATTCGGGAATATGAGATTTTTGTTTTGTCATTAAAAATCCGATCTTTTCAAGGAATCATTATTTTTATTTGAGTATTTGAACAATTCTTGGTTTTATTCTATCAATTGTGTTATTTCAATTATTATTGACCATTTTAATTGTTTTACATAGTTGATTAGCTAGAGTTATGTATAATCGGTTTTCGGTAACCAAAAGTAGTAACTATTGATTAATTTAAATCCGTGTTTGATTAATTGATGGGGAATTGTTTGAAACGAATTGCATGATTTTAATCAGCCATTAATTTTATGTAATTTGCGTTGATGTTGTCCTCGAGCTGAATAACTTAATTGACTATTTTATGTGAGCGATTCGGCAATTTAGTTTAATTAGGTTAAAGTTAATTTGCCGTGCTTTTCAGGAATTAACCTAAATTTACAGGAATCAAAATTTGCTGTGCTATGCGGAATTCTATGTCACTACTCAAATAGGTTATTATCAATGATTAGTCCCGAATAAATAAAACCAAAATACGAAGTCCTTGCTAACGTTTTTCTATCCATTGATTCTTAATTGATTTGTGAGTTATTTTATTTAAAGTTTTATTCTTTTCGATAAAAAATGAATCTTTTCCCCAAAATCTCGATCAGTTTATTTATTTTGAGATTTTACAAGCTCATGTGAGTTCGACCCTTGCTTGCCTTAACTGTATAAGTTGGTTAAAGTTTAGAATTTAATTTGATAGCCCAACGACACATTTATCACATATTTATTATTTAAAGATATTTGATAAATTGTGTAAAATAGAGAGTCATGAGGAAGGTAGCAAACATTTTGAGTATTATTTGCAAGTATATGAGACATCTTTATACAAAGAAGTGGAATACTCTTAGAAAGCATGAGAGACTTGTTCTTACAAGCATGTGCAAAAGCAAGCATGAGAGACAAGTTCTTACAAGCATAGAGACATATTCCTTGAAAAATGTGTTACAAGCATGAAAAAATGTGATGACATTTTGCATAGCTTAAGACAAGACTTCTTGGATAAAATATATCTATCCCCTTATAAAAGAGTGTTGCAATACAAGGGAGAGAAACATAAAAATGGAGAGAGCTTATTGAGTACATCTAATCTCCTAGAAACAAATTGTTGAGAGATTGTCAAGACCAAGTTTACCTACTTCATGAGAGCTTGATTGTGAAAATTTTTGTGGTTACTATTCTTCTTATCTATACATTTGTGCAAGTCCATTTACTAGGTAAAGGGAAACATATGGTCTGCTTAATCACATTGACAGATTGAGTAGAGGTTGGTGCTGCTGAAGGTTGACTGGTGTTGTTAATTGTAGTGTTGGTTGCTACTCATGATAGCAATTGGAGTGTGTTCTACCATTTCAAACTGATAGATTGGTGTGGAACTGTGCTGCTGAAGGTTGGTTGAGAATCAACTGTAGTGTTTATCATCGTGCTATTGAAGGTTGTCTTATGGAGAAATTGCAGTCTTGATCGAGAAACTGTTGAAGGTTGGTTCGTGGAAGCAACTACAGTGTGAGTTTTAACTCGGTGAGTTAAAATTGATATTCACTAGGTGTTGTATAAGAAAACGTACTTGATTTATTCCTTTGTATGTTACTAGTGAATCAATCTAGGTAGGGGCACTGCAAATTAGCAAGAAGTTGGATGAATTGCGTTAACAAATTTTCTTTTGTCATTTTTACTACTTTACAATTTACTGTTTTTAGTTATAACTCGGGACATAGTTTTAACTGAGGATAAATTGACTCAACATTTCTAACAACCTAGATGAGTAAACACAAGTGATCCATGAATATCAAATCTATAAATGAAGTATTGTATTAATAACATAGCTCAAAGCCCAGAATGCTCAAATATTCAATCACAACAAACAACACATTCTCAACTCCATCGAATTACCTTCCAAGTTCGAAGTTCCAGCACCAACACAAACAAATACAATCACTCCATAGAATTTCAACTGCATTATAAAATTTCATAAAATTAATTCAAGCTCTTAAATTAATATTGACTAAATTGAAATTTTAACTAAATATATTCTAAATTATATTGAAAATTGAAATTAATTCAAGAATTGCATCCACATGACAAGATAATCTAACTATAAATTCCAAAAACAGAACAAAATAGCATTATAATGAGACTATAGTTGGAACATGCATTTTTCTTAAGCAGAACAAATTAAAGTCTGTATTATATTAATCTTGTCTCATGCATTTTTCTATCATATAGTAAGGAATATCTTGTCACTTCTTAAGTCGTACAATATCTGGAACAAAACCACACGAAAGGAAGCCCTCAAACATAGATGTAAAGTATACGTAGTTAAGTTCTTCTGGTGCACTTTATAAGTTGATGAGTTCACTAATGGGTCTTTACGCTTTGCCTATGAGATAAAGGGACTGGTTATTTCAGTATGGTATTTATTGCAAAGAGACCAATGACTTACTTGTAGCGGTTCAACAATTTCGTAGAGAGAAACGCCCTGTGGCTACACTCATTGGACATAGTAAATGTATAATGTTGTATCAACCTTGTTAGACCTTCAATCCCCCAGTTGCAACCAAAGACTTTAGAAGAAAAACTAATAAAAAGATAGGAAATATCAACGCATTTAATTGACCAGAAGAATCATTATCTTGGTCTTTAAAAGCAACAGATTGTGGAAGTTCATGAGCAAATGTCTAGTTACTATGATAGCCATTATAATGATCTGTTAATTATCTCACAACTTATTTGCAGAGTTCTGTCTTGATTAATTGGCTAGAGGTTTTTTGGTTGAGGTTGTTTTATCTGCTACTGTTGTAGTGCTCATTATTTGAAATTATTTTTCCTTTTGATTCATGCAGTCCCCTACCTTGTAGACAATGTTTTGTTCATCCCTTTTTATTCTCCTCTAAGATAGATTAGCTTACATCTCTGGTTGTTTTCCAAAATGTTTGTTTGGAAAAACCTTAGTACTAGACTCAAGGCACAACATCAATATGAGTTCTTGGATCGATGCAAAGATAAAATTGGAAAATGAGAAGACAATTGAAAAAAAATTACAAGATAAGATAAATAAAGGAAAAGAACATTGGAGAAATATGTTAATAAGAATTATTGGTGTTGTGAAAACTCTTGCAAAAAATAATTTGACAATAATGCAAGAACACTTTAGGCGTATTCAAGCAAATGAAATACATGATCATTATCTTGGTCAAATAATACAAAATGAATTGATTTATTTGTTATGTAATGAAATAAAATGCACAATTGTGAAAGAAATGAAAATATAAAAGTATTTTTCAATCATACTTGATTGCACTTCAGATGTGAATCATGAGGAGCAAATGTTTCTTGTATTAAGGTGTGTAGATATTTCAATTCTTCCAAATCAGGTAGACGCTTGGGAAATGTAGATAGATGGTCACAAGTTAGTAGGACATTGATTGAATTCAATTAACCATTTAATGTTCTCGGACATTTTTTTCAACATTACAAATCACAATATCTTCATTCTTATGTGATATATTTTTGCCAATGCATTAATAGAAAACAAAGAGTAATAATTTTGAAATTTACGAATAGAATAATTCATTTTGTATAAAAAGGAAGAATAAGAAGTCTTTTTTAAAATAACTATGTACAAGAAGAAGAAAAAGATGAATAAGTAATGAATCTCGGATTGAAAAAGAAGGGAGTTTTGTCAAATAACAACTGATATATATATATATATATATATAATTTCACCTCTTTTTCTATTTTAGCATTTTGTCCAATTTTATATACAACATTTTCATCCCTATTCCCGTCCCCACTACAACTCGTAATTAAAACTTCATCATCATCTACTTTCCCACTTAAATAAGATAATTTTGTGACATTAGTTGACAATCTGTGAAATCTGAACTCTAGAATTTGTTAATCCATTGGTCTTTTGATATTTTAAATATGTTTTGTGTTGTTATATTTTGTTCATCAATTTCGTAGATAATTTATTAGTTTTTTTTGAGAAATAATTTATTTAGTTTAATAGCATGCCAATTGCATTTGATTTTCTAAATAAAGTTGATTATATTATTATAATAGTTAGTGATTAGATACAATTTTCTGGGGGTATAACATCTTATTTTCCCTATACTCGAGAACTGACAATGTGCGCTTGTAGTGGATTTTCACCAACATAGCTTCTTTGGATTCTCCCCCTTCTTGGAATTGATGTCTAGCCCTCATTTTTCCTTTGTTCTATAGTGAGCTTTGAAAGCATACTTTGAAGAGTTTGGTTGGTTGTCTTGATTTAGCCAAAAAGTAGTTTGGTTTCCTGGCCATGTCTTATTCAATATATTTATTGAATACTAGTACTTGATGGAGGCATGTTGGATCTATTGTGATTTGAGAATGAATAAATTTGGAGAAGTATTTTTGGAATTGTTTGAGAAATTCATCTTCATCCTAACAGTCTTCATCCATACTGTGGAAGTTGTGAGTATTTTGTTTGAATGAACTTTTTAAGGTGTTCATCTTGATTCAGTTGTATATTCTTTTGAAGATTTTTCACTTTGTATATGGTACTGTGGTAGTGAGGGAGAGATGTTGCCGGGGTGGAAAAGAAGTTTCCTTGCATACATGTGGCAAATGAAGAATGGGTGAGGGAAGAGATAAGGAAGGTTGGCGGATTTAGTCCTTACCTTGTTTAGTTTAGGGACATAAGGTCCCTATCATTATTTGTTGACTATTAAAGTCCTTACCTTTTTGTGTTTTGGTTAATTAGGCCTTTTTTAGTTTTGCTAGATAAGGTCCCTACTTTTGTTTTTTCACTTTTTTGTCATTACCTTTTTTAGTTTTGGTAGATAAGATTCCTTCCTTTTTTTTAAAAAGCTTTTTTTGTTGTTACCTTTTTTATGTTTTGGTGAATTAAATCTTTTTGATAATATTGAAGCCAAATCAAGGCCGATATTCTAATTTACTCAAATAGTAAGTGAGGAATAAATTAGTTTAATGTAGCAATTTATTTTTTAAGAATACCTCAAACAAAAGCATAGTTAATATGTCATCTTTTGCATCGATTTAGGCAATCTCCTGCTAATATGGTTATTTGCGACAATGATTTAGATGTTAGAAGGCTTGATGAAACTATAAACCAATATAATTTAAGTTGAATTCATGTTTCTTTCTCACTAGGATTGCTGGGATGCCGCCATCAACAGAGACTAAATTCACCTCAATTTGGCCTTTTTGCTTGGTATCCTCTGTTTCTTGAATTTTTTTGGAAGCATGACTGATTTTGGTCATTTTTGTTTATTCATTTTTTCTCTCTATTTTGAATTCATAGAATTGATATTTTGGTCGTCCTCGGTTTCTTGTGTTTTTTTCCTCTCTAATTTGGCTCTAAAGAACTGACTTTGTTGAATAAACTATTATTTTTGTTCAAGAACCTCCGGTAAAGAGTGTTGGGGTTTGTTACTTCATATATATATGACATTGAATTTAGCCCCCTTTTGATATAAGTGTTAGTGGCATGCCGATAGATCTATTGATTTTTCTTTTTTCTTTTCTTTCTTTCCTTATAGTTGAAGTACCTATTTTGAACCTTATTATTTGAATAAAATAGAAGATTGTCATTGACTTGGCCTAATATTGTTAGAAGGATTTAGTTCACAAAAACATAAAAAAAGGTAAGGACAATAAAAGTGAAAAAAACAAATATAGAGACCTTATCTACAAAAAAAAAGTAATTTAAAAGTTAAAAAAATCGTAAGGGCCTTATGTACCAAAACTAAAAAATGTAGGAACTAAATTCACCTATCTTAAATAAGTCAAATGACAAAATTATCCTTCAATATTTTATTCAAATGAAAATTTGTCATTGACTAACGTTGACTTTTGTCGTAATTCATCAAAAGGACCTAATTAATCAAAACACAGAGGTAAGAACTTTAATAGTCAGCAAATAATGATAAGTACCTTACATTCCTAAACTAAAAAAGGTAGGGTCTAAATCTGCCAATCTTCCATGAGATGATTTCAGTTGTGGGGTGAGGAAAAAGTGAAACCACATGGGTGGGTGTGGGGGAAAGAGAGAAAAGTTATGGGGGATGAGACATTTTGGAAAAATTAGTTATTGGATGAGGGTAATTTAGTTAAATTAAATATATAAGGTGTTACATGTAGCAATTTGAAATGTTATATTCATAATATTTTTTTGCAAGATAGGTTTGATCTTTTATGTTAACGAATGTTTCATAAAAAATAAATAAACCTAAAGAAGTAAACGATTTTTGATTTTTTCCCCAAAATCTATAAGGGACATTTTGGGTATATTATTGTTCACCATTTTTCTTTTCAAAAAATGGACTTTCTCATTATTTTATTTTTAAATGGGCCAAATGTATCATCATCTTCCAACTACTTTCGGCTCCTACCCAGGGCCGACCTTATCCAAAATGGGGTCCTAGGCGACTATACTGAATGAGGTCTTATATACACAAAAAATATTAACTATTTGAAAATTAAAATAAAAAAAGTCTTATCTAAACTTGATTTTTCTTTCTTTTTGAGATGCAAGTTCATTAATTAAATGTTGAAAATTAAGGTTTGACACTAAATCTTTTTCAATAGATATAATTGCAAGCTCATTTAATTTTTTCTTGAGACATAGTTGACTGTAAATAAGATTTTTTTACTTTTAATTTCGAAAAACTTCTTTCTACTTAAACAACTGTAACAAGAATAGTTAATAATATTCTATATGCAATCAAGGAATTTGGAAATGAGCCTAATAGTTAATAACCTACGAATTACTCTTATTTCACGAAACACAGGCTCTATATTTATCTCAGAAGCTATTTCTTTAGCTAAAATTAATGTTGTCGTGAATCCATTTTCTCTATATGTTTTCAAATATTCAAGAAAGCCTTTCAATTGGTTTACAACAATATCAATGTGCATGTCTTTAGCTTGTAAAGTCTTACTAACTATGTTAACCACAAATAATAAATCATACCGAATTATTATGCCTTCTAAAAATTCAAAATTTTCAAATTCATATGTCGCCAAACAATAAGCTTCATTCTTTATTTTAGGATCATCACTAGTTTCTGCTAACTCAAGTAAAGTGTCTCTTATTTGTGAAATTTGAAATCTAATTGCTTTAACATTTTCAATGTGACTTTTCCAACGAGTTTGTGATAATAGTTTCATAGTTAAAATGAATACATAGTCTTTTAGAATCTTCCATCTTGTAGTAGAAGAATAAAATATCGAATAAATTAGTTGTATTACCCCCAAAAATGTAATGCTTTAGAACAACAACTAGCCATGTCAAAAAGCAATAAATTAAGACTATGACAACCACAATGTGTATAAAATGCTCTAGGATTTATGTCCAATAACCTCTTTTGCACTCCTTGATGTTTCCCTTTCATATTAGACCCATTATCATACAAGGTGTATAAAATGCTCTAGGATTTATGTCCAATAACCTCTTTTGCACTCCTTGATGTTTCCCTTTCATATTAGACCCATTATCATACCCTTGCCCTCTCATATCATTAACATCAAGATCAAGGTTTTTTTTATTGCATTTATAAGTTCATCAAAAAGTCCTTAACTTGATATATCATTTACATTAAAAAATTCAATAAAATATTCTTCTACTTTCACTGGAAGAATAGTAGATGCAAGAGTAGATTTGCCAAGAAAAGAAGATGTAAGATATTAAAAATACGTTATATATATGTGTCAGGTAGAACTACAATACAAAAATGTAGTTCCCTTGAATATCTAAAAATCTTGAAGATAAAATTACTTTCATAAAAGTTTGATTGAGTAAGGAATAATTGAATGACATCCGATTGGCTTTTGATACGTATCATTGTGAAAGTGTTTAACAAAACTTCTCAAATTATTAAATATATTCAAAGATGAAGAACAACTTTATAATATCATAAATTTTACTTTAAAAAATCATGTATGCAAGTTTATACAAAAACTTGATGAGAAAAAAATAAAAAATGTAATGTGAATGTATTTTATGAATCATTGTTATGAATGTATTCTATAAGCAATTTATATTTTTTTAATGTACTTGTTATTTATTATATGAATATTTTTAGGCGGGTGAGGACCCAGAAATTTGCATACCCACAAGAATAGTCACGGGTGTGCCCGTTGTGGTTTATTTAGGAATGAAGACAGAGACAGACAATATTTTCAAGCTTGGAGGTAGGGGAATCTGTCCCTACATAGTACAATTGTCATCCGTCCATGACAACCCATGTTGCTATACTTCCTAATGGGAGTGACTGGAACCAACATATTGATTTATCTCTTAGTGAAAACAGAAACAACCTCAACTTGATAGCATCATCTGAAGCTCCTTTTATTTTTATAGTGCTGCAAATCTCGAAAAAAAACTAGCTAAATAGGCATTAGGGTCTTCAAATTGATTCTGCCGCACCATACTAATTAATGCAAGCAAGCTTAAGCTCAAAGTTGTTCGTATTCACATGGACATTGGCTATTGCAGAGAAATTATGATAGACCACATACACAAAGTAATCCCTGATAGCTGGTTGTTGTTGTAGATTATCATTGCCTTATGCCATTGTTACTTCTTCTTCTCTTTTGATTTGTTGAGTTAAAACTAGGGAGTGTTTTCAATTTTTGGGTTGAACTCAACCAAATCCAAGCTTTTACTCCGGGTCTGCACCATAAACTGCAAAAAAAAAAACTCCAAATTGAAGTAATTATAGTAGGTAACAATATTAGTGATAAATAAGATCAAACAATTCCCCCGCAACGTCGCTAGAAAACTTGTTGGCGAAAATCATACTGCTAGCGCATAATATCAGTTCTTGAGTATAGATGAAATATAATGTCATATCCACAAGAATTGTATCTAATCACTAACTTTGTAATAATATAATCAACGTTATTTAGAAAATCAAATACATTTGGGATACTATTAAACTAAATAGATTATCTATGAAATTGATGAAAAGAATATGCAAACACAAACATATTTAAAATATCAAAGACCAATGAATTAACAAATTCTAGAGTTCAAATTTTACAGATTGTGAACTAATGATTTCTTATTAATTGATGCTTTTCAAAACTATAATTATCCATAAACCAAGAAACCCTAATTTGGATATGGAAGCCTCTCTCGAGTACTAAAAGGTATATCTTAATTATTCAATCTTGACCTCTCGATAAAAATTAAATAAAAAGAATTCATTAAAATCTTGTTCCGGTCTTGAAAGAATTATCAGT
Organism: Apocynum venetum; assembly: GCA_019593545.1. Classification (NCBI taxonomy): domain Eukaryota; kingdom Viridiplantae; phylum Streptophyta; class Magnoliopsida; order Gentianales; family Apocynaceae; genus Apocynum; species Apocynum venetum. Next base: position 2,973,197 of record SRSM01000137.1, read on the forward strand.
TTCTCAACTCAACAATTCTCAAGTTGTATTACCCATTGTCTTAATGTGAAATCCCCTTTCTCAAGACCTTAATTTCACAACCAATTCATCTAATTAATGATCAAATAATTAGAAGCATTAAAAATAAGCAACATAAATGGATAAAATATAATTCCTTAAAACATCAATATAATAATACTCAAAAGTATCAAATATAATCCATCATCCCCTAGAAATAAGAGGTTTAGCTAGTAGACAAAATAACAAAATCAATAAAATTTGTTCATCACATAAAATTAAAAAAATAAACCAGACATCTTCTCCGTCAAAGTCTTCTGCTTCTTGCTCTGGAATAGGTGCTTAAGTCTTCCTCCAAAGTTGACGTTAATTCTCAATCCAAAGGGAACAACATATTCCCCCAAAATAATATTTACTAAAAGATAAAGGAAAATATATCTTAAAAATATAATTAAAATATTTGAGTTTCCTTTTATTTATCTCTAATTCTAATAAAATTAGTAAAAGATAAATTAAAAGGTTCCTTATAGCAAAAATGACTACTTCTAAGATGTCTTTTTGGAGATAATTTAAGATTGACTTTAGTAGATTTCGAAAATCTCAAAATCTCATTTTTCCTTAAATTTTTGTCCAAAAATTCTAGCATCACGAAATATGGAAGAAAATGCCCACGTCTAGCACAAATAACGCATCCGGTTGAGATTTTTGTCAAAAGTGCTGTGACCACGTCTAGACTCAAGTGTGTTTATATCTAAATCTTGTGATTTAAAGCTATTTTGCACCAATTTCTTCACCTACATCACAAGACATAAAATATCATAATTATACAACTTAAGCCATTAAAATCATCTAAATATGAAGAAATATAACTAGAATATCAAGTATTTATATGCACTATGAAGCTACAAATAGAAGAGAACACTCAGACAGTGAACAAATAGAAATAACTTCTTTTTTCATATGCACAATTTCTCACATTTGAGTAAACGGCGCCTTTGGAAGAATGTCGCGGGAGAGGAGACTGTAAGATGTTTCATTGCATGCGGTTGAGTTAGCCGCTTGATTTGCAATTTGCAGTGGTAAAGCCTCTCGCAACTATATCATTTCCGTGCCACCAAAGTCGAATAATCCCACAAAGTCGATTTTTTTGACTTAATACCTCACAAAAATACACGAATTGTCTGAGTTTTAAGTTGAGATAAGATAAAAAAATAAAATAAAATAGAGAGAATTTTATAGAAAGAGAAATTTCATTTTTAGCCCAAAAAATAATAAAGGTAATTTGGTCTTAAGGGACATTAAGGGTGTTACATTGAACAATTAGGAAGCATTACATTTATGCCCTCAAAAAAAAAAGAAAAAAAGAATTGTGGAACCTTAAAGTTCGAAAAAAAAGATCGGTACTTATCTTGCCAACATCCTTTGGGAGTAAATTGACCGATTTGCCTAATTTAGTCCAACGAAGAATTGAACTTAAACTACCTTTGAACTCTATACATCGCTGCCGCCAATGTGGAATTTTTTTTTTTAATGAATACCGCCAATGTGGAAATTACCAGAGCTACGTTATGTATGACATCTCAACTTATCAAAAAAACAAAACTTATGATATCTCATTCTCTCCTACGTCACGACCTACCGCAGCACTCTACACAGTACACACTCCCCGCAGTATATATATATCAGCAATCCTACTCAGTTCTCAACATTGATCATTGCGGAGATTTTGATCTTTGCTATCGTTTTTTGAGATTTGAGATTTTCTGACCTTTCCTAGTTGTTGTACTATCATTATTTTCCGTTGTTTTTCTTTTTATCAAGACTAGAAGCAAATCTTTTACTGAAATGGCGAAGTCACCAGAAGTAGAGCTTCCAGTTAAGGCCTTTGGATGGGCTGCTAGAGATACTTCTGGAGTTCTCTCCCCATTCAATTTCTCCCGGAGGTGTGCGCTTGAAATGTTCTTGTTGTAGTTTGTTTTTGTATTTCTCAAGCGGGCTTATTTTTATCTTTTTGCTGTTGGCACAGGAATACCGGAGAGCATGATGTGCAGTTGAAGGTTTTGTACTGCGGGATCTGTCATTCGGATCTTCATGCGATAAAAAATGAATGGAATGAATGGAGTAGCACCAAGTATCCCATTGTACCTGGGTAAGATTGAATCCTACTTCTTTGTGTTGTAAAGTTTGGTGTAAATTTGTATGGTTCGATATGATGTTACTGGAACCTGTAGGTGCCTTGTTTAGGCGTAAATTGGGCAAAAGTAGTCTGGCATTTTATTGATTTTCCTAAAAGGAAATTTATGTGGGTGGTTTTCTATTCCATGTTTTAATTTGTTTATCGTGTTTTTGGGGGTTGGCAGACTTTTCATGTCATGACACATTGATTTTTCTTTTCCTGAATTTCTGGAAACAGTATTGGGATTTTTTGTTTTTTCTTCTTTCGGGTTTCGGAGACAGATTTAGTTTCCCAAGGATAGGTTATGACGGAAAATGGTAATGCTCGGTATGCATGCAATGACGTTCTTGAGCCATGATGATCAAGGGATGGAGGTCCTGTTGCCTCTCATGATTTCCATAGTGCAACTAAAACAACAGACAAAATGGGATAGATGTTGGTAATATGTTTGAGTGAAAATCTTAGTGAACGAGGCCTTCGTGGACCAAAAACATTAAAGATTTGTACTGCATGTATTATATACTGAATATTCAAGCATGTCCAACTATAAAACTTTGCAGTTATTCAAGTATGTCCAACTTTATACTGAATATGAGAATTTCCCTTGCCTGAAAGTCGTGCTGATAATAAGAAAATTCTCCCTTTATGCAAGGGGTCACCAATTTGCATTTTTCCGCTGCAAAATCGGACTAATTTGGTGATGGTGTTTTTGGTCATAAGTTTCCAGAGTTGATAGATACGCACCTGTCAATTTCTTCGATGGGAAGGTGCAACACTGTTGTGTATTTGCTACAAAATTCAACTTTTGCTTGTTTGAGATTTGTTATCCTGATGGTGATAAAAAATCCAAAATTACTTATATTGAAGATACTAAATTGTTATTCAAGGTGAATATTTGGTTATGTTGTGCATCTCCAAAGATGAAACTGTGTCATATGACAAGAAATGTAATCGAATATGATTGCATTCTGTTACCAAAGCGAAGCAAGTAATTTAATATATTGTTTATATGACACCTAAGTTGATTGAAACAGGCATGAGATTGTGGGTGTGGTCACTGAGGTTGGGAGCAAGGTGGAGAAAGTTAGGGTAGGGGATAAAGTGGGTGTGGGTTGCCTTGTAGGATCATGCCGCAAATGTGATATGTGCTCTAAGGATCTGGAAAATTACTGTCCGGGACATATAATAACATATGGTGGTGCTACATACACTGATGGAACCACCACCTATGGAGGTTACTCTGATCTCATGGTTGCCGATGAACACTTTGTGATTCGTTGGCCTGAGAATTTGCCCATGGAAATTGGTGCTCCTCTGCTCTGTGCTGGAATCACAACATATAGTCCACTAAGATATTTTGGACTTGACAAACCTGGAACACACGTTGGCGTTGTTGGTCTTGGTGGACTTGGACATCTAGCCGTGAAATTTGCCAAGGCTTTTGGAGGAAAATTGACCGTCATAAGCACATCTGAGAATAAAAGGCAGGAAGCCTTAGAAAAACTTGGTGCTGATGCATTTTTGGTCAGTCATGACCCAGAACAGATGCAGGTATACATAATTGGACCTGATTCATTTGATGTATATATATATAGGTTTCTATAATTCAACTTGCCTAATGTTTGATATGTAAATAAATTTTTGCAGGCTGCAGCTAACACTATGGATGGTATTATCGATACCATTTGTGCAGTTCATCCTGTCCTGCCTCTGGTGAACTTATTGAAGCCTCATGGCAAGCTTATTATGCTTGGTGCACCTGAAAAACCGCTTGAGCTTCCAGTGATTCCCCTCCTCTTTGGTAAGATCATTATTCATTCATACCTTTCTTCTTTCCACAATTCATTTTAATATTTTCTTGGGTAGTATGCCTAATGTGCAACCATGAATATCAGGGAGGAAAATAATAGCTGGAAGTGGCATAGGTGGCTTGAAGGAAACTCAAGAAATGATTGATTTTGCAGCAAAGCACAACATTTTGCCTGATGTTGAGCTCATCCCAATGGACTATGTAAACATTGCAATGAAGCGACTCCAGAAATCTGATGTCAAATACAGATTTGTCATAGACATCGGCAACACATTGAAATCTGCTTAGGAAATTTTGAAAGCTGCGGTCTATATTTTGTTAGTGGAATAAAATGTATCACTGATACGGACAGTGGAATTAGCCTTTGTTTTGAGTCCTTGAACAAGTAAATGTTAACAATTTTTATTTTTTGTCAACATTTCTTGTTACTATATAAGTAATAATATCAGTCATGACGCATATATTGCATGATTTATGTTGATATCAATACAAAATGTATCAATGCATATATTGCATGATTTAAATTGATATCAGGTCTTCAATGCATCTCAGAAGTAAAGTTGAAGTAACTTATTCTATTAGTAGGTAATTTAAAATCAAGTAGGCAAATTATTGGAATGAATTAAAATTCTCGAGTCCCCCTATATTTAGATCATAAGAAAGAAAGGTTCAAGTAAGAATAGATTTCTATTCTTTAAAAAACAAACAGGACTGAGATATAAATAATTGCCATTACTGTCAACTCTCTGTCCATTACTTACAGGAGAAATGATAGTAAGCTTTTGAATCAATAACTTTGAGAAACGGTCTCCCAACGAAAACTTAGAAACTCACAAGGACTTTAAGCCCTCTTAGTCCACTTCGACGACTCTCCACAAGTTGAACGTCAGACGGTCCATTTGGGTGAGCTATAATGTGAGTTTTGATTGATCCGAAATAGAATCTAAAAGCCTCAAAACGGGTTGTCGACTTGGTTCAGTAGCTTAGTTCTCTAGTTTGAATCCCGTACATAGGCCTTCTAGATTGAGTCCGTGGCAGCAGGTTTGTCCACTACGATTTAAATATTTAGTGTAATTTGCTAGAGCAAATAAACAGGGTTTATTAGAGTGCACCTTAACAGTAGCAGGCCACATCTTGAAAAAAAAGTATAATCTAGACTAAAATGGACTAATATAGCATATGATTAACATCAAACTATGGTTAACTTCTCGTTGTAATCTTGACTAATGTGTAAGGGCGACTATCGTGTTATGTTGGGTTATGGTTGGAGTAATTACACATAAAATCCTAATTTAAATTCGACATTATTAATAAACGAAACGACATCATAAAATAATAATGATTCAAACGTTCAAACTATGACCCACCAATCCACTAATATATCTTTAAACTCGTTAAAATATATGTATAACTTACTAATCTAAAAATATTTTTTATTTTTGTAAGAAAAAAAAGAATAAATCGATTGGCAAGTCAATCTGCAAACTCTTAATCTTAATCCGTTATAATCATGTCATGCTCGTGTTGTATTTATATGTCAAATCCAATATTATCTCCCATACTGCAAAAGGAAAGAGAGAGAGTCTCTCCCTTCTAATGTCTACAAAATCTAAATTCATCTTAAAATAAATTTTGAATGTTTTAATTGCAAAATATTTTTAATGGTTGATTACACTTGTTTTTGTTCTTTTTGTTTAATGAACCCAAGTTTTAAATTTACATCCGGCTATGTCATGGGAGTAGTAAGTCTAGTCTTTCAAAAACTACTCCCACATCGTTCTCATTAAACAAACTTATACACGGGTGCACACAAATAGAATAAATCATCACTAATTGTCTTTAGTAGGGTGAACACAAATAAGACTTTCCTGATTACGTTTGACAATTGCTCTATAACCGGGTAATTACACTTGCTTAATAGCTTGTTAATTGGTTTGAAACTTTCAATAATGTGGTCCGTAGTACATTTAATGTATTTAACAAAAAAATCATGATAATATTATGATTTTTTTTTGTAAAATCTCTCATTTTCCAGATTTCTTTCGAAAATATTGAGTTCCTCATCACTCCCCCCTGTCCCTTCACTTTTTTAGAACGGATCAGAAGAGGGTGTGGTGAATGCCATCCAAAATTGTCTAATATTATTTATTTCTCTATTACATCATTACAAGAAAAATGGACAATCGTGAGATAGCTTTCTAGCCGCCACTTATATTCTTTCATATGACGGAATACATATATTTGCATCTATATGTATAAAAAATTTGATTATAAATTGTTGTCCTGTCGTACGATTATCAAATTTTAAACCTAACAATATATATATATATATATATATATATAATAGAAATCAAATCTATAGAGATTTGTCAACTTTTAAATTAAAATTATTAATCGAAAAAGGTTTTGGGAGTTTTTGAATTTGTGAATAGAATTAAAAAGGAATTTCGAATACAAATGATATGAAAAGACCTTAGTAAGGAACTAGTATCAAGTTATATTTTTCATGGAATTAATACATTATTAAGTAGTTGGTTAAATCCCGATCAGTTCAGACAGATTCATATCCTTACAAATTAGATTAATCGTTAAATAGATTAATATCTAATTTAATTAAACACAACTATTAACCTGCGGGTATAAGATACTCAATCAAATTGCATTAAACAAATAAGATATCATCTACATTAAATTGTATATAAAAATAAACTTAATTATATACAATTTAAATTATATAATTCCACTACTAATTTAATTAAGTCAATAGCTGCAACTCAATTAAACTAGTAGATGCTACTTGAATAATTAATACAAGATTAATAATCCTAACTATATAATCACATTCATTAACTAGATTGTCAATCCAATTAATTCACATGGTTAAAACAGGAATTATATAAATACTTAATTAATATATAAGTATATTAAATAAATACACACACACATATATATATATATATATATATATATATAAAGAAAGATTGGATTTATATTAACTAAACAAATTAGGCGGTTCAACCAACCATTTAAATAAATTAAACTAAAAGTATGGAAATTATATCTTTAATTATAATTAATTAAAGATAAATTATATTTTAATAAATTATATGTTTAATTAATTAAATACTTAATTAAATATATAAAAAGAAATTAAACTAGTTAAGAGGCTCGACCTTCCATAAAAAAGAAAATAAAAGACATAAAAGTAAATTAAACTAATTAGGTAGCTTGGTCATCCATTTGCCATATTTAAAGTGCATAAAACAAAAAATAAATAAAGACTAGGCGTGTATACTGACCATAAGTCCAGTTAAATAAATCCAAATAGAAATTAAGTACAAAGAAAATTATCTTATAATCTCATTTATAAATAACTTAACACATATCCTTACTAACAAAAATAAATTACTCACAATACATATTTAATAAATATAAGATGGAATTTATAAATATTATAAAGAAAATTTAAAAGATAAACTCCCCGGAAATATTGAAATTATTCGAATAAAATTTCTTTACTAAATATTACAAAAAATCTTGAAATATTATTCTAAAAATTCTGAAAAATACACTAAAATAAAGACAATAATAAAATAAATAAATTGCAAAAGAAATTGAGAAGATTGGAGCTAAATTGATATTGAAATGATAAAAATAAGCTTCTTATTTATAGGTACAAAAATCATGAGCAAAATGGTCATTTTGTACCCCAAAATTTTAAAAATTTAATTGGTGGCCTAATTTTCCCAAGGTTTGCCACGCATCGAGTCCTCATTAGTTCACATTGCGACTTCTAGAAGTACAACTTGTCATCTTCTGATTGGTCCAACATTTCTTCTTCTTCTTTTTATCTCCATAATAAATTAAAATAAAAAACTTACAAAAAAAAAGAGAAGGGAAACGTGAAATATATCTATTAAATAACATAATTAATCAATTTTTAAATAAAATATAGTCATTAAATAGTATAAAAATAAGTTAATTTATGAATACATCAATTTCATAATATATAATGTATTTCATTATAAATTTTGGTTTTTAGGCCGTATACAACATTCTATTTCAAATTTATGTTGGATTTCGTTTAAAATTTCCAAATATGTTTGAAGTATCTATTTCATGAACTAAGTTTTGAATATTAAAAGAAATAATATCTACCACCCCTTTCCTTTTTTTTTTCCCCTGTAAGCACTAGCCCTTTCTTAATTTCTTTTTACATTTATATTTTTTGGTGATATAATAAATTAAAGTTTCGAATACTTTTATATTTTTAATGAATTAAAGATTTGGTTGGCTGAATACTTTTTTTAGTATTTTTTATACGTTGGATTCCTTTAAAAAAATTCAAATAAGTTTTAATTATATATTGAATGAAATAAAATTTTAAATATTAAAATCAAATTATATATATATATATATATATATATATAATATGGAGAAGAAGTGGTACCCACCGGGTATGGGTACTCAAGTGCACAAAATTGATACCCATACCCGTATCTGCAACCTTTCAATACCCGTATCCTTATTCTCTCTCATTTAAACTGGATAAACCCACCCATATTGGTGCGGATGTAGGCGGGTGCCTGCAGATTCAGATTTTTTTGTCATCCCTAGTTTACACCCCTATTAACTTTTACAATTGGAAAAAAAAATTTGTTAGATGATACGGCTAAAATATGACATATTTTTATATTATTTAATCATATTATTTGATTAAATTTCATTTAATTTATGTTATTTTTTAACATTATTTTTTTTGCTAATCTTTTTGTTTGTCGAAATTTTTAAATGTTTATTGTACAAAGTTTAGAATTAAAAAGAGCTATAAAAAAATCTCCAACAAAGTCCACTATTAATGCCATGTCAGCATGCCACAAGGACACGCCAACGGATGTCTGTTGCATCAGCGCCATTTCAGTGCCAAGAAGGCAAAAGCTTCCATATCAAAGCCATGAAATCAAATTAGAATGGATAGTTGAGATCGCGTCATATCTCCAACAAATCTGGATCGTTGGATCAGCTAATATCCACTCGTGAGCCTATAGTGGATTAGCCACGCCGGATCATGCAACACATGACGCATCCGATGAGTGACATGTGTTTCTTGCATTTTGACCCCTAATGTTATATTTTTGTTATTTTTATATTATTTTTATTTCCATTTTGCTTCTAAAATTATCTATAAATAGGGCATGATTTTCCTTCGTTTGTAACCTCTTTTCTACCAAAATTTCTGCCAAATTATCTCTGCAAACTCCTAGTAATAATTGTTAAGAATATTTAGAAAATTTTAGAGTATTATTTTGAGATATTTTCAAGGAGAAATCAAGAGTACGAATGAGGTGCTTTTGGAATTTATTTTGGGTAAGTATCTCTTTCTTATTCTTAATTTTAAATCTTTAATATTTCATTTTAATATATTTATTATGTATCTCGAGGTTGTTGGCAAGGATATGTGTTTAAGTTGTTAATTAATGAGATTTTGAAATAATTATAAAACTAGAGTTAAACTTGCATACTAAACTAATCTAAGTTATTTCTAACTTCTAACATTTAGTTTTTGTATTACTAACATCTAACATTTACTTTATGTATTTCTAAATTCTAGCATTTATTTTATGCAATTCTAACATTTAATTTATACAATTTAAATATCGTTGACGTGAAGAGTAAATATTTGCACATTTTATTATCTTTTTATGTGGGAGTTAAAACTTCCATATTTTTACTTTTTATAGCCAGTGAAATTGCTTAATCCAGTTACATTATTATATAATTGTGTAATTATTATTATTTTTATTTTTAATTTTTATTTTTATGATGTTAATTTAGTCTTGTGTTAGATAAATTTGTCATTGTTAAATTATATAATTCTTGATTTCATTTTATATAACTTTGTTAATTAATTAGATTAATTACCTAATTGATTTATATGGTTATAATGCTAGGACTATTAATATGATATTAATAATTTAGTGGCACTTGAAAAATCTAAGAGGGGGTGAATTAAGTTTTATTATATTTTTGCAATCTAATTCGATTATGAATGTCTAAAACAATAAATATCAAATATTTGATGTACAGTTCATATGGGTAATAATGTGTTTAAGTAAATATAATAATTAAAACAAATAATATAATGATTTATAATAGTTCAGTTTGTCCAATAAAACATAATCAACTTCATTAAGTTATCTACTCAAATATGTCACAATTTCTTGCACTAATTCAGATATAAGATATTACAAAAGAGGCTTAAGCAATTCACCTTAGAATTTTATACAAAACCTTTCAACCAATCAAGGTTCATTAAACTCTTTGAGTTTTACAACACAATATTGACTATACAATAATCTCCAATACACAAATTAATGAAGTACACACTAAGAAGATAATTGCAATTATTTTCAATTCAAAGTTGACTCTACCTCTTAGAATTTTAAGGTATTTGCATTCTTGAATTACAAATACAAGAGATTGATAAAATAGAATTTGATATAAATATTACGTTAATGCGAGTATATATTGAAATGCAATTCTAATATCTTTTTGAATAATAGTTTCACAAGATTGCTCAATAACACATTTGAATGAATGATGAAACCCTTTGTAGTAATAGCTTCACAATGTAATGTAGATGTTTTGAAAGGGTTTAAAAATCTTTTAAGATGTTTTCTAATAAATGTACATCAAATTTTTACTCAATTTTTTCAAATTCTAAATTTTTCAAAGGTTTGAGTATTTATAGGTGTATTCCAACGGTAATAAATATGACTATTAAAATCACTTAGGAGACTTACAATTAATGTTGGCAAAATACCCATTCAAATCCAAGCCCTACTTCGCCCCTCCCCGATGGGGACAAGGACGAGAATTCCCTTATTTAAATTGGGGTAGAGATCGAGATGGGGGATAAAAAAATAGGGATTGATGGAGATGGGGTTTGATTTTTTCCTGTTAGGGACCCGTTCCCGTTTTATCCCCGTTTTGTCCCCGTTTTGTCCACATATTTTTATTATCAATATATAAATTATCAATTATATAGTTCTTATTTTTATCAACTAATAACTCATATTATACATATAATATTTTTATAAATTTCTTAATACTTAAAATGATTATTATGTTGATTAAAACAATTATATTAGATTAAAACATGTAGTTATGTAGATTAAAATAATTATATATTGTAACTATATGTTAAAAAAAACATGTAACTATAAGTTATATTATTAATTATATTGATTTACTTTAGTTTATGTTATTAACTATATAACTAACTAATTATAAGCTACATTATTAACTATATAGATAAAAATAGCTTTATTATCATCTATGCAACTATATGTGAAAAACAAACTATGTAACTGTAAGTATGTTATTGAATATATTGATTTAAATTAGTTTATATTATGAACCATATAACTAAATATGAGTTACGTTATTAACTATGTAGATTATATTAGCTATATCATTATCTAATTATGATTAATTATATAACTAATGAACTATGTAGATTAAAATAGTTTTATTATTATCTATGTAACTATATGAAAATTTGTGTATTTAGATTAATTATTAGGCATAAAATAATTATATGAAAAACGGAATAATCGCTTATGGGGACGGGAAAAGGGATCCCCAGCCCTACTCCGCCCACTACCAATCGCAATTTGCAAGGTCAATCGCACATAGGTCTCGTCATCCACAGAAATACCAGAGTGCTTTTGAGACATTCGATCGATTGCATGAATGATTAAGTCGATCGCTCAAGCAACCAGGTCGACTGCACATGCATCGTCAACACACCAAACAACCAAACATGCAATGAGGTACCAAACAATTCAAAGCTTGTTGTATCAAAACAATAATGATTTTCCCAAATCGTTTATGTCTCAAATACAAAATGCATGTTACTAAGCTACCCATTCCATGGGCATTTCGATTTTGCCCAAAAAACACCTGCTTGTAGAAATTTATCTAATAATTCAAAATGATAGAAAAAGAAAAATTACCAGTTAAAAATAGTAGCTGATTTTTCCCAGAAAAGAAGACTTGAGAACAAGCAAATCCACCCAAATGCAGATCTCTCAAATACAACCCAAGAGAAGCCAAAATTTACGAATTCCTATGATCAGATTTTTTCGATCTCCACAAGATCACGTCTTCAAGAACAAGAAGGATAGGCTAGGTTGAGAGATCAGGGATAGGGTTTTCTTTTAAAAGAAAATTTAAGATAGAGGCGGTGGTGGCAATGAGTTTTTTTGTGATTTTTAAAATTATTTTCGTAAAAAAACGTTGTTATTGTTTTTGATTACTTAGTTGTAACAGTTTTATGTTTTTTTCTTGTTTTCATAATGTATTTTTTTTAAAGTAGCTTTGTACATATTTTCTTGTCTTCTAAAAAATAAAATAAAAATAATACGTTAATTTTGTAAAAAATAAAAATTTGAGTAAAGGTAATATAATTTTTATAATCTTCATTACATGCACATTCTTTCTTTAAGTTTTTATATGTATTTGTTAAGTAGTTAGAAAACATTAAAAAAAATTGTAGTTAAAATGACTTGTAACATTTGTCGTTTCTTTTATTTTCTAAAAAATAAAGATAATATGTTATTTCATAAAATAAAAATTGAGTTAAATTACTCTTTAGTTGGAAGGTTTTTTTTTAAAAATAAAATAAAATAAAATCGAGGGATAGAGGCACGGGTGACAAAGATGGATTTTTTAAAATTATTTTTGTAAAATAAATTTTAATTGGTTTTTTAACATACTTAGTTCTAATAATTTTATGTCTTTTATTTTTTCATAATTTAGTTTTTTTGGTTAAAATAACTTTGTAATTTGTCTTGTCTTTTGAAAAAATAAAATATAATATAATATGTAATTTTGTCAAAGAAAATATTTCTATAATTTTTATAATCTTAATTATGTGTCCATTTTTTATTTTAGTTTCTAGTTGATTTTTTTATTCTGTGACTTTTAAAAATTACTTATATAAAATAAGTTTTTGTTTTTTTTCCCTAAAAAATATGGTCTTATTTTTAATAGTTTTTTTAATGAAGGAAATCTAAATGGTAGCTAAATTAGGAATGATTTTTGGGAAATATTATAATATGTCTTAATTTAAAAAATTTTATATACTTCATTCTCTAAAAAATATATATATTTCCTAAAATTATATATTTCAAAAAATAATTTTAATTAAATTTAATCTTCAAAATCATAATAGGAAGTAACTAAAATTTATTCCATTAATTTATAAAGTATGAATTCTACCTAATTGTTTTTATAAATATTTGGAAGACAAAGTTAAGTTTTCAAAATCTGAATTTGGAGCCAATGTTATGATGTCGTAAGTTGAATATAATGTAGATAATAAGTTTTGATTCTCTTGTAAAAAATTATTTAAAATTTAACAACGATATAATTTATTTTTATTCTCTTAACTATTATTGTCACGGCTATCATTATATATTATTAATTTAGGTTAATTTAATTTTATAGAGCATTTGTCAGACAATTAAATTGCTTTATTATATTTTTTGTACTCCACCCACAATAATCAAGCTTGCTTCATTTTTCCATATTAATTTTGTTCGTTTGCTATATTAATTTTTTCTCTATATATTTTGTTATTGTCATTTTTTTATTTCGTGGATTGAAAATCGATCCAATTTCCTAATACATACCAATTGCTTAGAGGCTTAATACCAGACCCGAGAAGGGAAAGTCCAGTCTCTCCAACTATGCGCGCAGAAACATTGGCATCTCGTAGTCTTATTTAGAAATAGCAAGATTTATTGTATACATACACAAGCCTAAGGTTCAACATGCAAATATGCTTCTCCAGAGCAACATTCAAGTCTTTAACTAAAATGCTTCTGTCAAGTCATTCTTACGATTCCAAGTCTCTATGGTGAAACTGTTATATTTAGGTACATTCCTATTTTAACAAATCACTGCTAATGCTGACATGAAATGAAAGGCAAGAAGAAAGGAGTAGTTGACAGAAATTGACATGTTTGGCCTATTAAATAAATCATAGATGGTTAAATCATGTTTTGATCTGACGAGCTAATCCATATTCTAGAAACAGTAACTCATTCGACAAATGTCCATCATCACTCCCCACATATAATTTAATGAACAAGTAAATTTGCCTGCGCAACATTTTGAGTCGCATTACATGACTAACTGGATAAGTATAATATGAAGCTTGGGGAGGAACTATTTCTGCTGGCAGTAAGTGCCAGAAAATTATATGTTCTACTCTTGTTTAAGGTTTCATGGGCAATGGTTCGTTCATGCACTTTACCCCCATTAATTAATCAAACGCATTAACATCCTTTTTTGAATAGAACTTATGTTTTCACTTACTGTAGAACTGCTACTAGTTCAAAGCAAGTCCATTAAAGTAAGATATATAAGAATAAAGTGAAAGAATACATGGAAAAACTTACTAATCTTTTCTTTCACATTCTCCATCAACTTCACAAGTAACCTAAATCTCCTGCTACTGCTTCCTTGAACTGATTTTGATGTCCCCATTTCTCCAGAGGGAAGCAAACTGGTCTGCAGTAAAATGAATGTAAAAAGTTATCTTTGACAATTAGCAATTTCCTATTTGGACAGTAGATTGACAATTACAGTCACGTGACATATATTTTTTTGGTATTGACATTTTGATAGAAATCAGATTCCAGCCCTTCGGGATCAAAATAATAGAAGTCGAATTAGCTCTTTATTGAAAAAACCTGAATTGAAAAAGGATTGAAAAAACTTCAATATTTCCTTTTTAAGAACTGTTTCTTGAAGAAAGAAAGAAATAAATAAAATTTAACTTCATTGTATAGAGAATCATAGTCCGGGCCATCACATATGAGCTTGGCAAGTGTCAGTTTAAGCCTATACTGTTTAACTAAATGTTTAAGCCTGCATGTCTTCAAAATAATAATTTAACATCCAAATTCTTCTCCTCGGAGATAGCATTAAGCAAAATTTGTTATAATACGTACCTTGTATTATTCCTTTTTCTTGCCAAAACCTGTATTTGTAATTGCAAAATTACAGCTTCCATATATGTATAAATCAATTTAAATTATGGAAATAATTGCTCAAGGTTTTGAGGTTTAATAGCTCATTTATTAATGTGTGTGCCGCATGACGCTTCTTGAATCATGAGACATAGAATGCTAGTGCAATAAACTGAGAGAAAATTAAAACAACAATAATTTGTTCAAGTAAACTCTAGATACAAACTAATACTCATTTGGATCTCTTCTTGCCTTTTTATTGTTTCTCCTTCTATAGATAGCGCACTTGCCATTTCTTGTCTCGGCTGATAAAGTGAGCAATCTCTACATGAGGAACATGAGCAATTTTTCTTCGTTCTTTTCCTTCATTCCCATCCAGCAACTTGCCTATCAAATTGTCATTCATATCAGTCAAGATAACACTTCTGAGGTTGCTTAAATGTTGGATACCGCAGGGCAACTCTTCCAATAATTTTAGTTCTATTAGCCATAGTTCTTGGAGATGAGGCATGGCGCCCTCTTCCACTCTCGCCCATTTCATTCCACCACATTTCCTCAAGGTTAATATCTTGAGCTTGAGAAAACCTCCAGCCTTGAAACGCAAACCCTTTCCTTGGTAAGCCTGGCTGAGATAAAGACCCAATAAATTTGGCAAATGTTGTAAGGATTCAAGTGGATCATCCTTCAGTTCGCTCCAGGATAATTTTATTACGGTCAAGCCTTGAAGAGAAGGAATCCATCGTGGCAAGTTTTCTAAGCGGCCTTGTAAATGTAGCTTCTGAAGAGAATGTAGAGGTGAAGACGCACAATAATCCAAATCTATTATCTCATCCCTGTGAACTGAAGTCACTTCTAATTCATAAAGGTTGGTGAGCTTTTGAAGTGAAGAACAAAGTTCTTCTCCATCTTCGCTTCTCAGTTTCGCTATACTTAATTTGCTCAATTGTGTGAGTTTTCCAATTTCGCTTACTATGTTAGCAGAATCGACATCTATACATTTCAAAAACTGTAAAGAGTGAAGCATACCAATTTTGGGGAGAGCCTTAAATCCATGCATATTATAATCCTTTGAATAATCACCCACTCTAAAAACAATCAGTTGACGGAGTTTTTGTAATTTAAGGATTTCCTTTGGCAATTCACTGACTTGGGTTTCACTAACATCCAAATATTCCAAATTCTCAAGTTTTCCGATAGCTTTTGGGACTATTTTGATCCTAGTCCCTTTAAGGCTCAAATACCTGAGATGAAGTAAGTTGAAAACTTCATCTGGAATTTCATCGACTTGTGAATACATTAAATGTAGAATCTTTAGAAATCTTGAACCACCAAGTAAAATCTTATCAATGAAGGGCTTGGACAACGATCTCATGGATCCGAAAGTAATTAGAGATCGTAGATGCTTGAATCTGTTCCCTTCTTGCAGCTGCAATGAATTATCGAGGCAAGAGTGGATCACTAGGCGTCGAACCTTCTCAGGCCATCTAGTGTTTTGGGCAGTAGCTATAGTCATAATGTTTAGCTCTCTTGACTTGGAAAGGAGGATTTCTCTCAAAAGGTCATGGATACGGCAGTGTATCAGTTCATTAGCATATTCCTTCGTTACTTGGATTAAGCTTCTGCTAATGAGTTCCCTAAGATATCCGTCCGCTACTTCTTCAACTGTCATTCCTCCTTTCTGCTCTACAAATCTTTCGGCAATCCATAACCGTATCAGCATCCAACATGTTATCAGGTGATCCTCAGGGAAGATACTTAAATACAGTAGACAAGTTTTAAGATAGTAAGGCAAATCATTGTAACTGAGGGAAAGGATCTTTTTTATGCTGTCCAGCTTACCACTTCCTTCTAACTCTGCACCTAGACTAAACCTAACCATCTCCCATTCCTTCAAGTTATTCTTGTCCTTTAGAGCAAAAACACCACTAATTGCAACAATTGCAAGTGGTAAGCCCTCACATTTACCTAATATACTTTCACAAATATTATTTAGGTGGGCAGGGCAGGAATGATCTTCAAATGTCTTTTGACAAAACAGAGTCCATGACTCTTCAAAAGACAATGGTTCCATTTTGTGAAGATAGCCATGAAACTCTACATGAGGGGCAGAAGCAACTTCGGATATTCTTGTGGTAAGTACTACACGATTACCATAAGCACCTTCTGGCAATGCAAATTTGATATTATTCCAGAAATCAGTGTGCCAAACATCATCAAAAACAATCACATACCTTTTGCCTTGCAGCAAGTTTTTCAGATACATCTTGAGTCGATCGCTTCTCATAGATTTGATTTCTTGAGGTTTTGGTTCCTTAATCTCTTTGCACAATTGCTCAATCAAGTCTTTGAGTAGATCCTCAATTTGACATACTGTTTGAGATACAGTAATCCAAGCACGAACCTGGAATTCTCTTCTCATGTCTGTGTCTTCATAGACTCTTCTTACTAGGGTGGTTTTGCCAAGGCCTCCCATTCCAAGTACTGAAACAACTTTCAATTGAGAGTCCCTGTCAATTAATTGAGAAATGAGTAGCTTCCTTGGCCCATCAATGCCCACCAGCTTTGCTTCTTCCACTAGGAGTGCATCATCTCTATTAGTATTAAGTCGCCGCCTCTTGTTTGGTTCAACATATTCTGAGACTTGGTCAATGGTACCGTATTCAGATAGGTATCTTTGCTGCCTTTCAAAAATACCAGCAGTTCTTTTCTTGATCTGTTGAACTTCAGAAGCAATCCGATGACGAGCGAGGAGATTCCTTAGGGAGGAGAAGATCCTACCAATGTATCCTTCAGGACGATTGAAAGCGAATCGAAGCATAAACTCATCGAGGATGTCTTCAGTATCATAGGCGGCTTCACGAACTTGGCGGATCCATTCTTGGAACCTGGGATCTTCTTCTTCCTTTGCTTCTGCAACTCTAAGGAAAGCCCTCATATGTTCCAGTTCATCTTTGATTTCCTGGATATCATTTCGAAGTCCGCCCAATAGTTTTCCTTCTTCCCGGAGCAATGTTGAAAGCTGATCCAGTAGAAAACAAACAACAGTCTCTGCCATTTCTGTAAATAGGATTTCTAGGAGGATTTTCTTCTGTTCTTGATTTTGGGGTAAGTATTTCGTTGTGGGTGGATTAATGACCCGCAAATGGTATTATCTTGACGCGTGATTGCATGTGGAGAAGAACTAAAAGTAGATCAGTCCAATCAGTCGTATATTCGTCCGGTCAAGTCTTTCAAAGCCGTGTTGAGACTACCTCTGTTTTCATGGACATCTACATCTCTCTTCTTTTTCTTTGCATGTTCCGTATCAATAACAATACTCCAATGGTTCCGAAAATGAGAATGACTATATGTTGTTGTACCTGTAGAAAATCTAAATATCCCAAAAATTATGGTAATACTTTGAAATTGATCAAACGTATCCTAGACGTATACGACAGATAAAGAAATGCTTGACTATTAGGACTGTTTCTTAAAATTATTTTTAAATTTTTTATAAAAATATATTTCAAAAATATTTTTTAAATTTTATATATGAGTTTTATTTAATCACATAAATAATATTATTTAATTATAATTATAACATCAAACAATTTATTAATTATATTTTATAATATTATAAATTATATGACATATCAATCAACTTTCAATTTCTAATAAAAAAATTATTATCTAAATATAACTTCATTTCAAAATAAAAAATATTTTCAAAACTTAATCCAAATATACCAAATATTTCCCAAGAAAATTAGATATAGATTTGCCTCAGTAAGAGAATATCTTTTCAGAAGACAAACAATGATGAAACCAAACATTTAATCTACTGTATCTTCGCGTTGAACGTGAAATAGAAAGTACCCAAATAAATCAACTTACCCCCCAGGCAAGAAGAATAATGTTAGTATAAAACACGCTTTGATAACTCAGAATGGGGAAGGCTGAAAATGACAAAAAAAAAAAAAAAATGAACAATCTGATTATTCTTGAAACATTTGTAGAACACATTAAACTGGTGCTCTGTTCAAACAAAGGGCGACAGAACACTGTTTACAATTTGAGAAAGTGGAGAAATTATGAGGCCCACAAATCAATAAGTGCCGACTCCAAAAAGATGGATTACTTACATTTTTTGTATATACCATAATATGTGCCATTCAGTGTAGAATTTAGCTTAAAACATTTGTACTGCCTTCATGGGTTCATGGGTTACATTTAGTGAGTGTTTAGTGTCAATGGCATGGGGTTTAGTTTTGGTTTAAGTAATTTACCTTGTACGTAAATGTGAATTGTTCTTTAATATTCACTTCTGTTTTCGTTATGTTATCATAGCCATCAACCTTCAGCATGTCAACTCCCCCATGAGAATCAGTTGGCACTGAAATACAATCAACTGGTACTAACGTTTCCTTTGCATCACGTACTAGTTCCCTTGACATTACATCTTATTGCGATCTCCATGCAAAATTTAATGCTTATTCCAAGTCATTTTCCACCCATATTAAGAAGGGGAGCCACAATTGACAATGACAACCAAGACTCACATGCCACAACCAACAATGACAAGGGAAATTCACATGCAAATGATGGAATGATACTAGAAGACAATTCAAGTGAATTTCAATTGGAAATGACTCACATGGTGGAAGAATACAAAGTAAGGAATTATTTAGTCCAAATATAAAAGTGGAAGAGGTGGGACTGAACAATGGAAGAAACCTAAAAGCACGGTTCAAGGTAATGAGAAAGGACCCACAAGATTAGACAGAATTTCAAGCTTAAAAATTCCCAAGTCATGCAAGAAAGCTACCAGCATATTTGAAGGACTTTGTAACTTACTTGCCCTATAGTATTCGGCCATCACAAGATCCATCCACACCAAGAGGTAATTCAACTTCACATCCTATGTCAAATTTTGCATCTTTTTTTAAAATTCTCACCATCACACAAACACCTACTGATGACTATGACTCTGAGTAGTAAGTCTGGCAAGTCTTTCTTGGTGGATTCTTTCCATCCATTTTGCTATTGGATTATTTCCCGATGGTAAATCTTGCAAGAAGCCCTGAAAAAAGAAATTGATGCACTAGAGAATAATGGAACTTGGGAGATTACAAACTTACCACCAGGAAAGAATCCAATAGCCTCTAAAATGGGTGTACAAGATCAAGTTTAAACGAGATAGGGAAATTGAAAGGTACAAAGCAAGATTGATAGCAAGAGGATTCACACATAATCAAAGTGCAGATTTTCACGAGACTTTTGCCCCAGTAGCAAAAATTGTAACCATTCATATTTTACTTACTATGGCTGTAGCAAAGGGTTGGGCTTTGTACCAGCTTGAAGTGAACAATGCTTTTCTGCACAGTGATTTGAAGGAGGAGGTTTATATGTCTATACCAGAATGATTTCATACCTCAAAAATATGACAAGTATGTAAATTATCTTCTAACATGCAACTCATGTACTTTGGTGCTATAGGAATAGAGAGCTTCATAACTCAAAATTGTTTTTTCAACATTCTATGCAGTCAGCTAGGAATATCTTATCTCATGTTGTCCATTTGCTAAATGCCCATGGCATATGAATGTTGGGCTTTTTTGTACACTTGTAAAACTTTGTTCACTATTAATATACCTCGATCCCTTTAAAAATAAAACCCTTATTTTATTGGTAAATTAGTTTTGGTTGCTTAATCAAACATACATGAACTTGATATATGGTTGGGCACTAATAATGACCAACCCATACAAGATCAAGCTCTCTATTCTAGTGGCATACTTCGATCTTTCATGGAGAGGATTTGAGTATCTTAAAGGCTACATGCTCTTTTCTCTATGTTAAAGTATCCATTTGACATGTTGCCAAAACCGTATTGACTCGAGCTTTTGTTTGAGGATCAACCACATCAACAATATAAAATATTGGGAAAACAAATAAGTATATATTATTTCTAAGATATACTCTAATAAATAATATTATATTTGTGAATAAGTATAATATTAAAATATTATTGATTAGGTAATCAATACACTAATTGAGTTTCAATAAAACAATTGAGAGTCACAAACAGACTACTTAACTTGTAAGTATTTCCTTAGCTATAATCAATTCTCAAGAAAGAGGGGAGAGTTTTCAAATTTTTTCCTTAATCAGAACTTTACTTAAATATATAATCAAATAAAATAATAAAATATAAATAAATAGTACACTACATAACAAAATAAAACTCAACTCAAAAATATTAAATATTATCTAACAATGAAAAGAATACCAGAAAACAATCCAATATTGCTAACATCTCCGATGAAGTATTATCATTAGAATATACTAATTAAAGAATTTACACAAATATAGAATAGTAAATGTTGAAGGTATTAATTTAACTAAGGGACAAGAGAACCAATGACTCTTTCACAAACTTGTGATAGGGGCATTAAATGGCAAAAATAAGTTGCAATGTCAAGGAGAAGACCATGGCATGTTACCATTTTATCCATATTCATCTTTTTGGCATCTCCAATTAGGAGTTTCAGCTCCTGAGATATTTGTGCCTTTTGTTGTTAAAGTAACCAAGTGCTTGAAGAATTAATTCCAGGACATATTCAAAACAAGTAGGTAGACAATGAGCCAACCATCTTCAGTTCTCCAGTGTACTTCCATCTGTAGAAGACATTAGCAAATTGAACAAGAAAGCTGCTGCCGCCTCACCCCGGCCATTTACCTTCAAATTTTTCGTCCATTCACATCTTCTTCAAATGCCAATAAATAGAAGAGATTGAGATAGTATTGAGAGTTTTTTTTGGTGAGTTTGTAGTCTCACTGTAATTTTATTCCTTGAACTGATTTTGATGTCCCCATTTCACCATAGGGTAGCAAACTGGCCTGCACCAAAATGAATGTAAAAAGCTATTTTTGACAATTAGCAATTTCCTATTTGGACAGTAGATCAACAATTAGTTCATTAACTGAGCTTTCTTTGACAAGCATTCTACTACTTTGCCTTTCTTTTAGCAATCCCCCCAAATTAAGAAAAAAAGAAAAAACAAAATCCAATCAGCTAATACGTAGAACTTGAAGAAATTAAGACGAAATACACGCTGCAATAAACAAACAATTAAGACGAAGGGGAAAAAAAACTTCAGATGTTGTATATTTAATGGTGTGAATATAATGTAAATCAACAATTTTAAGTAGCACAATTGCAATCTAACCTATTGTTAGAAATTAGCTTGTTTTACTATTCCAATTTAGTCCCACATTGGAAATGGGAAAAAATATCTTGGGTTCTTACTCCTATAAAAAGGACCCTAGCCCCTTAGTTAGATTTACCTCTTCAACATCTAATCTTCTATATTTGTGGAAATCCTTTAATTAGGATATCCTAGTTGTAATACTTTGAGCATTCAGACAAGTGGTCTGCTATTGTGGTGGGGCCCGGAGACGTAGGCAATATTGGCCGAACTCCGTTATCAATTCCGGTTTGTTCTTTCCTTTATATTTTGCTTTAAGCTATTAAATTGCTGGTAATATTTTCATTGTTAAATAATATTCAATACTTGAGAGTTGGGTTTTATTCCGCTGTGTATTGTACTGTTTATTTGTATTGTATTATTCTATTATACTGTATTGGTAGAGTGATTATACATCAAGTAAGGTTCTGGCTAAGGAAAGACTTGGGAACTCTCCCCTCTTTCCTGGGAACTGGTTCTGGCTAAGGAAAGACTTGGAACTTAAGTAGTCCATTTGTGACTCTCCTCTCTTTCCTGGGAACTCAATTGGTGTATCGATTACAGAACCAATAGTATTTTAGTATAGTACTTATTCACAAATACAGTACTAGTTGTTAGAGTATATCTTAGACATTAGATATACTTGTTTGTTTTCCCACCAAGTGGTATCAGAGCCGAAGGTTTGCCCTAGGCTTTGTTGTTTGTATTGAATATTATAAATTGAGTTCGAAATGGAGTCAGTAATTATACCATCGAATGAGGTTACAACTTCAAGGCAAGTTATACCTAATGTGGCATCAACATCTCCGTCTTTATGGGCGAGGACTCCAATGTCAAGTGTTAAAGTTGCGGTGGATATATTTGACGGTACCGGTCATTTCGGCATGTGGCAAGGCGAGATGCAAGACTCTCTCTTTCAGCAGGGTTTAGATATCGCCATTGAAGAAGATAAACCAGATGATATAGACGAAAAGGATTGGAAGACGATTAATCGACTGGCGTGTGGAACAATTCGAACGAGTCTGTCTAGAGAACAGAAGTATCCAGTCAAGAATGAAATTTCGGCATACAAATTATGGAAGGCGTTGGAAAATCAATTCTTGAAAAAGACTAGTCAGAATAAACTTCTGATGAAGAAAAAATTGTTCCGGTTCAAATACACTCTAGGTACATCTATGAATGACCACATCATTACTTTCAATCGTTTAAAAGCAGACCTGTTCGAATTAGGTGAAACTTTTAAAGAAGAAGATTTAGCTATGATGTTATTGTTATCTCTTCCGGATGAGTTCGAACATTTGGAGACTACTCTACTGCATGGCAAGGAAAGTGTGTCTCTCGAAGGTGTTACTTCTGCTTTATATAGCTATGAATTGAGAAGGATAAACAAGAATGAGAATCAGAATACCGCAGCTGATAAAAAATTGATTGTGAGAAGTCGTCCAAAGAGTCAGAAGCAATGGAAGCAATGAAGGAGTGGAAGATCCTAGTCACAGTCTAAACTTGGAAAAGATTAGTGTGCCTTTTGTCGTGAAAAGGGGCACTGAAAGAAAGATTGTCCAAAAGTTGAATAAAGGAAAAGTTGAGTGCAATAGTGAAGGAGAATTTTTACTAGTTGCTTCATTATCAACATCTCACTCTGATGAGTGGATTTTGGATTCAAGTTGCACATATTATATGTTTCCAGTTTGAGAGTGGTTCTTCAATTTCGAAGAGCTAAATGGTGGAGTTGTTTACATGGGCAATGATAGTTCTTGTAAGACAATGAGGATAGGTTCGATCCGACTAAAGAATCATGATGGATCAACCAGAGTTTTGTCAGATGTTCGGTACGTCCCGAATTTGAAGAAGAATCTCATTTCTTTGGGAGCCTTAGAATCTAAAGGCTTCATTGTGAACATGCGAGATGGAATTCTAAAAGTCATATCTGGCGCACTTGTGATGATAAAGGGCATTAGAAGCAACAACAACTTGTATTATTATCAAGGTAATACTGAAGTTGGAACAGTAGCAACAGCAACTTCCGGAAAAGATAAGGATTTACAAGCTACCAGATTGTGGCATATGCGTTTGGGACATGCTAGTGAAAAATCTTTACAAGTGTTAACAAAGCAAGGATTGTTGAAAGGTGCAAAGATTTGCAATATAGGTTTCTGTGAGCATTGTGTTATGGGAAAGCAGAAAAGAGTGAAATTTGGCACTGCTATCCATAATACCAAGGGTATTCTAGACTATGTTCACTCAGATGTATGGGGACCTTCCAAAACAACGTCCCTAAGTGGCAGACGTTATTTTGTCACATTTGTAGATGACTTTTCCAGACGAGTGTGGGTGCACACTATGAAGACGAAGAATGAAGTGCTAGGAATTTTCCTTAAATGGAAAACTCGGATTGAGAACCAGACAGGGAGAAAGATTAAAGTTCTTCGAACAGACAACGGTGGAGAATATCGAAGTGATCCATTCGAAGAAGTTTGTCAAAAATATGGCATTGTTCGGCATTTCACCGTAAGAGAAACACCACAACAGAACGGGGTGTCAGAGCGCATGAATCGAACTTTGATTGAGAAAGTTAGATGCATGTTGTCCAATGCTGGGCTAGGACGACAATTTTGGGCTGAAGCTGTGAATTATGCGCAACATATTGTCAATCGACTACCATCTTCTGCAATAAATGGTAGAACACCTATGGAGGTATGGTCTGAAAAACCTGCTACTGATTATAATTTCTTACGTGTATTTGGCTCTACTGCTTATTATCATGTTAAGGAATCGAAGTTAGATCCAAGGGCAAAGAAAGCTTTCTTTATGGGAGTTGCCTCTGGAGTGAAGGGATACCGTTTATGGTGTCTAGAATCAAAGAAAACAATCATTAGCAGAGATGTTGTCTTTGATGAATTTGCTATGCTTAATAAGATAGTAGATGAAAAGACTGATGATATTCCACAAGAGGTGGAGTCTATACCAAAGCAGGTGGAGTTTCAACATATGAGAATGATCTCAGCAACAGAAACAGAAGATGAAAGTGACATCTCAACAGCAGAAGAAGAGTTAGAAGAAGTTGTTTCTACCCAAGAAGAAGATGAACTGACACTACCAATTGCAGTTAGGAGGACAAGACGAGAACCTCAAAAGCCTGCTCGATTTGCTGATATGGTGGCTTATGCACTTCCAATTGTTGAAGATGATGTTCCATCCACTTATCACGAGGTACTGCAAAATTCAGAATGTGAAAAGTGGAGAAATGCCATGAACGAAGAGATGAAGTCTCTTTATAAGAACTACACGTGGAAGTTGACACAACTACCTAAGAAGAAGAAAGCAATTGGTTGTAAATGGGTATTTGCAAAGAAAGATGGATTTCCTGATAAGAACGACATCCGCTACAAGGCAAGATTGGTGGCTAAAGGTTATGCTCAAAGGGAGGGAATTGACTATAACGATGTATTTTCTCCGGTGGTAAAACATTCATCAATCAGAGTTTTATTAGCCTTGGTAACACAAATGGATTTGGAGCTAGCTCAACTAGATGTGAAAACCGCGTTCTTACACGGTGACTTAGAAGAGGAAATCTATATGACGCAACCCGAAGGATTCAAGATTGCTGGTAAGGAAAACTGGGTTTGCAAGCTAGACAAATCGTTGTACGGATTGAAGCAATCTCCAAGACAATGGTACAAACGATTTGATAAGTTTATGATGAGACAGAAGTACACAAGAAGCAAATATGATCATTGTGCGTATTTACGCAAGCTACAAGAGGGTTCCTACATCTACCTATTCTTATATGTCGATGATATGCTGATTGCATCGAAGAGCCAAACAGAAATAGACAAGTTAAAAGCTCAATTGAACAAAGAGTTTGAGATGACAGATTTAGGAGAAGCCAAGAAGATTCTCGGGATGGAGATAAACAGAGACAGAAAGAGTGGCAAACTCTGTTTGACTCAGAAACA
This sequence comes from Apocynum venetum, assembly GCA_019593545.1. Classification (NCBI taxonomy): domain Eukaryota; kingdom Viridiplantae; phylum Streptophyta; class Magnoliopsida; order Gentianales; family Apocynaceae; genus Apocynum; species Apocynum venetum. The sequence goes on from SRSM01000137.1 coordinate 2,999,404, forward strand.
GTATTTGAAGAAGGTGCTACAACGTTTTGGCATGAATGAAAACGCAAAACCTGTAAGTACCCCACTTGCTCCTCATTTGAAACTTAGTGCTAAGTTATCTCCTAAGACTGATACAGAACGAGAATACATGACGAAAGTTCCGTATGCTAATGCGGTTGGTAGCTTGATGTATGCAATGGTATGCACGCGCCCGGATATTTCACAAGCAGTTGGAGTTGTGAGCAGATATATGCATGATCCAGGCAAAGATCATTGGCAAGCTGTGAAATGAATTCTACGGTATTTACAAAACACCGTAGACATTGGATTAGTATTTGAGCAGGACAAATCACTCAGTCAATGTGTAGTGGGATATTGTGATTCTGACTATGCAGGTGATATGGATAAGCGACGATCTACAACTGGTTACTTGTTTACCTTAGCTAAGGTACCAGTTAGTTGGAAATCTACCTTACAGTCAACGGTAGCTTTGTCTACAACAGAGGCCGAATACATGGCAATTACAGAGGCTGTTAAGGAAGCAATTTGGCTTCAAGGGTTGCTAGAAGACTTGGGAGTTGGTCAGAAGCACATTACAGTGCATTGTGACAGTCAAAGTGCTATACACTTAGCAAAGAATCAAGTCTATCATGCAAGGACGAAGCATATTGATGTGCGCTATCATTTTGTACGGGAGATTCTTGAAGAAGGTGAATTACTTATTCAGAAGATTCCAACAGCAGAGAATCCCGCAGACATGTTGACCAAAGTGGTAACAGCAACCAAGTTCAATCATTGTTTGGACTTGGTCAATATCCTGCATTGTTGAGTTAGCGCCAGAGGGCGCATTTTATGGCACCACTAAAGACCACTCTGTTCAATCTTGAAAATGGAAGACTTAGAAGTTGAGAAGACTGAAGAAACTCGCCAAGGTGGAGATTTGTTAGAAATTAGCTTGTTTTACTATTCCAATTTAGTCCCACATTGGAAATGGGAAAAAATATCTTGGGTTCTTACTCCTATAAAAAGGACCCTAGCCCCTTAGTTAGATTTACCTCTTCAACATCTAATCTTCTATATTTGTGGAAATCCTTTAATTATGATATCCTAGTTGTAATACTTTGAGCATTCAGACAAGTGGTCTGCTATTGTGGTGGGGCCCGGAGACGTAGGCAATATTGGCCGAACTCCGTTATCAATTCCGGTTTGTTCTTTCCTTTATATTTTGCTTTAAGCTATTAAATTGCTGGTAATATTTTCATTGTTAAATAATATTCAATACTTGAGAGTTGGGTTTTATTCCGCTGTGTATTGTACTGTTTATTTGTATTGTATTATTCTATTATACTGTATTGGTAGAGTGATTATACATCAAGTAAGGTTCTGGCTAAGGAAAGACTTGGGAACTCTCCCCTCTTTCCTGGGAACTGGTTCTGGCTAAGGAAAGACTTGGAACTTAAGTAGTCCATTTGTGACTCTCCTCTCTTTCCTGGGAACTCAATTGGTGTATCGATTACAGAACCAATAGTATTTTAGTATAGTACTTATTCACAAATACAGTACTAGTTGTTAGAGTATATCTTAGACATTAGATATACTTGTTTGTTTTCCCAACACCTATAACCATGAAAAGGTTGGCTTGAAGATAATAGAAACATCATCTGGGCACGACCATTGAAAGGGTTGCATTGCATAAAGACCCCTTTATCGATTGCAATCATGTACTTCAATATCTCTGTCAGTTGCTTGAACATCACTCTTGAAAGAACTGCGTGTTTCTCACGTTCGCTGCAAATGCTATAAACTGATAACATAAAAATGTTGGCAGATAATTTTTGTGGATATCATGTTCAATAGCCATAAAGAAAAAATCTTCATTTCCGAAACACTCTTCTCCATCTCTGTAGCTCTTCCCTCCCTCTCTCCCTCCCCTTCCCCAATCTCCCTTCAACCTCGTCTCCAAAAATCTAAGACTATTTTCAATCGTACAAATTTTAAAAGCAGAAAACCTTGAAACACTGACGTTTTCATGGGCTGTTTGGAAGAGGCATTGATACGACATCGTTCTTAATGCTGAATCCCATTTTTGAACTATTTTTATATACAGTAACTTAAACTCGCCTAATTCATTTTTAATTAGATATAAAATTAAATTTATTATTTATAGTTGAGTTATAATAAATTTTAATTCGATTTTTAAAGATTATGTTAAGTGGAGTAAAAAAACTGTAATCATATTATTATAATATATCTTAAATTATTTAGTGTTCTTCATTCAATTAGCTGGGGTTAGAAAAGTAAAATTCCAATTCACATTTTTGGATTATTCAATTAGCTGTTCTTTTTGTAAATGTAATTGAATAATACCATAAATTGTACAATATGAATCAAGATTAAAAATGTCTCCCCTTTTATAATTTGACTTGGAAAACTAAATACAATATTAAAAATCATTTGGAACTACAATTTGAAATATTACTTATTAAACCAATCTCTAATACAATTTCAATATACTAAAACATATGCATGAGTTTGTTATGATTTGCAAGGATATAAGTAAGTTTTTAAATTTTTTAAGATATTGATATTTGAAGTACACGCCTCGACTAATTTAGAAATCAAAGAAACTTCCTCATAATCAGCAGCAAATGATTGTGCTCGGTACGAGTTGAACTTTCATCATTCACTTGATAGGCCAAGTGAAAGCAGTAAGAGTGGGTTGCCAATAGAATTGGAACCACTCCTCAGTCAAATTTTTTACATACATATAAATTATGCATGATTAAGTTTTAGGCAATGAGAAATTCTTTTTTTTCTAGTGGATAAATTTTTATCATAGAAACTTCTTTCTCCCCTTGCCCCATCCTCACGCACTCCACCTTTAAAAAAAAAGAAAAGAAAAAAGAGAATCATCCTCTCCTCCCCTCTTTGCATGCAACAAAATGTTTGTGGTGTAAAATACAAATACGCTCCTCTTGCTGACTTTTACTTCTCTATAAACAAGTGCACGATATCTGCAAAACTGGGAGTAGCATTCATTCAAAGGAGATTGTTTACAAGCATTATTCATTAAGTACTTTTCATTTTGCATCATACACAATACATAATTCAACAAAGTATATATATATTAATCGAAGAAACAATTATAAAATATAATTTCAAGAGCAAGGATCGTATAAGTATTTGCTCATGTTGTTCATAGGCACTTAGTCAACTTCATGATTTTTGCTAAACATTTGTCAGCAGGTCTGGTGATTGGTAAATGTTGTACTTTGCTTTTTGGATTAACTCTTTCAAGCCTGCAAAATGGAAAATTGTAATGTTAATGATTTTTGCACTGTTCTGATATTGGCAATAAACAACTTTTATATTTCTAGTATGGAAAATTAGTGGATTTGGTCCCTAAACTATTTTATTTTCTTAGTTTTGGTCCCTGTATATTTTTTTTTATTGTTCTCTCTCTAAACTATTTTTATTTTTTAAAGTTTGATCCCTTTTCGTTTTCTTTTAATATTTTTTTATTTTTGGATTTTTTTTAAAAATTTTAATACAAACTGACCAAACTTGAAAACTTGAAAGATTTAAAATAGTTTAGGATAAAAAAAAGATAAAAATATGATTAGGGACCAAAGTTGAAAAAACAAAAATAATTCAGAAATCTAAAGAGAGAAAAAACGATCAGAGACTAAAACTAGGAAAATAAAATAATTTAGGAACTAAAAGTAAGAAAATGAAATGGTTCAGGTTCTAAATTCGATAAATGTTTTTTTTAGTCCTTTATGTTTCTTATACGTGATAATGCGATATGGTGAAATTTAAATTTTGTAAATTAAAAAGGTTATTAGTAGAGTTTTTGGGAATAAATATGTTTATTTTAAAAAAGTATAAATTCAATTTTGAATATCCAAAAATATAATTGTGGACATTAATTTAATTAATTTAATTATGGACTAAGGGAATAGTAATTTTTCAGCATGATGATCTTCAAAATTAGAACTTGTATCCAAGTAAACATGAGCTTTTGCCTCAAATATGATATCAACAGTAATAGGATTAAGCATAATGAAATTTGAAATATGACCTGTAGTTAAGAAGGAAATAATGAAGGAAGACAGAAACCTCAAGCTTGGCCAAATCTGCTCCAGGACATAATCTACGGCCCGCTCCAAAAGGAGCAAAGGTACCAAGTTTGTTTTTATGATCCTGGATATGTTCAAATCATATAATTTGTCAAATATCAAAGGCAAAAAAAAAAAAAAAATTTGTTATATAAAGATCTTCACAATAATATATATGTTCAGTCAAGTTCACACGATCACTTACTTCCCATCTCGATGGGTTAAAATCATATGGATTCTGGAAATTTTCATGATCAATATGAACATTTCTTATCCAAGGCAAAACCTTCCATCCTTTAGGTATGAGGTAACCTAGGAGATTATCATCATGTACTGACTCAATTAGGCTGTAAATTCTCGATGTATAAAGTAAAATTTGTTCCAAAAACAAATCAATTATAAAGCATTAACAAACCATTTATATTGACATCAGTTTTAGCCTCCCGAAAAAGTACAAATGAGAGGTTGATGAAGCGCAATGTTTCATCGATGACCTTCAAAATAAAGAGCGCATTGTTTTCAATAGGGAGCCAATATGGTACATTTGTAACTAAACTGGAGTTCACCTGTCATACGATTTCAAGGTATAAAATGGTAATTGATTTTTTTTTTAAAGGAAGAATTTCACAGTATGAGCCTTTGAATAAATGAGCATGTACATATTACCTTTTGTAAATACTTCATTTCTTTAATTTCACCAAGGTTAAGCCCTGATTCTGGCAATTGCCTTCTCTTTACTATCTCTTCTTGTTCCTCCTAAGAATTGAAAACCTTTCTTGTAAGGTAAGTACTAAAAAGAATGATCATTTTGAAAAGAAAATACAAAAGAGAAGTAAAATTGCTAATGCATTCGGATAATAGTTCCAAGGAAAACATGGAAGATTGAAGCAAGCAGGTTATGCATTAATTCCTATATTACCTTGGCCTTCTGCAAATACTGAGGATGTTCTTCTAAAAGGATAATGACCCATGTGACAGCATGGCCTGTAGATTCATGCCCTGCTAACAAATATATGATTAGCAAATCGATAATCTCCTCATCAGTTAATTTACTACCATGGTCGTCTGAGATCTCCATCATTAGAGCCAACATGTCTTTCTTTCTTGTTGCTTCATCACCCGTTGGCATCATCCGCCTTTTGGACACAACTTTTTGAAATGCCTTGACCAATTTCTTCCGAGCCTAATATATATAATTTCAATTAGCATATATGTTATCATAGAAAGATAAAAATAAATTAACTTTTAGGGGTGTAACTCGAATGCATTATAACAGTTTAAGCTTGAAAAATGAAGTTCAAGCTTGATCCGATGCTGAACAGAAGTTTAACTTTCGAATCAAGCTTGAATATAAACTATTTTTTAAATATTTGAATTTAAAAAGTTGAAAAAAATAAGAATTTTTTTTTAAAAAAAAATGTGTATGGCTTGTGAGTAGCTTAACGAGCCAACACGTCAAATATTTCCATATTTGAATTAGTTCAAACTTAACTCGAATTCGCTCAATTTTGAGCTCAAATCAAGTCTTGAGTGACTCGACTCATTTTTACCTCCTATTATCTTTTATGATTGGAAAAAATGTAATTCTTAGACTTGAATCTTTTTACACCAGGGTTAATTTTTTTTTCTTTTCCCATTTTTTAGAAGGGGGAGAGGATTGAAAGATAAAAGAGTAAGGAGGCAATAGGATAAAAAATAGTTTTAGCCAGTATTGAATCTGAGAACAAGTTTCTCGATTGTGCTGTTAGTTATACAAGGGTTGAATTTAATCACTTACTAGGTATAGTGAAATTGGGATTTTGAGAGCACCTTGCAACACTAGAATAATAATTAAGAAAGCTCTCTTGAGTTTTTTTGTTTTTCCTCATTGCCAAGGATTTAGCCTAATTTTGTTTTCCTAGAAAAGAAAACCCGACCTAAATAAAACATACAACGTTGGGCTGACCGTAACTCAAATTATAAATATTTTTTTCAAATTTTTTTATAATTTCATTTAAAAGCGGAAATAATTTATTTTTTGAATAAAATAGCGAATAAAACAATTAAAAATGCTAATATGTTTTTATTTTAATACTCCTATGTGTCCATATTCACTTTTGACTTTGATTAAAAATTAAAGAAAATATTTAACTTTAATTAATTAAACAAATTATCCTTAATACTAATATAATGAATAGTCAGACTTAGGAGGGAAATGTAAATTCTTTAAATTAAAATTCTAAGTTAATTAAAAAAAAAGAATATTTCGAATGAATAAAATATATCTTATTCTAGTCTGAGTTATGGCAGACAAGCTTTATAAAAACAACGTGAACTCAAGATGAAAGTTCAAAAAACAAACTTACCTTTTTTTCTTTTTTTTGTTGGGACGAATTCAGAAAAAGAAAAAGAACTCACCTTGAGAGCCTTATAGTAAGCAAATCCGGGTAGATTAATAGCCATAGATTTGAGTCCATGAGAAAATAAAGTATACTCCCTTTCCATGTAATCCAATGATTTCTCATCAATTTCATTACTCATAATAATATTCATCATTGCTTTAAAGGCAGTTTTTCTCATCTCAGTCAAAAACTCAATTGCCCCATCATTCTTTGCCCATGTCTCAAATGAAGTTTCTGCAATCTCCTTAATATACTCTAAAAACGAAGACAATGCCTCCTGACCAGCAATTGGACTTGCAATAAGCTTGCGGAGACGCCGATGTTCTTGGACGGATACGCCATGTAGACCTTTCTTTCCTACTAAAGCTGAGACTGATTTTGGCCAACCCGGTCCAAAGCGTTCATCTGTCAAAACTTTTCTGCATGTTTCTGCAGTTGTAACAATGATGCTCGGCTTTCCAAACAGTAACGCCCTGTACATTGGTGCCCTCCCAAATCTGTTCATCTAATTCAAATATTTTAGACATGGTAGAGAATCTAACATTGTATGATTCGAATGAAAAGTAGTATAACTACTTTACTACTAATAGGACACTACTAATAAAGATGTGAGGCTTCACTAGCTGCTTCCAATACTCCGCTCCATTTGTAATTCAATGTACATATTTGATCTAATACAAAAATTAAGAATCGATTTTGATATTAAAAAACAAAATTACCACTATACTCAAGTTAATTAGTAGTGGGATTATAAAAGTTAGTGGAGTGTTCCTTATACTACCCTCGGCTATAATGTCGTTGCTCTCATTGTCCTCGTCGAATCCCTACTAAATTAGTCAGATTGTGTAACCGATTATCATTATCATAATATATGCTTATTTTATAAAAATGATCATTTAATTATGAATATCTCCAAATATAAATATAAATGTGGGCACTAAATTTTGGATTGAGGAAGTATATAAATTATATCTGTGACTATAAGTTTAAAGTTCTAGGAGTAGCATTTCAATTTTGTATCAGTCATCGCCCGCTGTCAACATCGACGAAGAAAATAATTATCCATGTCTACCTCTATCTATCATCTAAACATCTCGTATGAAAAACCTTATTAATTTACATGCATAATATACAATATGTATATCAAAAAGAATATAATCAAAATGCTAACTGGAGAGAGCTTCCACAGATATTGCTGCTAAATCATCTCTTTATAGTATGATAGCTAGGAAGGAAAATGGACAAAAGTGATGAAGAGAGGAAGACCTGGTAGTGAAATAGGAAATGAAAGAATCAGGATCGCCATACTTGAAAGCGCTGAAGAAGGACCACATATTGCCAAGAAAAGGCCATCCCATATCACCCGGAGGCACAGCATCTTTCATGGCACCTAATCGTCTAAGGTATATCAGTTCATTTGTCCTCCTTATAAGACTGTATAACGCAACATTAATAGCAATCACAAAAAATGTGAAGAACCACTTTACTTCAAATTCCATTATGTGGATGAACAAAAACCCCTGATTCTAAAAGGGTAGTTAAGGCTGCCTATTGTTGGCAATGAATATGCAGGTTTTGAAGTGTGTTTGTTAGTTGGTCTTGTGAGTTGTGATCTAGCAATGCATATTTATAGTAGCATTAAAACCCAGTGTTCTGCTTTATTGCAAAATTTTACTGCTATAGTTTAGTTTTTTTGAAAAGCAGAAGTATTATTATTATTATTATTATTATTATTATTATTATTTTGCTAAATAAAAGCAGAAGTATTATAAAATTGCTGTAGTTTAGTTATACTTCTCGTTTCGTGAGGGACTGGTCCAATTTTGATTTGGACAGATTGTTATGGGAAAAGAACTAGTTTTCATTTGAGATTTGAAGGAACAAATGCACATTTTTTTAAAAAATTAATAAATTTTTTTATTTAATTATATCAATAATAAATAGATTGTGGTAACTTACCGATAATTAAAATTCTTGCAATTTTTTTGTTCATGTCTAAGGATAATAAATATTTATGGACCGAATGATTATGTAAAGGGTGATATAGTCTCCAGTTTTTGAACCCAAGTAATTCGTACTTCATCATGCTCAGTTATTTCTTCAATTGAATTTATGTTGGGTCTAATATTTTGAACGAATATTGTAAATTCACACTTTTTTTCTTCTTTTTGTCCGTTTGAAAATCTTTCTACTTAAAGATACGTACTAAAGTTTAAAGTATTAACTCAATATGTATATATAGTGATCTTATAATGTTGATTTTTAACCTCCAAAAGATATATATAGATTTGTTCAATTTGGACCAACCAAATATAAAATACTATTAATTGCTTCCTTATTTGAGTTTACCATTAATACTCATGTGAGACATTGCAAATCCAAGTAAATGATTCTACTAACTCCTTTGCGTAGCTCATGAGGTTGACCACAAAGCACATTAGAATGAAAACAATTTCTATGTTTGCTAGAATATCAAAACCTTTAGGTAGTCACGGGTACAACAATGAACTCTCACATCTATTATTCAGTTGTCACGGGGGTAATAATCTTTTTCCCAATATTTACGTTGTTTATAACCACTTTTGTCCAAACAATTATAATTAGAAGGAAAACGTTATATGCACCGATTCTCACCAAGTTTTGGATATAATTACTGACCAAAAACTTGGTATTGTTAACAGACATATGTCTATCAGAAATACTCAAACTGGTGAAGTGACACATTATAGAACTCTCATAAATATAGTTAGTTTTTGAACGGTCGTACATAAATCTTTGGATTGAAATTTAAAATTGTTTTTTATTTTGTTTTTGAAATGATAAGTGTTTTTCTGTTTGAACAAAAAAAATTATTGAGAATTGAAAGTTTAATATGATATTTTTTTTATTCCACATTGTTCATAATAATATAAAATATAGTTAATAATTTGTTTTAATGAAAAAATAGTCTTAAAAGTATTATTTATGTGTTTAAATGAGACCCACGTGTGTGATTGGATAAGAATTTGAAATTTGAATGTGATAGATATTTTGAAAGTAAAAAAATGATCTGAGTGATGTTTTATAAGGTAATAGAAAATTTGATTTTGAGTTGGTGATCAAATTGAGCTAATATTATCATAACATATACTACTTGCGTCTCAAATTGATATATTTGTTTTATTTTTTTTGTACCGATTAAAAAATATAATTAAGATTGTGAAAAATGTGTATTTTTGATAGAATATTCTTAAAATATCCCTTTTAATATTGGAAAGTTTGAGCATTAAAAACACTATTAAATTGTTGGGAAAATACTTTCTCATTAATTAAATGTAGTTTTCCAACAATCTGCTCACTAATTATTATTTAAAGTGTATTTAATACTCTCACTTTAAATAAAGATATTTTAATCAATTAAGAAATATATTAACTTTTTAATATTATACCTATAATTTGAAACAATCTAAAATGAAAAATAAGCCCATTACATAAGAAGGGAGAACGGAGAGAGTACTAGAGAGCGAAGGATTTAACAATAATAGATTAACTCCTTTTTTTTCAACATTTAAAAATCCGTTTACAGTGGAAGGGGTTCAAGAAATGAGTTAATTTTGCATTAGCAGTGCCGAAACCTGCGAACCAGCAGCTGTTATTATATGCCAATAATAGAGCCGAATCTTAGGTGGCAATTTTTTTCACCTCAACTCGGCACTGATGTGATCGAAATGAACAATCCAACCCTGACGGACGCTGCAAGATTTAACAATGCTGAACGAAGACTAGTTGGCATCCCAATTACATTTCTTTATTATTAATTTCTTTTTCTTGAAAATTTCAATGTATGTTTTCTTTTTCTTTTTTTTCTCCTCCAGTTATTTTGTAAACTAAATGAATACACGTGTTAAAAAAAAAAGATTTGTAATTTTATTAACTGTTTTAATACACATATATGAAAAATATACATTTTCAAAAAACAGATATTTTTTAATTTATAGTATCAAAAAAAATATATATATATATATATAAACATAAATTTTTTGTAATTTTAATTTTGTATTATCAAATTAAATCATATTTGACATATTATTAACAAAAATAAGTATTGACTAAACATCATATTTAAATACATAAGAAAAGCATAAAAAAATGCATGCAAAAACTCCTAAAACTCATGAAAGACTGCCTATCTTCATATTTTTGCCACAAATTAGAGGTACCTTAATTTATTCATAATCACATTCTTATTTTATTATATATAAATTTAATGAAACATAAATTTAAATAATGAAAAACGTTATTCATAATAAAAATATAATTAAAAAATTAAGATATTAAAAACATGCAAAAATACATAGGTAATAATAAATAAATCATTATTTAGAAAGTTATAAATAAATAAAATAATTTTGATAAAATGAAATAGGAGTTTTGTGTAACAAGTCATGCTACATACATTGTTGCACGAAATTCCTTTAGACATTTATGTACACATGTACGAAACTCAGGAAGTTTCATATAATATTTAACAAAATTCGGTCTTTGAAAGGTTTTGATAAAATTTATCTAAAAAGTATTGTTGTTTGATGATAATATTGATAGGTATTGTTTATTATTGTAAAAATTTCCATTATTACGTAAAAAGCGCAATCAAAACTTATAAAAATTATTTAAAATTATCAAAAGATATTATTATTCCAAATATGGTAAAAGTGTGCAATACTCAACAAATACACATGGTTTCGGTACTCACATACCGAAGCCAAACATCTTTCCACCAATTTTAATTTGAGTGAGAGAAACCTGTTCTTTTCTGAAGAAGATGAGAGATAGAGAGAGGAGAGAAAGAAGTGTAGTATATAATCTGGTGATGAAGTTAATTGGGCAGAAGGTTTTTGTATATACAAGAAGGATGCATTATGAAAACCGAATTCTACTTCCTAAGAGAATCCACGTCTACTCGACCTCAGATTCCGGCAAGGTGAGTGCCGGATGGGTAAAATAATTTTGCCAGCTAGGAAAGAAATTGAGTTATTACAAACAAAAAATCATCTTACTTTCACAATATTTCATAAAAGTTCATCCTACTTTTTTATGTCAATAAATATCACTTTACTTGCAAAAACAGATAAGCACGATTCCTTTGTTCAATTTTGATAATTTGATCTCCTTTAAATGTAATTTTTTGAAGGTATTTTAGTCTTTTTGGAGCAAAATTGACTTTTCTGATATAATTTGGTGAAAGTAAAAAATATATTACTTGAAAACAATTATTTAATTCTTATTCAAATCATTTAAAGAAAAATTGACTAAAAATAAAAATAGTTGTTTGTATTTTAATATAAGATCGATATAGAATTATTGGCGTTATACACTCTAATGTTTGGCCACATTATGAATTAAAACCCTGTTGTTTCAATTGGAATTATTAGAACTTCGACATTTTAATAATTGGTCAAATTGAACCATTTGGTTTGGCCGGAATCTGGCCAATTTCCGACCAAGTCAACATACCTTTCTCATATTGGTCAACTGATGAAAAGTATTTTAGGCATTTGAAATTGTTATGAATTAAAACATAAAAAAAAAAAAGCCAAACCCCCAATTAGGGTAAAAACTAATTTTATCTCTCATCTTCAATTGTTTTCCCTCATTCGTCCTTACTACTCCAGAAAATCCTATTGTTCATGAGTTTTTAATTCTGAATTAGGGTTGAGTTAAGGCTTAATAAATAAGACAATGGTTCGAAGGAGGCAATGTGGGCAAAAGAGAGATCAAGTGACGAACGTGTCATTGCGCTATCAAATTAATATAATTTTAAACTTACAACTATGTGGTAATTGTAATTAAAGGTCGATCCCACATGAAATAGTAAATTATATGGAAGAGAAGTCTAATTAAAATTTTTTGGGGATTTGTGTTTTGAAAACAAATTAGAAGATAAACAGCATTAAAAATAATAAACACTTAATACTTCAAAGACTTTTGTAAATATATGATAAAAAGGGTGTTAGCAAAGAATACGTATTCAGTTTCATTAATATGGGATGATCATTGATAACAAAATATTTGAGAATTTGACTAGGAATACCGCAAAGCGCAACTATTCCAGTTCCAATTAGAATAGATCAATTTCACGTTAATCATTAACTTAATTAATAACCTTACTAATTCTCTTGAATAAATTATTAATAAAATTACAAAACAATTGAGAACATCATCAACATAAAGATAATATCCAATTAAATTTATGTAATTTATTTCAAACAATTTCTCATTAATTAATTAAATTAAGTTTAATCAATTAATAATACTACAAAGGAAGGTAGAACATCTGGTTCTAAAATCCTAGTTAAACAATCATATTAATGAATTAAAATGGCTAGTCTTAATTGAAAACATACATTTGAAATAATGACATAAGAAATTGTTTAAACTCTCAAGATAAATTACACATTAACTAATAAAATATTAGATTCTTTCAAATTAAGATTAATTCTTGAAGATGTAGATCTAAAAACATATTAATTTAGAGGTTAAATCTAAATCTAAAACTATAATTATCTCAAATACACACTCTTGCTAACTAATAAATTACTCATAATTCATAGATAAATACATTAATTAAAAGGAAAATATATGATAAAAAAGAACTCATTCAGTTGTAGAATTGAAATTCTAATATTTCCACCATTTTGATCTTATTCAATGCTTACAAGAGTTTTCAAGTGTTGGTTTTTAACTAAGAACTTCTAGAGAAATTCTAAAGAGGCTAACTTCTTGAAAACACTACCAAAAGAGATTATATATATATATATATATAACACGTTTTAGGGGTACATTAAAAAGAAGACTAAGTCAAAACTCAAAAATACAACTGAGATTGGAGTTTTCCATTTGAATATACATAGATTGCCGCCTCATGCGTCAAGCTTGCCGCTTGAGATTTCTTTGTTAATTCAAAGTATTGAGAGCTTGTCGTGAGAAGGGAGGATCCTTCAGCCTGACACAACAAATTCTAGGCACTTGGAGCCTGATTTTTGAGCTTGTCATTTGAGCCTTCATCTTGCTTGCTGGGAGCTTCATAGCTTGGCGCCCCACATGGAAAGATATTTGACTTCATACATTTTAGTTCTTTTATTGTTTGAATTACTACAAACAAAAATTTAATTGTGAGGAATAACTTTAAGCCTTAAATTATGTAATTTACTATATTTAATATCAAACAAACATACAATTAATCCTAAAAAATCTAATAAATTATAGTTCAATCATGAAGTAGGGAAAAATGTTGCTATCTAAGTGAGTAGACCGAAGTGTTCTACGTGAACGACCTTCTCAACATCATAGCAGTTCTTTCTCTCGACATCGTGGCAATTCTTTTTCTCCATTCATCTAAACTCGATGATTACCTTGAATAAGCTATTAGCTATTCCATAATTTTAATACCAAGGATGTACTGAAGAGGGCTATCACAAATCATGGGATGAAGAGGGGTAAAGTACAGTTTGACAAAGATGAATAAAATGGGTTGAGAGCATTGTGTCGTGCAGAAGGCTGTGACTGGTGTGTTTATGCTACTAGAATTAATGACACATCTACTTTCGAAATCAAGACATTGAATGTGGATCAAATGCCTAAAACCCTTCATCAGTTGACCAATACGAGAATTGTATCTTAACTTGGCCGAAAATTAGCCTAATTCTGACTAAAAGGTTCAATTTGACTAACAATTAAAACGTTGAGATTCTAATAATTCCAATTGAAACAATAGGGTTCTAATTCAAAATATGACCAAAAGTTAGGGGTAAAAGGCCAATAACTCCATCGTTATATTAAGGGTTCTTTCTTTTCGTAACTTGCTTGGATGCTTTCAATGGAAAGATGTGCTCTTTCTAGGAACTGATTTTGCGATCTTGATAGATCAATTTTGTTTCCAGGTTTAAGGATTGATTGTTGGAAAAAAGGAATTAACATTCATATTGGCCTGAGATTTATCATTGTCTATGACTTCATATACTTCATAGACTGCTGCAAAGGGCTTCAAAGCATTCAAGTCAGATAGACAAGGCCGATTTTCAAGAGAGCAATAATTGATTTCAGAGGTAAAAGATTACATGGATAGAACCTAAGTGAGAGAGGTTGATCATCATGGGACAAACGGGCTCTAAGCTTGTGGTTTTTTATATTTTCTAGCTGCACAGAGTTAGTCATTAATGGGAAAGAAGAGCACATATTGGCTATAGGTATAAAGGCAATAAAAAGGTGAAGCAAAGCAGAATAAGCTGAAGTAGCCATTTGGCGGTTAATTAGCTCCAGTAGGGACAGGATATTTTGGTTTCAAGATTTGGAGGGATGAGAGAATACATCTTGTGAAGATTCTGTATTTATAGGGCTATCCATGAAAAGTTGCCTTACAAAAAATATTGTAGTCACTCTACCAGTGTACCATTAAGAGAGAAGTTAAAGTTCCATGTTGGAGAAACTCCAATCGATTCTGAATCACTCAATTCTGTAGTTTTTATACAAATGCTTAAAAATAAATATTATCTTCTCTTAATATAATACTCACTCGTTGCTTGTCCCTAAATGTAAGTTTTTTTTTTACGATCTTTTAGAAAATTTTACACATTCTTTCTCATATTACCTTCATTTATTTTTATATTTTCTCTCAACTCATGAATTGAAATTTTAAGCAAGAAGAGTAACACTCTCATGGAGAGATGAAATAGATAAGTCTTACTCCCTCTTTTTCTTTTTATAAGATGTTATAAATAATTTCACATAGATTATTATATCATTATTTATTGTACTTGAAATAAATAATATTTGTTTTTACTCTCTCAGAGAGTATTTATTGTACTTGGAATAAAGAGAAATAAGTAGGGATCAAATAATCAATAATAGACAAAATAATTATAAAAAGTAGCAAGATATCATATATTTAGTAACAATTGAGTTTGTTTGTTTCACCCTATAAAAAGGGACGAATGGAGTATAAACTAAGAAGAATACTCTATTTGTCCTAAAATATAAGATGCTGAAAATAATTACACATATTAATTAAGGAGGTATTTTAGTTTTAAAAAATATCATTATTTATTGTGTCTACTATTTCTTGAAACTAAAATACCATCATTTATGATAAAATAAGTAATAGTAATATTGAAAAAAATATACAAAATAACATAAAAAGTAACCACACATTTTATTTTATGATAGGAGAGTAACGGAGGAAGTAATAAATAAGATCATTTTAGTAAAAGAAAAAGCTCTTTGGTTTGTGTATTTACATTAGGGATTGAGAGAGCACCAATTTACAATATGCATGAATTTAGACTATTACCTTGATTCAAGATAAAAACTTAGTGTGAAATAAAAATGAATACCATCAATTAATGCTTCAATACTATTCTTTTTAAATCAAGTGCCAGAATCAACACTACCTACTCTCTATGACTAAAACAAGAAGCAAAACTAGAACAATTACAATAAATTAACAAAATTAGCCTTAAATTTGGTTATTTACGCTTCATGCATGTAATACCTCATTCCAAAAGTAAATGATTCCAATCTAGCCTTTGAATTTTAAGATTTTAATTTGAATCAGGACCTTTTGAGCAACATTAATCATCTAAAACAAGAAACAAAAAGCTTATTTAAATTTAAGTTATTTGTATAGAGAATGTGGTCCAGTCCATCCCATTTGAGCTTGGCTACGTGTTTAAGCCTATATTGTTTAACTAAATGTTTAAGCCTGCATGCCATCAAAAAAATAATTTAACATCCAAATTCTTCTCCTTGGATATGGCATAATCTGTTATGTTGCCTTGTATTATTCCTTTTCTTGCCAAAAGTTGTGTATTCATATTCTGCTGCGCTTCATATTATATTATCATCGCTCAGACTAACTACGGAATATTATATTAATAGCTCATTTATTCAGGTGTGACGCTTCTTGAATTAAGAGACAGAAAATGCTAGTGTAATAAACAAGGAGAGAATTTAGAACACAATAATTTGTTTCAGTAAAGTAAGAGACAAGTAAAATCTAGATACAAACTAATACTCATTTGGATCTTTTCTTGCCTTTTTCTTGTTTCTCCTTCTATAAATAGCGCTTTTGCCATTTCTTGGCGCGGCTGCTATAGTGAGCAATCTTTATACGAGGAACATGAGCAATTTTTCTTCGTTCTTCATTCCCATCCAGCAGCTTGTCTATCAAATTGTCACTCGTATTATTCAACCTAACATTTCTGAGGTTGCTTAAATGTTGGATGTCGCAGGGCAACTCTCAATTAAGAAAGTTTATTAACTTTAATTAATTTAAGAAATTATTTTTGATATTAATATAATAGATTGTGAGATTTATGAATTAGTGGGATGCAAATTCATTAAATTAAGGTGGTAAATAATGTGGATCATTAGTTAATTATATATAAATATCTTAAATTTAAAAAGGTTATCAATTGAACTTTGGATAAAAAATATGTTTATTTAAGAAAAGTGATAATTTAATTTCGGACAAATTAAAATAAAAATATGAATATTCAATTTGAGAGATTGAGTATTTCGTACTTGCTGAGATTGCTAATTTTTGGAAAAAAATAAAATAATGTATCTCCCTATAGGAGGTGCTGAAATGGTACTCTTAATATAAAAAAAATTAGGTGCATTAATGCTTTGTATGGCAGATCAATGTTGATCAAGCAATACCAGGTGGAGCTTATGTGATATTTGACCAATTGACCTCGCTAAAGAAGGTGGTGCTCAGTACCATAAATTGACCCGGGAGCTACCATTGTGCTTTTGTGAATTAATCCTTGGAAATATGGGTTTTTCTAACTTATTAATAAGACATTAAACCAATTTATCCTTTCGTGGTAACGTGAGGGAAGTTGCAGTAGGTGGAAAATAAGGACTTTTGCGCATTGTGGGGGCAAAGGAGGGCATATTTTTTGTGGAAAATATGTAGTGAAGCCTTTTAGAGATTTGTTGCTGTTCTATTAATTAATCTATGGCTTTAAGAATAAATTGTAATTTGCCGGCCGTTCTTGTTTTGTTTAAATACATGATGGATGGAACTTGGACTTTTCTGTTTGGTCTTTGTAACCTTTTCTTTGGTAATTAGTTCATATGACATATTCATGATTCATTGGTATCAATTATTGAAGCAGCTGGTGCAGTTTTTTGACTTTGATTTTGGTCTATGCAAAATTCTTTCGGAGGTATTTGAGGGTAGCGGTTGGTTTCATTAGTCATGATCATGACTGTTATATTGTGGTTGCTCTGTTAATTTTTGCTCTGATTGGAAAACTGCTCATCAGTTTCTTTTGCCTATTCTTTGCTTGCTTTGCTTAATTAGTGGGTCTGCTCGGTTAATTTTGGGTTGAAGACTTGAAGTTTGTCTTCAGCTTTTGATGTTCCTTTGGACCTTTGGTTCCTTTGCTGCTTCGTATCTCTTTTTGTGTGGTTGCAGCTTCGTCATGCTACTACTGCTACTACAGACTTCTTGTTTGTTATGATGTTTTATAATACCTCTAATTTCATATTAAGTGTTTATCTAGCATTTTTCATTATTATATTCCAGAATTTAAGTAGAGATAAAATATGAGTAATCATTAATATGGATAGAGAAAATGAGAGACTCATTTATAATATTTATTAAGGGTTGTATTAGAATTTAATATTAAATTTTATATTATTTTCAACATTCTTAATAAGTGTATAAATATTTAAAACTATACTCTGAAAGAGAGTGAATACTAAACTTATTCCTTTCAAAAAAGAAAAAATAATTATCCTTCATCCTATTTATAGTGAAAACTGAAAATCCCACTGAAAGTTGGTTCGTCCAGATAAGAATGAGGATTTCTTGGTATAAACAATATACATAATAGAAATTAAGAATAAGCTGAGTACCATTGATTCTTTTCCAATGAAAATTTGTTATTCTATATATATATATATATATATATATATATACACACACACACATGCAGACATATGTTTATGCATAGTTCTCTATATAAAAAAAATAAAGATTTTTGTAATTATTTAGTACAAATGATTATTGTATCTACTAATATTGGATAATGTATTTTAAGAAATTTGTGTATTTTGGATATTTTATATACCGAGACAATTTAAATTTGTTTTGGAAAATTAAGCATTTAATATAGTTAAATATTTACTCATTTTATTTTTAAAAAAAGTTAGTTTAAACAGAAACTTTTAGCAATATTTCTCTAGTCAGATGAGGCAAGGAAAGAAATAGGTTCATTGTTTCGGTCAAGAAATCCCCCATAATATTAAAATGGGAATGAGAGACTATATCCCATAGGATGGCAGTGACCAAATGGGAATTGGGGTTCTCACCCATCAATTTCATTAGAATATTATATTTGCAAAGTATCGGACCTTTTTATTTTTGCTTATTTACTCATCTTCAAATAAATATACTTTCTCAAAAATTTCCTTCATATTTCCTCCAAAAACAAATCCCTTCGTAATTCAAAATTTGAAGTTACAATATATGGCCCACACTACTATACATAGTATTCTTAAACATTTTAAAAAATGAATTAGTTGCGATTAAAATCAAACCCGGAAATGTATTGGCTAATTTGGCAATCTGGCATGATGGATACCTTTACCTCCGCCCTGCTTGAAAATATGGTCCACGACCCACTCTTACTCCCTGGCTTAACTATAATTATAATCTCGTCTTTGTGGTAGATAAAATTTCTCATCCCCGCCAGCTACCTCCACTTTGGTGATAGATGAAATGCATAGATGCCGATTCTGCAAACATAGTTAGTGAAATTGGGAAACTCACGCAATTGAGAAGATTAGGTATAGCGAAGCTCAGAAGTGAAGATGGGGAAGAACTTTGTTCTTCTCTTCAAAAGCTCACCAGCCTTTTTCATTTAGAAGTGTCTTCAGTTCAAAGGGATGAGATAATAGATTTGGATCATTGTGCGTCTTCATCTATTTTACGACGAACTCCACTTTGGATTGCGATTGCGATGCCCGCTACCCCCACTTTGTACCCATCCGCTCCACTTTAATTTTCATCTATTTTAATATTTCAAATAAAATATTACAAATTTCTAAAGATATATAAATTGTAACTAATAAAACCTAAAACATCTATATTCAAGCTATCCAAATTTATAAAAGATATATATTCAACCTATTTAAAGTTACAAAATATTATTTTAGTACTATTTCAATTGTTCATATTTTTCTTTTTTGAATTTGATAACTCACCGTTTTTTAGGTTTAATAGTTCATTTATTCAAGTGTGACACTTCTTGAATCAAGAGACAGAAAATGCCAGTGTAATAAACAAAGAGAAAATTTCAAACACAATAATTTGTTCTAGTAAAGTAAGAGACAAGTAAAATCTAGATAAAAACTAATACTCATTTGGATCTTTTCTTGCCTTTTTCTTGTTTCTCCTTCTATAAATAGAGCTTTTGTCATTTCTTGTCGCGGCTGCTACAGTGAGCAATCTTTACACGAGCAACATGTGCAATTTTTCTTCGTTCTTCATTCCCATCCAGCAGCAAGTCTATCAAATTGTCATTCATATTATTCAACCTAATATTTCTGAGGTTGCTTAAATGTTGGATGCCACAGAGCAACTCTTCCAATAATTTGAGTTCTATTAGGCATACTTCTTGGAGATGACGCATGGCGCCCTTTTCCACTCGCACACATTTCATTCCACCACATTTCCTCAAGAATAATTCATTGAGGTTAAGCAAACCTCCAGCCTTGAAACACAACCCCTCCCTTTGGTAAGCATCGGTGAGATAAAGACTCGACAAGTTTGGCAAATGTTGTAAGGATTCAAACGCATCATCCTTCAGTTCGCTCCAGAATAAATCTATTTGTGTCAAGCCTTGAAGAGAAGGTATCCACCGTGGGAAGTTTTCTAAGCGACCCCGTAAATATAGCCTCTGAAGAGATTGCCGAGATGAAGACGCACAATGATCCAAATCTATTATCTCATCCCTTTGAACTGAAGACACTTCTAAATGAAAAAGGCTGGTGAGCTTTTGAAGAGAAGAACAAAGTTCTTCTCCATCTTCACTTCTGAGCTTCGCTATACCTAATCTTCTCAATTGCGTGAGTTTCCCAATTTCACTAACTATGTTTGCAGAATCGGTATCTATGCATTTCAACCACTGTAAAGAGCGAAGCCTACGAATTTTGGACGGAGCCTGAAACCCATTAATAGTATAATCCTTTGAATAATCACCCCGTCTAAAAACAATCAGTTGACAGAGTTTTTGTAATTTAAGGATTTCCTTTGACAATTCACTGACTCGGGTTCGGCCAACATCCAAATATTCCAAATTCTCAAGTTTCCCGATAGATTTTGGGACTATTTTGATCCTAGTCCCTTTAAGGCTCAAATACCTGAGATGAATTAAGTTGAAAACTACATCTGGAATTTCATCGACATGTGAATCCCTTAAATCTAGTGTCTTTAGAAATCTTGAAGCACCACTTAAAATCTTATCAATGAAGGGCTTGGACAATGATTCCATGGATCCGAATGTAATCAGAGATCGAAGATGCTTGAAGTTGTTACCTTCTTGCAGCTGCAATAAGTTATCGAGGCAATAGTGTATGCCTAGGCGTCGAACCTTCTCAGACCATCTCGTGTTATGGGAAGTAGCTATAGTCATAATGTTTAGCTCTCTTGACTTGGAAAGGAGGATTTCTCGCAAAAGGTCATGGATGCGGCAGAGTATCGGTTCTCCATCACCGAATGCACACGTTACTTGGATTAAGCTTCTGCTAATAAGTTCCCTAAGATATCCCTGCCCTACTCCTTCAATTGTCATTCCTCCTTTCTGCTCTACAAATCTTTCTGCAATCCATTACCGTATCAGCACCGAACATGGTATCTCGTAATCCTCGGGAAAGATACTTAAATACAGTAGACAAGTTTTAAGATAGTAGGGCAAGTCATTGTAACTGAGGGAAAGGATCTTTTTTATCCTGTCCAGCTTACCACTTCCTTCTAGCTCTGCACCTAGACTGCACCTGACTATCTCCCATTCCTTCAAGTTATTCTTGTCCTTTAGAGCCAAAAAACCACTAATTGCAACAATTGCAAGCGGTAAGCCCTCACATTTACCCAATATGCTTTCACAAACATTCTTTAGGTGGGGAGGACAGAAGTGTTCTTCAAATGTATTTTTACAAAACAGAGTCCATGATTCTACAAAAGGCAATGGTTCCATTTTGTGAAGGAAGCCATGAAACTCTAAATGAGGGGCAGATGCAACGTCGGATTTTCTTGTGGTAAGTACTACAGGGTTACCACAACCACCTTCTGGCAATGCAATTTGACATTATTCCAGAAATCAGTGTCCCAAACATCATCGAAAACTGTAGAAATTAGGATATCTCACAGAGAATATATAAGAATACAACAACCTAGAGAATATATACAAGATAGAGCTTGTAGCTAGGAACCTGAAGGTATGGCAGCTACTACAAAGAACTGAAAAGGAATAATAAGGGTAAAGAATGAAATATTATAAGGTAATCATAATGTACCCATTATGTACTCATAATATTCATATGCTAGAAATACATAGAATATACTGAAGTATGACAATTCTCATTACTCCCCCTCAAGTTGGGAGATGAAGATTTTGTTATAACAATTCTCGGCCTAAGGGTTTGGTGAAGATATCAGCAAGTTGGAGAGAATGGTGAATTTTAAATGGCAAGATGTTGTGATCTTGTACCCTTTCACAGACATAGTAACAATCGATTTCTACGTGCTTGCTCCGTTCATGAAAAACAGGATTGGTGGCAATATGTATGGCCACTTGGTTATCGCAGTAGAACGGTGTTGGCATAGCTTGTACAGCTCCCAATTCATCAAGCAGATAGCGGAGCCATAATACTTCAGTTAGAGTGAATGACATGCTCAGATATTCAGCTTCAGCTGTGGATAAAACTACGGACTGTTTCTTACTCTTCCAGCTAATGGGGGCATCACCTAGTTGGATAACATAGCCATTGGTAGATTTGCGACTGACTTTGCAGCCACTCTAATCAGCATCACAAAAAACACAAAGATGTAAATCATTTTTCTTAGGCAACAATAAACATTGTCCAGCAGTAGACTTCAGGTATCTTAAGACCTTAAAAGTAGCAGTTTCATAGATCTTGTAAGGTTTACTAACAAATTGACTCAAGAGATTTACCACATAGGTTCTATCAGGTCAGGTCAAGGATAAATATAGTAATCTTCCTACTAATCTTCTATATTGTTCCTCATTAACTTTTGTCCCTTCTTTTGGAGTGTAGAGAGAGTGTTTTTCTCCAAAGGTACAAAACATGGACGACTGCCAGTCATCCCATAATCACTCAATAAATCCAGAGTGTATTTGTGTTGGCTGAGGACTAAACCTTCACTGGTTTTGGCTGCTTTAATGCCCAAAAAATATTTGAAATATCCCAAATCCTTAATGCCAAAAAGAGTATGCAAATGAGCCTGGACCTTTTTCATGACACGTTCATCATTTCCAGTTAAAAGAACATCATCGACATAGATCAAGGCAGCCACAAAAATATCATCATGTTTGAAGATAAACAAGGAAGAATCTGCTCATGAGTGCATAAAACCTAATGTAGCTAAGGATTTAATAAATTTGTGGTACCAATTCCTTGATCTCTGTTTCAATCCATATATGTATTTTTTTAATTTGCATACTTGACCAGCTCTTGTAGGGTAAAATCCTTGAGGGATTGTCATATAAACTTCTTCCTCTGATTCACCATGTAAAAATACATTGTCCACATCAAGTTGGTAGATAGCCCAATTCTTAGCTACTACAACAGTGAGCAAGGTACGAATAGTGATCATTTTTGCAACCGGAGCAAAAGTCTCGTGGAATTTTACACCATGCTTCTGAGTAAAGCCCCTTGCTACCAATCTTGCCTTGTATCTTTCAATATCTCAATTAGGTAGGAATTTAGTTTTTTAAACCCATTTAGAAGCTATTGGACATTTACCTGGGGGTAAGTCAGTGAGCTCCCAAGTTTCATTGCTTTCCAATGCAGCAATTTCTTTCTATATGGCTGCTTACGAATAGCTGTATTTTGAGGCCTTCTGAAAATTTTTCGGCTCATTACTTAAAGTAATTGCCAGCAAGAATCGTTGGTGTGATGGAGAGATATTTACAAGAGAGGCAAAATTTGATAAGAGATATGCAGTAGAATTACCTTGCAGTGGTTGAGCAATTTCTGTGGGCAATATACTGGATAGCAAGTCAATGACAAATTCATGTAAGTATGTGGGAAGCTTTCTAGCTCGGGTGGGATATCTGGAAGGGTGAGAACTGATTTCTAGTGGTGTTGTGTCATTATTTGGAACAGTTTCGGCCAGCTGGGGTAGAATATGAGGAAATAAGTCCTCATTTGCTTGCCTTGGAGTAGAATCACGTGGAGAAACATCAGAATTGTCGGTTGCCACTTGGGATTGAATAAATAATGGCTCATCTTCTATCCTTGTATCATGAACATGTGAAGGAATATGGGAATTTTTGTCCAAAATTCCTCCTGTTGACATGAGTGGAAGATAAGGTGGGCAAAAGGACAAAAAATTATCATCAAGTGGTGTTGTTTTAGTATATGGCCAACCAAGGTGGGAAGTGGCTGCCAAATTTTCTTGACTAAAAGGAAAATAGTGTTCAAAGAAAACTACATCATGTGAGATATATATTTGGTGGGTATATATGTCATATATTCTATATCCCTTCTTACCACTAGGATAACCTAAAAAAATACCCGGTTTGCCCCTTGACTCAAACTTATCCATTTGTTTGATATTTTTTGTGTAAACTAAATAACCAAAAACTCTGATGTGCTCATAATTGGGTAATTGTTTATGAAGTATTTCATATGGGGTTTTATTGTCAATAACTCTAGAAGGTAAACGATTAATTAAATAAGCTGCGGTTAAAACACAAGAACTCCATAAAATAACTGGTAAATTGGCTTGGAAACGGAGAGCTCTACTAACTTCTAATAAATGACAATGCTTTCTCTCAACAACTCCATTTTGTTGAGGAATGTAAGCACAACTAGTCTCCAAAATTATTCCGTGTTCATTGTAATAATTTATTAAAATAGATGATTGAAATTCAAGACCATTATCACTTCTCAAACATTTTATACTAACACCAAATTGATTTAAAACCATATTACAAAATCTTGGAAGAAAATAACTGACTTCGAATTTATTTTTCATTAAATGAATCCAAACAAAACAAAAATGATCATCAACAATAGTAAGAAAAAAACGAGACCCTTCTATAGAAGGTGCTCTATATGGCCCCCAAATATCACAATGTACTAACTCAAAACAATTTTTAGTTTTAATATCACTAAGAGGGAAGGGAGAACGAGACCCTTTGGCTCGCATACAAGACTCACAGTGATCAACACCATTAAACTGAGAAGAGAGAACTGGCATATCAGAAACCTTTTTATCATAAGGATGTCCCAACCTTCTGTGCCATAGGGTGGAATCTGTCTGTCTTGCAACTACCATTAGTTTCTCAGATTATTCTAGGTAGTATAGATCATCAAGACACTTAGCCAAACCAATCTGTCTCTTCTTCTCCACATCCTGTATGACACAAAAGTCATGAGAAAAAGTTAACATGCATAAATTATCTTCAATTATTTTAGATACAAAAATAAGATTGCATTTTGAGTTAGATATAAGAAAAACATTTTTTAGAACAATTTGATCAGTTAAAAAAATGTCTCCACTACCTTTCACTTTCATGCTATCACCGTTAGATAATTTAACAGGTGAACCATGATAGCTATCAATCCTGTTGTGAAGAATATCTTTTCTGAAAGTGATATGCACACTAGCACCACTATCTAAGATCCAAAAAAACTTTGTAAATTCTTTCTTACCAGCCATGTTTACTTGCAATTTGTTGGCATTATCAGGTTGTTTCACATCAACCTTTTGTTCAAGAAATTGCATAAGACGATTGTATTGATCTATGGTAAGAGTTGGTGGGCCTCCAATGTCACTAGCTTCCAATTTTGTTTGAGCTATCCTCGGTCCCATCCATTTATTTTCTTTCTTGTGTGTTTCTCCTCTCCAACTATATCTATCATTGTTATTTCGCTGGTTCCAATTGGGAGGATATCCAAAGATCTCATAGCAATTTTCCTTTGTATGTCCCATATTTCCACAATGGATACATTTCAGTCTATCTTTTCTACTGAAACGTCGATCCATATGAGCTACATTTTGTCCCTTTACTTCACTCAACTAGAAGGCAGCAGGTTCTACCATGGCTCTTCGTTGTGTGGTTAGTTGGCATTGCTGCTCATCTTCTACAACTCGATGGTAAGCATATCCCACAGATGGCAAAGGATGTGTTCCCAAGATTTGAGATCTAATGATCAAAAAATCATCATTCAATCCCAGTAAGAACTCATACAGATGTTCTCGTTCTTTCTGCTCAATGAATTTCTT
Source organism: Apocynum venetum (assembly GCA_019593545.1). Lineage (NCBI taxonomy): Eukaryota > Viridiplantae > Streptophyta > Magnoliopsida > Gentianales > Apocynaceae > Apocynum > Apocynum venetum. The sequence continues at coordinate 3,025,404 of SRSM01000137.1, forward strand.
TCAATCCCGCAAGTGCATTTACCACATATGCAGTAAAGTAACTGTGATGTGGCAACTATTTCATCCCAATATCCCTTTAATTTGATGTAATAGGCAGCCACAATTATGCTCTCTTGTTTAAGTAAACTCATAGCTTGTCTCAATTCATACCTTCTTGGTGCACAAATTTTCCCAAACCTCTCTTTCAATTCTTGCCACATATCATATGCAGTTCCTGCGTAACGAACACTATTTTGCACATTCTTTTCCATGGTTGTTTGTAACCAGCCTTTTACCATAGCATCGCATCTCTTCCATGATGCTAAATCAACCGAGTCTTCTAAAGGCATAGGAAGAGTGCCATCAACAAAAGTAATTTTGTTCTTGGCAAAGAGAACATTGGTCATGTCAATAGACCATTCAGTATAATTAGTTTCTTTCAGAACCTCTTCTACATATTGTTGGCCAGGGTGGTCTGAAGCATGAAGGAAATATGGAGAGATGATATCAAGAGAACTAATACGAGAGGCAAGCTGCACTTCAGTATTAGATGGTTGTTGTGTGGATGTTGACATATTTGGTGGATATAGCTCTGATACCATATAGAAATTATAATATTTCACAGTCTTTATTATGCAAGATGAGTATATATAAGAATACAACAACCTAGCGAATATACACAAGATAGAGCTTGTAGCTAGGGAACCTGAAAGTATGGCAGCTAGTACAAAGAACTGAAAAAGGAATAATAACTTTAAAGAATAAAATATTATAAGGTAACCATAATGTACCCATGATGTACCCATAATATTCCTATGCTAGAAATACATAGAATATACTGAAGTATGACAATTCTCATTAAAAACAATCACGTACATTTTGTCTTGTAGCCAGTTTTTGAGATAAATCTTCAGTTCATGGCTTTTCATAGAATTGATTTCTTGGGGGGTTGGTTCCTTAATCTCTTTGCACAATTGTTTAATCAAGTCTTTGAGTAGATCATCAACTGCACATACTGTTTGAGATACAGTTATCCAAGCACGAACCTAGAACTCTCTTCTCATCTCTGTGTCTTCATAGACTCTTCTTACTAGGGTGGTCTTGCCAAGGCCTCCCATTCCAAGTACTGAAACAACTTTGAAAGGAAAGTCCCTATCAATTAGTTGAGAAATGAGCAGCTTTCTTGGCCCATCAATGCCCGCCGGCTTTGATTCTTCCACAAGAAGCACATCATCTCTATCAAATCTCCACATCTTGTTTGGGGCAACATATTCTGAGACTTGACCAATATTGGTACCATAATCAGATTGGTACCTTTGATGCCTTTCAAAAATACTTGCAGTTCTTTTCTTGATCTGTTGAACTTCAGAAGCAATCTGATGACAAGCACGACAATTGGAAGAAGGTTAATGATGGAGTAAATTATGCTCTTTTATCTTATGTTTGAAAATGTCCTAATTCATCTAAAAAAACAATCATGAATTGTAATGATTTAATGAATCAAGCACAACCTATTAAGAAGGTAATTGAGAAACAAACTTCTCAACAAATAGATAGATTACATTTCAAGCATGTGCTTTTAGATGACACAACAAACGTTATGATTTAGCAAATCTAGATAATTTTATTCAATTGGTAAAGTTATTAGCATCTTACAATGAACATATGCCTTCCATTGTCCTAAATAATGTTGTTCAAAATACATCATATACATCACCTTGAGCTGAGAAAGAAATACTAGAATTTTTTGCAAAGAAAACTAGAAATGTTATTTGAAAAGAATTTGTGATGCAAATTTTGCTATTATCATTGATGAAACTAGAGATGAATCTAAATGGGAACAAATGACCATTGCCTTAAGATTTGTTCATCAACGATTTGTTCTTGCCTTAAGAATTGGTTTTGTGAAGAAACGATTTTTTTATTTAGTTCATATTTTTTATACTACCTCATTGACTTTGAAAAAAGAAATCTTCAACGGCATAATCTCAATATGCCAGATAGTCATGGTCAAGGAAATGATGCGGCTAGTAAAATGCATGGAAAATGATTTGGGTTGCAAGAACTTGATTCTAATGAGTGTCCATATCTTTACTATATACATTACTTTGTTCATCAACTTCAATTAGCATTAGTGACAGCATCTAACAAGGTTATTCCTATTTACCAATTTATCTCTTAATTAACTGGAGTTGTCAATGTTGTTGGTTCTTCTTGTAAGTGACATGATCAATTGCAAGTTGCAAGAGTTGTTGAAATCAAAAAGTTAATTTCTTTTGAGGATCTAGAGATTAGTAGGGGATTGAACCAAATTGGAACATTAAAGTGAGTTGTTGACACTAGATGGTGTTCTCAATTGAGTTCCCTTCAAAGCATGGAAATCGTGTTTGAACTTGCATGTTCATTTTTTAGGAATATAATTTTTGATAGAGTTGTTTATTCTCAACATGTAGAAGTAGATGTAGTTCATGATGAATTCACATAATTTGACTTCATATTCATTTTGCATGTTCTTATTAAAATTATGGAAATTACATATGATATTTGTCAAGCTTTACAATGCAAGTCTCGGGATATTATAAATCCTATGCAATCTTATTTGTACAACAAAGACTTAGATCCAAAGTTAAAAGAAGATCAATATGATCTCTTCTTCTTTTTTGAAAAAATAAAATCATTTTTTTATTGTATTGAGCAAAGCAGTTAGATATATTAACTTTACATTCTTTTTTCGTTTTTGTTTCAAACTATAAAATATATGAAGTTAGCATATAAACAATAGTTAAAATAAATTAAAGTATATGAATCATAGTAAACATATAAGTATTATATCGCTTCCTGTTTAGATTTATAAACTCACCCTCAAAGTTTTAACATAGTGCCTTTCAAGATAAACACTAAGTAAAGATGCATCCGAACGAGAATACAATTAACAATGAAAAACTTTCATAAGATAGTGTATTCTTATGTCTTGCAAGAACATTGAAAACTGTTTCTCTAAGGCGTTAGTGTAATTTCATTTCAATAAATAGTCAACCTTTCCGCCATTGAGCTCCGATTAAACCTGTCAATTCTTACAACCTTTCCAAATAAATATTAAATCAAATCGAAGAAGATATAAATATATCATAATCTAGTCTCCAAGAAAACTAATATCTTTTCTTGATCTATATTTCCATAATTGTTTCATAAATCTCCAAATAATCGTCAGCCAATTCTTAGATGATTTTGATGAAAATCTCATGACAATACAATCTCTAATAAAATCTTAGCACAAATTTTGAACAATAAATATCTAAAAATTTTGCAAATAGAGAGATTAGCTGGAAACATAAAAATATCCATAAATCACATAAATTAAATAAAATTTAATCAAAATAACTTGATTAAATAACCTAAAAATTAGTAATTTTAACCAAAAACTTGATATTGTTAACAGACATTTATCAAAATATTCAAACTGGTGAAGTTACATTTTATAGAACTCTCATAAATATAGTTTTTTAAGCGATCCTACATAAATCTGTAGTATTCTCAACGGAATATTTTTCATTTACGGAGTTCACCTGTTTCTTTTTCGGCTTAGTTCAAATGTTCAAGCGTATTTGGAAAAATGAATTCGGTCTATGTACGTACATGTCAATCTTTTTCCAGAATTCATAAAATGAAAAATGTTGACTTCTTTTTAGGTACGTTTTGTCATGTACAAACATTTATAGACATTTATGTTAAATTTATGCATTAATATCTATGTTGTCATGATGCTATCTTTCATTGACCGATACATTAAGTATATTACTCCATACATCCTACATCCAAGTAATATAGACTTGAATTATATTTTCAGGCGTTTCAAATTATAATCTAATTTATCTATTTAGAGTATAGTTAATTTTTCAATGGACAAAATTACTCTTATTTAATACATTTATCCAATTATTCATTTTTCATAAATAGTTTTGAAACTCTATACATAATTACACCACAATTCATTATTTTTAGTTCCAATATAATTAAACATTTCGCATAAAAAAATTCATACGTTTATAGTGGATTACCAAAAAGAATTAACAAATATAATTAGTATTTCAATGAAAAATTAATTGTGGGATCAATTCTAATATAGAAAAAAAATGAAAAAAAATGTAGAAAAGTTTCACAATATTACCAACATTAAACATGTATTCTTAATGTGTGTGAGGGGAAGTAACAAATTTTCATGCATGACATATGGTTTTAATAATATGCAAGAATTATTGGACGATTCTCTCCCTAACATTTGGGTAGGTAGCCTGGTTAGTCCTTGACAATCTGATTTGAATGATTAGGTCTCGGACGTTTTTATTTTGGATCAATTAAGTCATTTCCGGTCAAATCAAGTTTAAATCCGTCAAGTCAAATGATGTAGTGAACTAATTTGCACCGATGTGAGCTTTGTTAGAAGGGACCTTCGCATTCTTGAAGGGGTGGTGGTGGCGGCGGCAATGACTTTGTGAAACAGGGCGAGGTTGTCAAGCTTATCTTAGGCAGTGATGAAGATTCGACAAGAAGGGAGTATGGTTGTTGTATCTTTCCGTTGGTTTGGGGCTTTGCTATAGTCGTTTTATTTTGTTTTGGACATAAGGTGCTGCGACATTCTGTCATATTTGAGGCTGCTCGTGCTCGGCCTCCTCTGTGCTTTTTTGGCCTTTTCTTCTTATGTTTTATTGATAAGCTTTGGCTACTCGGCCCCTGATCATATGCTTTTGGTGGGATTTATATGTATAGAAGGACATGGGGTTGTATATTTCCATGTAACTTCTTGTTCCCGTCCTGAGGTGTTGTATCTGTGGATTTGTTTTGGGATGAAATTGTGTTTGCTGCAAGGATGGTGTTTGCTTTTTTTTATGGCCCTGTTGCTACTATTAGATTGTTTCCTAGGAAGTGGTGGTGTTGTTGCTTGGTGGCTGGTACCTTCGTTTTTTTTTTTTTGTCAAGCTTTCAAGAACCGCCTATCCCCTTCCTTGGAGTCTTGGACTTGGAGGCTGGATTATCTTGTTCTGCTACCACAGCTTAAACAAATAATCCACCATATGGCTTTGAGTAGTTTGTCCTAATTGGTTTTTTTGCGTGCTTTTTCAGTTTTTGGTTGGCATTGGGGCAACTTCCGGTTGCATTGTAATTTCTATTTGTACTGCTTTTCTTCTTGAATACACATATCTTGCTTTTTAAAAAATAAAATAAAATAAAAAACACTTATAAGCAGCAATCACACCACCATGACCAACCAGCCGGCACAGGAAGAAACAGAGCAGCACCCTAACAGACGGCAAGATAAGTCTTTAACTTTTGTTTGTTCTTGGAAGTGTAAGAAGAAATTGGTGAGGGAATATTTGAAGTGAATAAGGGTTGAATTGAGGAAGGAGGAAGTCACGAAGCAACAGTTGAAAGGACCACCGTGATTCTAGAGAGTTCAGTCTTTAGTCCTGAGAGAACTTTGAAAGAAGATGAGGTTTCTTATTTTTGGGCTTTTCTCTTCTTCTTTTGGCTTTTTTTTTATTATTATTTTAAAGGGTCAACCGTGTTCTTCAAATACTGCCCTCTCAAAGTTGATCGTGTTGATGGTAAAGCTCCTTGTTGGACAAATATCATATCATTTTGGTTGGCTATCTTAACTAAATCAAATTAGTCATTTAGTGTGAAAATTAGGCTACCTAAATTTGTCTAATTTTCACTCAAACAAATGGTGAATTTTTTCTTAATATGTGGGCTATTTTCACTATAAATAGCTAACTTTATCACTTTGATTTTTCATTTCATCACAAGATAAATCTTTCTTCAATCTCATTTCTTTCTCTAGCTCTTAATATAGATATAGCTTTTAGTAGTTATCTTGTAGAGAAAGAGTTTTGTATCTCAAGAGCTTTTAAGCTCAAATTATAGTTAAAGAAATCTTTTCATTTGCTCGTGATTTTTTACCCTGATTTGTTTGAGGGTTTTCCACGTAAAATATTTGTGTCCAATTTATTTTCATTATTCTCAATTTTACTTTAGTTGTGTTACAACTATTTTAACCTAAAACGATCCTTATATTTCCCAATAATGATATCAGAGCCAAGTTAAGAGAGGATCATGTCAACGACAAAGTTCAACGTTGAGAAATTTAACGGGAATAATTTCTCGTTATGAAAAATTAAGATAAAGGCACTTTTGAGAAAAGACAATTGTCTAGCTGCAATTGGAGGTAGGCTCGCAGAAATCACCGATGACAGCAAGTGGAACCAAATGGACGGCGATGCAATTGCTGATCTACATTTAGCACTAGCTGACAGAGTGTTATCTAGTGTGGCAGAAAAGAAAACTGCGAAAGAAATTTGGGATACTCTAACAAAATTGTACGAGGCTAAGTCACTGCACAACAAGATATTTTTAAAGAGAAGACTTTATACTCTTCAAATGACAGAATTCACTCCTGTAACTGACCATATCAATGCTTTGAATACTCTATTTTCGCAACTTACATCTATGGGTTACAAAATAGATACATCTGAACGTGCGGAGATTCTACTACAAAGTCTACCTGATTCATATGATCAACTTGTTATCAATCTGACGAACAATATCCTTACGGATCTTCTAGTCTTCGATGATATTGCGTCCTCTGTTTTGGAAGAAGAAACCAGACGCAAAAATAAGGAAAACAGACAAGTAAGTTCGCAGGAAGCTAAAGCTTTGACGATGACAAGAAGAAGATCAATGGAACATGGTCCTAGTGGGAGTTACAATTATGGTAGATCAAAATCAAAAAGTAGGAAGAATATCAAGTGCTACAATTGTGGTAAGAAAGGGCACGTCAAGAAAGATTGTTGGAGTAAAATGAAGAGTAGGGTCCCTGAGTCATCAAATGTTCAAGGGAATATTGCAAGCACTCCGAAAAATGGCGAAATTCTATACAGTGAGGCAGCCATAGTTGCTGAAGGCAGAAAACGTTTCACTGATGTCTGGCTTATAGACTCAGGAGTTACTTGGCACATGACCCCACAGAGAGAATGGTTTCATCATTACGAACCTGTTTCTGGAGGCTTTGTGTTCATAGGAAATGATCATACCTTGGAAATTGATGGTATTGGCACCATCAAATTAAAAATGTATGATGGTACAGTTCGCACCATCCAGGAGGTACGACACGTGAAAGGCCTGAAGAAAAATCTTTTGTCATTGGGACAATTAGATGGTAATGGGTGTAAAACCCATGTTCAAGATGGGCATCATGAAAATTATTAAAGGCGCGCTTGTGGTGATGAAAGGAGAAAATATAGCAGCAAATTTGTACATGCTTAAAGGAGAAACACAACCAAAAGAAGAAGTCTTTGTTGCAATTGCAAGATCAGACGAAGAATCAATAATAATAGTGGCATCGTAAACTTAGTCACATGTCAGAACGAGGTTTGAAAATTCTCACTGACCAAAAGCTTCTTCCAGGACTCAAAAAGGTTTCATTACCCTTTTGTGAGCATTGTGTTATCATTAAACAGTACAGATTAAAGTTTAGCAGTACAAATGCTAGAAGTAAAACTATATTGGAGTTGATTCACTATGATGTTTGGCAAGTACCGATTATGTCCTAAGGAGGTGCAAGATACTTTGTATCTTTTATTGATGATCACTCTAGGAGATGTTGGGTGTATCCAATTAAGAAGAAGTCAGATGTGTTTGAAGTTTTGAAAACTTTCAAAGCGCGGGTGGAACTTGAATCTGAAAAGAAAATCAAGTGTTTAAGGACAGACAATGGAGGAGAATATACTAGTGATGAATTTGATAATTTTTTATAAATCTTTCTTCAATCTCATTTCTTTCTCTAGATCTCAATATAGACATAGTTTTAGTAGCTATCTTGTAGAGAAAGAGTTTTGTATCTCAAGAGCTTTTAAGCTCAAATTATAGTTAAAGAAATCATTTTATTTGCCTGTGATTTTTTACCCCGATTTGTTTGGGGGTTTTCCATGTAAAATATTTGTGTCTAATTTATTTTCATTATTCTCAATTTTACTTTAGTTGTGTTACAACTATTTTAACCTAAAACGATCCTTATATTTCCCAACAGATCGGACTTAACAATTTAGGTTGATTTGATCGGAAAGGATTTAATTGGTCAAAAATTAAAAATATTGAGACCTAATCATTCAAATTAGAACGTGGAGCCAATAGTTGGGGGAACAAATTTATCCAATAATTATAATATGAAATAAAATCCTTTCTATACACTGTATGTCCAATGTTTGATAAATTCTTTTTTGGGGGCCGGGGGGAACTTTTGAAGTAAATGCCAACACTTATTGAAATTCTTGCACTAGAGAAAAGAAAAAATTGGGGGAGCTTTTTTCGCATTACACTTAGCATTAATTTCTTAGGGCTAAAGTAAAAAATAAAAAAAAAAACTTTACACTTAGCATTAATTTCCTAGGGCTAAAGAAAAAAAAGATCGGACCAGACTTTCTCTATAAGTAACATGATTCTTTCTTGACATGTAGCTTAATTAATAAGTTGTTTCACCTATATATCTAAAATATCATTTGTTCGAGTATAAAAATATCTTGTATTTTTTTTTAAAATGATGCTTTCTTTTTTCTTTTTCTTTTTCTTTTTTTATCAAAATGTAAATATATATTGACCAAGCAATGTACAAAGCTGGAGTGCCCAGCTACCATAATACAAAGTGAATCAGGAACACAAAATCAAAATCATAACTCTAAGCATGCACACAACCAGAATGCAAGCTAGACTACTCGGATACAAAGGGAGAATTCGATGGATACATAGAGAAGAGAACTCTATAGACATGCTGACTTGATTCTCAATACAATATAATCAATGCTAGTAGCTTTGCCATCAAAGATCTTTCTTTTTTCTTTTCCCTAAGGTAATATGATGCCATTTGAGTGGACAAAATACTTCAATTTCTAATCAGTTGAAATGTCATGTCCCATAGACAAAATATTATAATTAAATAGCATGATTTTATTTAATCCAACAAATATTTAAAATGTTAATTTCTTACATTAAATTTGACTATTGTGTAGTTAATAGTAAATAATAGAAAATATATGGTAAATTTGACCATATATAGGAATAAATTTATATATATATATATATATATATATATTTATATACACTATTATTAAAGAATCTTATTATTAAAAATTCCTTTTTAAAGAAAACCTTTTAAGAAAATAACTAGTTATAGTGGTAAGTTTTATTTACGCGGCAAGATTTAGTTAATTTATCTTATTATTATTAAATTAGCGGAGTTTAGTAATTTCAATGAGCTTTATTGTAAAAATATAACTATATTCCTGACAATTAAGATGGTAATTCTCATAGTACTAGTAAATTTTGTGTGGCAGAACTAAATTGAAGATGCTACCATTTTGTTTTTCTTTTTGACATTCTTACCAGTAAAAATTGATTGAATTTAAATCATTGCTTTTCAGAAGAAAAAAAAAACATGATTTACCTTTTTTATGATATTTTATAAATTGGTAATTTTTTTTGAGTTTTTCTAGAAAATAATTTTATAATTGTAACTTCCAGATATAATTCAGTTCTTACTTGTAAATTATCATTTGACATTTTAATTTTGATATTTCATAACATGGGAATTAAATTATGAATATTTCTGAAAATAAATTTATAATGCTAAATTCAATAAATAATAACTAGCCCTTGCTATAATATACATATATTTATTTATATGATATACTTTAAATATGTTTTCCAAAAGTTCACAAAATTATAATAAAGTTCACAAGTGTCAGAATCAACACTACCTACCTAAAAAGAAAGGCAAAATTAGAACAATTATAATAAATTAGCTAAATTAGCCTTAAATTTGGTTATTTACGCTTCATGCATATAATACCTTATGCATGCAAAAACAAGAAAACAAAAAAATCACATTCCAAATGTAAATGATTCCGATCTAACCATAGAATATTAAAATTTTAATTTGAATCAGGCCCTTTTGAGAAATCATTGCTCACCGCTTTTGAGGATGTTTAATAGCTCATCTATTCAGGTGTGATGCTTCTTGAATCATGAGACACAAAGAAGGCTAGCGCAATCAACTGAGAGAAAATTAGAACAACACAATAATTTGTTCTATTAAATTAAGAGGCAAGTAAAATCTAGATACAAACTAATACTCGTTTGGATCTCCTCTTGCCTTTTTCTTGTTTCTCCTTCTACAGATAGCGCTTTTGCCATTTCTTGTCGTGGCTGATATAATGAAGAATCTGTACTTGAGGTACATGAGCAATTTTTCTTCGTTCTTCATTTCCTTCATTCCCATCCAGCAACTTGTCTATCAAATTGTCACTCATATTATTCAAGCTAATATTTCTGAGGTTGCTTAAATGTTGGATGCCGCACGGCAACTCTTCCAATAATTTGAGTTCTGTTAGATGCAGCACTTGGAGATGAGGCATGGCACCCTCTTCCACACTCACCCATTTCATTCCATCACATTTCCTCAAGCTTAATTCCTTGAGCTTGAGGAAACCACCCGCCATGAAACACAGCCCCTCTCCTTGGTAAGCATCGGTGAGATAAAGGCCCGACAAATTTGGCAAATGTTGTATGGATTGAAGTGGATCATCCATTAGTTCACTCCAAAATAGTTGTATTTTGGTCAAGCCTTGAAGAGAAGGAATCCACCGTGGCAAGTTTTCTAAGCGGCCCCGTAAATATAGCCTCTGAAGAGATTGGAGTGATGAAGACGCACAATGATCCAAATCTATTATCTCATCCCTTTGAAATGAAGACACTTCTAAATGAAAAAGGCTGGTGAGCTTTTGAAGAGAAGAACAAAGTTCTTCTCCATCTTCACTTCTGAGCTTCGCTATACCTAATCTGCTCAATTGCGTGAGTTTCCCAATTTCACTAACTATGTTAGCAGAATCGGCATCTATGCATTTCAACCACTGTAAAGAGCGAAGCCTACCAATTTTGGACGGAGCCTTAAACCCATCAATAGTATAATCCTTTGAATAATCACCCCGTCTAAAAACAATCAGTTGACAGAGTTTTTGTAATTTAAGGATTTCCTTTGGCAATTCACTGACTTGGGTTCGGCCAACATCCAAATATTCCAAATTCTCAAGTTTCCCGATAGCTTTTGGGACTATTTTGATCCTAGTCCCTTTAAGGCTCAAATACCTGAGATGAATTAAGTTGAAAACTACATCTGGAATTTCATCGACTTGTGAATCCCTTAAATCTAGTGTCTTTAGAAATCTTGAAGCACCACGTAAAATCTTATCAATGAAGGGCTTGGACGATGATTCCATGGATCCGAATGTAATCAGAGATCGAAGATGCTTGAAGTTGTTACCTTCTTGCAGCTGCAACAAGTTATCGTGGCAAGAGTGGATCACTAGGTGTCGAACCTTCTCAGACCATCTCGTGTTATGGGAAGTAGCTATAGTCATAATGTTTAGCTCTCTTGACTTGGAAAGGAGGATTTCTCGCAAAAGGTCATGGATGCGGCAGAATATCGGTTCTCCATCAGCATATGCATCCGTTACTTGGATTAAGCTTCTGGTAATGAGTTCCCTAAGACATCCCTGCCCTACTTCTTCAACTGTTATTCCTCCTTTCTGCTCTACAAATCTTTCTGTAATCCATAACCGTATCAGCGCCGAACATGGTATCTCGTAATCCTCGGGAAAGATACTTAAATACAGTAGACAAGTTTTAAGATAGTAGGGCAAGTCATTGTAACTGAGGGAAAGGATCCTTTTTATCCTGTCCAGCTTACCACTTCCTTCTAGCTCTGCACCTAGACTGCACCTGACTATCTCCCATTCCTTCAAGTTATTCTTGTCCTTTAGAGCCAAAAAACCACTAATTGCAACAATTGCAAGTGGTAAGCCCTCACATTTACCCAATATGCTTTCACAAACATTCTTTAGGTGGGGAGGGCAGGAGTGGTCTTCAAATGTCTTTTGACAAAACATAGTCCATGATTCTACAAAAGACAATGGTTCCATTTTGTGAAGGTAGCCATGAAACTCTACATGAGGGGCAGATGCAACGTCGGATTTTCTTGTGGTAAGTACTACACGGTTACCACAACCACCTTCTGGCAATGCAAATTTGACATTATTCCAGAAATCAGTGTCCCAAACATCATCGAAAACAATCACGTACCTTTTGTCTTGCAGCCAGTTTTTCAGATAAATCTTGAGTTCATGGCTTCTCATAGAATTGATTTCTTGGGGGGTTGGTTCCTTAATCTCTTTGCACAATTGCTTAATCAAGTCTTTGAGTAGATCCTCAACTGCACATACTGATTGAGATACAGTTATCCAAGCACGAACCTGGAATTCTCTTCTCATCTCTGTGTCTTCATAGACTCTTCTTACTAGGGTGGTCTTGCCAAGGCCTCCCATTCCAAGTACTGAAATAACTTTGAATTGAGAGTCCCTATCAATTAGTTGAGAAATGAGCAGCTTTCTTGGCCCATCAATGCCCACCAGCTTTGATTCTTCCACAAGAAGCGCATCATCTCTATCAAATCTCCACATCTTGTTTGGTGCAACAGATTCTGAGACTTGGCCAATATTGGTACCATATTCAGATTGGTACCTTTGATGCCTCTCAAAAATATTAGTTACTCTTTTCTTGATCTGTTGAACCTTGGAAGCCATTCTATGACGAGCACGAAGATTCTTTAAGTAGGAGAAAATTCTACCAATGTATCCATCATGACGATTGAAAGCAAATCGAAGCATAAACTCATCGACGATATCTTCAGTATCATAGGCGGCTTCACGTACTTGTCGCTTTCGTTCCTGGAGCCTTGGATCGTCGTCTTCCTTTGCTTCTTCTACTCTGAGGAAAGTCCTCATATGTTCCAGTTCATCTATGATGTCCTGGATATCATTTTGCAGCCCACCCAATCGTCTTCCTTCTTCTCGGAGCAAGGTTGAAAGCTGATGCAGTAGAAAAGAAACAACAGTCTCTGCCATTTCTGTAAAAAGGATATTTGTTCTGCTAAAGTATTCCTTGTGGTTGTGGATGGATTAATGACTCTCTATACAACTCGAATTGGGACTCCCAGAGCATCTGATATGATCGACAGATATAAAAATCTTTATAGTAGAGCTGGGATACCCGAAGAAGCAGAATGAAAATGTAACATACAGGAAAATATGTTTGTATACGAACCTGCTCCACGGAGACATTTGTTAAACCTAGGATGAAAGGTTCAAAAACTTCTGCCCGCTTCCGTATTTCACCAGAGCTAACAAATCTGAAGAACATCACAACTAACAGACGAGCAGCAATTATGATTTAGACACGAAAATGCAAATGAATTAGATATCTTCTGCTTTAAATATATTTCACCAATGACACCCACCATAGTCGGATACTGACTGATCCCGACTTCTCTTTACTAGTTGTTCATCATGACTGCAACACAAACTCAATCAGTTACCTTTGTGCATTCATTTGAAACAAAAGATTAAAACTAAACAAGAAAATATTGCCTCAAATGTCAAGCTTCAATTACCAATAAATATGTGAAGATCAAAAAAGGAAATCAGGCACGAACTTTTATTCAAGCTTCACTCCCCTAAATAACACTTTCGAGTTGCTCAAGAAATAACTGCCAAGTTGCAGAAATATTTTAGAAACTCAAGCATTATGTAACTTCCGAAAATCAAACAGCAAAAACTATATACTCCCACCATTCTATTCAAATACTCCACTATTAATAGTTGGTATTATCAAAAAATACATTCCCAAGAAAAATGTGAATAACTCATTAAATAGATTTCTTAGATTTCTAACTAAGGATAAAATTGTATCTGTGTCTACTAAAATTAGAAAATGTATTATTAAAATGAAATACTCCAAAAAAGAAATATAAACTATTAATGAAATACTCCAAAAAAGAAACATAAACTATTGAAATGAAACTAATCAAATATTAAATAAGCATTAACAACGTAGATATTTCCTTTTTTCTTTTAATATGCCATCGTGAATAGATATATTTTCTTTTTCTTGATTCTTTCTTTGTATCTTCCACTATGAAATTGATGCCGTGCCCACTTTGGTCAACACGCATAGATATCTCCATATCTAAAAGTAACCTTGACCTCGCTACAGAAGGTGGTGCCCAGTACCATAAATTGACCCGGGAGCAACCATTGTGCTTTTGTGAATTAATCCTTGGAAATATGGGTTTTTCTAACTTATTAATAAGACATTAAAACAATTTATCCTTTCGTGGTAACGTGAGGGAAGTTGCAGTAGGTGGAAAATAAGGACTTTTGCGCATTGTGGGGGCAAAGGAGGGCATATTTTTTGTGGAAAATATGTAGTGTAGTCTTTTAGAAATTTGTTGCTGTTCTATTAATTAATCTATGGCTTTAAGAATAAATTGTAATTTGCCGGCCGTTCTTGTTTTGTTTAAGTGTATGATGGATGGAACTTGGACTTTTCTGTTTGGTCTTTGTAACCTTTTCTTTGGTAATTAGTTCATATGACATATTCATGATTCATTGGTATCAATTATTGAAGCAGCTGGTGAAATTTTTTGACTTTGAGGGTGGCGGTTGGTTTCATTAGTCATGATCATGGCTGTTATATAGAGGTTGCTCTGTTAATTTTTTCTCTGATTGGAAAACTGTTCATCAGTTTCTTTTGCCTATTCTTTGCTTGCTTTGCTTAATTAGTGGATCTGCTCGGTTAATTTTGGGTTGAAGACTTGAAGTTTGTCTTCAGCTTTTGATGTTCCTTTGGACCTTCGGTTCCTTTGCTGCTTGGTATCTCTTTTTGTGTGGTTGCAGCTTCGTCATGCTACTATTGCTACTACAGACTTCTTGTTTGTTATGAAGTTATATAATACCCTCTAATTCCTCTAATTTCATATTAAGTGTCATTTTTTACTTTAATTTTATTTCATATTAAGTGTTTACCTAGCATTTTTTTATTATTATATTCCAGGATTTAAGTAGAGATAAAATGTAAGTAATCATTAATATGAATAGAGAAAATGAGAGACTGATTTATAATATTTATTAAGGATTATGTTAGAATTTAATATTAAATTTTATATTATTTTTAATATTCTTAATAAATGTGCAAATATTTAAAACGACACTTAATATAAATCAGAGTAAAATACTAAACTTATTCCTTTCAAAAAAGAAAAAAAAATTATCCTTCATCCTATTTATAGTGAAAACTGAAAATCCCACTGAAAGTAGGTTCGTCCAGATAAGGATGAGGATTTCTTGGTATAAACATGATACATAAGAGAAATTAAGAATAAGCTGAGTACCATTGATTCTTTTCCAATGAAAATTTGTTATTCTATATATACACACACACATACAGACATATGTTTATGCATTGTTATCTATATAAAAAAAATAAAGATTTTTGTAATTATTTAGAACAAATGACTATTGTATCTACTTATATTGGATAATGTTTTTTAAGAAATTTGTGTATTTTGGATACTTTATATATCTAGAAAATTTAAATTTGTTTTGGAAAATTAAGCATTTAATATAGTTAAATTTTTTTTTTTTTTTAAAACAAGTTAGTTTAAACAGAAACTTTTAGCAATATTTCTCTACTCAGATGAGGCAAGGATAGAAATAGGTTCATTGTTTCGGTCAAGAAATCCCCCATAATATTAAAATGGAAATGAGAGAGTATATCCCATAGGATGGCAGTGACCAAATGGGAATTGGGTTCTCGCCCATCAATTTCATGAGAAAAACTAAGATATATTTGGATTGAGTTTTAAAAGTGTTTTTTTTTTTTTTGTTTTGAAATGAAGTTATATTTAAATAAAAAAATTTATTAAAAATTAAAAGTTGATTGATATATTTTGGATCTCTTGATAATATTATAAAATGTATAAACTATATTTAATAAATTGTTTGATATTGTAATTTTAATTAAATAATAATAAAAAATATTATTTATATGACTAGGTGAGACTCATGTGTAAGGTTAAAAAAATGTTTTCAGATATATTTTTATGAATAATTAAGAAACTGATTTTGAAAACCAATCTAAATATAGCCTAAATTATATTTGCATCGTATCCGACTTTTTTTATTTTTCCTTATTTACTCATCTTCAAATAAATATACTTTCTCAAAAATTTCCTTCATATTTCCTCCAAAAACAAATCCCTTCGTAATTCAAAATTTGAAGTTACAATATATGGCCCACACTACTATATATTGTGTTCTTAAACATTTTAAAAAATGAATTAGTTGTGATTGAAATCAAACCGGGAAATGTATTGGATAATTTGGCAATGTGGCAAGGATGCATACCTTCACCGCCGCCCTGCTTGAAAATATTGTCCGCGTCCCTCTCTCAATCCTCGGCCTAACTATAATTATAATCTCATCTTTGTGGTAGATAAAATTTATCATCCCCGCCCCCTACCTTTGATTCCTCTACCCCCATTGTGATGCCCGCTTCTCCCGCTTTGTACCCACCTGCCCCACTTTAATTTCATCTATTTGTTTCCAAAGATATGTAAATTGTAACAAATAAAACATAAAACATCTATATTCAACCTATCCAAAGTTATAAAAGATATATATTCAAGCTATTTAGACTTAAAAAATATTTCTTCCGTCATATTTCAATTGTTTATATTTCTTTTTTAGGTGTCTCATTTCAATTATTCACTTTCCAATTTGAAATGGCATTTTTACAATTTTACTCTTATTTACAATTTTTGGATAAGTTGCTCACTTTTCTTGAGAATACATTTATTGATAGTACACTAAATATTAATAAGGGTTATTTAAGAAGTTTAGTTGCAAACTAGATATGAACCCTCTTTTCAATTTTCATGTTCTCTTTTGCAATCTCTAAAACCACTTATTCATCATGAGTCTTGGTTGCGCAGAGATCCAAGCAAAGCCGAGTATTTGTGCTCATGCTATTGAAGATTGTGATAATGGTACCAAAAAAGAAATTATATTGTGTTTGTTTTGTTTATTTATATTTATGTTTAACCTTCTTAATTTCTAATGTATTTATTTTCTGTTTTGCTCATTTGTCTATTTGTGTAATTTGTTTCTTTCTATTAATAAAGTAATATTTTATCTACCAAAAAAAATGATAAGGGTCTTGGAGCAAAGTAATATTGTCATCAAGAGTATTAGAGAAGTCCAACTTGTGTGCCATGTGTATAGGCATTTTATGTGATCACTGTTCATGAATCGTCGATTCACGGTTTATAAAAATGAAAAATCTAAATCAAAACTTTAAAATAACGATTTTTAATAGTTCATGATTTCAGCAAAATTCAATTTCAGTCAGTTCCAACAATATTACGATTTCAAACAGTTACAATTAAGATTTTAATACATTTTCGATTATGATTTCCAAAAAAAATCAAAATTTCAAGGTCATAATTAAATAAATGAAAGTTTGTTATTAATATGGATTAATTTTTAAAAAAAAAATTAAATTATCATTCGAGAGTATATATGAATAAAAATCCTATCAGTTCTCTTACAATCTTGTTTGTAAACGCTTTTTTACCTCAATTGTTTATTGATAAGTTTCGGACTTCAATGCTAATATGAGCTTCCACATTATCAAATATGTTATCATTAATCATAATATTTTTGTTGACGAGTAACAATAGAAGATGACTCATTAAATTTTTGTTCACGAGTAATAGAAGATGACTCATTAATTTAAATTTATATACCATAGGTAGAATTATATTCCATATAATAAAATGGTAACAAGACTAATGTATAAAAAAATAAACATGACATATCAAATAAAATATATTTTTAAATTTTTTTTAAAGTTTAAATCAAAGGCTCAACGATTTATAAACCTTCGTTTCTAGTTCACGATTCATAAAAATGAAAACTCTAAATCAAAATAAAAAATTACTGATTCATAAACATTTATGAACTATAAATTTAGTCAGAGATTTTTTAACTATTGATCACATATTGATTCCGATTAGATTCGTGAGTTCAAATTCAATTGTGATCAGGTCTATCCCATGCCTAGGTACCTATGCAATCACATAGACATGTCATGGTCTTCTTTCCTGCGCTAGCTTCAACTTTAGAATCAGCTTCAATATCCACTAGCAAAAAAGATTGTAAGGAACAAAACACTTGTGTCCAAATACAAAAGCACTCGCATATAAACTCACTCTAGAAAATACTTTATATATATTACCTCCCCCAACTTGCGGCTGGACACAGCTTAATTTTTATGAGGGATAGCATTAAAAATGCAGTTTTGGAACTGCATAGCTTGAGAGAAGATGAATCTCATTCATGGAATTCAGGAATTGTTTATCCATGAATTGAGCCTTTGGTCTTTAA
Organism: Apocynum venetum; assembly: GCA_019593545.1. Taxonomy (NCBI): domain Eukaryota; kingdom Viridiplantae; phylum Streptophyta; class Magnoliopsida; order Gentianales; family Apocynaceae; genus Apocynum; species Apocynum venetum. The sequence goes on from SRSM01000137.1 coordinate 3,043,769, forward strand.
GGGAGCCCAAATTATGCTCATACTATAATTGCTAAAACCTCAGGAAGACAGGAAAGACTATTTATGCATCTACCGTGCAATTACTGATAAAGAGAGAAAGCTTTTCATTTATATAAAAAAGGTTTCTATTACACCAGTCAGGGCACATGAGACCACAAGCCTTCAGCTTTACTGAGTTTAGCATATATATAAGTTTACATAGCAATGGCAAACACCAGTAATGCAGACACCAATTGATAAATACAATGGAACTAGGTAAAGTACCAGGCATCTTTTAAAAATCAACCATGACTTTTGTATAATCCAGTTTCAAACCTCACACATGCCCATTCCAATTGTTACAACCAGTATCTGGTGATTGAGTGTAGGAAATAGAGATCAGCTCTGACCGGAAATCGTCAGCTTTGTCACCATTAGCAGCCACTTCTGTGGCTCCACTGCTTAGAGTTTCCAGTGAATTCAGAACCTTATCCGGGAGAGCGTAGGAAATGGCTATAAGTAATTCACGGGTTGCCTCCAAAGAAGCCTCCTCTCCAAATTTTCTTGTATCCATAAAACAACAAATGCCCTTCCTGTGATTCAAAATCCACAATTCAAAAAACAAAAACTCCACAGTTTAAATAAATATAAGGGGTATTATTTTCAACCATTTTTTCCAGGAAATTGAAAAGACTAGGTTCAGAGAAGAATGCTATGAGATATATTAGAGAAACATTCATTAGAGAAAAATGTATGCATGAAGGTCAAAGGGAAAGAAAATGAAAAGCAAAACTAAAATTTGGTTAGCGGAGATGATAATTGTCTGTCATACATGTAACAGATATGAAACTGTCGTCCTTGGAGGTTCAACAGCAAATAAAAGCATCCCATTGCTTATTATAAACACATTTATTCAAGTGAAAGAGAAAAACTCTAGATTCTTGTACACGTATATACTTTCAGAATTGAAACATTTATCCCATGGGTTACTGAAGCTTAAGATGGAAAATCAAGGAGTACAATTAACAAAACGATAACATGCGACTGCACGGAATTCTTCATCCTTGTGGACATTGAGTCTAGATTAACCACAGGGTTCCAAAGTAAATGACGGTTGGGGAACAAGACAAATAGCTTTCAGCTAAATGCACAACAATAACAAAAAAACTATGAGGTTGTGATAGGAGATTCCTTTTACATTGTTCTGCTTTTTATATAATAAAGATTTCTTACTTGTTCATGAGTAACACGAAGCAATTAGATGCAGGAATTTTGGAAATTGATAACAACTCCAAGCATGTGATGAACATTTTTAGGTTCATCCAATCAGACACCCACCCAACATACATAATTGTAAAGGTACCCATAGCTTCCACAATAATATAACAGGTAGGCACAAATTCAAATGCAGAACTATACATGTATGATGTTTTGACATCTAGAATGCCATTAGAAAGGAGAACATGTGATGTTTTGACATGTATGATGTAGACCTTCAATTTTCCAAAGCTATAGGATTCCTTAAGGAAGGATCAAATGGTTATCTAGGGCTAATAGAGTAGCACATTGATTGAAATCATCATGTCAGCTTCAGATGACTAACACTAAAATTCATTGACTCAAAACTGAATATAAACAACCAAAAAAAATTTATTCTTCAATTTAATTCAAGTGAAGGTACTACCTTTACTACTTAAAAACATATCAGTACTTCTACATTGACATTAAAGAGGACTTATAACATTTGAATAAATTCAGAGCTCCCTATTCATCCTAAATTCCTTTTGCTCCAGCATATCAAATTTTGTTTTCTTCTCAATAAACTAACAGCATAAAGTGTTTCTCCATACAACTTATGTCTCATACTAACTTTTCCATCTGACTTGGCATCGCAAATAAATGTCACTACCTCATATTTCTTTATTTTTTCTACAAGAATGATGAGGGAAATTGCATTAGGGTCACTAATGTTCTGTAGAATAAATATCTGATTGCTCTATGCATTGATGATACAAACAGAATGCTTCTCAACTCTGTTAGTTTGTCATGGAGTCTATTATTGCCATCGGTACTTAAACACAACTAGCTCTTCAATAGAATTAGCAAAAATACATTTGCTAGATTCTGTTATAACTTTTCCAACATCAAACCCATCAAATTCTAAATACCATACTTGAGATTTTCAGCTGAAGTCCATTTCCAACTCTGTCTCATAGCTTACCCACACTAGATGGAGTACATAACGAAACTTAAAATTTCAAAGTTAGGCCAGTAATGTGTAGTTCCAAACTAGGAAGTTGAAAGGCTAACCACAATATCAGTATCAGGATTATCACATCCAACCACATTAGGACTTCATATTAAGGTTGAATAACTAAACCAAGAATCTTGCAGGAGTTGAACTAATGCCAGCCCCATAATATCTATAGTTATGAAGTCCTTTAGAAGTATCATAACTTCCTTTCATTTGTCATTTCTTGCAATAGAAAAAGCACAATGCATGAACAGGGCACAGTCAAAATGCTAATGAAAATTAAAATAACATCATCACAACCAAATCCTGCACTGCTTTTAATTATATAATGCCTAATAGTTCATTATTGGAGAAGAAGGCAGACTGACCTCATTATAAAGCACTAGATGAGAGGCCCACCTAACAACTCATGCTAACATGGTCTAAGAAACTGTATTTGAATTAAGGCCTTAGAGATTCAAACTTCCTCACCCTTTTTGGCAAATAATTCCATAAATTAGTTCATACCATCAAGATTATGAGGAAGAGTGCGTAATAGGGAGATATACTAGGGAAGAGACTGGTGAAAATATTTATAGTACAAGAGAACATGAAGGCATAAAAGGCAAGCACACATGCACCAAAAAAAAAAAACTCTCCCAAAAAGCATACATGACCAAAATGCTACTAAACAAAATTAGGTTCGATTATGACGTTTTTGAAACATCATGATTGCTTCAACAAAAATGTTAGCAGATCCGAAGCTCAACTAATGTCTGAATCAGAATTCCTTCTCGTTATCTTTTTACAGTTCAATTATCTAGAATACAAGAACATCTTAACTCGTAGGGATAAGCTGAAAACTTATGAAAAAGGGATAAGCGGAATCACAACTACTACTACGCATACCTCAATCATTCTTAACCATATCCCTCATTTTTCTTCGTGCTTCAACTCCGTCAATTACAATCACAAGATTAATAATTTGGAAGGTAAATCAAAAACAGAAATTCGCACAATAAATTAAATGAACCCAATCAATAACAATTCAAAAGAATATTCACAACGAATCAATTTCACCTCCATTCTAAATTAATCCAAACAAATTATATCCAGATTAAGAGTTGATTGCAATTGAATCCAACAAGAAATATATCATCCGAAGAAGAAGAAGAAGAAGAAGAAGAAGAAGGAGATGGATAGGGTCATAGAGAGAGGTATCGTAGTCGCACCTTGATGAGTACGTTAGGACCGTGATGGATTTCACGCGGACTTGGGTGTAATATTGAAGTATTTAATGGATAGAAAAAAAAAAAAAAAGAAGATAAGATTGGATTAAGATCATTGACTTTTTGACTTCATCCAATGGTGTAGATTTATTTATGGGATACCTCTCAAATCTTAAGTTCCAAATAAATAAAAATATATATTATTTAATCCGTGTCAGAAATACAGTTTCCTATTTCATTTTTAATCATTTTAAAAAAATAGTCAATTTTTTATATAAATCTCATATTTAATTTTTCATTTCTACATTTATTCCTAATCACTACTTATTATCAATCACAAATTAATTTTATATTAATTCAGATATTGAAACTAACCATTAATATTCATTTACAAAATTACTTAAAATTGTATCTACAAAGAAAATCTATTAGTTTGTTTAATTTTTTTTAATTTAAGTAATTAAGGATTAGTACGAATATATATATATATATATATATATATGAAAAGTATATATAAAATTTGTATTTCAATCAAATTAATCGTCATTTATTAATATGTATAAAAAAATTTATCTGACTATCTTGTAACAGATGGAGTATCATTTTCAAATAATTTAAAAACGTCCGAAAAATCATCACTACCGTTGTTTGTACGCAAATGATAGAATAGGATTTTTGCTTTCCTCGATTCTCTTTTAGTTTTGAAAAAGCTCCATTAATATATACATATATATATATATATATATATACCAAAAAAAATACTCAAATATATATATGCAAGAGAATCGACTACAAGTTAAAATTCATCTTTATTTTTTTATTAAAAATAAAAATAAAAATAAATGTTGAACTAGGTGATATTGTTGTGCATGTCCAATCTTTATGTCTACAATTGCTTTTAGGTGGGAATTATGTTATAAGAGAGGGAAATTTCCCTTCTAATCTTCATGCTAAATTGAAGTGGGTGAGCTGATAATGTTGTGGTTTGGATTAGGCATGATCAACACATGACTAATCATCAATTACAATTGATTAAGTGATATCTAACTTGACGAAATGTTAAAAGTTGAGCAATAAGTTGAAATGGTTGATTAGTTCTTTAATAATAATAATGATAAGTTAGTTTAATTAAACATTAAACATTGTATAATAAAATAAGGAAAATTGTCTCAATTTATCCCTAGCATATAAGCGATTATCCAATGTTGTCTTTATTATTTTTTATCGTCTTTTTTTGTTCATATTCTTTGACACATTTATCCAATGTTCATTCCGTCTAAAATTTGACAAAATCATTTTTTAAGAACAAATATGGAAAAATGACAACATTGGACAATATTTAAAATATTATAGATTAAAAAAATTGATAAAAAATAAGGACCAAAATGGATAAAAATTCAAAGAATAAGAACTAAAACAAGAAATTATCCTAAAAGTATTTCCATGTTCATCTTATCATTTTGGGATGTTGACTAAATTATTTTTACAAAATTTCATATATAACTTGACAATAAGTAAAATAATAAAACAATAATAAAAATATTGTAAATAGATAAATGAACAATTAGTATTAAGCTATTTTCAGCAATTTAAATTCATTAAATTTGAATATAACACTCATGAAAATAAACAAGAAAAAAATTGTTCTAATATAAGTTATGATTGACTTTATTTTATGATAGATTGTTTGTTTTATTATAATAATTGAGAGTTTTTTAGTATATTATTAACTAATTGACAAAAAAATGTAATAATTAATACGTCCTTTACATGTTCACCTAAAGTTCTTTAAAATAATTTTTTTATAAAGTATCAAAAATAATATTCAATTTGAGAAATTAATTTTTTTACACATAATAAATCTCATTACTAACAATATTAGTAAATAGGGATAATTGATAATTTTCATTTGTATTAAATCAAAAAAATTTAAAAAGATGAATAAATTTTAAGATAATTTCTTGTAGTCCTTATTCTTTAAACTTTTATCCATTTTTATCCTTATTTTTATTGACCTTTTTAGTCCTTAACCTTTCAAATATTGTTCAATGTTATACTTTTCCAAATTTACCCTTAAAAACAATTTTCTTCATATTTTAGAGTGAAGGATCACATGGGGCAAATATGTCAAATAATAGAGACAAAAAAAGACGACAAAAAAATAATAGGGGCGGCATTGGATAATAGCTTATAGGTTAGGGACAAATTGGAGCAATTTTACATAAAATAAAACAAAAAGAAAAGTAGTAGTTTTGAAAACAAGAAGAAATTTTTTTTATATATTGGGTTGAACTTAATTCTAAACTACCATAATCTAAAATTAAGCTATCTAAAACTTAATTATGGTTTTTTTTTCAAAAAAAAAAAAACAAGCAAACTACAAATATAGTGGGGTGTTAGGCAAACCCCTACCAAAATTCTCATTGTTTCTAATTTTGGAAGTTAAACCATTAATATATACTTGTAATCACTAGTTTATATGTCAATCGTAATTATCAAAAAGAAATTAAAAAAAGTAGGCATGTCGTTGATGAGCAGATGAATTAGCTATTGAAATTGAGATTACATCATAGAGAAATAATTCAATCAATTTATCAAAATAGGGTTTGAAAGCTCTAATCTAGTTAGACAATAGGCAGAACAATTACCCTCTCTACAAACATGCCAAATACAAAACGAATTAAACAAGTTCAATAGACATTTGGGAGAGCATGGGCTTCAATGAAGGAAATGGTCTTCAAGAAATACCAAAATATTTGAGGAGTATTTTGGTATATTCGTGTAAAGTGAATTAGTCATGCAAATGTTGAGTAAAAGAAACACTATAAATAATAAAGACACCATACGAAGCCCAATAAGGGCCCAATTCCAGTATTAACCACATGGCATCCATTTTAACGAAATGGATCCCTATCTTGAATTTGGAATAGCCCGTGTCCTTTTCTTCCCACTCTTTTCTTCCTTTCCCCCTTAACTAAGAAATCAACATGGCTTCCATTTTCTTTTTCCTTTTTTTTTTTTAAGTACACGATTCCATCAATTAATTTATTTGATGTTTCGAAGAAAAATTTAATTCATCTGAGTTACTATCAAAAGATTATTTCTACCATTCAGAACTGATATCCCATCTAACTTAATATAAAAATTAATAAAAGTTATTTTAAGAGACATTTTTCCTTTGATATGACAAAGTTACAACAATTATTTAATTTTTTGTTATTAGTGTAATTAATATGAAAATCTCATAAGTAAGTAGAAATCATCTCTTAAATTGATGATGTTATTATTATAATTTTAAATAAAAAATATTCTTATTTTAAAATGTCATGTGCAAAATTAATTTGTCAATCAAATGCAACACTTATCAAAATGAAGACATATCATGTACAAATGAAGAAGAAATCAAAATAAATTTCCCATTTTTTAATCAAAGATTACAATTTGTTTCCTAAATTCATTATGGAAAAAGCTTGCCCAAAAGCAACAATTGAGCATAATTTCTCTATGTGTGGACTTGACTTTCAAACACTAAATATAATGCCCGAATGAAAGATTCCAAGCATATTGAAAGTCCATCCAGTCGACTCTTTTGGGCATGTCCTATTCATATATGTCCGAAATCCTTCAACTAGAAAAATTTCTCTCTTATTCTAACGGCGACATTCATAAAAAAAACTCACATATTCAATCAATTCCTCACATAAATCAACCAAATAAGATCATACCCCAACACAAATATAACATTTTACACAACTAAAACATCAAAATCAATGTCATTTAGCACATATAATGGGGCAGTTACAACCCACAATTTTTACATAAAAATCGCTGTAAAAATTATTAAATTCAATGGGAAAATGTAAATAAACTTCAATATATTGACAAAAATTTAACCTCTAATGCATTTTTCAGAAGAAAAAAAAATATGATTCAAATGAGCTTTCAAATCGATTGAAATGTAATTTGACTGCATTTTGTGTTTTTGTTGTAATGAGAGAGAGAGTGTGAATGGAAAACAGGATTAGGTGTGCTATGGTAATTTGGGTGCAATGTTTAGTAATAGGGTGAGGTATTTAACCATCTTGAAACAAATTTCATGACTAAAGAAAAACAACCAAATGTGTTCTTACAAAAATTTTGAAAAAATAAAACTTCATGAAAGTATATAATGCATTTTCTATGAATTTATGGAAAATATAAAAATTTCACTAGAATACAAAATGCATTTTGGTAGTATGTTCTAACTAGAGTAAAATTAGAGTTTCATCTTGGAGTTACAACCTTGTCCACTACTCAAAGTTTTTCTTAAATTTCATATATTTAGATCTTTCTTAGGTCTAATTGACAAGAGAGAAGAAAAGGAAAGATTAATAAGAGAATTGATGATAAGAGAAAAGTTTATTTCTGTTCTTTGAGGTGTTATTGGGGGTGGGGGGGGGGGGAGGAGGAGGCGGAAAGATACATTGTTTTCCCCCTTTTCCTTATTCCGCTCTCTCCCATCTAAAACTCAAAATAACGAAAGAAAATACCTCACGTTCTATCCAAATGCTTTATTTTCTTCTCACTCTCCTAAAGCAGCCAATCTCGGGCATTAAACCTGTGATATGCATCGGAGGTTTCAAGAAGATTATACTAAACCTCCATACTCACCATTGCAACTCTTGAAATTACTATCTTCGCCTGAAAAGGAAACATCTGTATGATTGCAATGATTGCAATTATACTAATGCAGGTAACTATATATATTGACACCTTTCAAATCGTATATCACTACAGGAAAAACCATTTTTTTCAACGGACATTTCCGTCGGTAATTCGTCTGTGACCACAGTTTTAGACGGATTACCGACCGAATATTCCGTCGGCAATTAGGCAGTCGGTAACACCAACGGCCTGAGTAATCCGTCGTTATTTACGACCGAATTTCGACGGCAACGTGAACGACGAGAATTGGTCAACGACAAAAGATTTCGTCTCGGATCCGTCGATCTTACAGACCGCTTTCCGACGGATATTATTAAATTTTTAATTTTTAGCATCATAAAAATAAGTCAATCCGTAGGGAAAATGTCGCAATTATGGATTTTTTTTTTACAAAATTTAAATATTTTCGTCGAAAATCCGTTGCCAATATTTATTAAATTTAAAAATAATTATACGTCCGTCGGAAATCCGTCGGTAATATATATTAATTTTTAAAATAATTAATCACAATTCCGTCGGGAATCCGTTGCCAATATTTATTAATTTTAAAAATAATTATACGTCCGTCGGAAATCCGTCGGTAATATATATTAATTTTTAAAATAATTAATCACAATTCCGTCGGGAATCCGTTGCCAATATTTATTAATTTTAAAAATAATTATACGTCCTGTCGGAAATCCGTCGGTAATATATATTAATTTTTAAAATAATTAATCACAATTCCATCGGGAATCCGTTGCCAATATTTATTAATTTTAAAAATAATTATACGGCCGTCGGAAATCCGTCGGTAATATATATTAATTCTTAAATATTATTAATCACAATTCCGTCGGGAATCCGTTGCCAATATTTATTAAATTTAAAAATAATTATACGTCCGTCGGAAATCCGTCGGTAATATATATTAATTTTTAAAATAATTAATCACAATTCCGTCGGGAATTCGTTGCCAATATAAATTAATTTTCAATAAATTTACATTTTGTTAGTTTATTCAGAAGAGATATACTGGCTGGAATAGGTCCCTCCAGACCAGAAGCCTGCATTTCTCTTCGCTCAAATAAGAATGATGTGTGTCAATAAAATGAAGAAATAAATTCACAATTTTCTACATCCCAAATATTCAACCTGATTTTATTATGGATAGAAAAAATGCTTACAATCTTCCAAGTTGTTTCCAGTTTTGTATAAAATCAGGTATTGGTCCACTGAAGTTATTGTCACTTATCCTACTGCATATGAAAGAAAATAGTGCTAAGCAGAATGGACCAACAAGGATACATGTAGTGAACAGAAGAACATATTAAATACGCTTACAAATCTGTTATATTTTTTAGTCCAGAAAATGCAGCTGGTAACTTGCCCGACAATTGATTGGAGGACATAATCCTGTCATTTCAGTATTATATCCCAGATAGAGTTGGTCAAAATAGTTATAATGTTGAAAAACCAAATTCAGAGAGCCAAAATCAAGTGGGAAACATCTGAGAGATCATACAACGTTCGCAAGTTCATTAATTTCCCTAGTTCGGGAGGCACGGTTCCAAAAAATCTGTTTGCCTCGAGGTTCCTGGATTAAAACATAATAATAAATAAAATCATTAAATGCACAAAGATATGTCACATTTTTCCTAAAAGTTTGAAATAAGGAACAGAAAACCAACATTGACTATGTATCGATGAAAATGTATGGACCATGTTATTCAATGCATCAGTTTATGCAAGTCCATCCCACTTTGTTTGTATAGCCTCAATGCCCTTTCTTTGGTTATCTAATGAGATAACTTTTAACTATCAGGTGGGTAGTGATGCAGCAAATCCATGGTTTTTGTCATTTTCCTAACTGAAATGAAACATGTTGCAAAGAATGTCAAATCAAAGTACTTAACCTACTACTAAGCTTGTGTCAGTACACAAAAGATCAAGAAAATGAGAGTTGAAGACATACAAGTATGTGAATGTTCCCTAGTTCTTTTCGAATTTCCCCCGATAATCGATTGGCAAATACTGAGCTGGAATGAAGTCATCATCAAATCCAACAGTTGAAGTAAGTCCATTACTCATCTTATGTATGATAGGAAGAGTCTTACATAGAATTCAACTTTGTCGAAGACCATTCAGATGGTATTGTACCATTGAGGTAATTATAAGCCAAATCACTGGAAGGACCAAAAGATATGATTAATATATCAACAAATGCTCATGTGGTGTTCATTCACTAACAGTGACACTATTTTTATGAAATTTTAAAACTGGAAGTCAGAAAGGACATTACATTTCCTGAATATATGGAAGATTCACAAGCTCAGATGGCAGAACACCAGGAAGATTATAACTTTTTAGGGCACTGCATCAATGAACAACTAATCATCACCGATTTTGGAAGCAGTTGCTAATCATAAGATGCATAAGCATCATATATTCCTGTGACCACACGTCTAGTCTATCACAAGAAAGTTCATCTAAAGGGTAAGACAAACCTTTCAAACAAAATTGGCTATTTTTTAAAATTATCTCTGTCGAAGAAAAAAAATTTCTTTTTCCACTCTTTCAGTAACCTTTTTTAAGTTTTGAGTATTAGATCCAAAAAGATTGAGGTCACTATTTGCTAGTAAGAGGGAAGAAGAGAGTTTCTAACCCAACACAATCCAGTTGACTAGAAGAAAATATTACTCTTTGTACTCTTTCAATCCATGCCTTTAGTTAGAATAAGATATTAGTTTGATTATTGAATAAAGATATGATACCACACATGATATGCTCCAAATCCAGAAATAACTCAAATGAACAGTTAAAGGATCAGGCTAAACTATTATGAGATGAGCAAATTATACATCTTTGTGATGTGGCAGCCAGTGGTGTTTTCAATGTTGCAAATACACTGAATATCACTTTCGGCTCCATTTGGAGGCTCAGGTGTTAGACAGCAGGGAACGACAGCAGCTACAGCTTTGCAATTGCTGAGGAAGAAAATCGTCCGTGGAGGAGCTTTGTTGACCGACAGAGATGAAGTCTCGACGCAAGCTCGTCGCTTCCGAGCGTGTACCACCGGGAAATGAGGAGCTTTGTTGACCCAAACCGCATTTAGCCAAACTATTTTGTAGGACTCATCCCAAAGTGTCTGATACTTCTGTATCTCCACATCCACATAAGCATTTATGTACTGACTCATATGCATCTATAATATGTTGTCCATAATAAACATCTAATTTGATTTATAAGTTCATTTCTTCTTCTTCCAAACATAGAAACTGAAAATAGAAACACAATGCAGTATCCACCTAATCAATTACCAAAGACAAAAGATTCCATAGTGAATTTCAAGAACCCAGTCCAAAGACAAGAATTTCAGAAATTTTTAGAGACTGACCTGGGCAGAAGATGGCGGCGGACTACGGCAGCAGCGACAAGATCGACGGTGGCAGCGGCAGCAGTGACGAGATTGTGAGTGGCAGAAGCAAAGAGACTGTGAATGGCTTATTGACAGAGAACTAGAGGTGAGGAAGAAATGAGGGGAAATGAGGGGAAATGAGGGAGAAAGGAAAATGAGGGAAAAGCCCATGGTTAGAGTGTCAGGTTGGAGAAGGTGAAAGGAGACTAAGAGGATAAAAATATAGGCTTTAATATATATTAATTTTAAAAATAATTAATCACAAATCCGTCGCAAATCCGTCGCAAATATTTATTAATTTTTAAAATAATAAATCACATTTCCGTCGAGAATCCGTCGCCACTATGCATTAAAAATAATTAATCTCATTTCCGTCGGGACTCCGTCGCATTTATTTATTAATTTTTAAAATAATAAATCACATTTCCGTCGGTAATTCGTCGATAATATTTATTAATTTTAAAAATAATTAATCACAATTCCGTCGACAATCCGTCGGGAATATTTATTAATTTTTAAAATAATAAATCACAATTTCGTCGACAATCCGTCGGGAATATTTATTAATTTTTAAAATAATAAATCACATTTCCGTCGAGAATCCGTCGCCAATATGCATTAAAAATAATTAATCCCATTTCCGTCGGGAATCCGTCCCATTTATTTATTAATTTTTAAAATAATAAATCACATTTCCGTCGGTAATCCGTCAATAATATTTATTAATTTTAAAAATAATTAATCACAATTCCGTCGAAAATCCGTTGGGAATATTTATTAATTTTTAAAATAATAAATCACATTTCCGTAGAGAATCCGTCGCCAATATGCATTAAAAATAATTAATCCCATTTTCGTCGGGAATCCGTCGCATTTATTTATTAATTTTTAAAATAATAAATCGCATTTCCGTCGGTAATCCGTCGATAATATTTATTAATTTTAAAAATAATTAATCACAATTCCGTCGAACATCCGTCGGGAATTGATTGAACCATAATTAGCTTAGTTTTCTATGGGTTATTATGATGTTTATTAAGTTTAAATCTAGCTAATTATGTGTTTTGGTGATTTTAATGATTCTTTACACTATTACTTTTGTTTTCAGGTCTTTAGAAGATTTAGAAGATGTTGGAATGAAATTGGAAGAAATCGGGAATTTGAGGATGGATATTTAGAAGAAGGGAGAAGTGGATGCGCATGACAGTCAAGTGGACGCGCAAGGCCAGGAAGTGGACGCGTCCACCAAATTTCACGCGTCCACCCTCAGAAGTTGGACAGTAAAGTGGACGCGCAGGGAGACCAAGTGGACGCGCAAGGCAAGGAAGTGGACGCGTCCACCAAATCTCACGCGTCCACTCTCAGAAGATTGACAGTCAAGTGGACGCGTCTCATCTACTCAGGCGTCCACTTTGAAGACTCGGGCGTCCACTTTCCGAATTTAAAGTTTTAAGATTGTTTTAAGTAGTTTCTAATTAGGATTCTTGTATAACTACCCTAGGACCTTTTTCTAACTATATATAGGCCTTAATAGCTTAGTTTAGGGTGTCAAGCACCTTAGATATTTTCTTCCCAAGCATTGTAGGAGATCAAAGGGTGGGAGCTTCTCGGGAAATCGGATATCCGACTAATGAGTTTATCTCTTTCCCTTAATCTTTTTATGATGTTTTCCTTTATGTTTTGTGAGTAAACGTTTTTAGTTGGCAAGGATATGTATTAGCTTTACTTTATTCGGGAATATGAGATTTATGTTTTGTTATTAAAAACCCGATCTTTTCAAGGGATCATTATTTATATTTGAGTATTTGAACAATTCTTGGTTTTATTCTATCAATTGTGTTATTTCAATTATTATTGGCCATCTTAATTGTTTTACATAGTTGATTAACTAGGGTTATGCAGAATCGGTTTTCGGTAACCAAAAGTAGTAACTATTGATTAATTTAAATCTGTGTTTGATTAATTAATAGGGAATTGTTTGAAACGAATTGCATGATTTTAATCGGCCATTAATTTTATGTAATTTGTGTTGATGTTGTCCTTATGCTTAATAACTTGATTGACTATCTTATGCGAGCGATTCGGTAATTTGGTTTAATCATGTTAAAGTTAATTTGCCGTGCTTCTCGGGAATTAACCTAATTTTTACAGGAATTGGAATTTGCTGCGCTACGCGGAATTCTAAGTCACTACTCAAATAGGTTATTATCAATGATTAATCCCGAATAAGTAAAACCGAAATACGAAGTCCTTGCTAACGTTTTTCTTTTCTTTGATTCTTAAATAATTTGTGAGTAATTTATTTAAAGTTTATTCTTTTAAGATAAAAACCAAATCTTTTCCCTCCAAAGTCGTGATTAGTTTACTTAATCAAAGAATTTACAAGTCTCTGTGGGTTCGACCCTTACTTGCCCTAACTATATAAGTTGGTTGAGTTTGGTATTAATTTGATAGCGCAATGACACGCTCAGTCAGAAATATTTATTAATTTTTAAAATAATAAATCACATTCCCGTCGAGAATCCGTCACCAATATGCATTAAAAATAATTAATCCCATTTCCGTCGGGAATCCATCGCAGTTATTTATTAATTTTTAAAATAATAAATCACATTTCCGTCGGTAATCCGTCGTTAATATTTATTAATTTTAAAAATAATTAATCACAATTCCGTCGCAAATCCGTCGATAATATTTATTAATTTTTAAAATAATAAATTACATTTCCGTCGAGAATCCGTCGCCAATATGCATTAAAAATAATTAATCCCAGTTCCGTCGGGAATCCGTCGCATTTATTTATTAATTTTTAAAATAATAAATCACATTTCCGTCGGTAATCCGTCGATAATATTTATTAATTTTAAAAATAATTAATCACAAGTCCGTCGAAAATCCGTTGGGAATATTTATTAATTTTTAAAATAATAAATCACATTTCCGTAGAGAATCCGTCGCCAATATGCATTAAAAATAATTAATCCCATTTTCAGTCGGGAATCCGTCGCATTTATTTATTAATTTTTAAAATAATAAATCGCATTCCCGTCGGTACTCCGTCGATAATATTTATTAATTTTAAAAATAATTAATCACAATTCCGTCGAACATCCGTCGGGAATATTTATTAATTTTTAAAATAATAAATCACATTTCCGTCGAGAATCCGTCACCAATATGCATTAAAAATAATTAATCCCATTTCCGTCGGGAATCCGTCGCATTTATTTATTAATTTTTAAAATAATAAATGAGGATTTCAAATCAATCATCAAATATTTTGGAGAGCATAATTACGTTAGTTATGACTTATGATGCTCATTTGAATTCTTTATCATTTGGTAAATTAAAATTTCATATTCTATAACGTCAATTTCAATCTTATGCTAAATGTTATAAATATTTTTTATAATAGTCATGTTGTCACACACAATCATATATACATATTGTATATACCAAATTAATTAATAAACTTTGAAACTTATATTTTTAACTATGATTTGTTTTTAAATGTTATAAGCCTAAATTGAGGTATTCATAAACTAACTATATAGGAAATAATAAAAAACTACAATTATTTATATTAGAGGGAAAATGTGAGGAAAAAAATATTTTTATTGGAGACGGATTACAGACGGATTTGCTACTGAATATTTTTCATTTTTCACAATTTTTTTAAAAAAGAAAAAATGCAACATCCGTCGAAAATCGGTATTTGATTATCAACTAATTATAGACCGAAATTGGACGAACATGACAAAAAAATTAAAATTATTTAAATTAATTTCCGTCGGAAATCCATCGCTAAATTGTGACGAATTACCTACAGATATTTTTTATTTTTTTTCCTAACTAATATATATTACATTTTAAATCTCAGTCGGAAATGCGTGGAAAATCTACCAACTAATTATCAACTAACACAGTTTTAGTCGGAAAGTGGTCGAAAAATAGCAACTGATTCTAGACGTCCAGTCAAATATAGTTTCCGTCGGTATTCTGTTTAAAATCCGTCTCAAATTTCAGACCGAAATATCCGTCGGCAAATTTGGTTGAAAAAACATGATTTTCGTGTAGTGTATAGAATTCATAATATCAAATATGTAACAGTCAAATTCTTAATCTATAAAGAACGGGAAAAAACTCTTAAGAAGAAGAAGAAAATGCTGAATGTCCCATCATAACCTAATTTCTGCACTCGTTAGATATGCCCATATATATAGATAATCATATATAGAAAGTATATACACAGTTCAATTGTATGAGTCTTAAGGGACAAGAATGTGTCCACTGCTGCCGTTATTCTGAAATGGGTTATGTAACATTGTGCTGAAAACATTTCCAGTATAAAGAGAGGCAAATTAAAGCTTAAGCTAAAGAACGTGGGAGAAATAAAAAATTGTACCTATGATAATACTTTGAACCTTTAGCCTATTGTATCCACGTATTATGACCTAACTGATTGATCTAGTAGATATTGTTCGTTCTATGGGCAAGTCCACGCTTAAAAACACTGTAGGACAAGCAAAATGCTAAAGAGTCAGCAAGGGTGATCATCTATGGTTCATTCCTAAAGATAGTATGATGATTAAAACCTACTTAGCATACGCAAATTTAGCACTAAATCCACTACTATAGGTTCAGTTATTGTACACATGGAATCCCATATTGTTTACATCTCCAAGATATGGGCACAGCCTATTTTTCTTCTATAAAAGTCACTAAGGAGGCAAGGAATAGTTCGGCTCAAAATATATATTCTTCTCAAAGATTATAGTGCAAGAATTTTGTTGTTTGTGAAAAATCTTTGTTTTATAGAATTTGTAGAGTATATATGTATTATGTTAGAATAATAGGATACTTAGACACACGTAAATATAAATTACTCCTTCCATCTCATTTCTTATTTCGATTATATATATATATATATATATTGTTTCATTTCAATTGTCTAATTTCTATTTTTAGTACTTTTACAATTATACTCTTGTAATTAATGAAGAATTTGGATGAGTTGTCAACTATTTATTGAAAAATGTTTTTTTTCCAAAAGGATTAATGCACATACACAAGTCATTAAATAACATCAATTTAATAAGTTTAGTTACATAATTATCATTTATAATATCTTAATCTTATTCAAGTTTAAAATGCACAATTGGAATGGGACAGATGAAGGTATATAATATGAAATTTAACCCATATACCTTGAGACATAATCATCAAATATTGGTATTTGATCTTCCTTCTCCAAAAAAAAAAAAAAAGAGATAGAATGGGGAGAGTGACCAATTAGGAGGTGACCTTTCATCATAGGTTATTAGTAAGGCTCTTTAATTATTTCTCTTGTAACTCTTATACTCCTATTACCTATATAATGTACTCATAAATTAACTGATTTTTATTTTATTTAATAACTCTATTTTGTTTAAAAATCAGTTAATTATATTATTTAATAGATATATTTCACGTTTACCTTCTATTTATTTGTTTGTAAGTTTTCCAGTGTATTTTAGTTCATTGTGGAGATAAAAAGAAGAAGAAGAAATGTTGGAGAAGTTTTTTTAAAAAAAAAACAAATTCATATCATCCGATGATGTGGAGCAATAAGAAGATGACACATGGCGCAATCAGAAGATGACAAGTGGCGCTTTTAGAAGCTGCAATGTGGACTAATGAGTACGCGACACGTGGTGAAGTTTGGGAAAATTAGGTCGCCAACTGAATTTTCAAGACTTTCAGGTGCAAAATGACCATTTTGCCCATGATTTTTGTGTCTATAAATAGAAAGCTTATTTTTATCATTACAACACCAATTTAGCTCAAATCTTCTATATTTCTTTTGCAATTTATTTCTTTAATTATTGTCTTTATCTTAATATATTTTTCATAATATTTAGAATAATATTTCAAGGCTTTTTGTAATATTTAGTAAATAAATTATGTCTGATAATTTCAATATTTCTGGAAAGTTTATCTTTCAAAATTTATTTTCAATGTTTATAAATTTCATCTTATATTTATTAAATATGTATTATGAGTAATTTTCTTTTGTTAGCAAGGATATGTGTTAAGTTATTAATAAATGAGATTATGAGATAATTTTCTTTGTACTTAATTTCTATTTGGATTTATTTAACTGACTTATAATCGATTTACCCGCCTAGTCTTTATTTATTTTTCTTTATGCACTTTAAATATCGCAAATGGATAGCCGAGCCACCTAATTAGTTTAATTTATTTTCATGTCTTTGATTTTCTTTATTATGGAATATCGAACTTTCTAACTAATTTAATTTTTTTTTATGGAATGTTGAACCTCCATAATTTTAGTTTAATTTATTTAAATGATCGGTTGAACTGCCTAATTTGTTTAGTTAATATAAATCCAATCTTTCTTTATATATATATATATATATATATATATATCTGTGTGTGTGTGTGTGTGTATTTATTTAATATACTTATATATATTAATTGATTATTTATATAATTTCTGTTTTAATCAATATAATTGTGTGAATTAATTGGATTGACAATCTAGTTAATAAATGTGATTATATAGCTAGGATTATTATTTTTGTATTAATGATTCAAGTAGCATCTACTAGTTTAATTAAGTTGCAACTCTTGGCTTAATTAAATTAGTAGCGGAATTATATAATTTAAATTGTATATAATTAAGTTGATTGTTATATACAATTTAATGTTAGTGATGTCTTATTTGTTTAATGCAATTTGATTGAGCATCCTATACACGTTGGTTGGTGGTAGTATTTAATTAAATTAGAAATTAATCTGTTTGATCTTATCATGATTAATCTAATTTATAAGGATAGGAATCTGTCTAAGTTGATCGGGATTCTAAAACCAATTACTTAATAATGTATTTATCTATGATTAATCCCATGAAAAATATAACTTGATGCTAGTTCCTTACTAACGCCTTTTTATATCATTTGTATTCCAAATTTCTTTTTAATTTTATTCACAAATCCAAAAACCCCCCAAAACCTTTTCCGATTATGTTTTTAATTTAAGAGTTGACAAATTTCTGTGGATTCAATCCCTACTTTCCCTATTTGCATAAGAATTGTTAGGTTTAAATTTGAGAGTCATACAACAAACTTCATCGCAACTTATATAATTTATCTCCATATTTTAAGATAGTAAAAGTAGTAATTTTTAATCATAGGAGTTACAATTAGTGATCATTATAACTTTATCTATAATTAACACCCTAATTACACTTCATTGTATGTTATAAGTCAAGCTCCTGACATAACCTTTAAACTAGCTAGTTATCATAAAAGGCTTATCAATAATGTTAGAAGTCATGAAGACAGAAGAACATACTTCTAGCATATATATAGCTCGACTTAACAATAGTTTTCTCAAAATTAAATGGTGATGTCTAGGGATACTGCAATCCACATAATATATTATTTTTAACAAATTTTCTTTTTTTTCAAAAAAGAAAATACAAATATTTTTAAAAAATAATGAGCTTAAAAGTTAATCTTTATTCGAGCTCAAAAACTTGTTAAAAACTTAATTAAGTTGAGTTTGTGACTAGGCACTCTTGTGTAAAATTTAGTTGTTCCAAATTAGTTAAAATGAGATAAAATTTAATGGAGGGCTGTAGACACCCTGTTTATAGTGGTTCACACGACACTAGTCCATTCTATTTATTGGCTGTCTTAATCTGGAGATTGAAATCATGATGATTTATAGCTATAATAAGATAAACGAAATCACCCCAATATATGAAACGAGAGGAGGATGATAATTTACCTTTCTACTTCATCGACCTTCCTCATTCAAAGAAAAACTGTTTCTTGATAAGTAGTTTTGGATAAGACATTTTGAAGAATCCAGGTTCCCCCACATGTTAAAAGGGGAGAAATGACCTAACTGATTTAAGTATCAGAAAGGAAAAATAATGTTTTTTTCTTGATGTTGGACGATCAAGAAACAGCAGCCAATGAGTTCTTGGTAGTGTGGCTATAAATATGGAAGAAAACTGGTCGTTGTCTGCCTCAATAAGGCGAATGGCAAATGAAGTTATCCACACCTGTTAATAATCAAATTCTTTAATTAATTTAATGCAATATATATATATATATATATATATTTATTTATATATAGATATTTGATGCTGACGTTTTTTAATATATAACAAGTGGGATCCGAGTACTCATGAGTATAATTGTTTAATTTAATATTTGAAGTTTGTTAGGATAGCGACTTTTTTTGTTTAAGAAAATCCCATTTCTGAGAGAAAAATCAGTGTTGATAAGTTAGTGCAAAAGAAGTGCATACGAGCAATTGCATTTCAGAGTCACCATTAAGCCAAGATTTATAGGAGAAAGTGGAAGAAAACCAACCTTCTCTTCAAATTAGACCTGCCCTATAACTTGACCAATTCATTCATCTACGTTTTTTGGGACCGTGGGGGTGGGATGAGAAGGACATAAGCTGGCCTGTCCTATAAGTTTTCTTGTTGAATCTTCAATGCTACTTTCAGCCCTCGAAAGAAAGGGAAGACAGTAATAAGTTTGCATGGTGCCCTAACTTTCCCATTCATTCTTGAAAGCTTCTTTGGACCTTGAAGGAGGAGATTTTGTGGCGTAAACGAATGGAACTAAGCTCAAGCATAGGCCTTGTTGAGCTCTAGCTCAGCTCATTAACTTTCTACTAGACCGAACTTGATTTGATGAGATCAATAGAGATCAAGTTTTCAAGTCCGAGTTTAAATAGATGTGTTTGAAATACTGTAATTTTATAAATAAAAAATTAGCATAGGAATTCTTATGAAAAGTAATTATACTCAATTATTGGTTGATGAACCTAACAAGTCAATTATATTTAAATTCGAATTTGATTTGATGTTTCGAGCTAACTCGAGCTCGACTCAAATTCAATGGCTTATCAAGCCCGAATCAAACTTTGATTGTACTTCTAATTTTTATTAAGGGGATGGTAGGATTGGCAAAGGAGAGAAGCGAGTAGATTAAAATAATAAAGTGATTTACAGATGATGTTCATCATATTTCTTGTTTGCGTGTTCCTCGTCACCTCGTGTAAAAGTGGATGACACCCCTCACAAAAAGAATTGGAGGATTAGATTGCATTTCTCCTGTCAAATTAAGGTGGAATAAATTTTTAATCTGCCTCTTCTCTGGGCATCTTGAAAATTCCAGCAATAGTTCTCATGACGAGCATAGCATTTTTCTCTGTTGCTTTCATGCCATAAAAGTACCCAATTAAGCTTCCAGGAGAAATGCTGGTTTCAACAAATGGTTAAAAGTAAAATGCATTATAAATTAGTGGTTAGCAGATTTCGCCATCACACAAAGACTTTTTGTTTTCTCCATTAGTGCCAAATCTGATGACGCACAGCTAGTTGTTCAAAAGAAAATGACTTCACCTTATACTGTAGTTTGACTGTATTATTACAAGCACGTCATACTTGCATTGTGAAAGAGGAATGTATCCACAGCTGTAATGGGAAATCTTCAAACTTTTTAATAACAAAATATATCGGATGAGGGAAAAAGTACCATCTTCAGACAGTGTAAGAAAACAATTGAAATATGTAAAGGTTATTGTTGTGGTTCAAAAACATTCATCAAAGACTCATTACGAATCACATAGCATTCTCTTCATTCGAAATTGATTCTGAATATTTGATTTAGTTTAAAAATTAAAAAAAAAAATTCACCTTGATGAAGTACATTATTTTTGTTATTAATTTGGTTAGAAGTATGATCATTAATTAATGAAATATAAATACTTTAATTTAAGGAAGTTGTTATTGAGAATTTAGATTAAAAATATTTTAGAAAAAGCTAATATTCAAATCTTAATATTTCAAAATAGAAATGTGGACATTTGCCCAGATCTTATTACATCCCGTAGTTCTTTTGAACAGGATTTTTTCTGCTAAATCAAAGGAAGTTCATCAGCTTTTATGTGGTTAGAGTTGTCAACATTTTTGGAAAATCCAAATAGTAGGTTATTGCCAGTCCTGGAGATATTCACTTTGTTACATCCACAATTAGGTAATCAACTTTCTTTTATGCATCAGAGGACCATGCAGATGTAGGTTTGCTTGTAAAAATGGCCCTCAATGTCCCCAAGGGCTCAAGTAAAAAGAGAAACAAAATAATAATAATAATGGCCAAGCAACATAGCTTGCGGCTGCTTTGAGTTTAGATATGTGAAATGTTTATGCGTGCAATCGAACTGAAATGCTTACGGGATGATCTATATTTCTCACTATGTCCTTTTTCAATCTCATTCATAAAAAAAATGTTACTTAACCCCTTTTTATTTAGAAATTGGCATTCTATTCAAAACTGAATATTATCATTTCCATTTTTAAGTATGTGAAATTGAATGTTCATTTTTTAAAAATAAATATATTTATCATATGACAAATACGTGCAATTTAGTTAGTAAAGTATTATAATCTATGATTCTAAAAGTCATCTGTTTGAGTCATACTCTCCGCGGTTATGTATTTCAAAAAATATGTTTATCATATGAAGTTTTTTAGTTTAAAGAATTTGCATATCTCATCGGTTAAACCATTATAATGTGAAAACCTTTTTAAATCACATAATCTTCCAAATTCTTGTATTACGTTAAATGAAATTCAATGTAAAAAAAAAAAGCACTAATTTTACATGGTAGTTTCTATAAACTAATCAAAGAGGGCACTAAGGCTGTTGTATTGACTAATTTAATAAGTGAGGACATAATTTAATAGGTGTTTTTTGTTATTTTTATGATAGACAATATGATTAATAGTTGTGAATCAATTAACTTATAATATAATCTTTAATATTAATGTAATGGATGATATGATCTATGAGTTAGTAGAATATAAATCATTTAAATTAAATAGGTTATTAACGAAACTTTAAAAAAATATTTATTTATTTAAGAAAAGTAGATATTCAATTTAAAAAAAACTAAAATAGAAATATGAACATTCAATTTCGGAATATCTTGTTTGTGATACAATGTGATTTTATTTTCACCTACAATGTTGATGCACATTCAATGATTTTTATCTTTTATACAAGAAATATATAGAATTTATTCACGTCCTTCGATTCAAACTAAACTGGTCTTGGCATTCATATATTTCCTATATTGGATGGGAGATTATGTAAAGTTGTCACCATAAAAGCTTAGTCCAATTTCAATTTGCTATATAATCTACAACAATACCCAAAGCACGAATTAGGTTTTACGAGTTAATTTATTCATTGTTGATAAAGAGAAAGCCTTTGTCCGAGTGTGGTTCACTTTACACATTTGCATTTAGATATATTTAAAAAAATTTGTTGAAGATCTTACATAAAAGAGTATATACAGTAATTTTATTATTGAATTAGGTTTAAACCGTACACAGATGTAAAAATAACAATTTTACAATAATCTATGGAAACAAGAGGTGTTGGTACAAAGCAAATAGCAATTGCACCATCATAGTAGCAATCTCATGTGAAGTTTCCAAATCTTCAAATATTTATACTCTTTTTAAATAAAAAAATAGAAATTTACTCAAAATGAAAGACACTGATTGCTTGTTGTTGGTTTGTGGTCTTACGTAGATTTACAATATTTGAATAAAGTTCTTTTCCAAAAACAAATGAGAGTGCATAAAGATTTGGAGATTTGAAAACTTCGTATGATGTGTCTACTATGATGATGCATTGTTATTTTCTCTACACCAACACCTTTTGTTTCCAATAAAATTTTCTTCATTTAAAAAATAAGATTTGGAAATGGAAATGAAAAATTAAAGCGAGTTTAAGCACTTGTCTACAAAAAATGTTGTGGCAGCAAGTAGATTGAAGAAAAATATGAAAGAAAAAAAATTACATGGTCTCTAAACTTTTAAAAATTTAATTTTGACCCTCAATGTTTTTTTAAGCACAAAAATAATCCTTTAAAGTGTCACCTGCAACTCACGAGAAAAAATTCATGTCACACTGAACACCCTAATTGATGAAAAGGTCAATAATTATATGTTTTTCAAGTTTAAGGTCCAAAATCGTCCATTTTGAAGTTTGAGAGCTCATATCAATCTTTTTACAAGTTTAGGGGCCACTAGAATATTTTGCCTTTTAAAAAAATGGGTACTTTCTATAAATATTCATTTTATGATTTTCTATGATTAATTCACTTTCTTCTACGGTCAAATTCATTTTTTAAGAGGCAAAACTACTAAAAACGTTTTAATAAATATTGTTCTTCCAAAGTTCAACTTGGAAACTTCGATTTAAAATATAAGATATTTTAATCACAAATTGGATAATCAAATTTCAGTTGGATAATCACAAATTAGTGGTCAATCATGCTAATAATTTTGAGAATAGTCTTGAGTGTGTCGATGTTCCTTATCATGATAAAAATCTTCTGATGAAGCTATTCCAATTCTGGTGGTTCACAGTATTGGGCAACAACCAAAGGCGACGAGTAACGTGACACTGGAATTTGTCACTAATTGTTCTACATTTGAGAATGTCAATTTTTCTATTTGTCGCTAAATTAGCTTTATCTTCTATACAAACAAATTGGCTAAACCGTTATGCATTGGGCAGACTAAAATGCTATTCCAAATGAAAAGTTATTCAAAAGGAGTTATTGAATCAAGGCATTTATGTTATTGTAGCACTTGTGAGTAACATCAATCTTTTTCTTACTTTTCATTTTGAAGTGGATATGCGTATTCTTCTTAATAAGCACTCAAATCTCTTTTACATTTAGTTTGAGAAACTATCTCAATAGTCAAATACGTTGGTGGAAAAGTCTTGTCATGTGTGGGTGAAGTTGGAGGATATTCATCTTGCTCTTTGGCATGTTGATTTCTTTACTACAATTGCAAATCTTTGGGGAAAATTTATTGAAATAGCCGTAGTAACGAGCTCTAGATCTATCCTGGAAGTTCCATGGATGAAAATGGAAGTTTCGATCACTAAAGGAATCCCTACCTTATTGGAAGGGAAAACTAGTGGTTTTGATTTCAAGATATCTATTTATGTGGTGAAAGAAGAGTTTGTGCTATTGAGTTATGCTAGGTCTTCATTGTTATGGAATGATTTTCTGATAGCCCATGGAAGTGATATGTTGTCTGATGATAACTTAATGATTTCCTTGTTTGATACTCCTAGCTTTTTTCGAAATAATGTTGAGTTTTTATTAGGAGAGTAAAGATTTGATGGAAAAAATAGGTGGCAGCCCTATTTCCTTAGCTTTTGATGTGGTTGATCAATTCTGATGTTGGAGGGGAAATTGTTTGTCCAGTTGATAAACATGTAGTTATTGGCTCTTATCTCCTTATTATAGGTTCTTGTAGTAAAGACTTCTGGTTGGCCATCCACAATCAAATCACAATTGTTTTAATATTGAGCCTTATTTACACATTGATTTGGCAATTAGTTTCGGCCTAAATGTGGGAAATGCTAGAGATAGCGATGATTCATCAGCCCTATTTAATAATGGGCTCATTCAAAAAAAGACTGCTAATTGATGTTGGTTTGGGATGCTTATCAGGAAAAGGTCTAAGAGAGTTCTATCTATTTCTTTGAAGCTTTTGGTACATGAAACAAGCAAGAGAATTGAGTTTGACAATGAGGTGCCTCATTTGGAGTCTAACACTATTCCTAACAATGGTTTTGATCATATTCGAAAGAAAGCTGAGCTCACCCTAGCTATTGGAAAGATAATTAGGTTGTCTTTTCATGAGGATAACGATGCAATTGTAGATGCTCTAATGAAGATTGGTTAAGGAATGCTCATGTGGAAGATCTACTAATTTTCTAGGGGCTTTTGTAGTGTTATCTTCTTGGCTTAAGAATAATTTTTTGGTATGCCTAAATCTGATGCCTTTTTTGTTGATTTATGGCACTGTTTATTTTTGTTATGTTGTTTTTTTCTTTTGTGATCTTTGTGGAATTGTTGGGTGCTGGCTTTCTTTCTTGTGGCATGGTAATAATGGCTTACTGATTTGTGTCTTTCTCTTATTAGTTTGTTATCGTGGAAAGATTTTGGGTTGAAGGCAACCATTGGATTTGGCAGTCATTTGAATGACTTAGCAGTGTGACTTGTTGTAGTTTGTTTTTTTTGTTATTAGCTCTTGGTTCAGCTTATGCTGCTTTGAATTTTGGGAGATAGCATATAAGGTGGGTGATATCGGAGATCCCTATCTCCAACAATGCCTCCAACTCGAAATAATGTACTTGTTCCCTTCCCCTCCCCCAAATAAACTTTGTCAGGTATACCTGTCACAGTCCCTGTAGGTATTCAGGCACCCCGGTCTCCATCAGATATTAATGTTGATATTGAAAAAAGCAATACATTAATAAATATAAAATTTACATAAATACATTTATGACCAGTGCTTTAAATAAATATAAAATGTTCATAAAATACATTAATAATATTTTAATTATATTACATCAACAAACTCCATGAAACATATTCACATTACATATTTAAATTTATTCTCATCAATTTTTTGTATAAACTTGCATATATGGTCATTTAAAGTAAAATTCTCTATATTATAAAGTTGTTCTTCATCATTGAATTTATTCCATAATTTTAGAAGTTCACGTTATACACTTCTGCAAGTATGCTTCTCAAGAGTTAATCGGATTTCATCCAATGATTCTTTACTCAATCCATTTTTTATTAAAGTAATTTTATCTTCTCAGTTTTTAGATAAATATCCAATGGACCTACATTTTATATTACAATTCTATCTAGCATATCTATAACATACTTCTAATCTATTACCTATTCTTTTCTTGGCAAAACTACTTTTACTTAAACCAGGTAGACGTTTGGGAAAAGTAGGTAGATGCTCACTTAGTACGATATTGGCTTCAATTAATCATCTAATGTCCTTTTGCATTCATTTCAACATTAGAAATTGCAATATCTTCATTCTCATATGATATATTTTTGTCAATGAATTAATGGAAAGTAAAGGATAATAATTTTTAAATATACAGATTCAATTATCCATTTTGTAAATAATGAAGGAAAATAAGAATTTTTTATTTGAATAAGTGAAGAAGAAGATGAAATGAAATGATGGTTCTCGGTTGAATAAGAAGGGTTTTTTTCTAAATAACAACTCATTTATATAGATAGAGAGTTTGTTAGTTGCCAAAAATTCAACTTTATTACAAGCAAGCAAGATCTCTATATTTCTTCCTCTTTTTGTTCTTTTTTATCATTTCTATACATATGAAAGAAACATTATCCAAACGTGTGCAAACCTGTGACCTTTCAAATTCTCAAAGAACAAAAAAAATCCAAATGAAATCCAATACAAAAGGCAAAAACAATCGACATATTTGGAGGTGTGATAGTTGGAAACAAAATTTCATATGTGTCTATCGCAAGCAGCTCATAATGGTCATGTTCTCACGGTAGGTATAGTTTCAGCTGCACTTAGTGCCGCTTCTGACGTGACAATTAGGTTTGAAATACAAACAAATTCTATATATAAAGGAATTGCTATAATAATGTAATTTGTTGATGCATTCATAGTTTTATTGATAGGTTATGATATGTTAAAACAATTATTTAAGATCACTTATTGGTCCAACCCTCAAATTGCACACTAACCAATCAGTACTTTGAATGTGGATAATTTCTTTGATAGTTTCCTATCATTTATTGATTTAGTCGTTGAACATAGGTTGTTATCTCCTATTGGACAAAAATTTCTTATTGTAACAACATCAACAGAAAAGTTGTTAGAAAGATTGTAAGTTTTTGTTCCACAATTTGATCCTAACCTCTAATGAATTGGAACGTGAATAGGAACATGCAAAACAGAAATCCGAATGGACTAAGTTGATTTAGAGTTAAAATTATAAACATGATTGTTGCTCCTTTGAAGTATCCATGTATTTTGAATTTTATGTATCCATTGTTTTTTAATGTAATTTTTTTTTCATTTTAATGTGTACTATTTTATATTTTATTTTCAAAATGTTTAATTTTGTAATATATATACACACACTTAAATCTCGTTAAATATAATTAATTAATAAAAACAAAATAATACATATATGCGAGTACAAAATAGGTATAAAAGATATGTGAGTACGGATGAGTACTCATTTGATATAACAATGTTTTTATCATCATTCTCATACACTGTAAAACACGTAATTTCAACTCCATCTCTATCTCAATCTCTAATAAAGTGGAAATTTTTCTCTCCCATTGGTTCGAGTACGATTCAAAACCTATTTCAATCAGACCCATTGTCATTCCTCTACTTTGTATTGTGTTATGAATTTGGAGTTTGTCTCCCTTATTTTTAATAAACTCTTGTTTTTCAAAAAAAAATCAAATCAAATATTTTTCTCACTTAGATCAACTCACGTCGGCGTGCCTCTCTATACTATGGTTTTCTTTCATATGTCGCTATCAAGAAAACAACAAGGTCTAGATAGCACAAGTGTTACTTACGTAGTTCAAAAAAAAGTTCAAGAAAAGAATCAAATTCAGGACACATTTTTATATTCCTCAGTCCTTCAATAATACTAACTGAAATAAAAAGGCAAAACATATTAGAGGTTCACATAAATCTAAATTTTCTGTGAATATTTTCCTTGGCTGGGACTTAGAGAAATGATCTGTTACATTCGACAGCGAAAAAATAAACATACGAAGTAATTGAATTTGAGCATATATTCGAGACAATACTTAGCAAATTGAGGTATAAAATCTTCGAAGGCTGTCTATTATTACCTTATATTTCAACATTCCAACTGCATATGGTATCTTGATTATGCTCAAGGCCCAAGGGGACTAATAATGGAGTGGATTTTAAGATTTTAAATGAAAAAATAAAACAAGAATACCATGTTATGTCATTTATTCTCTTAGATAATTGAACTTTTTGGTATAATTCTGTGAGATAAAGCTCCATTATTTGTAGATTTATAGAATCATCATATATTCTTGCATGAAATCACCATATCTTATTCATGACATTCACTTCTCATATTCTTTCTTATAATTTCTTTCGGTTTCTTTTACACTAGTAATTATAGTTGTCATATATGCTAGGGTTGGAAGCACGATAGAAGATCAATTATCAAGAAATCATTAAACATGACATGTTAGTTTTTGTTACTACTCATTTAAAAGTACTAAACCATCAAATCCCATAATTAAACTTTTTAAATTAAGCAGAGAAACACTTAAAGATTCTTTTGGAAAATTAGCTTCCAGCTCACTAATAAATCTTGGTAATAAGAATATAAACAATCTAATGTCAAATCAAAGAGTGGTGTGGTTCTTTCTTTTCTTTTTAAGCCAAACCACAAAAACTTCGGTGGAACTTAATAAATAGTGATAGTCTAAGGTGAAAATTAACCAACCAAAACAAAGACAACAGAAATGTTAGAAAGGACCCCATTTAGGTTTCATGTGCCCAAGGCAAAAATATACTTTTCTATCTTTTTCTACACCCAAACAAATAGCATAAAAACATTAGTTGTGAAATTATATCCATGTTTGATGTCTTCCCAATTTTTGTCCTCTAATCTCCACCGTCTATTCTTTCCCTTAACATCTATATATTCCTACACCTTCACTTGTTTCATTCAATTCCAACTTTCCCCTTCTTTTCTCCATCTTCATCACCAATTAGTTGCTCTCTTCCATTTACCAGTAAACTAGCTATCAAAGCTCTCCCTTTCACCAATGGCATCTTTTGAACTGATCAAAAAGGTTAGACACCATTGTTTCCATCTTCTCTCTTCTCATCATCTCTTCAAGAACAGAGAAAGAAAGCGAAAGAATCATAGCTTCCTCTACCCCTCTTTCTCCCTACCCCTTGAAGAATATCTCATTTTGTCCATGGCATGCATCTAACAATATTTACACTCATACAAGAAGATTAGTACATGCATCCATTTTATGTGCAAAGGAAGAATAATTCCATTGATTTTTCAGGCTAAGCTCAAAGGGGGAGAAGAAGAGTGCACCCGAGATGGAACTGTGGATTTGCATGGCCGGCCTGCGATCCGTCAGAAAACTGGAAAATGGTTTGCTGGAATTATCATACTCTGTAAGTCTTTGATCTCTGAACAGTTCAACATGATATCACAGTCTGCTTATCTCTTAGTACAAGATAGGCTACTGTGTCTATCCATTCCCCCCCCCCCTAAAAAAAATCTCCCTCCCAACAAAAAATACTGTAGATCACTGTATTGCCCTTTTTCCCCTTTTATTTTATTTTAATAACTGGTTGATTTTACTGAAATTATCTATTCTTTTTTGTTTTTTTATTTATTTATTTTGGTTTAATTTGAGGGGTGTCTAAAATGGTCGACTCTCAGACACTTGAACAGAAAATGAATCCTCAAAATTTAGTCATGTTTTAGAAGAAATTTATAAATGTCCCAGGACAGTCAGATCACTTTCCAAGAAATCTTTAACTTTTGTCATCCAATAGAAAAAATAAGGTTCACTTTTTAGCATTTAACTTCTATTCAGACTTTGCTTCTTCCTCGTAATATATTGATAAACCTTTTACCTAAACACCGCAACAAGTATCATTTTGCAAGCCAGAAAGAAAAATAAACTCTTTTTACTTTCTTGGGGAAAAAAAAAGTTTCATTATTGCTCAAATACTGCATCTTGGAGATATCAATCACATCTTGGAAAGGGACAAGTGTTTATGGAAGGAACGTGTAACATTTCGCTAGTAAAAAAAGACCAAAACCCATCTGCATTTTCGGTGAAAAAACCATTCTAGAAGAGTCCTGCCATAAGACACCGTAACCTAGCGGTGGAGCTGACGTTGCGGCGACCCAGTATCTAACTCGACGGTAAATAAATGATTAGTTCAATTTTAGAGGAAAAATGAAAAAAGACCAAATATACATATGTCCTTGCATATATATAGAGAGAGAGAGAGAGAAGAAAAAGACAAACAATTGGTATACGACATGAACTAATTGAGTAGAGAGAAATAGAGAGAGAAAGTGAATGGATATGGGGAGAAGATACATGCAATTCAGACAGTAGACTTGCCTGACACGTAATCACTGAACTGTTTGCATGACGTGAGGGGATGCCACACGTCTTTACTGCAAATTTTCCTTGTGGTAATGGATCTTCTTTAGCTCAGAATTTAAGGGCACTGAAATTCTTGACAATAAAATTATCCTTTTTCCATTTTGTGTTCCTTGCTTCTTGGTGGGTCTATAGAGTACGGGCCCTTTTTTTCCTTATACTCCTCCCCATTTTTAGATAATTTCACATCTATCAAAAATTATTTTACTCACTATAATCTTTTCTTAAAAAATAATTTTTTTCTCTAAAAAATTATGAATAAATTTAAAAAAAACATACACAATAATTATAGAAAATAAATTTATTTAAAACATTTTATAAAAAAAGGACGAATTAGTAATTCAAACTGAGAATCACTATTCTTCCCACTAGGAACAAGACAACATTTTGAAACGACAAATCCCCCCGCACCCACAGCCCAGGAAAGAAAACCCAATTCCACCCCCCCCCCCTCCCAAAAAAAAAAAAAGATTAAAGCCCTCGTGTTTTGGTATGGCAAGTGATGAGTGGGTCTATTTTCAGACATGGAGGTTTTGATAGTCTTAATCATCAATATACGCATTGCCCACAACTGGACAGATTTCTATAGATGACATGAGAGAATCCTCGAGATTTTATGCCTCCGGCTTGTGTCTTTTGGACAATGCAGTACCAAAGTATTGATGGAACTAGATACTGAAAGTATTTTGGCAGTAATCAATTAAACAGAAATGACTAATGAACCAATATTACCACTAGGGCTGATGAATGTGTCAGTGACAGTGATTTTGCATTTCAAGTTTCAACATCAAATTTTGCATAATCTACTTTGCCACTCAAGACCTTCAGGATTGGACCACTTGCCAGGCCATAGTTAAAATCGCCAAATGTAAATATCTATCTTCATTTATTCAGCCAATCTTTCCAACCAAAATCGGAATAGATCACCCCTTAAATTATGTGTATCCTTAGTTCTCACCTAAATTTATGGTGTAAATCTTACCATTTAAAGATGAGCACGCTTAAAATGCATTTACTAGTTTAGACACCTCCAGTATTAGTCAAACTTGTAGGGAGCTGAACCAGTTTTGCTAGTTTCAGTTGATCTGCTGATTGCAAAACTAAAGTTTTAAGCAAACAAGGCTCCATTGTTACTCGTAAGAATAACTAGTTTGTAAAGATACTAGAGTTGAAAAGGAAAAGCCTCTTCCTAGAAAGCATACAACGTAGGAACCTAAAAACTAGGTATCAGTTTTATCTCCTTGTGAAAACGCTTAAGCTTGACTTCTAGTTGATTAAGGCACACATCTACTCTGGTGCTCTTCTCCAACTACTTTGTGCTTCTTAATTTTGTAAAGATGCCTTGTGCTGCACATGAGCAGTTGATATCATAGACATTGTACCCAATAATCTTAAGACAACATTCTCTCTGTCATGCATCATACGCATGCTAAGATACTCCAATCAAAGGCATATTTCTAGCTATTCTGATTGAACATTTTCGTGAAGAGTTCAATATGCACTTTTTGAACCTACTGAAACTGCTTGATCATCCATGTGTCCATTTAAAGAAGCGCCTCCACTTACTCAGTTCATCTTCTCGATATCATCTTATGGCTCCTTAACTATCAATGTCATATAAGAGCACTACAAGGAAGTTTTTAAACTGTCTCAAAACTGAAAGAAAGGAAGAACTTGACACTTGATATGAATATTTAAGGAATAGCAAACTTCTTATTTTCTGCATTAACAAGTAGAGGGGGGGGGCAGAGTTTCTTAGCATATAATACCAGGAATTAATAGGACGGCATTTTGAGATACAATTAGACAGACATCATCTTTTTTCTAATATTCCAAAGTGCAGTAAGCCACTAATCCTCTTTATTAACAATGCTTTGCTCATTGAAATGAACAGTCAATCAAGGTTTGGCTACTCTAGCATTCTTCGGTGTTGGGGTAAACTTAGTCCTGTTCCTGACGAGAGTCATGCAACAAAACAATGCTGATGCTGCCAATAATGTCAGTAAATGGACGGGAACTGTCTACATCTTCTCTCTTGTTGGGGCTTTCCTAAGTGACTCTTACTGGGGAAGATACAAAACTTGTGCCATTTTTCAGACCATCTTTGTCATTGTAAGTTCCATTTTCCTGTGCCTCTCAGAGCAAAATTGTTAATTTTACTCATAAAATATCAAACTCCAGTTAAGCTACCATCTCTATATAAAGAACACTTGTAATCGCCAGAGATCCACATCCACCATCTAGTTCTTTTCATTAATCAAAACTGATGTACCTGAATTACAAATGTTTCTTTTCTTTCCAGGGGTTGGCACTGTTATCACTCATGACAAACCTTTTTTTGCTTAAACCTAAAGGATGTGGGAACCAGACAATTACTTGCCAGTCCCACTCAGGCTGGGTGATGGGTCTATTTTATCTATCTATCTATCTGGTCGCTCTAGGAAATGGAGGCTATCAACCTAATATTGCTACATTTGGAGCTGATCAATTTGATGAAGAGGATCCGAAGGAGGCACATTCAAAGGTTGCTTTCTTCAGCTATTTCTATCTGGCCTATGAACCTTGGTTCACTTTTCTCCAATACCATATTAGGCTACTTTGAGGATGAAGGAATTTGGGCCCTTGGTTTTTGGGCTTCTACTGTATCTGCCTTAGCAGCATTGATCCTCTTCCTCGTGGGTACACCAAGGTACCGGCACTTCAGGCCAAGTGGCAACCCTGTTTCCAGGTTTAGCCAAGTGATAGTTGCAGCATCAAGGAAGTGGAATGTGAAGATGTCATCAAGTGATGAATTATTTGAAGTAGATGCGAAGGAAAGCTCCATAACTGGTGCAAGAAAGATGCTACATACTCATGGTTTCAAGTAAGTTAATGTTTCAACCTATAGAAACCAATCCAATCTAATGATGGTCCTGCCCTCCCTTCTTCTTTGACATGCTGTTTAAGCACAACATTTTAGAGGTACTCTATATCAATGCTAACTTAAGCTTTCCTCACGTAAAATAGGTTCTTGGACAGGGCAGCCTTCATAACATCAAGGGATTCTGAATATGAGAAACAACGGACTAACAACAAATGGCAGTTGTGCCCTATATCACAAGTAGAGGAGGTTAAATGCATACTGAGGCTACTCCCAATTTGGCTTTGCACTATAATCTATTCAGTGGTTTTTACTCAGATGGCCTCCCTCTTTGTTGAACAAGGTGCAGCCATGAAAACTACAATTTCAAACTTCAAAATCCCTCCAGCAAGCATGTCAAGCTTTGATATACTGAGCGTAGCTGCTTTCATATTTTTCTACCGGCGAGTTCTTGATCCACTTGTGAGGAAGTTTAGAAAGAGTGGATCCAAGGGGCTTACTGAACTCCAAAGAATGGGTATTGGACTCATTATCGCAGTAATGGCTATGGTTTCAGCAGGAATTGTGGAGTGTTATAGACTCAAGTATGCAAAAAAAGATTGCACTCACTGTGATGGTTCAAGCTCTTTGAGCATCTTCTGGCAAGTCCCCCAATATGCTTTTATAGGAGCTTCAGAGGTTTTCATGTATGTAGGTCAATTGGAGTTCTTTAATGCGCAAGCCCCCGATGGACTTAAAAGCTTCGGGAGTGCCCTTTGCATGACATCAATTTCTCTGGGAAACTATGTTAGTAGTTTGCTAGTGAGCATTGTCATGAAAATATCTAGCTCGGAAGATATGCCTGGTTGGATACCAAGAAACCTAAACAAGGGCCACTTAGATAGATTCTACTTTCTCTTGGCTTGTTTGACAGCAATAGATTTGTTCATCTACATTGCCTGTGCAAAGTGGTACAAGAATATCAAGATTGAAGGGAAGTATGTTGAAGACAATGAGGATGAAGATTCTGAAGTCTAAAACGGCTTAAAAGAAGATATGCAAAGGCCTTTTGTAAATTATCTAAATAAGAATGGGAAGTGAATAGTGAGGTTACTAGAGAGAATTTTTACAGATCTGATCAAAATTGAGTCTATGAGAAAGCACACCGTTACCAACTCCTGCAAACCCCTGATCTATTCAATTGAATACCTGGCTTGGAAATTTTCTTTAGCCTATTTGAAGCCCACGAGTGGATTAACATTGATGAATAGAAGTTTATGTATCTTTCAACTTTCTTTTGTTGGTCCTGGTTGACAGAATTAGCGATCTGGACTCCAAAGTTGAGTCAGTCAGCTCTCCGTTGTTGGGAGCACATGTAAAATGGAGTTCATTTATTGGTACTAGTGAAGATATATTATTTCTCTTATATATACTTCATTAGGTAAGCCAAGATAAATACGAGAAATAAATATACTTCAGTAGATAAGCCACAGATTAAATAACTTACACAAACAACTGTTAATAGACATGGAAAAGATTAATTAATTGCTAGTGATCCCGTCAGAAGTTCGTTCCTTTATATCCTTGCCAACTAAGTCCTTTAATCCTACTAAATCAGCCAAATACAATGGTGCATGCGCACGGATATATCAAATAGATGTCGAGATTTAGCAAGCAAAAGGCCAAGAAAGAGTTGGTCCAGACAAGTCTACTCAAGGTATAAAAAGAAAAGGCACATTTGGCATAGACGACTACCGAAATAGGCTTTAAGAATAAAAATGAGACCCTGATTTGGTGCTGCTGGGGCAATTTGTGGCGAATATAGAGCCTTAAAGGATGGACTGAGAATAATTCAGATCCTTGTTTGGATTCTTTATTTCAGGTTTCAGTTATTGTCTGTTTTTAGGTTTTTAAGGGTGTAAGGAATATTCTTCTAGTCGTCCTATAAATAAAACTTTAGTATTATGCAGTCATGACTAGTGAAGTTAAATGTTTTGTACTATAAATGCGTCCCAGTATGCAAACAATCTCAAGCACACTGCAAAAAACAATTTAGAGAGAATTATGAATAACCAAAGCTATGAAAGAAAAAAACTGATCAACAGAAAAGGACAGGTTGATCTAACAAAAATATTCAAGGCTCTGATAACATTAATCACAATAAAATTACTAGAAAATTTTTTATATCTAGGAAAAGCTTTCAGACATTTCAATTCTCAGATTACAATAAGTACCAAAAAAAAATCTCTAGGATTTCTTAGAAATTCCTCAAGAATTTGAATGTCAATTGAAATGAAACATTTAGCTAATGTTACCATCCAATATTTTTGTGTTCAAGAAAAAGGAAATAATGCAAGTATTAACCTTGAATCTTGCGAACTTGAATGTGGTGTGTAGATTCCTTACGCCAGATTGGTTGTGCCCCACTTTGCACAAGTGTAACATACTGTCCCTCCTTCATCAGACCCTTATCCTAAAAAAGTGAACAGGAAAGAAGAGAAAGAGATCATCCAAGTGACAATTTGGACAATTTATGCCAAGTGTGTACTAAAGTATAGATAAAAAGTCACACACCAGTAAAAGTTTGAGCGCTCGAGAAAAGGTCTCCTCTGCATCATCTGAAAACTCCATAAAGATAGGCAAAACACCATGATAAAGAGCAAGCCTCTGTTTCACCCTCTCACTGGTTTTGAAGAGTACAAGAAGGATGAGTATTAAAAATATTTACCAAATACAGGGAATCCTACAGAAACCCCAACTCAGAGACAAACGAGTAACAAATTTTGAATCACTTATTTGTTTATGGTTGGTGTACTGAACCTGTAAGTAATGAGTGGCAAGTTACTAAATATTCCCCAAAGAGATTTAGCTCTTTCCTTCTTTTTTTCTGGATGATTCTTAAAAATTGAATCAGTAAATAACCTTATTATTGTACGAGGGAAAACCAATATCAAAACCTCCTGCGACCCCTCAAAAAAGGAACAAGAGAAAATTCATTTCCAGGAATACACATTAAACCTCTTTCTAACCCCTATGGAAGCTCTAAAGAAAGGGACTCAAGTCCGACAAGGTTAAACATGGGAGCATGTCATTTGTGAAATAACACAATTAGAACAAGGGTTTGTGCCAGATCTTTTGTGCATAGAAATTAAAAACTTTGCAACAGTTTTTTTTTTTTTTTGGCTGCTTTCAAGAGATGCAAAAACGTTTTCTCTTTGCAAAGACGGAAAAAACCACAAACATTTTTCTCCAAAGTTCTAGCCACACTTATTCAAGATAATAAGAATAAACTTGAAAATTTCAAACCATACAATATACATAACTTATTTGCTGTGAAGAGATTATTCCAATATCTTTGTTTGCAAATGCTTTTGTATTCAATGAATATGGTACATCAGTTCTTAACTATTACTTTAATTCTTTATTCCTTCTCAGATATCTGCATGGTAAGGCTCTGATTTTACAATAAATTGGCAAATAGCTTCAAGGATATAACCCTAGAATTTAAGTGAAACAACATATTCACTGTTGTTACTTACCTATTGGTGAAAGCAAATATTGTCGACGAAGGTCGATAATGGCTTAAAAGTACAGCCATCGACCCAGTTCTCGTAAAGACAATTATGGGAGTTGTAAGAGTATTAGCCATTGTGGTTGAATGAAAAGCAAACATTTCCCCCATGTGTCCCTGCATAAGGATATCCGTGATGTAATCAGGTTATGGAGAAAACAAATTGAACAAATAATTCCAATCACAATGGTCATTTTTAAAAAACTAATGGATAAGCTCAACACTGATTAAGAATACAAGCCTGTAGAGAGAGATTGAAGGGAACTGAGGGCAAGAGCAAATAAAATGAAATTTCAAATATGTCCTCAAGTTGACAGCAAAACAAAAGACAGAAGAAACGGACATTTTATACAAATTAATTAGAAAATCCAGAAAAAACTATATACAAGGAAATTGATTATATGCTTAAGTGCACAAGTTGAAGTCAAGGCTTCAAGGCAGCAGTCTATTAGCCCCATATTGGTTGAAAACTGTTTTTAACCCAAATAGAAGTCAATCTCTATGCTCTACTTAACTTGCATGCTATTTCTGGCTTTGTCTTTCCTCCATTATCCAACACTCTCACAAAGAATTAGTGCTTATCCAACCAGCCAAAATACAATAATAAAGATAAAGTTGAACTACAAAAATGCGCACCTTATATACAGTAGATTGAACAGGGGTGATGCTGAAAGGTAGATTTGACTCAGTCCTCAATGCCACAGTATGCATTACTTTAGCAGCTTTGAGTGGAAACCTTGGGTAAAAATAAATAAATAAATAAATAATCGCACAATGGTGTAAGTGATATGAGAAAACTCAGATCACATGTAAAATGAATCTTCAAAAGAAACAATAAAACCATGCACATATGAAATGATCATGGGCCACTGTTGATCATAACAAATCCAGTCTGTCAGGTGAGATCAACTAGTGAATCCAACAAAGCCAAACTTGTGCACAACTGTAGCATAAATAATTGTATGCATTCCAAGCAACTAAAATTAGCACCAAATCATGGTAGGGCTCCATTATACAATTTCTGGCGCGTCCTTATTGAAGTAATCAGTCATGAACACAATATTAACTCTAATCTTTAATCAACAGTTGAGCTCATTCATGCAACATGAGGACATGATTCATCAAGGATAAGCCTAAAAACAACAGTGACGAATTTACCAAGAAATTGATATTACCAAAGACAACGGTTATTTGTAATTGACGAAGTAAACTCATAGCAGAGACAATGGTATAGTTGATTACCACTGTTCATCAACATCTTCCGGTGTATATCTTAAAGACATTAACTCATGAGACACAAAAGATTCAAATAGCTACAGACAAAACACCAGTCTTCAGAATTAACCCTTACAATAAAGATGTGAAAGCATGCCCCTTCACTTAGACCCAATAGGTAGAGTATTTTCCAGACATTTAAAGTGCACATCTTCTATGGGTAGCAAATAGGTTATCTGGCACTCATGCTGTAACTTAACAGATTACATATTAGTGGCCAAATAAATTGCAACTTAAAATTGAATATCACAGAGATTTCCTTTGTCAGAACCAACAATATCTTACAATCGAAATAATTTGAAACATCAAGCAGGGCATACTTTCCATGGGCAGTTTCTCCTGAAAGCATAACTGCATCAGCACCTTCTCGTACTGCAATTGCAATGTCAGAAACTTCTGCCCTAGTTGGGGTCGGGTGATCAATCATGCTCTCTAACATGTTTGTAGCTACAATTACTGGTTTCCGCATGCTACGGCACCTTTTAATGATGTCTTCCTATTGGACAACAGAATAAAGTAATGACTAATGTTAGCTTTTTTAGCTGTGTACGTTATTCATTACTAAAAAGGGAAATAAATAAAGCGTGTAGCATGTGCACTTAAAATATGATAACAACCTATTAGCACTATTTCTGTTATTCTTCCCTGGACGGGAAACACTCTTTTTGATGTTTGTCACTCTTTACTTTAGAACACACATAAGACGTGATATCTTCTACTTTAGTTGCTTGTGAGTTAACTAATGAGACTATCTACTTGAGTTTAGTACAAGCTTTGTATGAACAGATATATCTCCTCCCTTAAGGAAAGAAAATGACTCAAAATTTCTTCTTGTCCCGAGCAACAACCAAAGAGACTAGTATCTGGCTTTAATTTCATTCCTCAAGCCAAACCAAACCTTTTTTCCAAAGCCATTCTATTCCACTACAGTCCAAAGAAAAAATAACCCACATAGACTACCTTCTACCTCACAACTAGCATAACCCAGAAAGATGAAGGTCAAGTATAGCGCTTTAGCCCAAGGTAGGAGAGCAAAATCCCACTTAGCTAAAGCGTACAAGGGGCGCCAGGTACCAGTGCACAGTAGCAATGTTTTCATGCTTCTAACTTTCTTCATCACTAACATGACTAATGAATAAAACCATTATGGAAACACGCTGCGTACAGCAAAAATATTGTTCAATCCAAAAAGTAACATGAATAAAATGAAAATTGTTCCAAAAGGGCGCAAGAAACCATTTCCCAGCCAAGTTAGAAACATTGTTTTTGCAGATAATATTACGTGTAGCATGTAGAGAAAGAGTTATTACTTAACATGGAATGCTTTTAAAATCTTATATATAAAGAGGAGCATGGAAAGAGGAAATAAAAATGATACCTGCAACAGGGGTACTTCTTCAATCGGAAGTTCAGCTCCAAGATCACCACGGGCCACCATTGCCTATAATTAATGAGCATCAGCAGTTTAATTCTCACAAACTTATTGGCACTCAAAATATGTAAGTACATATTTTTATTGACGTTTTTGGTGTGACATTAATCTGTCCTGGGGTGACAATCAGATTTTGAGTATTTGGTTACTCTTCAAAAAATTAACTACAGAAAGGAGTACATTTTCCACTCTCAGCTTGAGAAAGTAAAAACCTTTGCACATTACACATGTCATCCACCATAGCACCATGACAACAGAAGAAAAACTTCTTGAGTTGACAAATATTTTCCTGAATTCACGTCATTTTTATGGGCAAGCACATTGCTTTCATGTTTTTATAAATTTGCATTCTGATCATAAATGGGAAAGTACCCATCCATCTGCAAAGCTCCCCACGGATGAAGCATTCCATCAGCCCAACAATAACAGGATATCATATTTCAATGTGTCAGAGATAGAGAGAAACAATTTAACAGGAACATAATCGGTTAATCAATTCAAGCCAAACAGCAAAACCTGTAATAAAAAGTTCAGGCCCCTTTGGCATGTCAATTTTCTAAACAGTTGCATTAAAATAAGAATTATACACCACATAAAAATACTCCAATTAAGCACCTCTAACAGAAATTTCCATTCAATTTTTTTAGCGTTTTAAGCAAATGAACTTCCGATGTAGACATGAGGCTTTTTCTGTCTTTTGTTTAATTTTTCACTGGTTCTATAGAAAGCTTTAAGCCAATGCAAAAGAACCAAAAGTCAAAGGTCTCAGTAAGAAACCCCAGTCCCCAGCCCCACCCCATAAATGAAACCTTCTTCTATCTTGGAGATAAATTGGTGGTGGTAGAGTTCAGATGAAAGTAAGAAAGACTTGACAAAGGAACTTTTTCCCCAGCCCAATATCTCGAGACATAAATCTCAAGCAACCACTATCCCTTCACTGGAAGAAGCAGCTACTAGCCTTTAGCACCTAACGTTAACAAGCTCAATGACCAGTCAAAAGATATACTACCCAACTGAGAGATCCCTGGCATATCCTTTATGCCAGTTAAAATGTAAATGCACATACATGTAGTTAACTTTTTCTTCTTTCTCTTGACTTGGAGCACTTGCATGATACATAAATTCATTACCGAAGAGTGGCTTCATCGGCCTTAAACTTACTTCTCAGAGAAATTTGTTATGCATTGTGTCTTATTGATAACTTTGGTTCAGGAATTATTAACCTCTCCAATCTATCCCTTTTCTTTTTATTCACAATTTGTTGGCCTGAGTGAGCCACGCCAAAAGTGATGTGCACTCAGTTCTCAAGCCATTATTGAAGATCAAACACTAAGTACAAGCCATATTTTTATACAAGTAGATCAAGAACGAGGGAAGAGGAATTTATAAAAACCAAAGCTGAGGAAAGATAGAAAACAAGTTAAATGAAGTGCTATATGGAGACTAGGAAACTAACTCCATCAGATGCACATAGGATGGAATGTAGATTTGGTATAGAGTCGGCACTTTCTATCTTCACGATCACATGAATATCTGCATCACTAGCTGCAGAGAGGTTTTTCCACATTCAA
This sequence comes from Apocynum venetum, assembly GCA_019593545.1. Lineage (NCBI taxonomy): Eukaryota > Viridiplantae > Streptophyta > Magnoliopsida > Gentianales > Apocynaceae > Apocynum > Apocynum venetum. Next base: position 3,085,130 of record SRSM01000137.1, read on the forward strand.
GTGAACAAAAGCAAAACATGAAACTGATGTAATGAACTAAAATACTGAGCAAAATTACCTCTAAGGTAGTCTTTCAACTGATGAACCACCTTAGCATCCTTGACAAAAGAAACAGCATAGAAATCAACTTGGTTGTCCACACCAAACTTAATATCTTCCCAGTCTTTGTCTGAATAGATCAATCATGGAGAGGATTAATACCATACCATATTTTGAGATAAAACAAGAAGAGTACTTTTACCATCAGTAAGTAATAAAACCTGTTATTGAAGGTAAAGTTGCACTTTTCCCACGAACATTCAGATGTCTTCTTGATTTCAGCTCCCCACCATCAATAACTTCACATTTAACTAGATCTTTTGTTTTTGACTTCACAACTAAGGACATCATCCCCCCTAAACCAAAAAGGGAAAAAAAAAACAGTTGTTCCTCTAAATTTAACAATGTATCCAAATCTTGCAATTGAAAGAAACTTGAAAGATAGCATTAATCCCAGGCACCTCAAGCATGACAGTGCAATGTGCAAACAAGCCTAGAACTCAACCATTCCAAAAATGGATTTTGTTTAAAAGAAATCCAAGTCGTTCCCTGCTACTAAAAGTAAGAAAAAGATATAAAGCATTGACAATAACAATATGATTTGTACACCATGTAGAAAATATTGAAAATATACCACAAAATTGAATTGTTATCCCTTTCACAGTTTTGATAATTAGATGTAACTGAAGTAATGAATTATGAATAGGATGAATGCACCAATGTTAAGGTTGAACAGAAAGTGATAATCTCTCTACATAAGAATCAAAAAGGTGTTGACATAAGCTAGGTGTACTGGCAAACACCATAACGTCATTTATGAAAATATTCATGAAATAAATACAGACATTATCAGAGCATGGATACTCAAAACAGCTTGTTTCATAAGTAATAGGAAAGGCAAGATCCTCCAGAATATGCACATAAATTTCATTCAGACAGGAACGCTAAATAGTAAATGTCCTACTGATTGCCTTAAGAGGGGATATAGTATACCATCAACAAGTAGTGTGTCGCCAACCTCAACATCATTCACAAAGTCATCATAATTAACACTGACAGTGTTCTCTGTGCTAACTCCTCTTCTAATGGTGAAGTTGAACTCTTGCCCCTCATGGAGGACAAATGGCTGTGGCACATCTCCACTTCTAACTTCAGGTCCCTGCATGAAGATAACAGAAGACAATTGAAACTTTCATCAACAAAATTAAGAATATGATCAGATCAGGATAGAAAAGCAACTGTTCAAGTCAATAGGATTATAGAACAAAACCATTTGCATCCCCTTATAAGAAATAAAGACATTGACATCATCATCAATTATGCATGTCAAACTTTTGATGCAAAGTCATTAATAGAAGAGTTTGCATCATCCAACTCTTTTATAAGATGCCCTGATACTTTCCAGAAAACTGTTGATTTAACAGCTTTCTAGCAAACAAGTGACCTATGAATTTTCACCAATTCAAACTTCAAATAAAAGCACATGCAGTCAAGTAAAAGTATTATTATACTAAGAGACTGTATGCAAGGAGCAACTGCAAACAAAAGAGGAGAATAACTACTCAGTAGGAAATGATAACAATTTTTGATGGCATGATAACAATAACAGCAATATGTTTCTCTCATTTTTTTTCTTTATGATAGTCAAGAAGATTGCAGTATAAAGATTATAAGAAGATTGACCATGATGAAAATAGTACATGGTATGAGGAAAAAAGAAAGGGTTGCAATTTCTAATGAATTCATCAAGAAATGAAGAACTAAAATGAAACAAGATCGCATGCCTCAAAAATATAATGCTGGCACTTTGAGGGGATCTGATAAGTCAAAAGATGGCTTAAAATCAAGTGGAGCATGAGTAAAGCAGTTAAGGTCTTAACAGGAATACCTGTTTTTAGTGCTTCAGACGTGATACACGTGATCTATTATCAAACTTTGTGATTCATAATGATTTCTTCAAGTCTTCAACATAGATGGACAAGTTTTAGCCATATAACCATCATTATTTTAACCATTAGGGAAATATTCCCTCTGACCCAAATGATCTTAACATAATTAGTTGATATGGAATTGATGCTAAGCTCTTTTTCTGCTGGGTGATTGTGTATTTATGAAAGAACAACAAAATTACATTCGAGTGAATGTATGCTAGAAACAGATGCAGAAAAACAAGGCAGATAATCACATACTTGTGAAGAATTTTCAAAGTGAACATCTATCATTTGCATATGAATGTAATGTTAATCTCAAAGCAGATATTTCAAGTGTTTAAACAACAGTATACCTTGGTGTCCAGCATTATGGCTATGACCTTCTCCTCAAACTGAGCATTGTATTCTTTAACAAGATCAATAGTTTTTTGATGAGATGCATGATCTCCATGTGACATATTCAAACGAGCAACATTCATTCCGGCCTCTGCCAGTTTCCAGATCATTTCACGAGAGCTTGTGGAAGGACCAATTGTGCATACTATCTTTGTTTTTCTGAGAGGTTTGACATCTGCGGCTGACTGCTCTAACATATAACTAGGCTGAAAAGAAGAATATGACCCACTTAAAGCCAATAATACCCAAAAAACTCATAATCAAGGAAAATCCAAAAACAAATGTGCATCCATACATACACACTTCAAAATTCTAAGATAAGAAACTTTCATGACAAAATTAAATATCTAGGACCACATAAGATGGTGGTTAAGTATCCTGCCATATGAAGGGTTATTGAGTCTGACTCTTTTGTCCACATTCAGTACTTATTCTTCTCAACTAAAAGTTAACTTCAAGATCCATGTCTAAAAAAGCCTCAACTATAAAGGTAAAGTAAATAGCTCTCTTGAAAATACCTTCACTAAAGTATTGATGTAACTAAGTATTCAGTAGTTCATAAATAATTATTATACCTCCCTCAAAAGGCCCTAACTTTGAGCTTATATGAGGTGGAAATTTGTCCTGGGGGCTTAAGTTGGTAAATATTCCATTTCAAATATCCCAATTACAGTTTAGGTAGTTGATCTATCCAAGTGAATCTGCCATTGATTATATAATGCCTTTGACAGAGCATTTACCTGTTCAATTGATCTGGAGTCCCAAAAAGGGACATGTTTTCCAAACATAAATTCATTACAAGAAACGGTTTTTGCTGAATTATAATACACTCATAATCTCCGCCTAATAATTAATGACTAAAAATGCAATCAAAACTGGAAACAGCAACACAATAAAATCAACCATCAATTTCCTGATGAACCGAAAAAGATTCAGAACAAAAGGAACGCAGTCTAATTTTCCACGGTAGATTCCAAAACAGCACCACAAATAGAAAAAACTACAGAAACAGGCACACGTACACAAAGCAACATATATCATACATGCAAAACAAACATGTACAGGAAATTCTTTAAAAAAAGAAAGGAAAATAAATGACTTACACTAGTTACAGGACCATTAGTTGAGGAGAGATTACTATTACTACTATTGCTTATTTGAATCTGCTCGCTGATTTTGTTGGATTGAACAGCAAAAATTCGACTCAAATGAACAACTTTCCCCCTGCTTCTCAATTCAGAAAAGAACAAGTCATTAACATTCTTCACCGATGCAAAACGTTCAGACACCGTCGCCCTGGCTATTTCCGATTTGCATACGGACGTTCCGCTTGGTAAGTTAATCGCCGCCATGAATTGAGGAGAAAACGAAAATGACACAAAGTTTTTTGAGCAAGTGCTAGGAAGAGGTTTTCTACGTTTGGAAATGAAGTTCAGATAAGTAGAGGAAGAGGACTGGAGGAGGCGGCGGAAGCGGAAGCGGGAGAGAAGAGTGCGTTGTGTTACTGGGGGCGGGGCACACAAGGAGAAGAGTGAGTTTCGTTATTATAAGGGAAAAAAACGAAATGCATTTCTGACAGTTGGACTTGGGGGCTTCGGACTCAGGAGGGACTGGCTCTCTGCTGCTTTGTTTGTGCTGACGAGGCAAAACACCCCCAATCGCGACCTCTCTGCGTGTTTAGGACAACCCAGAATGGGAAAACTAAACAAAAAATTTAGAAAGGATCGAAGGCCTAAAGGTAGCTTCTATCGAATACACACGAACGAACCAAGAGTCAAGGTTCCAAATAGTTGGAGTTTGTTTGGTTATATTAAACAAGTTCACAAACAATATTTTGAATTCAAATGATAATTGAACCAAGTTGAAAAATATTTGAACTCAAGTTCAAAACTTTGATCCTTTATTTGTTTATCTCGAATTTTATTTTTCTATTATAATATATAGTATTATATATTTATATATAAAAACAATCATATATATAAATATTATATTATACATTATTTGTAAATAATATATACATATACTATTATATATTAATTATAATATTCATAAACATTTGAAATGTCCACAAACAATACTAGTGTGGTCATTCATTTAGTAAACAAATAAATTTGCATATTCAAGTTTAACCTTAATCAAACTCGAACAAACTTTATTCGTGCAAACAATTCAATTGGTGAACATTCATAATTGAATCACCAAATTGTCTCTGCAATTGGATAAGGCGACACAATTTTGATGAGTTAAGTTGGACACAACGCGTTTATTGATAAATATCAAATTAAATTGAACTTCAAAATATTATATTTTTAACTTATGAAAAAAGTTTTTTGACTTTAACTTTAAAAACAAAAGTCTTTAAACTTAACAAAACTTTAACTTTTTTTTTAAAAAAAAAATGTCTTTAAACTTAACAAAACTTTAACTATTTAGTCCTTATTTACACCGAAAATTTATATTAAATTTTAAAATATTATAATTTTATTAAGATTTAGTTTTGTTTAATTGTATTAATTATATTTTGAGTGTTTAAATTATTTTAGATTATTTTCATTCATTAATTATGTTTTATTTAAATTGATGATTTTTTCATAATATATACAAATTGGCATGCCAGTCAACACTAATATGGATAAGTGGTAGCTTGGCAACTCAAAACCAACACTAATATGGATAAGTGGTAGCTTGGAAACTCAAAACCAACACGTTTGCCACCCCTACAATAGGGTCTTTGATTTGTTTCTTATTTTTACTCAAAGTATTAAAAAATATTTAAATTAGTGAAAAAATTATGAAATCAATGATCTCCTTGTTGAAAACTTTTCAAGATATTGAAATTACTAAGCTCTTAAACTTCTTGTAATATCTTTAGCATTAACGAAATTATCTTGTAATTCCTCGATTATTTACGTGATTTATAAATGCTTAGGAGTTTCAAGAGAGTAAAGATGTGTTGAATATTATATTTATGAAGTTAAATGTTAACATTATTGAAACAATAGTTACAAAACTTGTAACATTTGAGTCTTTAAGTTAGAATTTCTATAGTCATATTTGAAGTTTATAAATAGTCTACTTGGAAGAAATTTGATGCAGAAAAACTCTTTTCACAAATCTTAAAACTTCTAACTTAAATCTTTATCTATTAAGTGAGATTAAAATAGGCAAAATGCATTATTATTTTCTAATACCTTCATATTATCCTAGAGGTTATTTGCTCTAGTACTTTGAACACAATAAAGAGCAAATATAATCTAAAGAAAAGTATATTTTAGTACATGATTAGAAGGTCTTATAAGTTATTCTTCCTTTCTATTTAGTTATCTTTGTACTTTTCTCTTACCCTTCTTTCATGATTATATATATTGTCATATTTAAACTTATGCCCTTAATAACAATATTATTATTATACATACTAAAATCGATAAATCGTTCCTCTTAATATATACTTTTAATATATATAGGAGATAAAATAAAAGGTTTGGCTAATTATATTATTTCAATCATATGAATATTCAAATAATTATTCTTTTTCTTTCAGAATGTAAATACTCAATTGTGATATTTTTAGCGTACTTATAAGGAGATATTAGCTATTACCCCTATTCAAATGTGGTCTTATTTACCACAAAAGATATCTTATTCTTATATTCAATAAAGTCTTATTTGCGCGTATAGTACAAGCATATATAGTACATCAAGTTTAAAAACTAATGTGCATATATATATATATATATGTATATCATATAATGATTAATAAACATCTAAAATTTCCATTAAAAGACACTATCTTTTTTTTAATCTAAAATGAAATAATGTATTTTGTGTGCATGCACGCGTGCACACCCACAGATATATATATATATATATATATATATAATCAACAACATTAACTTTAATTAATAAGTACATTAATTACTTGTGTCAAATTAAATTTTACTATCTAAATAGTTTTGTTGGACTACCAAACATCTTTAAATGGTTAATGCGTTTATTTACACCTTTCGTCTTAAAAATATTAGACTTAAATTACTAATTTCAAGCATATTAAAGATCGTCGTTAAATAATGTGATATAAAATATTCAAAATATCTTTACTTAATTTTCTTAAAACATATAATTTTTTTTGTTTCTCTCACTCCTTTCTTTGTAAATGTCATGGATGTTTTATTAATAGTACCAAAGTCAATTTTGATCCATAGATTTCCATATAAAATATTAGTATTGTCTCAAAAAATATTAGTGTTATTGAAAAATTAAATAATTAATTTTAGAGGTTTATTATAATTTATTTATTTTAAATAATATAAATAATTTAAAATAATTTTTAAAATTTGAGCTAAATATTTTTAAGAATAACATAATAATTAAAAATAATAATATTTTATCCGTTCATAAATATAAATCGCTAAATAACTCTTTTTCAAAGTATAAAGTATAAGTTATTTTAAGTACTTTTATGAATAGTTAACCATTGACTTTTAATTTTGTCCTTATTTATTTTTCATATCTTCTTCAATATCATTCTTATTTCCAAAATAAAACATTTACATTTTATTTTTATCAAAATAAACTTTCTTTTCTATTTCTTATTTATAAGAAATAATAATTAAAGATATTTTAAGAATAAAATAAAAAAATTTGTTGTAAAAATAAATCAAATAACTTATATTTATTGAATGAATGAAAGAGTAATAGATTTCACGCGCCTTAGACATATTTTTGTACATTTGGCTACTAGGGCATTCTACGGTGGGCCTCTACTCTACAACACTTGCTCTGTCCACAGAACCACAGCCGGTCCCCCCGTCAATAAATATCATACAAAATCCAAACAAGCCAGAGGAGTCGGAGTTTTCAAACCGCCGTGACCAAACTGAACTTACGAATGGAAACAAAGTACAAGGCACTGCAGGCAGGAAGAACACGAGGTGAAGCCACGACTTTGAGTTTATACTATAAAACAAAAAAAAAAAAAATATCAGACAAGTTCTCGATGAAATGCCCCTGAGGAATATACTGAAGACATCCCTAACTTCACCTGGCGCCTCAACGATGCCCATTCGCACTGTGTTTGACTAGTTCATTTGTCTGATATTCGTGAAGCCACTGGTCAGATTGGGACAGAGAAGAGGGATCTTTTCATTATAATTTTTGTTTTCCATAAAAGGCGAGATGGATACGGACAAGCACAAAACACTCCCCCTTTTTTTTCCTACTATTTTTCTTTTCCTTCCTTTTAGATTGGAAAGAACAAATAATAAGTAAATATTAATCTATGGTATTTCTCAAAATAATAATAATAAGTGATCATGACTCATGACATCCTTTTCTTTTTCTTTTTTTAATATATATACGTGGTTAGAATTTGAAATGTACAAATCTCTGAATCTAAATAATTTTAACTTTTTAAATATATGTCATTTTATAATTACTTTCTATTTATATTTTTTATTTAAAAAGTGAAAATTTTAATCATAAATAAAAGAGATAAAATTAAATTTTAATATATTTTAAGTATATTAAAAATATGCCAATGGTCATTAAATTACATATCGTTTTAATTTAAAAAATTCTTGATAAAAAGAAGGAAAGATATGTAGGCCCTTTTAATTACATTTAGAGTAAAAGAACGTTAGTCAAACTCAATATCTGCACTTAATAAATAATAACTTTACTAATTAAATTTAAAGTAAAATCTTGATGCCATGCAGAGTCTATATCATTTTTAAAGGGGTTGATGTGAATATTAAAACTAGAGTGGACTTTTTCGTAATTTCAAAAAGTAGAGTAAAACTACTAGCACTAATTTCTCGGCCTCACATCTCAAAGAGAGAAATCCCAATCCACTCAAGAATTAAGCCACACACAAATGCTCAAACTTCAAAGTAGGACTACCATGGAGATTCGGTGCATTTCAACTTAATTTTACACAGAAACGAAGGTGAAAAGGATGAAGTTTTCACTTAAAGTCCAAGACACCCACCACAATAATCACCAGCAGCAGCAGCAGAAACACCAGCATCACCCACTGCTCCTCCGTGCCAAAATTCCCATAACCATCTTCAACCTTCCTTTTCTTTCCGGCTTCTCCACCACCACCCACCATCCTTCTGACCTTTCCCTTTCTCTGTCAACTAATTTTGCTTCTGGCCCTGCTCTGAAACTGTCCTACTCCACTACTTCCACTTCTGCCTCCACCGCCTCCACTGCCCCACCACCACCCTTCAATCTCTCGCTCAAATCAGGTATAGGAGTCTTTGGCTCCCCTAAAGATTCACCTCTTGTTATTTCTGCCAATTTCTCGTTTTCTCCAAATACTCCCAACTCTAATCCAACTTTCTCTCTGCTTCTCAAGCCCCAATTCGGCTCATTTTCTTTGAGGAAATCCACTTGCTCTAACCCGACTTCTGATGTTAAGCCCAATGGAGAGACTGCTAATTCATTTGGGTTCGTTCCCTTGGAGAAGCCAGTGAGCTTGAAGGATTTTTCTTTGGATAATAATGTTAAAGATTCGATCTTGAAGGGAATATCGGTGTTGGCAAGGACTGAAATGCCAGTGGCCAAGAGGGTTTCCGTGAATTTCCGTTGGGGATTGAATTTGCCCGAGGACCTAAGCAAGCAAATGCCTTATTTGACTGTGAATAAGTTTGGGATTGAGAGGGTTGATGAGGTGAAGGAAGTGGATAAAGTGAAGGATAGGAAGAGTGAGGGAAATAAGGGTGATATGGAAGTATTAAAAGGTATGTGTCTTTGGATGAAAAGGGAATTGGACATGTTGCAAAGGGAGAATAGGGAGATGAAGTACAGATTGGAGGAAATGAATCTGGGAAACGCGGGGAGGGTTGGTAATGGTGTGACTGAGACTTATGGTAAGAAGACAATTCCTGAAAGGTCAAATGGGTTTGAGCAGTGGCGGCGCAAGAAGAATGATAGGGAAGAAAATGTGAATAAAGAGGTTAAGAAGAATGGGAATAGGGCAATCGATGTGGAGAGTGAGTTGCAGAGAGCTATTGAAGCTGCTTCCTCGTCGTGAGCTTCAAAACAGAATGTATATATACATTGTTTGAGCCTGTTAAAACAGAGTTGTCTCTTATATTGCCATGCACATTTAATGTGGTGACATGACTATATTTATCATGGTCTCTTCATGAATTTCATCTAACTTATGGATGATGGAAAAATTTTTAGTCTAATTCTACTTTTACAAAATGTCTATGATTGAACCTTCGTTTAGAGATGCTATCGAATATGTTTCCATTTTGCGAATGCTTTACCAACTTTTGTAGATATTTGTGCATATTCTGGTGGGATATTACTTTTTTTCATTTTTCAAATGGAATTCGTCTATCCATAGTGCTCATGTATAGAAATGCCATGCACGACTTAAAGTTGTAAATCATTAATTTGTATAGCCAAAACTATCTGCTGATGGTATTCATTTTGTCTTCTATGTATTAAGCCAAATATCATTTTTTGCAGTTATTAACCTTGTATAGCAGTATAGTCGTCTAGTTTCACATCCTATGCTGTTTCTTGTAAATAGAATATGAAATGAATCAAGTGGAATGAGATAATTTTGGAGATAATGATGCTTGTGAACGATTTAAAATTCCTTCTTTTATGGTATTTTGTACAGCAGTGAATGTCTCAGTATCTTTCACGGAGATGACTGTAACTGGGAAGTGAACACATTTACACTTCTAAATATGATTCATGCAATTATGATTTATTTTCTCTAGCTTGTATCTATCTTCTATCATTCCTTCTCATTCTATTATATGTCATTCTAAAGTATAATAAAAAGGAGAAAATTATTTTATGTATATAAAAGTTTGAAACAATAGCTTAAGACAATGAAATTGCAAATCCAGCATATGGAGACTATAGTGGGAGTATGGATTTTGTTGTCTTTCTTTTTACAATTCTAAATCGGAATTGTGTCAGTGCACTCTGCTTTTGGAGAGTATTTTGATGTTGGTGTCTCCTTTCAGTATTAGCAAGTTGCTGAATCTATTTGGCCCTGAAAATTCATAAATCATCAAGAAGGATTAATTCAATTGATAGAAGCTTAAATTATTGGGAAATAGTATTGCAGGTTCGGATGTTCCTCTTCCCTTCTGCATCACAATATTCAGTAAAAGATTAGCATACTCTATATTGAAGTTCTTTAATATTTGAAATAAATAAATAAAACTATTCGGTTTTATAGGAAACATGCCCCTTAAATCTGTTGTAGAGAATTTTTGGTATTTCAAAATGTTGGAAGAAATCAAGAATAGAAATTTCTTGTGTATCTATATTATCATGGATTGATAAGATGTTAAGATGGCTCGTAACTATTTTATGTGAATGATATGTATATGGTGATATCAATTAGGAAGAATCCTATTTGCTTATCAGTGTTCTTTGTCTAAAAGCGAAAGATGTTTTGTTTCCCATGCAAGAAGTTGCTTCCCTTGCTGAGATTTCATGTATGCAGGACAGAAGACGTGGAGTAATGTTTCCACTTAAGTGTCGATAATTGATCGTGAAAAAAAAAAGAAGGAAAAAAATCTTTATCGTATCCTCTAGTTTGATCACTGTGTTAGTTGAGAAAATAAGCGTGCATAAGAGAATGATCTTTCCTTAATTGCCTTTCTTTTACTCTGATCTTCATGCACGGCTGTTATTCTCTAAAGGATTGTCATCTCTATCTTCTATAGTTGCTTTCCTCTCTCATTTGTTACATATTAGAAGAAATATCTCCAGAGTGTTTTAACTCTCTAATGGAAACAACCAGAGCTTGGTGAATTATATCTTAAAAATTTTCCTTTTGGATATTATTGTACTAGTTGTATTGGGAGGGTAGGTTAACTGCCCATGAGACTACAATACTATCTTTTGCCCTTTTCCCTTTTGTGGGTAGTTCCTTTGCATAGTAAGAGAGTACTTTTTTATGGAGGAAAAGTATCAATCAATCAATTTACTATTGTATGTTGATGGAGTTTGGGTTGTCCTCCACTCTGCTAGGTGTTTTCTTTTTGCGGTTACCGTTGTACCAAATATTGGTATAGGGACTTCTTCCTGTGACTTACCACTAAAATATTGTAATCGATAGTGAGTACTATTGGTAACTCATATTTTTCTTGAAGTAGTTTTGTGCTTGGCCAACTGATGTTTTGTCTTGTGCCAAATGCTTGATTCAAAGGTGACCTGGGATTTTTCTCTTTTGTTTAGTAGTTAGTATTAACTTATTTAATCTGTTTCCACCCTACTGCAATGCTACTTCACCATGATATAACAGTTTTCCCCAAATGAAGGGATTCAGGGTGTGGAGAACTGGGATCCAAATATCTCTCAATTTGAAGCAATAACAGCAGTGATGAAACCCCAGTCAAATGGTTGTGGCTGCACTGCAAGTGTTTTTGCCAGTTACTTGTAGTTGTAGGCCTCTGAGAAGGGAGAGGCTCTGCTCAGAGTTCTGATAACTGTAGCTTTTTTTCCCCCTTAAAAAATTAGTACATTTTGAAAGAAAACGCGCGTTGTCTAGTATTTCAAGATTTCTGCTATGTGTTTCAAGATTGAATAACAAAAAGGGGTACCTATTTTCAGTTCATCCCTGTATCTGGAAACCAGAAAAGGCGCAAGATGGGTTATCTCTATACACATTCAATAAAACATTGAAGTAAATTAAACCAATATAAAGAAGGGTTATTTATATCTATAAAACATAGAAGGAAATCAAACCAATGAAAAGAAAGAATCACATGAGCGAGTCTTTTTTATAATTAGTTTGATTTGATTTCACTCCTTTAAGACTCTTTCCTTTTTTTCCTTCTTTCTTTTTTAAATATGGTTCTTAAGACTCAAACACCAGTTAATAAAGAACCTCACATGCTGAGCCAAGGCAGTGTGGAAACGCCTCCTTCCATCTTGTGTGGCGGATTTTTGGGAGTGTAGTATGGGTTCTGTACAATTTAAGCTGTAGCACAAGAGAGGATATCAAGCTTAATAATTGGAATTATATATTAACTTCCTCCAGTTCACTATTCTATTTTTTAGTCATCCTAAAAAGATAATTTATTTTATATATAAATCTCATATTTAATTTTTTATTTTCACATTTACCCCTAATTATTACTTTTTGTTATCAATCCCAATTAATTTTATAGAAGATTCACACATTGAAACTAAATCATAAAGTAATTGAAAAATAAATTTCTAGAACTAACCACTAATATCTAGCCACAAAGTTACTTAAAATTATACTTTTTAAGGAAAAACTATTAATTGTTTTGCTTTGAAATAATAAGTAATTAATTATTAGTAAGAGTATATATAAAAAAATGTATATAAAATTTACATTTTAATTAAACTAATAATTATTTTTTAATATATATGAAAAAATTTATCGAACTATTTTGTGAGACGACTATTATCTGTAAATTCCGTAATAGAGATAACAAGGATAACATAATGTCTCAATTTATTTTTGATAATGCATAGCTAAGAATGTGTCAGTTCAAGTGTTAGTAATATGACTAGCCAAGGATGGCAAGATGTAAGTACCATTTGCACAATATTTATGTCCAACAGTAATATATTGATCACATTTCATATTAAAAAGAAGAATCTCACATGCTCACACAAAAAAATAGACAATATTTTGCAAAGATAAAGTCAATTGTTTTTGTTATTTTTCTTAAATAAGGGTCATTCTATGATTATTATTACTAAGTAGGTTATTAAAAGTTCATTTGCAATCTAAAATTGAGTACTAGTACCTTTGATTTCCTCCTTGAATTTTATTCAAAACTCATGTCTTTTGTCCAAATTTCTATTACCGTATCTTCAGTTTTTTATCCGATTAGCATTAGATACAGAATTACCTGAAAATTTTAGATAAGCTTTAATAATCATAATAATAGTTCTTTCTCTTACCTTTTTCTTTCTACATTTGAGCGAATATTTTTCCAGCTATTAAAAGATGTTTTAATGAAGTGTTCTTTCAAATATATACATAAAAGATGTTTTTATTTTTATTTTTATAAGTACATAAAAGATGTTTTCAACTATATAAAAGTTGTACGCAAGGCTTTTAAAATTGCCTTAAACATTTTGTTTTTTTTTTTAATCAAAGGGGAAAATTACATTGAATATGAAAATCGCAATTACATTACGAAAACTGCTTTAATTGAAGTAAAACGATTTAATTCTTCTTTATAAATCAAAGTTAAGCAGAGCGGCGGCAGAAGCAGTTGGTAGTTACCATTTCATAGTACTGTTGAAAAATTGAAGCTGAGGAGGTAAAGGCACCAAGATGGCAACGTCTTCATCATCTACTAGAAAGTCCGGCGGCGGCAGCAGTAGGGAAGGGTCTGCAAAAACTGTGGCTGCTGATCAAATTGCACAGGCTATTCAGTCTACTTCCAACCTCCTCCACCTTATGCTTCAATCTTCCCCTTCTCAGGCAATTCTTTGAAAAACATTATTTTTCATCTTACTCCATCTATGCTTAATTTATGCTTTGTCATTGCAGAAAAAATCTTGAATTCATTATCTGCATTCCCACTTGGAAATTTTTGTGAATTGTGGGTTTTTTTGGTAGAACTTTTTCTGTCTGATATAGATTTATCCTTTGGAAGAATGGTTCATTGTAATTCATTATAATTGGTTTCCAATTAGAATATTGTGAAATGAGGGACGGGAGCGAATTTTGAAGCTGAAAGTTACAACATTTTTCCCCAAAATTTTCAAGTTATGAAACTTGTGTTGACTATAACATGCTCGGGAAACTCTGGAAACTAGGGCTTCATTAAATTAGTTATGAGAAGCGTGGGAATTTTCAGGATAGCAGGGCAATATATATATATATATATATATATATATATATGCACATATCAATTTATAAATTCACTGTTAACAAACTATTATGGGAATTTATTGTTGGATTTTCAAACTTATTTCAATAAATAAGAATTTTCGGTTGTAGCAAAACTAAAATCACATTAAAATGCTTATTGTGAATACATAGTGATAAGAAACATATATATTTGAGATTTTTTCGTGCAAGAATCCAATGCTAATGTTCAAAATTGCATGCTTCTACATACATACACAGCTCTGGTAACTTTATGAGGAAAAATAAAACATGTTTTTGTGGATGGGTGGAAGGACGTAAATTTCTGAGAAAAGATGCATTTGTTTTATGTTGTGTTTTGTGAACATATTTGCATGCATTCAGATTCTTGAGATGGATGAATTTGTTTAACTGTTTAAAGAATTGAAACTGATTAGAATGCACCTGTGGTTAGTAAAAGAGAGAGACTACATGTCTGCAGATTTTCCTAAAGGTAAAAAGCAGCACAAATATATGATCAACAATTGTTCCTTTGCTGGGTTATATACTTAAACTAACGGTAATGGAAATTAAAGTATGAGCTTATCCTTCATAGTCTAATGTAACGTGCTCATACCGAATGGATAAAGGTGTGTTTGAGAATGCTAGTACTTTTGCTGACTGTTGTAAATGTCTTTTAGCTCGCTGTTTCTCTTTTGCAGCAAGGTTTTCGGGTAGTACTAATGGCTTTTTACTTTCTCAGCCTTTCAGTTCACTTTATTATTTATTATCTCCTTATGTTGTAGATTTTTTTGCTTCTCCCATGAATTGTGCTGATACAAATATTTTATATGAGGATTTGTTGTTGGATTCACAAAAAGGTATGATAGTAACAGGAAGGGATGACACATTGAAAATCTTCCAAATTGATTGTTTAACTGTCCTTTTGTAACAAACTCCATTGGTACCAAAGGTGTATCATGACAAGCATTGGTTAAAATGTAGAAAGTTGGGTGCTTTATTTGATTAGATGTGGACCCTGCTTCTAGTGGTTTAACTTGTGGGCCAAGTATATCTATGTGTCCTTTGTATAGAAATCTTCTGATTTACCTCTGAGAGTTTCTTTTGTGAACACTCCATCAAATGCACAGTATACCGAACATTCTCACTAGATGGGATGATGTGTGAATCTGTATGCAGGCTCAGCTGATGAAACTTCCAAAGAACCTTTTGGCTAAGACGTCAACAATAAAGAATACAGAACTGGTAGGCAGACAGGTCATGATTAAGAATTAAAAGCAACAAAGTTCCGGACTTCTGGGGAAGGTTTCTTCTACTGATGATATTGGTTTTTCCAACTTGGTGCAGGCACTACAACAGATGCCTCAGGTAATTTCAGCATTGGATGCACACATGGAAAATGGGTTGCAAAGGTTATCTTTAACTCTTTTTTCAATTTATGGTACTTTTACTTATGTTTTTCTAAGATTTTCATCTCTGTAACATTCTTTAAATTGAGATGCTGGTTGTATGCCGTATTTTTAAGGCTCCAGGAGCTTCTCTCTATTTTCCTGTTATTTCAAACTGAAATTTGTGTATTTATCCATGCTAGTCCTCTTTCCAATTGATTCTTCACCAAAATGATTATAGAAGGACATCTTAAAAATGGGAAAAATAGCTTAGCTGCTAAAGACTAAAACAAACAAGGTGAAGAATAGATCATGACTACTATGTTATAGACAAACAAAAAGGTTAGAATATATACCTTTCTGCACATCTAGTGTCCATAATTCAAGAGCCATCATCAATTCAAGTCTTTTTATTTGAGTTTTATCATGAGGTGATGATAGTTCAAAAGCTGATCTTGGTGTTAGAATGTCTAGGGGTTCTGATACTGTTTCGTGTTCTGCATCTCTAAATGTACAGTTTATGGCATGTGATGTTGTAAGCTATCAGATCTATGTGCCTATTTTAGTTGATATTTTCGGATTAGTGACACTCACAATTGAAACCACTTTGGAAGTAGGATGAGAATCTTAGGCTTGAATTATGGAATGCAAAATTAGAGAAGTTTAAATAGATTTAGAAACTAGGACTACATAAAAGGCTTGCTATAAAATATTTAAGTTTGGTGAATTCATTCTCTCCTTCCCTCGCTTTATATTATGCAAACACTAGTTCGTGGACTTGAGTTTCTGATGTCAAACATAACGATCTTACTTGAAGATATTAGCTGGGCCAAAATGTTGTAAAAGTCGTAAGTTAGATACATGTTCATGTTATTGGTTTAGCATACATTGTACATTATTGAAGTGTATAAGATGTATTAAGGAAAGAGAAGGATAACCAAATGCACAAATCAAATCCTCATTAATCTAGAAATAGGACCTACATGCCTTGAAGTTGCATCCAAGTCTCAAATTTCAAGAAAATATGGTTGTAGAATGAGCTAAACTGCAAGAAATGATTTTGTAGCCCATCTGAGCAATACCAAGAATGATGTTGAATGAGTTTTCGTTTCTTGAATTTATTTTCCAGTATGGGCCATGCTTGTTAAGTACATAGCATTCTTGTTTAGAACTGAATTTAAGTTGAAAGGAAGATGTTGAGGGAGAACTAGAAAAATTTAATGCTCTGCATTAAATTAAAGATGGGTGAAAGATTCCGAATTGTGATAGTTTTTGCACAAAATCACGATAAGTTGTTGGCTTTTCTTGGGTGACTAATCAAGTGTGGATGCACTTACTACACCTCCCATTTAGACAATTGCATGTCCATTTAGTTTTTTGTTGTTACTTGCAAAAAGATCATTTACTTGTGGTCCTCTCTGCTCTCTCTGTATCGTAATGTATCATGGTTTGTTGTGGCAATATCTATATAGCACAAGATATCTTTGCACATGATAATTGAATGTAATGATCTTCAACAATCGCCTTTTGAGTAATGTGGTATTCTCTCTTATGTCACGCTAGAATTGATTAAATATAGCTGTTTTATGTCAATTAAGTAAGAATTGGAGATGCCATTATATATGCCTTTGTTTATCTGTGTGCTAATAGATCTTCATCTTATTTTACGAATATTTCTTGCCTTTCTTATTATGGAAACCATTTTGCAGTGTTCCACATCTTAAAACAGTAATCCAGTTAATGTCAAATATTGAAAGCTGCCAGCTTAAATCCTTATCTAAGGTCCAGCTCAGTCAAGAGGTGCGAGAAATTGCTTGCCGCTCTCTCTCTCTCTCTCTCTCATCTTTGTGTCTCTCAATGAGTTAGTTATTAATTTATCTCTCTTTTGTAAATTCCAGTTGTTGATCTTGTTTTGTTAGCTGCAAAATAGAGTAAAATTAGCATAATGTTGTTGAAGACTTGCTAACCATGGAACTTATACAAGGGTTTAAAACAAAATGATCCATTTACTCCCTCATTGGACTTGAGTTCCTTCCAGTTTAATGCTATTAAGTCCCTTGCAAAATACTGTGCTGGTTTTTTTGTTGCCCAAATAATTTTTACTTTGCATTATGCTTGTATCGTGCTACGGTCACCAGTTTTTGATTGATGTTAATAAAAGCTCAGCTTTAATAATTTCCATCTTAAACTCTTGACTTAGATCCCTTATCATCTAACAACTGTCTGATGGTAGTTTAATAGTTGGCATAAGGTGTTAATCAGACTATTCGTCATTTGCCTTTTGTGCTTCTTTCTTTCTGTTTGTGTATTAGTGGTGTACATTTATATTATTTTTGGTTAGTCATTTCCAGTTTCACATGCTGTGTGAATTTGGTAATATTTTTCAGCCTCTTGAATTTATCTCCAAATGTTTCCATCAGTCAGCTCTAGTTTTTCTTTCCTAAAATCACCATGCTTATGGATTCTATGTTGCCTTTGTTTTGCCAGGAAACTGCAGTTGTAGAGCAACCTCCTGAATCAGGCTAAACAAACTATGAACCCTTCAGTAGCAAAGTGGAAGACTAGCTTGAATCGGTACAAAATGCAAAAGCTAACTGACCCTCCCTAGTACAAGTAACTCAAAGATGAAATTCAACATCTGCTACCCAAAGACAACCCAAAAGGTGCCTCCCTATGGAACTAGTCAAATGAAAGTGACCAGTTAATCTGGACAATTTTTCTTTGTTGGTGGAATAGAATTCATTCAGTCCACACTATGAGTCTTTTTCTTCAGTCAGCAGGACAGCAGTACGTGTAAAATGAAAAGCATGGAACACATCGATTCTAGTGGTTTACTTACTATGCAGTTGTGCATATTTGCTCACAATAATAAAAATTCAAAAGTTTGGACAATTTGAACCTAATTTTGACACCCCTAGTTTTAATACGCATATTAATCATATTCGTTTCTCGTAAATCTTGTCCAAAGAATGTGGGCTAGGAGGATCACGTACCACCGATGGCTTTGGAAAAGAATTTGTCCCTTTGGGTACTTTTTCTAATCCTTTTGAAACGCAAGTCAGAAGAATTTCCCAATGTGTGTCCATGGCCGACTCTTTGACAGTTTGACTCGTGTAGAACTTTTCTAGTTGCTTGTTGCATCACGTCAATATTGGGATAAAGAAAGCCAAAAGTGATTCTCTTCCATCATGTCCCACGGCACTGGCTTGTAGCTTAGGACAACATTCTTCTTCGTCGGTGTGTGCGCGCGCGTGTTTTTTTTTTTAATAACTTATCAAAATATGAAAATTTACACCCTTTAAAAAATACTTCATCCACCCTACACTTTTAATTTTATTTAAAAATTTAAAAATGTCAATTGATTTTAATTTAATTACTAAAGTATTCTTAATATTAGGGTATAATGGATTGTATTACTGAGTGAAATGTAAATCCCTTAAATTAATGAGTTTATTAATGAAAATTTTAGATAAAAAATATGTTTATTTAAGAAAGCATATATTCAATTCTAGACTAAATTAAAATAGAAATATGGACATTCAATTTTAGACGGAACTGAGTAATAATTTATGATACTTTCAAAAGGAAAGACTTAACATAATTTTCTTAATTTTTTTTTCAATACTTAATATTATATCTAATTAATTTTTCCTCCCTTTTCTAAAAGCTCAAAATTAGTATGTTTGATGATTGAGAGAATCATTCTTTCACTATTAGTATGACTTATTAGCATCATCGAATCTAGCAGTCATTTTGAATTCCAAATTTAAGCCATTTTTCCTATTTAAATTCTCGAACAAACTCGACAGTAAAATTTCTTAATGCTTTCCCAAAAATATAGTACTGAATCTCGTGAGGCCTTTACGAATCGGTGTCTTTTTTCTTAATTGGCTGATACACTACATTTAATTATGATAAAAGAAAAAAACATAGCTTTTATACACACTCACTTACTATTTACCTCATAATAAAAAATCAATTACTTCATCCGTTTTATTTCAATTGCTCCCATTTTTTTTACGTTCCATAATACATATACTTTTACAATTATATCTTTGTTATTAATGAATAATTTAAATGAATTGTCAACTATTTATTAGAAAATGAAGAAGGATTAATACATATACACTAGCTATTAAATGAGATCAATTTAAGAAGTTTAGTTGCATAATTATCATTTCTAATACTCTTTTAAATCATTAGGCAAACCCAAAGTATTTAGTTGGATGAATTGGATGAGTACAATTATACCATTGTTATTAATGAAGAATTTGGATGAATTGTTAGCTATTTATTGGATAATATGTTTTTGAGGATGATTAATACATATACACTAGTTATTAAATGTAATCAATTTAAGAAATTTAGTTGCATAATTATTATTTATAATATTTTTCTTAATTATCGTGCAAGTCCAAAATGAATAATTAAATGATATTTTTCTTAATTATCATGTAAATTCAAAATAAATAATTAAAATAATTAAAATAAGACAAAAGAAATATTTTAGTATATACAAAAAGTCCAGCTAGAAATGAAAGGAGTTCATTATTGAAAAGTTATACACGTTCAATGAAATTATTTTAAAAAAATATTATTCTTGTCTATTTGCAGAGTCCAGTAAGAGTAATAAGACAATGAAAATGTTCTAATAATAATAAAAAGACAATCAAAGATGAAAATTCATTTATAAAGATATACAAATTAAACTATACCATTATCCTATTTAATATCGTCTTTATATTTATACATTATTACGTTACTGTACTCATAATTCATAAAGTTGATAATGTAGTCATAAAGTTATTGTTAGAATCTAATCCATTAAGGGGAGTGTGACTCATGAGACAAATGGACAATTGTCTCGTACCCTAAAAAATTAAAGTCTCTATTTAATATCTATATATAATGTTACTTTATAATTATTATTTTTAAAAAAAAGAGATTAAGTGAATAATGAATGATATCTAATATTAAGAAATAGTCAATTATAGGCCTAAAAAATAATTATTAGGAAATAATCAATTATAGGCCTAAAAAAAGAATGAAGATAGTTAATTCTAGATAGTTGATATTTATTTTTTCAAAAAATTAAAAACTAGGTAAATAATTAATGATATTTGATATTAGGAAATAATCAATTAGAGAGTTTAAAAAAAGAGAAGAAATAATGAAAAGTTAGTGTTAGATTCTCTCAAAAGATAAATAAAATTTAAACATTATAGAGTTATTTCGTTGGAAATCATTTATAATTAAAAGCCTATGAAATTGTAACTAATTAACTTTCCTTAATTAGATTATAAAAAGTTTTCAAGATTAAAAATGTTGAAAGAAACACTTAACATAGAAACGAATACTCTAACTGTGGTACTAAATTACATAAAAAGATTAGATGATTTTTCAATTGCATGTATTACTTAAAGAACTAGTTGTTCACTGGTGTGATGCACGAATTTTATATTCCTAAAGTGCTTGAAACATTTTAAATTTTATAATTATAATTTACTTATACTTAAATTTATATAATTATAATAATAAAATTATAAGATATAATAATAATAATAATAATGAAAATAATAATTAAGAGAATAAAAAAATTTGATTTCCTTTCAACATAGTATTGTTCTTTGCACTCACAATGTTTTAAAGTTAGTTTTTTGAATTAAAATTGAAATATAAGTTTATTAGTTTCAAAATGAAAATAAGTTCATATTAGCATTAACCATTTCACGTATAACTATAATATAAAATGTTAAGAAAATATAGTCTCTTAAATGTTTTTAAATTCACATTCCAATAAAATATAATTCAAATATGAAGTGAATTGTTGTATAGAATTCACATTTATTAGAATAAAAAATGAATTATTCTTTTCAATATGAACATGGAAATTAATTTTTTATTGAAGATGGAAACATAATTTTTTATCTAAAATTTGTTCATATGAACAATTAAATTTTCATTTTTTTAAGCTTAAAAAATATATATTATTAATTCATAAACTTTTATACTAACATTAATAATAAAATAAAATTTTAATTTTACTGATGCTAATTTAGTAGAATTCAACTATCTACATCAATGAATTAGAATTTATATAATTGTTTAATGATTTTGAATATATATATATATAATGAAATATATATACATTTTATTATATACAAATTTTTGTTTTAATATTTCTAAAAAATATAAATTTAAGTAGAATTCAATTATCTATATTAATGAATTGAATTTTGGGTACTACTAATATAATTTATAATGGAGTACTTGACATATATAAAATTCAATTTTTGTCATGGTTGAGCTCACAAATTTGATATCAAAATTATAATTCCATCATCTAATATTCCCTTTCACAACTTTGCAATATTTAATATTTCTCAAAAACAAATTCGAATTTAAGAGGAATCTAAACTATCTATATTTAATGAATTAAATTTTGGATAATTCCTATTTTTTAATGAAGTGTATAATTAAAATTTTCTATTTTTAACATATGTATATTTTTCCTGTGTAATATATAAATGTAAATTAATAAAAATAGTTTTTTAATTGAAATAGTAGAAGCAGTTAATTAATTACTTTGTAGTGTTTCTTAAGAAGTGGTCATATAGCATTTGACCAATTAATGACAATTAATGTTCATATTTAACTTTATTTTATAAGATTTTTTGTGAATTGTGATATTATTTTTTTAAAAAAAACTTTAAAATCAAATAAAGACATTTGTCAAAATAATAGAATAATGGAATAATATATATATATATATATATATATATATTATAAAGTGAGAGAGAGAGAGTAGTAAAATAAATAAATAATGAGTGAGATAATAAATTATTAAAAAATTGACTAAGTCAAAAAAGGTGACTTGACTTCTAAAAGAAAGGAAAAAATACAACAAAAATATAATGATGAAACTTGTCAAGATAATGAAGTGTTGAAAGATCTTTATAATATTATATATATCTTTAATAGTTACTACTACTAAAGAACTTTTTTCAAAATTAAAATTTTAAAATTTTATTTGAAATCATATATTTAATTGATTATATTATATATATTATATTTAAAGTAATATGTTAAAAATATTTTAAATATGAACTTTAATAAGTAATTTTACAGTAAAAAAAGTAATAAATAAAATTTTAAAATATTTTACACATAGACTCTTTGTAAAATTTTGTTCGAGATCCTATAGCCCTGACACGGCCCTGAATACATTAATACATATGTGAAATAAATTTTAAAATCTATGATACTCTTATCCATTTATAGACTTTTAAGACCTAAGTTAAAGTAAAGTGGTACAAAGAAAAAGGTAAAATTCCATCTAAGAGCCAAGTGAATTGGATTGCAAACTACCGCTAATTATTTTATAACTTTAAGGTGTAAAACACATTAGTGAACTCCTATTTTTATATCATAAAATGCTCTATTTACGAAACTGATTAAGGAAAAGAGGAAAAGGGGAAAAAAGAGAGGTAAAAATCCAAGGTTGCGATATGTTCTATTGAATGAAATTAACTTTTATAGTAATTTTTTTAGGAGAAAATCAAAGATTTCATTAGCTAAAGAAATGAGATACAAAAGGTGGACATTAATAACTTATATAATCACTTCTATGAAATATAGTACTTATTAAATGCTATTTAGCATATATTCCTATTAAATGATTTTTTTTCTAAAGAAATTATAATACGATGGTTACGATAATATATTAATTGACTTTTATAATATCAAATTATGTTTTAGGCTTTTAATATATATTTTTATTGAACTAATTTAATTTTTTTCTTAAAAATTTATGATATTGATTACAATGGTCTATTTATTAAATTTTATAATATCAAATATTGCTATTTCTATTGAATGAATTTAGTTTTTTTCCTAAAAAGATTGCATAGAATTATTAGGGTGGTCAGTATGAGAGGTAAGTAGGAATAAAGATTGAAAGAGGTAAAACGTAGTCGTTTCATACACAGCTTTCCCGTTTCCAAATTCCAAATTCCAAAATATACTACATATAAAAACGTCTTCTTCGTTCCTTCACCACAAGTACAACAAAGCCTTCAGTAAAGAACCGCCATCCATACAAATTGGAAGCCCCCGCCTTAGCTCTCAACGCCACCACATCCCTGCGGCCGTGACCACCACCACTCTGCCGGAGTCCGCCATCGTCACAGCTCTGTATATACATTAATGGCTTCGTTGGTGGTACCTGTGCCTTCATCAACTTCGGCGTCATCGTCATCTTCGCATTCTTCTTCTCCTCTCTCGTCGGCGTCCTCGACGTCGTCTTCACTGCTCTCTCGTTCTCTCAGCCTTAGAAGCTTCGTTGCTAGGCCAACCAATATTCCAAACGGCGTCGTGAGTTCCAGACGCTCCAACACTTCCCTTTTCTTTTATGTTATGTTTTGAACGTGTGATTCTCTTTTTGCCTTTTTTTTTTTGCGTGTTATTCCATTATTGGAATTTTTTTTCTTATCATTATAGAGAAAGCTGGTTTGTCAACTTATGCCTCTGGCGCTTTTAGGGGATGGTGGATATTGATTTCATTCTATTTGCAGTTTTTGATTCCTGACTCATGTTTTTCGTGAAGCAGAAATTTTCATCTTTTTTAATTCCTGAATTGAAATACTCTGTATTTTTTTAACAATGTGTAGTACTAGATACCGTCAGATGCCTGGATAAAGTAATTTTTATTTATTTTTATTTTGCTTCATCTGTCGTTTAGGAAAGTTGTAGATTTTACTAGACGTAACGAAGTTTCTTTTAAATGCAGATTGTGTGAATGCATTTTTTGACTGTTTAAGTAATTCTACTGTATATGATGTAAAGCAGTGATCTTTGATGTGTTCTGATATCGGCCGCTTCTTGTCTTATCTCAAGTTATGAATGTTCAATGTTATAACTCATAGCATTAAAAATATTCACGTTTCCTGTGTCTCTCCGAGTTGAAAAGGTTGGAGATGACAATCTTCTGTAGTTCTGTTCTGCACTTTTTTTTTTCCCTTTTGTTTCTGTTTTGTGCAGTTTTTCTTTTTAATATATAAGCATGCGAAGTGGAGTGCTAATATTGGTCTTTTATTTGTATCAGAAATGTGAACTTGCTGACCCCGTGAATGGAAAGCCTTTTGTACCTATACTCAATGATCAAATTCTTCCAAAGTTCTTGCAATCAAGGCGCCTAGAGAAAACAGTTGAAAAGAGCAATTCTAGGCTCAAAATATTTTCTGGCACAGCGAATCCTGCACTTTCTCAGGTAGAAAATGAAAATCTCTGTACTCAAGTAGTTCAATGTTGATGCCTTGAAGGAGGTAACTGGGATTTGTTTGAGGTACATTGGATAACAGGGTTTTTTGTTCTCATCTGGAACTCTAGGGTCTTTTATTTGTTTGGCTCTATTTCATTAATCAGCTCAACAAATGGATTATATTTAATTAGATGTTAAAAATGGAGAGGGCTGCACAAGTTAAAAGACCTGGAAGTGATGGTTCAATTTTAGCATGTTACCTGATCATAGTTTGTTGTGTTGTTGCTACGTACCTGCATTGTTTTATTATTCTCGCTAGGTAGATAGTTTGAACGCTAATCGCGGTGTTTGAGAATCCAATTGCAATTCTTTGGGATAGGCGATATGATACTTTTGAAATTCTTTTGGAAGAGGAATGATATTGGACCTCTCATACAAATGGTAATTCATTGCCATAGGATGTAAATCTACAACTATTATGTTTTTGATCGAAAAAAATCTGCGTTGTCTCAATCATTTCTTTGTTTAAAATCTGATTGGGGCATTTCTGGAGGTTTACACTCACAATTTTCCCCCCCCTACTGCTTATATTGTTTTCAAATTGGCTGACAAATTTCTAGATTTAGAATATTTTATTGGGCTTTTAGCTGTCATAATTGAGTGTAGTAGACAAATTTCTGGATAGATGTGGCCCTATTGAGCCAATGAATCGCATTGGTTGTGCAATGCCTCACATACCAATTTGCAAGAATAGCTTCTCTTAACAATAAACAATTTAATCTTGTTACAACTGCAAATTAAATTTCTGGTCTATGGGGCTTTTCCTTTTCCCTTTTCGTTCTGAATGAGGATGTTGATATTATGGTATTTTTTCCACTTTCCCAATTATACTTCCACTATACCCGTGAAAAAGTTAAAGTACTCCTCACCCCTCAGTGATGCTGCTTAAATACCAGGAACATGTTGATTATTACACATAAAAGGGTTGAGGAGAAGAAAAATGGAAATAGTATAAAGTGCTTAAGTGAATTACCTTTTAAGCTTGCCTATGTTAGGCAGTTTACAGATTCTCCTGCTTTGATTTGGAGTTGCATATCTTTATAGTAATTTATGCTTTCCAATGTTTCTATAGGAAATTGCTTGGTATATGGGCCTCAACCTGGGAAAGATTCACATAAAGCGTTTTGCGGATGGTGAAATTTATGTTCAGTTGCAAGAAAGTGTTAGAGGCTGTGATGTGTACTTAGTCCAATCTACATGCCCTCCAGCCAATGAAAACATAATGGAGCTTTTGATAATGATAGATGCTTGTCGAAGGGCTTCTGCCAAAAACATCACTGCAGTGATTCCCTACTTTGGATATGCTAGAGCTGACAGAAAGGTAAGCTTCCTTTAGTTGTGATTAAATGTTCATTTTATAGGGTATTAAGTTTATTGTTCTCTGCTTCCTGCTTGCTGTAGTAGTATAAGATTTTTATTTTTGAAATGTCAAAGACTAAGACTGAAATGAATGGCAGGTGTGAAGGAAAGGGAAGTGGAAGGTGAGAGAGAGGGAGGGGATACAAAGAAACTTAATTCAGTTGCTCACGGAGCAAATCTAGAGTCAAATAGTAGTGCATACTAATTTCTTTCCTAGCTGTTTTCTTAAAATTTCCTTTTATCTTCAGACACAAGGGCGAGAGTCTATTGCTGCCAAAGTAATAGCAAACCTTATTACAGAAGCAGGAGCAGACCGTGTTCTTGCTTGTGATCTTCATTCTGGGCAATCCATGGGCTACTTTGATATTCCGGTGGACCATGTATACTGCCAGGTAAAAGATATGAAATTTCAAAATAATTTATTTTTAAGGATGTTCTATAAAATAGTTACAAAATCCTTGCTTTTGTGAGCAGCCTGTTATTCTTGATTACCTTGCCAGCAAGAAGATTGCGTCTAATGATTTGGTAGTGGTCTCACCTGATGTTGGAGGCGTTGCTAGAGCACGTGCTTTTGCCAAAAAGCTATCTGATGCACCTTTAGCCATTGTCGATAAAAGACGGCATGGGCACAATCTCGCTGAGGTAGTACATTGGGATCTCTGTATCAGCTTCAAATTATTATTTATTTTTCTAAAGATACAGTTAAATGGAGTTTCTTTTGGGGTAGTTTATCAATGGACTAGTGGAAAATTGAGAATATGTATAATACGAGATCTAATACTCTTATTTTCTTTCCGCGGAAAAGAAAGACTTTGTTTTGGTTTTGAAGTTAGACGTAGTATACATTTTCCTTGGTTATGTGCCCTTATCTTGCATAAAAGTTCCCATGCTATTTTCTGACCTTTTGCAGAGCGGTGAGAGCATACCGATTTCCAATTTTTCTTGATGCAAGAAATCTGACTTTTAAGGTCTAGAGTTCTTAAGAAAGTTAATTGAAAGGTAGCAAAGCAATGGTAGTTGTGTATGGTAGAGGCTCTTTTTGCTCCTTTCCTTCTGTTGTACCTTTAAGATATCTGTTCAGCTTTCTTTTGTTATCTCATGGAACCAAACTCTTATGAGTTTTTAATTTCCCTCTTGTATAGCATCCTTATCGACATTTTTTGTTAATTACTCATCTACAGAAACTGATTTTTTTTTTTTTACTTCTAAAATTGCCAAGAATCTGATTTAGTTTATCCATGCCATCTCCTATCTTATAATTTCTTTCCATTGTTATATAAAATGTTTGCGCCTTCTATTTTCCTCCCTCCCTTAATTTTTCAGGTAATGAATCTGATTGGTGATGTAGACGGGAAAGTTGCAGTGATGTTGGATGACATGATTGATACAGCAGGTGTGTTGAATCATGTCAATATACTATTAATAAAACTTGATCATTTATTTATTTTTTTCTTGCAGGAAATATCTTACTCATGTAAATCACATCAGACTTTTACAACAATACATTATGTTTTCACACTTTGCAGTAATATGCTTTTATACAATGGAATGTGATTCCAGCTAACTGTCTGTTCGTCTATTTGATGTCACACCTGAAATTTTCCTAAGCTCTCCCTTATTTGATTTTACTTTGAGAAATAATAAAAGTGGAAGCCCTGTAGCTTTAAATTTTAGTTCTACCTTTTGGGCTGTGAATTTTACCTATGCTATGAAACTTGTGATCATACAATACAATTAATTGTTCATATTTTTAATAACTATATTGCCACCAGAGAGATCATGAAGACTAATCAAGCATTGATGGTTGGTTTTAGGAACAATTGCCAAAGGTGCCAAGCTATTGCGTGATTTAGGGGCTAGGGAAGTCTATGCATGCAGCACCCATGCTGTTTTTAGGTAATACTTCCCTACAATAATGCTCTTTTTTCTTCCGCTTTCTTTAAGTGCTTACCTTTTAATTAGTTTGATATCTGTTTCCTTTAAAACCTTGAATCACAAGTCCAGTATTTTACTTTGGTTGGCTTGATTAGCTTGGAGGACTTTAATCTGTATTTATGTGCCTTTTATAGGAACTCCCTCGTCATTGTAGTTATTTGCACAGCATTTTTAAGTAGCTCGATTAGTTTGGGAACACTCTGTGTGTTTTTCCTCTCTTGTTTCCTCTTGGGGTGGTGTGGAAAGTGTAAAATAATGCATTATTGATATTGTAAGAAGGATAGTTGCAAAGACCTATCGAGCTATTTCAGTAATTTAGTCCATTCTGCATAAATTGTCACATAAGCTACCAGGCTAGTTTTGTTGGGGGAAAATGAAAAAAATCGACCTTGACATTTCTCTATGTAGTTTGAGGTTCTTTTTACTGTTTACAACCCCCCCCCCCCCCCCCAAAAAAAAAAAGAAAAGGAAGTTATCAATTATTATGCAGGAGAACCAGTTCCTCAGGGTAAATGGTAAATAGTTGAAGCTTGTAATATTTTCATTAACACGGGAAGACCTATCTTGGTGATTGAGGGACTGTATCCACCATATGTTCTTGTTGCTTAAATATCCTATTATGCAGTATTGCACAAAGTGCAATTGATTGTGTGGTATGTTTTTCCTAGGTTTTATAACTACGAACACCTATAATCACTTGTTCATTCTGTTCTTTTACAGCCCTCCTGCAGTTGAGAGGTTGTCTAGTGGCGTGTTTGAAGAAGTTATCGTTACAAACACGATTCCAGCTATGGAGAAGAACTTTTTCCCTCAATTAACTGTTCTTTCAGTTGCAAACTTGTTGGGTGAGACCATTTGGCGCATTCATGATGACTCTTCCGTGAGTAGCATTTTTCAGTGAAATGGAAGATAAGGGAAGAGGAGGATGCATTACAAGATCCCTTTGATTCAAGGGACTGGAAATTCCAGCTTATTCTCCTCTTCTGCCCCTATTTGCTTGTACATTCTCTATCATTATTCCCCTTTGGTTGATTTGAAGTCATAGTTTAACCATTTTATGACCAAAAACATAACTTTGTCCCTTAAGTGGAATTTGAATATTTATCAACTCTTTTACAAGTGTTTGATTTCAATTATTAATTTCGTTCACTTACAATTTTCTGTACTTAGCTCCCCACCTTGACATGTTTATTTGCCAAAATTTGGTTACGAAGTTCCTGAAAATTATATAGCACAATCAGATGTTAATCTAGCCTTGTGAGGCCTGTAGGAAACACACGCTTCAAGAAGAATGATTGATTGATTGCTCACTGTTGCTGCATCTTCTGTCCCAATGGTGGTGGAAAACAAATCCATACTTTAATTTATATTAGAGGGACTGGAGGCTCGTTGCTATTCCTATAAGTGTCAAAATTATTTGGACACCATTTTGAAAACATTTTTCTTACCAAACATTTTCCCAAATACACCTTTTAACCTTTAAAATTTTTATCACATATAAACTTTACATTCCCTCTCAATCTACATTATCACATATGATTAACCTATTATAAATAATACTTTTTTAATTAAAATCGTAGTCACAAATAATCTGTTCGTTATATTATATTATGTGGAATCCAAATAGTCTCGAATATGCATAGGGCAATCTTATTCTTATCAGAAGTCCTTTAAAGCAAAGCAACCTCCATCTCCAAAATATATGAAGAAAACATGAATATCATTGAAAGAATCTGAATTCAAAAAGGGTTTCTATTTGTTTCAACATGTTTCGATTTCTTCTGCGATTTTGACATAAAAGAAAGATTATATGATTGATTCAAGTAGAAGACCATTTTTTTCTTTGGTCTCAGAAAAGTAAAAAGTTTTCTCAGTATTATCCGTATCTGAACGCAAATGCCTCCATTTATTTTAGAGTGAAAAATGTTAATTTCTTTTTTCTTTCTTTCTTTTATTTTGGAAAATGTTAATTTATTTATGATTGAAAAGGTATTTCGTTAAAAAAAAAAATGGTCTTACTCCTACGAGATTTCTAAATTTTTTCTTTCTTGAGGGTATATATTTGTTTGCCACGCCTTTAAAGAGAAATAATCAGTTTCTTGGAAGGTAATTTTTTTCTCTTTTCTAAAGAATAAGTTTTAAATTCCTCAAAAATTGTATTTCGTGTCCAAAATTAAATTTGTTCATGGTGCGTGAAAACTCGTTGAAGTGACAATTAAAAGATAATAACAAACAAATTAATAGAAATAAAGAAACACAAAAGATTAACATTATTCGATAAATTATCTACATTTAAATGCATTCACAATTGACTTCACTATCAAAGATGAAGAAATTACAACTTGAATATAATCTCACAAATGAAAGAATGTACTCTCTACCCAAATATCCACAAATATGATCTTTCAAATATTACGAAGGAATTACAAACCCACCCACCCTAAAGCCAGACTCAAACGAATGAGAAAGAAACGCAAATTTTTAAAGCTATTCATCCCTCCTATATTCTCTTTCGCTCTCTCACTCTCTCTTCAAATTAGAATACTAAAATGAGGTTGAGATGACAATGGTAGTGGAAGGAGACTAGCTACTTCATCTTCATCCCCAACATTAATATTAATCATCATTTACGTATAGTTTAAAAAATTACGTATATTCTTGTTCCTTATCCGCATAGATATTATAAATTTCATTGTGATGCAAAATGTATAATCTTTCAATTTTCACAATTAATTTCACATGTAGAGAGCCCATCAAATGAACATCTCCTTCAGTTCTTAGTATAAAAGTTTAGCAAATCTTTTCTATCATATATGTAAATTACTGCCTTACCTTTCCCTTATTATATTTTTAAGTGAATGGTAGAAGAAATCACAAGTGCATAAAATTTACATCCTAATCATAAGGAAATACAAGATTGTTGTTTAATTTATCAAAAAAAAGAAGTTTGTTGTTTAAAAAATTAAACGAAATTATATATGAAATTTGATGAAAAAATATATAAAAATACTAATTATTTATTTTTGGAATATATCAAGTTTCAACATTTGTTCTTTTAATAATTGTTTTTTAATGGATTGAGCAGGGTCTTCGTGATGAAACCTTCCAAAGCATAACGAATCTTCCTTTCTGGTAATTTTGGGCTAAGAACTAAAAGCCCATTTCGAGTTTCGACACTAATGGGCTAATATAAAGCAGGCGGCTAGGGTTTAGTGGCCGTCAATTAAGGTTTTTTTTCCTCCTATAAATGCAAACGAATCCTTCTCTGTTCTCCTATCTCATCCCCTTCCTTCCAACTTCGCCAAATTCTACTCTACTTTAGATTTCTATATGTAGTCTTTGGAATTTGCAGTGATGAAAACTGATTTGGTTCCGGAGACGATTGTATTGTCGTCCGTGTCGGCTACCCAATACCTCTAAGAAGTTCTGAGCATTTCTCATTTCTCTGTTTACAAAATTTTATATATTTTTTTTTAAAATTGTGAGATTACCGAAGAAGGAGGTGCGATGTGACGATAGAATTCATAAGTCTGTCAATCCACTGAAATTTATTATTGATGTTAACTATGAATCCCGACAGGTTCTGATCGCCTTTCTTCGTTCTCCTTCTCTACCTCCATTTCTAATTGATGAATTGACATTGTTTTTCAAATTATTTTTTATAATTTCGTTTTCCTTGATTTATTGGGGCAGAGGATGAATCTCATGTTTTAATGGGTAATTTGCGTCTGAATTTCTTTGATGCTATATCACCTTGGAGAACTGATGCCCCTCTCTCTACCTTTTAGTGAGGTAATGGTTCTTTTGTGCGGATGTCAAAGTGGTTATAACTACTTTCATGACATATTAGATTCGCATTTACTCAACATACTTAATTTGTGATAATTTAAACTAAAAAGTATTTTAAAACTTGTACTTGATGTGTAATCTGTGGGTCGAGTTTAAATTTGAAATTTTGGGCCGAAAGATCTGAAATGCATCATATTTTAAAGTCATAAATTTTAAACACATTTATATAAAAAATAAGAATGAAATAATTAATTATATGTCCAGCGCTTAGTTTGCATATCACCCTTCTTTATGTAATTGACAGCGTCAGAGGGTTCGAGGGTCAGTAGTGTCATAGTGGGAATCGCTCAGGAAAAACCAAAACCTCGAGTTATAGTAACAGTGGGAAGAGAGTCTGTTGCCAAAAATCATGTCTAATTTGCCCCGTGGTAAAATGTCATTAAGCTCTACAACAATGCGCAGATGTGGAGACTCTGAAGCAAATGACAAATTCTTCTACGAACAATTCTACTTCTGAAAGCTGCACTCTATGTGATTAACTTTTCAAAACTAGAGAGATTGGACATTGGTCACCTCATATGAAGTTCTGTTTTGAAATAAGGCCTCACACGGCTTCAGCCACCGATGGTTTCACCGCTTGGGTTAGAGTTAGGGAGTTCTCGACTAGCTCGGGTTGAAATCGTGCTAATATAATACAATTCTAATCTATCAATCTATTTTTTATATTTGAAGCTCCAAATTAAAATTTAAAATAAAATAGGTAAAATTTAATTGTTATTGTTGGACATTAAAATTAGATCTTTTAAATTTTTTAATCATTGAAATAAATAAATAATATATTTAGCGATTAAAAGTACAAATAAATATTAAATATTTTTGTTATTAATGGGATAATAATGCTTATGGATTTTTGTATGAAATAAGTATTAAATATGTCATTTTTGTATTATAATATTTGTATAATGTTGTCACGTTAATTTGTGAATTATTTTCATATTGCAAAATTTTAACTGTTTATTTATCGTATCTTATTTGAGTTATTGTTTTATATGTAATTACATAATTTGACATAAAACAATATCTTATTTGGTTTATTGTTTTATATGTTATATGGTTGCCTCCGAAATTAATTTTGTAAGTTTTTGTGACAGATTCATTTTCACAAAAGCTGAATGTTACTTTTGTTTCATTTCACAGCAAGCAAATTCGGAATATCGCACTCATCAATTTTTAGGTGAAAATTATAACAAAAATTCAACATGTTGAAGCAACTAATGGGTAAAGTCACATATCTCCATCAAGTTAATGATGTTGAAGCTAATTCGGAATGTTTTAGCTTTATTCTTGGACGTATGGCCACTAATAACATTTTTCCTACACAAGAAATCATTCATACACGGAGAAAGAGGAAAGGCAAGAAATGCACTGCATCACCTTTACATCCCTCATTGTCCTTTGGAATGGTGAACAACTCACCCATTTTCAACCATTCGCGGGATTAAGACAAGAATATCTTTTACCCTATTATTTATTTGTTCTTTGCAAGTACGTGCTCAGCCACAATATTCAAAAAGCCATTCACTCTAAAAGATAGAAACTAGTTAAGTCTTCCCGAGGAGGTTTTGCTCTCTCACCTCTCTTCCTTGTAGATGACCTACTTTTATTTGGGAAGACTACAATCATAACATACTAGTGTTACGGAAGGAGCGTTGAGCAGTTTATCATGTTTTTTGGACAAAAAGGTCAACGATGGCAAGTAAAAAATATGGTTTTCACTAAATTCGAAATGGGCTACATTTAACTTGATGAGCCATAGATTTAGGGTGCCTCAAACTATTGATTTAGGGATGTACCTGGGAGTTCCCTTGATTTATCAAAAAGTAAGCAAGAAAAATTTCTCTTTTTCGATCAACAAAGTCAGAAAAAAATTGAGTGGCTGGAAATCAAAACTACTCTCCAGAGTAGTGAGCTCATCTTGATTCAGTCAGTTGCATCTGCGACTCCTGTGCATGTTATGCAAACTATTCAACTGCCTGAAGGGGTGACAAAGGAATTGGAGAGATTAAATCGCAATTTCCTATAGGAGGACTATGAAATTAAACACACCATTCACTCTATTGCCTAGACAACAATATGTCTACCCAAGTATCTTGAAGGCCTAGGAATCTGGTCAACTAGGGCAATAAATCAAGTTTTGTTGGCCAAAGTAGTATGGCGTTTATTAAAGGAACCTGAAGGAATTTGGGCTCGTATTCCAAAGCAAATATGGAGGACTAAATGGGCTTCAAGCTTTCTGCTAGAACTCAGTAACCTCGCCTCGCATAGTTGGAGGAGCATCAATGCTGGTTTTCAAAGCATCAGGATTGGCATCAAATGAAAACTTCGTGATGCGATAATGATTTGTTTCTGGCAGGATATATGACTTATAGATAAACCACTCATAGACTGCTGCGAACGAAAACCATCATTTGAGTGAGCTACTCGATCGGTTGCTTAGTATTGGGATGAGATAGGATGAAATTTCAACCTCTTAAAAACTTTCCTCTGCCAAAATATCCTGCAACAGCTACAAGAATTGGTTATTGATAACCATGTTGGACATGATCTTATCTGGCAACAATCAACTTTTGGTGACTTTACCTCCAAGTCAGCCTACCAATGGCTTATGAGAACCCAATGTGAGGCATCATGTTTCTGGTAGAAGAAAGTATGATTCAACAGGCCTTTACCACTCATATCAACGACAAATATTTGAAGTGCTGCCGACACATATAAAACAAATGGTTGCTTCTCGATTGTACGAGCTTAAAATGCAAGTTACTCCTGATTCGCATGAGTTTAAATTATGAACGATAACCACAAAAAATGTTGTACGTGGTTAAAATGTTAAAATACACCAACAAGTCTAAGTTGGTAAAAATTGATACTCTTGGCCCGTATGAGTTAAAACTGTAAACGAAAAAATCTTTCAATCAAATAATCAAATGTGAACTACGTAGGCAGTTTGGAAGCTAATTCCTAATTCAGTCACATACATAAAAAAATATCATCATTCCTACTTTTGTTGTTACAATGTAGTAAAGCTCGTTAATATATTGGTGTTTCATTTTCTACCTTGGTCATAAACAATTGTCAAGACTTTATCCACTACCATGCTCAAGGATTATATTCGTGGACAAGTCTTGAGGGGCACTTGTAGGCAATGAAATTTATTTAATCAAGACTACCAAATAAATATGTACTTTGGTTATTTAAATTAATTCCAAGAAATCCAATGATTTTGGAATATGAAATTGGGCTAATTAAAATTTGAAGGCTTCATAAATTGACTACGAAATAAATAAGTAGCCTAATTGCTTTTAGGAAGTTGATATATTAATTATCAAATATGTTTTTGGTAATTCTTGGAAGAAAAATATGATCAAATTCACTTTTGGTAATTCTTGGAAGACACAAGTTGCCTAAAACTTATTTGACAACACCTTAAACTCAAGGACATCTTGCACTATAAATAGAGTGTTCTCCAAAAGAGAAAAATCAAGCTTTAGCAAATTCAAACTTCTCCAATCATACTTTGGTAAATTCAAGTTTCAGAAATACAAGCGTCGAAGCTTCTGAAATCATCATCAAATTTAAAGGAGGACCTTGTGGTTGACTGCAAGTCAATTTTAGGTCTATCACAAGATGAAAACCATCATTCGAAAGTTAACCAATGAGTTTGCGAATGATGCACTGATCGATTGCAAATTATTAGTGGGTTTTCAACAAATATATTTTTGTCTGTTGGGAACAAACTTATATGTATCAAAACCTTTGGAATTCCTTAAAAAATCAGAATTTTTGAGCAAGAACATTGTACATCGTAATCCAATAACATCTTAGAAACATTCCAAAATCCTTTCTTAACATCAATATTGTTAAAATCATTCAAGAAGTGTTTTTATATTCAAAAGTAAATTTTGAGCAATTTTGACAAACCATTTATATTAAGGTGATTTCTATCAAACTCTTTATCATTTATCATTGATTGTAACTGTATCAAGATTGCAAGTGACATAAAACTCTAAGTGTTAAGGTGAATCTTGTGTGGATTGCTTTGTATTCAAGGTTGGATTGTAAAGCGTTTAAGTGAACATTGAATTGAATTGTATTATGATGATTTTGCTGAGGAGAGTGGTGAAATTATTGTATACTCAAAGTTTTGTTGTAAAACTCAAGGGTTGAGTGAATCTTGATTGGTTGAAAAGTTATTTGTAAAACTCTAAAGTGAATTGAGTGAATCTCTTATGTAATTTCATTTATTTGATTAGTAAAGAGATTTGATAAATTCTTGAGTAGGTAACTCAAGATAGTGGATTAAGTTTTGTTGGATAAACCGAACATTTAAATGAACATTGAATTGAATTGTATTGTGAGGACTTCACTAAAAAGAGTGGTGAAATTATTGTATAATCAAGGTTTTGTTGTAAAACTCAAGGGTTGAATGAATCTTGATTGGTAATTGAGTGAAACTTATTACCAAGGTGAATTGGTAATCTTGATTTGTAAAACTCTAAGGTGAATTGAGTGAACTTATTTTGTAATCTCATTTATTTGATTAGTAAAAATATTTAATAAATCATTGAGTAGGTAAATCAAAGTAATAGATTAAGTTTTGTTGGATAAATCGAACCATTATAAATTATTGTGTTTGTTGCTCTACTTTATGTATTTTATTTGAACACATTATTACTCACACACTTAGCAAGTGTTTGATATTTGTTGTCAAAGAGACATTTTATTGAATTATATTGAAAAATCGGATATAAACTTAATTAATACTCCTTAGGTTTTTCACATCATTTGCCACAATAGCATTGAAAACTGAAGAGAACAAAGGTGAAAAGGTTCCTAGGACACATATAAGGTTAAATAGTGCTATTTTGAAAAGGTTTCCTTGGTACAATTTGTTGGATGTTCAAGAAAAATGGAAGAAGGCACCATGGACTAAAATTGGATGGAGTTTAAATATGAGTATAGTGGTGGAAAAATGGTAAGTCTTTGGTTGATGTACATAATTTTCTTTGACATAAATTGGATTTCGACGTTAGAGTGAAATCCTATTATGAAATGGAATAGCATTAGTGTTATAATCAATTTAGTTGATGAATGGTTATTGAACCAATTCTTCAGTCTATTAAATGGAGATCCTAAAATTCAATCTTTTTTGACAATACCAACTTCGGAAATTTATTAATTCTTAGACGCATTGCAATTGGATAGCTCTGTCTTGGTTTGCGTAGTGATTCCTAACATGTTTTCCTCATTTGCAGTAACAACAAATGTAGTTTGGTTAGTTGTCTTAGTCTGTCATTGGTCTTTTTTTGGCAAAACTGCAATTGGTAATTTGTGTATTGATTCCTCAAAAAATTTTCATAAAGAGATTCCTAAAACATTTTTCGTGTATTTTGTATATCGTGGAAGTTTTGTGCAAACTCTCAACCTGAATTTGCAAAAAAGGTCACTTGAATAAATTTTTTTTTCAACATATTCTACAAAGAATGACATGCATGTGCTAATCGAATGTTGGCTTATCTCAAGAATTCTACTAACATCTAAATCAGGCTCCAGGTAGTATTTTTCAATTGGTCTCTTAGAAAATTGTTGGTTAAAGCTTAGAGTAGTCAATTTACCAATCTCTTAACTTATCTATATGCTTCAAGTGGATTTTCATAGTGACACACATATATTCAACAAAATAATCATCTATCTTCCAAATCACTAAACCTGAGGTTTGCTTCAAGTTTCCCTCAAGCTAAAATAAAGTTTTAAAGTCCTCAAACCAATCCAATCAGAAAAGCATCATGTACTTATAAACAAAAAGCATTTACCCTCATATTCTTTATAAGTTTAGACATTGATAAAATAGGATTTAGACAATTTTAGGCCATAATAGAAGCTCATATCACATTGGAATTTGATGTTTGTAGTGAGAGAATAAAATACATTTTCCCCTTTTCTTATCTAGGCCACACAAACATATGAGTTTAACTTATTTTGATAAGATAAACAATTTCTTAGCTTCAATCTTGCAACTTTTTTCTAGTCGGGTTAGACACAATTTTTTCGGATCTATAATAATGAAATTTAGCCCAACCTAACTCCTAGAGTCGGGATTAGAGTCACGGTCAAAACAATATCGTTTTGAGATATATATATATATATATATATATATTAGTTTAAAATGATCTGACCTGACCCGAAAACTGCTTTAAATGACTAGATTCATTGGGCCAAAAAAGGACAGTTGGACCGACACAGATACTATAGGTATTTTGAAACCTAGACCAACCTAAAAATTGGACCGACCAGGTGTAAATTGCCATCCTTCTGTGCAGAACACAACACACATGACATATTAACTTTAAGTAAATCAATGCACGCCAACACAACGCATTTCAACATGTGTGTCCTTCCCCAAGAAAAGGCTACTCTTCACCTTAGTCGGCTGATACGTGAGCTTTCATTGATGTGGGTGCTAACAAGGTTGTGATTGGTGTTAATGTTTCAAAATATTTAAAAATTAAATTACCCTTAAAAATTCAGAGTTGTTTTTATTGAAAATTTAATTAATTTTTAAAAACCATTTTTAGTGTAAAAATTGGACTTTAAAAAAGTTAAATTATCTTTAATTGATTTTTTTAATAATGTATTGATTGTCTTTTTTTTTTTTTAAAAAAAAAGTTCTGAATTTTAGAGAGATAAATACTAGATGGACAATTTTGTCCCAGTGGGGGTAGGCGATGTCTAGTAAACATAGTGCTGGACCAAAAATTATAACCTAAATTTCAAATATAAAAGCCCCTAACTTAAGTTTAATTTAAATTCTCTTGACTAAACTTACATTAAAAATATACATACATCAGTCGATTATTGGCTTGACTCAATTTTGAAATTTCGAAACAAATATGTTTGAATTTAAAATATCAAAACCTTATCAGAATTTCGACTAAACAAACTGAAAATAAAAGCTTCTTGTTACATGTGTTCATAAAGAAAAGTACAGAGCAGAAAATATTACTAAGAAGTACTAACCAGTATATGGGTTTCCAGCTAGTCTTTATTAATTTGTAACACAAATGGAAATTTCAAAAATCATAGTTTGACTGATTTATTTTCATGTGATCCAACAAGCTTTTGCCATCAAGTTTATTGCTTATAACCAATCTGAGATAGTCCTCGTGCTCTATGGTCTTGTATTTTGGTGCATTAGTCTTGTTGTTTACAAGACCTGGCAATGGCCCAACCCTCGTTGTCAGATTTGGGCTGTGGAATGCAGCAATTGAAAGTCGTTCTCTCTCGAAGTTTACAACTGCTCTATGCTCTATGCTGCTATATTCCCCATTACTCATTATCTGTTTTCAAATTCATCAAACATAAGTTAACTCAATTGATCTGTTTAAGGATTAAGAAAAAGCCTGTCATATGATGTAAGTTGAAGATGCATATGGAGTGGGTGAATGGTTGAATTATAACCTCCATAACATCTCCAATGTTGATGATGATTGCACCTTTGATGGGTTTGATGGGCACCCATTTGTGATTTTTCTTGATTTGTAGTCCTTGGACATCATTGACTTGAACCAAAAGGGTGAGTCCTGTGGCATCAGAATGAGGAGTGAGGCCAATGACTTTATTTGCCTGCATACAAGGCGGGTAGTAGTTCATTCTTATCCCTTGTGTGCCATCTTCATACTTGCTGCTTAATGTTTCTGGGTCCAATCCAAGGTTTATAGCCATCAATTTGAAGAGGCTCAAGCACATCATGTGAAGTGCAGATGAGTATTCATCCAAGGTTGTTCTGAAATTGAACAGAAAGATTTAGCATCTCATAAGCATGAGCTATGATATAATATTGCTTTACTTGTTTGATTTTAGAAGAGAACAAAGGCAAAACCTGAAGGAATTGGGATTGTTAGGCCAGAATTTCATGTTTCTTTGGGAGACTGGTAAGGGAAAGAGGAAGAGCATGTCACCCCAATCAAGCTTTTGATCTTCTGATATAACAAATGCCTGGCCATAACCTTCAAGACTATTTGGTTGCTGTGCATAAGCCATCTTCTGCTGTAATGGCAGTTGAAAGAATTCGTCTATGGCCACTTTCATTTTCTCAATAGCTTCTGTTGCCCCATGATTGATTAACTGTCAATCCATCATGAACAATTCAGAAAATTGAGATACATGATTTGGTACTTATTAATTGCAGATCCAACTTTATGCTACTAAATATATGCGTTTTACCTGAAAGAAGCCCCAGTCCTTGCATGCCTGGTGAAGTTTTTCCATTTCATTTTCATGGCTTGAATGGCCACTTGCTAGATTGATCATATCAATCACTGGAATATGTAAAGATTCATCTACTGAAATCTCATCAATCTCTATTTCAGGCCGAATGTACCGTTGTGGGATGTCTTTGAAGTTATTGGAGGCTAGCTCTTGCACATTCTCAACAGGAAGTGAACCGCCTAAATCCATCCTGCTGCTCATTTCCTCAGTCTTGATTGTGTAATTCTCTCTCAACTCTCTCACTCACAAGTCCCAAAGTCCTATATACAGCTCTGTTCTAATTTCCTCATGTTCTTAGCATCGAACTCTTTTGGCGTTTGGTGGTCGCTCTATTGTGTTTGATAACTAGTACTTTGGCAACCAGCCGGTCGGTTATACCTGTCTTTTTTCAAATCAGAGCCTAGATCACAACTTTGGAAAGCTGGCAAAGCCATATAGTTGAATTGGAAGGGTGTTGAAAAGAAAATTAGGAGACCATTCCTTCTATTATTTGTCCAGCAATAGAGCTTTTGTCTCTTTCATTCTGTTTTGTCTTATAGCTCTTAGAACCTTATATATGTTGCTTTCAGAAGATGCCTGATACTCATTCTTGGCATGAAAATCAGAAGTTACAACAGATCGATGACCCTGAAAATGTAGAGACAAATCTGAACCAAAGAAAAAGCAATTAAGATAATGGTATTTTTTTTTTTTTGCTTTTTTTTTTCATGAAATCTAG
Organism: Apocynum venetum; assembly: GCA_019593545.1. Taxonomy (NCBI): domain Eukaryota; kingdom Viridiplantae; phylum Streptophyta; class Magnoliopsida; order Gentianales; family Apocynaceae; genus Apocynum; species Apocynum venetum. Next base: position 3,126,171 of record SRSM01000137.1, read on the forward strand.
CAAGGACTAGTGCTGCTGCTATGGCCTCTACCTGATATGGGATACATTGATCTTAAAGCCCCCAGATAAGATAAATCCCATCTCTTTCTTGATATCGAAATTTATCTGCAGCACTGTTATCATAGATCCTCTGACTAAGACTAACGCATCGTTCCTTTCCCATGGTATAGGGCTGCTTGCTAAGATAAAACTTGAATTGTAACCAAATGTTTCGAATTTTTACATGTGAACTGACTGACTCTAAACAATAGGAATTCTTGTCACAATCAAACAGCAGCATTACTATACCAAGAAAGCAGATTAACAATAAACTTTATCCTTTGTTCTATGCTGATACCTTGTTCTTTCTCAGACTTAGTTCATATAATTAGTGAGTAGTTCTGAAAATGATGGCAGAGGATTTTCCCCCAATTCCAGCCAAACTTTGTGCTCAAACAATATACACATAAATCCAAAAAGAAAAAGATCGTAGCAGATAAAATCTTAACTGAAAATCTGTGATATTATGGGAATTTACTAGTATAAAACAGGGGAACTTTGAATGCTAATATTGCTGTCTAATTTTGGAAGATTTGCCTTACCATAATGGGCTCACTTTTCCTTACAAAGAAAACCAGAAGTCATACCTAACCACTGTCATTTCTCGATATAAACGGGCACATACATACAAAACAAAAAGAAAAGGCATAACGGATCGAAAATGAACGAGGGTCTGCTCAATTTTAAGAATATTCTGATAGTTTGGCTTTTCATCCATTTGTGCACGTGTCAATGCCATGGGTCCTTTCGGAAGACGATTGTGAACAAAAATGCAGCACTGATACATAAATCTTGCGAGACGAGCAAAGACTACGATCTCTGCTTATCCATTTTAAATGGAGATCCTCGCAGCGCCAACGCCGATGTTCGAGGTCTAACCATCATCGTGCTTGAGCATGCAATAGCCAAGGCCGAGGAAACAATTGATCTTGTAAAGAAGCTTGATGCTAATACCACTGATAAACCACTTCAAATCTGCTTCAAAGGTTGTGCTGATACAGAATATCCTGCGTTTATAAAGCATTGTTTAGTTTCCATTTCTGATGTGAAGCAAAATCACTATATAGACGCTCAAGCCAATATAGATTATGCGTCTGAAGCTGAAAGTAGCTGTGAGTACTGTTTTTCTGAAACTATACCTCCGCGGAGATCGCCATTAACCTGTTTAAACCAATTCAATGATCGTATTTTAGGTATTGCTGGCAATTTGCTGCCTGCGTGTATGCGTTGACTAGAAAGAAAGCAGCATAGTTGTAAATTAGTTCTTTGGACTAATTTAAACTAATCCTAAACAAATTTGACTTTGTTAGTATTTTTTTTCTTTTTTAATCTCTTTGTTAATCTCATAGTTGATGGGATGTTTGGACATTAATACATTCTGTAGTTACAAGGAGGAGGATTTCTCTCCTAATTAGAGCCAAAATTAATTGGAGCTAAAACACCTAAAGGAGATGATTGCAGGCTTGCAGCAAATTCAAATCTCAACTGAAAATGTGCTATTAGGGGAATTTACTAATACAAAGATTGGGAAATGTTTGTATGCAACCTATTATTTTTTAAGTTTGAGAGCTCTGTCATACTTTGATTACTTCCTTGCTTATCATAAAAAAAGAAAAGAAAGAAAAGATATCTGTCTTACCATAAGTTATGGTCCATAACAGGCTCACTTTTCCTTTCAAAGAAAAGAAGTTAGACCTTACCAAGCATGCACTGAACCTAAGAAAGTATTGAAAGGATAGTAGCATCACTGGCTTTTCTTCTCTCTATATAAACGACTCATAAGGAAGACGATGAAAAGACTGATATTTAGAGGATAACAGATTGAAGATGAAGAAGGGCCTTCTCAATTTTTTTAAGATTCTCATAGTTTTGCTTGTCATCCATTTGTGCACTTATCCATGCCATGAACAAAAACGCAGCACTGATACATAAAGCTTGTAAGGCGATCAAAGACTATGATCTCTGCTTATCTGTTTTAACCGGAGATCCTCGTAGCCCCACCGCCGATGTTCCAGGTCTAACCATCATCGTGCTTGAGCACGCCACATAACCAAGGCCAAGGAAACAATTGACCTTTTAAAGAAGCTCGACGCTAATACCACTGATAAGCCACTTAAGATCTGCTTCAAAGGTTGTGCTCAGAATGAATATCCAGAATTCATTAAACATTGTCTGGTTTCAATTTCTGATGTGAAGCAAAATCAGTATGAAGATGCTCAGACCAATATAGATTATGCGGCTGAGGCTAAAAGTAGCTGCGAGGACTGTTTTTCTGAAACAATACCTCCGCGCAAATCACACTAAAATAAAATATAACATATAACTTTGTTTATACTAAAACAAAATGAAACTAAATTTAACATCATATATGCATCCCCTTGGATAAACAAGTGACCAGTTTTCTAGTTTTCTGATGGAAATATAGGAGTGTTACAAAGGGAACAGATTAAGCAAAAGGCACATGCCACAGAATTGCTACAGAGCTTAAATTGCAGCGAAAGTAACAAGAACAGCACTAAAATTACATTGCTCAGCATTGCCTATTTCACTTAATGGAGAACTCTCCCATTATATTAGAACAAAGCTTCTAAGGCCTCTCTCAGTCTCACACTCACACAAGATAAAAAAAAATTACAGAGCATGATGTCTACCATAAAGAGTGCAAATGTGTGAAACTTTATTAGATACTAGTTAAAGAGTGGTATTAAATGAGCGGAATGCTTTGGAATAACGAGACAGACAAATGTGAGAAGATTGTGCATTTGACACAACTGTGTATCTCCTTTGAATGGCACGGTGCCATTTTTTATAAGAAAAAGCCTAGCAACAACATTCTCTATTCAACTCAATAAGAGGCTCAATAATTCATTAAAGGCCCAAACATCATTGGGTTAATAGGAAGCATCATCACAGGGTTTTGGACCTTGGCAGAATTTCCAACAATAATAACATTACATTACATTAGTTAGATTCTTTAAATTTTGGATTATCATTTCTTGGACTACAAATACTTGGATTTTTATAAATTCTACTGAAAAATCAATTTTACAAATGTTGCAAGATGGTTAAAGATATTGTACCTAAGTTATTAGTGCACATCACTCATGATTTAGAGATCCTGAATTCGACCCGCCTCACGTAATAAAAAAAAATGCTGCATGACGATGAACAAACATGCAATCATTTTCAGCTTTAGTTCTTAAAATTTTTACACTATTGAGTTAATACATCTACAATTTCTCCTGATTTCTCCCTGGTTTCCAGTGAGAACATTAATATTCCCCATCTTGATCATTGAATTTACAAATGAATCAAAAAAATATTGTTGGTCAGAGGCATAAGCAAAGACACGCTCCCTTATCTCTGAGTCAGGATCTTCATCTACCAGCACATTATCAGATATCAACAATCCTCTTCCTTGAAGAATGCCTTTGAAGTAGTAATTATCGAACCTAGCTGGGGTCTCAAGGTCTAGTGCTGCTACTACATTGTCTCTACCTGATATTGGACACATTGCTCTTAAAGCCCTCAGATAAATCCCACCTCTTTCTTGATATCCAAATTTATCTGCAGCACTATTATCATAGATCCTTTGTCTAAAACTAACACATCGTGCCTTTCCCATTGTATGGCTACCTGCTAAAGATAAAACTTAAATTTAACCAAATGTTTCGAATATTTTCAAGTAATACTAACTCTATATAATAGGAACAAGAATAGATTAGAATAGAATTGAGAACCATTTATGAAGAAACATGTTCAACTTTGAAGCTCAATAGAATCTGGATAGAGTATACTCTTTTTGAGACACTGATGTTTCTGATAATTACCTGATAAAGCAACCAAGTCTCCACTGTCAAGGCCTTGTTGCTGGAAATTGGCAATAAGATTGTCTAGGGTGGAGTTTGGAGAAGGAATGAATTGGTTGGCGCCATTGAAGCTTGCTGTTAAGGAGTCTCTCCGGCCTAAATGGATATCCCATGTCGGTCCTCCTCTCTTGCATACAAAATGGAAGTATTTGGAAAGAGTTGTTAATTCATCATCCAACTAAATACAAGATCAATATTTAATGAACACCACCTTTTATACCCTGAATTTTGATAATTCATGAATTATATTTTTCGTCAATCTGTGTACCTAGCAAAATTACTGATATTTGCCTATAATTAGATAGATTCTTCAAGGAAGCAACTATACCAAATCCCTTTTCCTTAATTGTAACAAGATGCAATCAGCATTTAGGAGTTTGTGGATCAATCAAACAGCCGCATTATTATACCAAGAAAGCCCATTAACTATAGACTTTATCCTTTTTTCTATAGATTGATCCCTAGTTTCAATTAGACTTGGGTCATATAGTTAGTCAGTTATTCTGAAAGCAAGCAAGTACATACCAATACAACAGCATCTCGAGCAACAATGGCTAAAATATCAGCACATGATACAACTCCAGGGCAAGTCTCCTCTATGATGTACTTTATTTCATCAATGACTTCAAATCCTCGCAGTGAATTCACATTAGGCCCTGCTTGTTTTTCACTTAAAATGCTTCCAAAGTTGTCAAGCAAAACTGATGCATCACAACCCTACAAATTACCATTAATACAATTGAAAGTGATAACAGAAATAAAAATGAGTAGCTAAAATGGAACTTAAGCACAAGATGAAGCAGAGAAATGGGGGCATTTCTATTTTCTAGTACTGTTACATAGGAGGCATCTTGTGAAAGAGGCCTGGGGTAGTTCTCAGCATGCATTTGTACCTATTTATTGTTGGAACTAAATTAGTTTACAAGTTAGAAAATGCACCACTTCAATGTTTGCCACAAAAATTCTGTTCTTTCTATCGTACCTTTTTTTACTTTTACAATTTTATCAATTTTTACATGACAAAGTAAACCGACATTAGTCCTAGGAGTTCTGCTACACAAGATTTGAAACATAGACAGAATAATATGTTTCGGGGAGAGAGGGAGAGAGAGAGGGAGGGAAGGTAAACCAAGACAAAACAGTCATGGAAGTGCAAGCGTAGGAGCGAGGCTGCCATACGAGGATCTTTGAACACTGCAATTTCAACAATTCTCTGCACTACCTCTTCAACAGCAGGGCATGTTTCTTTATAGTATCCAAGGACAAGGGGACCATCACTGCTTGAACTTCTTATGCAGTAATATGCCAAAATGAATGAAAATAACAAAATTTGCATGGACTTCATCATAAACTATAAAACAAGTATGCACTTCTTGTAAATTTTGGCTCTATAGAGATGGAAATCACAGAGTGAATAATACCCCCCACATGTATATATGGAGTTGAAAGTTGACAGAGTTTCTGATTTCCATGGAATGTCAATGCTTTCTGCTTCATTTTCAAACCAATATATCACTTTCATGAAATTCCTCAGAGATGAAGAGCAGATGCACCTAACTCTAGCTAAATTGCCTGCTTTATTTACTGAGTGAGGAATCATTGTCTGAACCTAATTCTGACTCTATACTAAAAGATGATATATATTAGGGACTCTTTTACATAATTCTATCACAAGGAGGATCAACTAACTGTAGAAACACCAGGCAGTCAAAAAAGACATAATATGCAAAGACAAAAAGTTGAGTCAGACTTGCTAGTTAGTCAAAATCCAATTGATCCTATTCTTAGATATTGTAATTTCTCCTGGTTTAAGGCTTATGGAAAACGATTATTTTCTTGATATTATTACACCTAACAGATCAGTTAGTTTAAGTTCACTAGAAGAATCCTCTAGTTTCTTGTTTGTACATGCTAATATTTTTGCAAATTCTATCACACTATTTCTGGGGAAGAATAGTGCAAAATTGTCAACCATTTGCGCTGGATGGATGAGGTGAAGTGAACTAAAGAGAAAAAAATGTAAAACCACACAACATAACACATTATACTACCCGTGCAATAAGAGAGTATGGAAGCAGTAATAGTTTTAGTTAGTCATTTACAAAGTTACTCTTCTCCCTCCTTGAAAGGGAAAGAAAACATGGAATTTTGAAATTTACAAAAATATGAACAACTCCCGATTGCTACTTATCCACGAAAAACTATTACTCAGTTACAAAGTTACTCCTTTCTCTCCTTGAAAGGGAAAGAAAAGATAAAATTTTGCAATTTACATGAATATGAATCAATTCCTTACTACTAAAAATATCAACTGAATAACTATGGAAAATTCAATTAGTTAGTCAGTTACAAAGTTACTCCACTCTCTCCTTAAAAGACAAAAATTTGCAATTTACAAGAATATGAAAAACTCCCACTGCTAATTAAATTTTAACTGTAAAAATGAAACAATATTCTAACATTTCACCCTAACATAAAGTCAAAAAATAAAGAAACTGACTGTGATCAGAGATGCATAAATCCAAACTATTATACTTCAATAAACACCAGTCGAAGAACAACATTATGAGATTCTTCAGTCTATATACATGACACCAAGAAATTCAATCCTTCAATGCATCTTGAGAGTTCCACTTTAGCAAGTAGCACAATCATATATCCTATCAAAGCTCTTGAAAATTTGAAGCTGTGATACTTAATTTTTTGGTGATATGTATTATCCATGTCTTCCATCAATAAGTGATGAACATTGCTCGGGATAATTCATAGTAATTATCTCTGAACTAATGGTTTGTGGCTATTTGCTGAATCTGTATCCCTCTCTACTACCTTGCTGAAAAGGAAAAAACAAAACTGAGCAATCAGAAATTTATGCAAACAGGAAAAACATAAAATTGTAGTTTTGCAGATCAATAAGCAACAGGAAGCATGGCATTGAAGAGAGAATCAGCATCAAAAGGAAAGAAAAGGATCACATAAGAATAGGCTGCTCTAGAAATATCAACCGAAAAACCATGTAAAATTCAAATTACTCTCCTCTAGCATATTTGATGTATAGGGTGAAAGATATACATAAGCAGGGCAGGTCAAAGACTCAGGCTTGCAGGCCTCAATTGTAATGGTTTCATATACTTTTTGATTCCTTTTTTTCTCTTTTTTTTGACCATTCAAGGATGAGATAAAGCAGAATAGAAGAGCACAATTTAGTTCCTAAACTGAAAAATGAAAAATCATAGCAGTAACTACTGAAGTAGTTTAGAGAGTAAATTATTCTGTTTATAGCTTTCTTCTCCAGAATATGCCTGCACATATAAAAGTGCATAGGGATTGCAACTTGAATATCTATCCCATATCAGGTGTACTTTTTATTTTCTTCTTTTCCTTCTTTGCTGACACCATGTAATGTTAAATGAAGTGTAGGATTTCCATAAAGTAGGCTAGAGACTCATACTGAAACACTTTTAGGCCAATTGCTGAAGATTCCAACAAGTAGTTGGGCTACCATCTACCCAAAAGAAAAGGAAAACAAAGTTATTCTATGTTGTATGCAATAATTTACCTTTTATAAGTCATTGATGCTAGCTAGAATTCGTACTCTCCATTTCCATCCATGAAAATCTCGGGATATACTACTGCATTGGTCTTGAGAGCTTTTTGGAGCTTGTTTTGGTCAAAAATTTCAACTTCAACTAAAAACATTGAACTGACAGGCCGATGATCTGACAGCCTTATCTCTGCTCGCTTATAAAAGAGCTGCCTTATTCCTCTTCCAACCCACAGTATACGGTCACACCTGCAAGATATCCAATCACTCAAAAACTGGCTCCAGAGTTTTGCACATTGAAGTGATTTATAAATCCATTATTTTAGAGGTAAACAAAGAGAAATGACAACCTGTTTTCTCCATTTAATGTTGCATGATAGATGGTAAATGCTAAAAAACGTAGACTTCGAAAGATGGTTATAAGGTGCACGAAAGCTAAACTCCAAATAAATAGAGTACAACTTTAATGTTTTATCTACCCTAAACATTTTTATTCTGAGAACAAATTGCACCTGTGTATTAGCAAGAATTGAATGAGAACTGAAATTACATTGGAGTCTATTTGAAAATCAGGATAAAGATTTTAGCCACTAATAAGCTTAGTTAATATGGAAAGATCTCACTTACCATGCTGGGGATCTCTTCTTTTCCCCTTCTTTTGGGTTCTCTCCAACATATCTATCAGAATGGAATTCGTATTTATAAGTTGGTGCAAAATTGATCACCCCTTCCTTCCATCCATCAAATACATGGCCACTTTGTAGCTCTTTGCTTAGCTGCCACATTTATTGAATCATTGAGTTTTTTTTCTTCTCATTTATTAACTAATACGCATGAAAAGAGAATGACATAAAATATAGATGGTGGCATTCTCAATGGGAAACAATGTAAAAAATGAGGAGAATTTTAAGGAGATATCATGAAAGATAGGAAAGGAGGGAAGAAAAATGAAGTAGCAAAACCATATATTTTTAGAAATGTTCTTGAACTTAATAGTCCAAGTTCCCAGCAATTCATTGGTAAAGACCAAGTGAAATGATTTCTTCAGAGGTCAATGAAGCATCACTGTGGCAGTAGATGGAATCTTTCAATTGATAAACTTACGCAAATGGACTTTCCCTAATGCTACCAGATAAACAATTTAATTTGCAACTTACTAGAAGGAAAACTATTTATTTTGTGTGATGTAGAGAGGAGAAAATAATATTTTCCACAGAGAGATAATCAAGAGTAAATTTCATTCAACATATCCTCTAGATTACTTAAGGTTTTTGTTCTTGTCCTCATAAATGAACCTACTCTGGTAATAGACAGAATAAAATGAAGACCCCTGATGGTATGGCCAACAAAGATTCTGCATTCTCAATTTACAAGACCATTTCTTTGAACAAAGAAGATGCACTTTCATTACAATGGAAAAGAGCAGCTAGCATTGTCTAAATAATCACGAGGATTTGGGAAGACTAACCCATATCTTCCGAAGGACACATAAAAAAAACTTTTCTAGGTCTGAAAACCACTCATCTGGATATTGTTCTTGATAATCCAAAATTTTATTTGGAAAAAGAAAATGCCCCCAGAATTTGAAAAGGAATCTTCCACATCTAATTGCAATGCAATCCCATAAATCTAGTATATATATTTCCATCATAAGGAAAAGTATATAAAAGCACATAAAAAAAAGAGAAAAGATAAACTAAGCCTCACCTGGTCATTGCTAAGAAGTTCATCCCACTGCCTTTTAGCAACAAGGTTCCTTACTTCTTCATCCAACATGTTGAGGCGATAGTTCAAATCCCCAAACCAAAATATTTGGCTGTTTAGAGAAATATTTTGTTTAAGAGGAAGGAATTGTATCTAGAGGAAGGAAAAGTGACTAGAAAATTTATATTGTAAAATCCAAATTTGGAATCAGGTCCATTTAGGTCCTGTCTGGTAACTACTTGTTTAGATTTCATAAGCAGTCAGATTAATCTTTATGATCAATACATATGAAAGAATGCTGTTGTAGTGAAAAATGCCTCTGAAATTAATGCCAATGCAATAACAAAGTACGCTGTTCTATTACAAAGAATCTCTTTACATTGATCAAACTTCTTCACATTACGTTATTACAAATAAATTTTTTTAAAGCCATAAATGCCAGTTATGAGAAAATAATGTATTTAAAGAAAGATGGTATCGTCTCTACAAAAAGGTTTCTTTAGAAAACTTACTCATGTGAAGGAATTGTCTGAGGTTGATCAGCTTCAAAGAAAGAGGAGAACCGAGTTCTCTTCAAGATCTCGTAAACATCAGCATTACGTCTATGTTCAGCCCCATCCTTCTGTCCAGAGGTCAAATGGGAACACACAAAGCAGAGTCTTGATTGGTAAAGAGTCATGCTAACAGAAACAGATCCCTGTATTATAAGACAATAATCAGTAAGATCTTAGAAAATGTAAAAGACTAATCTAATAATTAGTAGAAATAACATGTTGATGCTTAATTTTTTAACAGCAGCAACCTTGTCCTGAACAAGTACTACTATATTCCTGATTATGTCGTGACTCTAAGGCAATCCTTTATATATATATATATATATATATACACATATTACAGTTTCAGAGAAAAGATAGAAAATTTGCCCTGAGTTAAGAAGGTATGGAAATTTTGAAATAAAAGTTCAAGTCATTTGCTAATGATTCAGATGCATGAGTTGCTCTAATGAAGAACATTCATTGCAAAGTTGTCTGATAAGAATGTCCCTACTTAAACCTGTCATAGGAATCTGTACCTTGTTGCCCATGTAGCCCATAAGCCCAACTCCTACAGGTGAGACTTTCAAATTATTTATGTGTCTTCTCAACCTTCTTCTTACCCAAATGGAAACATATATCCCCACCATCTGCTTACTGACAATCCTTACATATCTTGGATGCAATTTAACAGTTCCCTTTTCAGGTGCATTGTCTTGTTTCACCTCAGATAATCCCTCGAAGAAATCATCTTCCTCTTCAGAAGATTGATCAGATCCATCTGAGAAAGGATTAAGAACTTTAAAGTCATCCTGATGGTCCATCCACATCAATTCCAAGTTTCCAGAGCTATGATGCACTCTTTTCAATCCAAGAGAAGCTGATGACAAATTCCGTGGACTCTGTGCCCAGTTTGCATCCATCCTTCCACAACTGCTCGACACTCTTCTCAACTTGAATCTGGAAGATAGGACTTGAGGTGTTGCATCCAGTGAACGTTCAGGCCAGTCTAATTGACTGTCACAGGCAACATCATATATTCGCTTGAACTGAAGGTTCTTTCCACCATCCAACACCTGATTATTACATAAACTCTTGGCAACAATAGACTCTTCTCCCACTATATCCAGCATAGGAGTTACTGAGACATCTGTAATCATGTCAGTAGCAGGAGACGTCCTTAACCCTGGAGAAGGAGGGGCACTATAACTATAGCTTTTCATCTTTGTTTCAGGTTCTGGTGTCTTGTTCAAAGTTCTCCTAATTATGGCCTCCCATTTGGGGATTGGCCTTCTATTTTCCGCTCCCAGAACATTTCCAGCATTTAAAGGAACAACCTCTTGAAACCTGAAGAATAACAATATACAAAAATGAAAATAAAGCCTAGAGAAACTATCTCAGCACTCAAATACTACTTTGCAGATAAATTAAAATTGTGATAAAATGAACCAAAAACATTTGCCTTTTACTACAAATTTTTCTGGCAGTTTTCCGGACTGTGGGCAACCTAGGGAAAGATAGCTAGTTTTATTCTGGATGTTGAACCCTTGAATATATATAATAGGCCTACTTAGGCCTCCTGGACCAAACTAAGGTCATAACATCAGTTGGTAGGATTATTAAGTCCACCAACTAAAAAAGTTTTGTTCTACTTTATTGAAATTATTTAAGGCACAACTAGCCTAAATGAAATAAGCAATAAGTGAAAGCTGTTATCCAAGCAAGCAAATTTGAGCCCTTCCCAGGTTTAAACAACACATGCAACTTGCTGCAAAAAAGAAAATCAGAACACAGAAGATTATCTATTTCTTTGCCTAACAAAATAGGCTTAAGATAAAAGATGCATAAATAGCATAGCCGACCGTGTATAACTACTGATCACAATGAGTTTTGTCGGATCTAACACATCAATAGAGCCTAGAGACAAGTATACAAGACATGCCCTACTTGTACACTTACCATTAGTGTTTGACTTGTACTTATCATCAATACTGTTCTAGAATATTGAGAACTTATTTACATCAGAAAAAGTACTTCAATCTTTCATATAAGAGTATCGTGTTAGTTTATCACACATCAATGTTACAGCCTGAGTTTATAAAAGTTTGTCAAAATTCACACACTGGCATTTTTGTCCTACAAAGTGCTCTAAGGAAATGATTAGCTAAATCTGGTGCTTGTTTCAGAGGAAGCCTAAGAATTCAGGTGCAACTACATGTATCGATGTTTATAAACAAAAACTCACTATTGCATCTAACATATTTGTTTTTGTTCTTGTAATCCTCCTATTTCTTTCATACGAACAATAATCCAGCTTTTCTTTTACTGGATAAACAGAACCAATTGGTTCGTTCATAATTTCAAGTTGTGAGAATCTTTGTAGATCAAGTGTCTCAAGACACTAGGTGCCAAAACAATATAAAAACTAAGAAAGCTAGATGTACTTGCATTAGTTTCATAAGTCTTAAACATATACCGGCAGCAGTTAGAAGATAATATACACTTCAAATGGCCACAAAAAACAGAAATATAAGAATAAACATGCAAATTCCCCCCCCCCCTGCAAGGGTGATAACAGGATCTATCTTGCAGCGGATTTTTTGCTTTTGTGAACTTAATACAGGCAGCAGTAGGGATGCTGATGGACTGGGTGACTACTTCAATATTATGTAATCTTTGAATTAATACAAAGTTTCCATTTCAGACAAAAAAAAAAGAAAAGAAAAGAATAAACGTGCAAAGACTCCAATCTGTACAGCAAAATTTCAGAACTATCTAACACATTAAACTCACAAACTTGATCGATGAAGATCTGATTATGAGAGTTTTCTATTCCATTGATGCATCTTTCTACTTCTTTAGAAGTGTTTGAAAACTTACATGAAGTGTGTGTGTTTGAAATTTTCTTGTGGGAAGAAGTGTGCAAACTCAGGACTGAATTTAACATCATAATAGGCACTAACCCAAGAATGTAAATGTCTGCAGGTTCTTGCATAGAAAGCCACCCATCAATCTCAAGATCCTCGTGTGGAAGTCTTCCAGCTACATTCCAAGTACCTACTGTAACTCTGCAGAAGACATGAGAACTACCATGAATTTCCATCACGAGGAAAATAGAAATAAAAATCTATTTCCAAAAGCATTAACTAAAGATAGTCACTTTAAAGCCGAACCTCACTTCCTTTGTATTTATGTATTGGGCCCTCAGGGTTTCTGATTTCCCTCTCCTGTGCCTCAATGAATATTCTTTTGCCGGTTTCCCTGAAGATAATCCATCATCAGTGTCAACATGGTACAGAATCAAACCCTTTTTCTTCTTCAATAGTTCAGAGAAACAGAGTTATAAGTTGATATTTTCAACAGATAGATAAGGTTCTGATGAAAAAACATAAAATTAAGCATCTACAATCCACAAAAAGACAGAAACACAACCATAAACCTTGCAAAGAAAAAGAGTATGCATCAATATCAAAAGTGTAATGCAAGAATAATACAATCAAACCAAATAACGATATTTACAGTTAAATTTCTAAACACTGAAATAACAAAATGAGTTTTCTTCTCTTAGACATAAAATGTCTTATTAACCCAATTTACCCTTCCCAGTGGGACACTTGACAGATAAATGATCGAGTTTCCCAGTTTAGATATCTTTTAATTTATCATGCATATTAAACCAATTTACAGGTTTTACTTGAAAGATGATGGTCAAATTACCTAGTTTAGAAAGCTGAAGAATGGCAGATTTACGAATCCAATTTATAAGAATCACATGACGCATAAAAGTCCTAATACAGAAATTTTTACTTGATTAAGAACTAATAGAAAGGATGATATGTGTGTGTGTGTATATATATATATATATATATATATATATTTACAAGCATAACTGCCACAAAAATCAGAAGAAATAAAGCCAGAGTTCCATTTGAAAAGAAGGATTTGATCACTGAATAAAAATTATATATTGCCTGAATCTTGACTCTGGCATACGGATAGATTCCCCTGTGTTCTACGGGCATGATCCTGATGCATTCTTTCATCTTTAAGCGAGTCAGCTGTAAAAAAATTACAAAAAGCAACAGTTTAACGCAGAGAGGGAAAAATCAGGATACTGAAAATAAAACTAGATATTCATCTTGATAAACAACTGTAAGGCAGTTGGAAAAGAAGGGAGAATATCATAATGATATGTATCTGAACATACTATCATCTTCACTCTCGGTTTCGGTATCAACTTCATCTTCACTGAAATCATACACCTTGGGCTTGAGGTTCAGCCATTTTTTCATCACAATAGAAGGCCAGAAAGACTGTAACAGAATGCAACTTTGAGTTTGACTAATGTATAAAACTAATTATATGAACATCCCATGAGATGTACTAAATCACATAATAACATAGTACCTCAGAACGCTTTCCTCTTCTGGTTTTCATTGTTAAAGAAACAAAATAGCAGAGCTGAAACTCAGATACACTACTGGCAAATGCCGAAAGATTTGGCAGATCTTAATAATGCACGAAGTACATACGTAGGCTTCTGTATGCCAGTGTTCTGGGAGTTAAATACGTTGTTTAAAGGCTTTTTTAAGACTATTACAGAACCGCCTCTCTCTGTTAGTAGGACTTCTGGATGCCAACTACAAAGAAGATTCGTGCATAGTACAAATAGCAAAGGACAGAAAAGGAGTAATGGACTTGCTTAACGGACATTCTATGTCCCAACTTGCGAAAAAAATACTGAAATGGTCCTAACAAGTTGTCCTTTTCACGTTGATAAACAAAAGCTTGATATTATTGAAAATTTAAGCAAGAACCAACCTAAGAAATTCTACAAAAAAAAAAAGAAGAATGTCAGTTTCAGACATTTTAGTCCTAACAAATCTGTACTACTTAATTCAACTGATGCAGCATCCATAATTATAAGACTCAAGAGGGTAGTGTGCAAACACAAGCCATTGGCACCAAGAGGGAAAAAATTAATAAATGAAGTTACAAAAAAAAAGAGGAAAAAATCATGCAAATTCAGCTGCATGTTAAGTGATTTATTCATGGGACCAATAACATGATATTATAGTGACCTAATATAGTAATAATTTTAGATGATATTTTGCTAGAACTCCATTTTTAATCTCCACTTGTTACAAATAATTCATTACAAAAATTGAGACTTGAAGCAAATGCTAAGGTTGATTTGTCAAGAATCTACAGTGCATTATCCCTTCAATCATAAAATAAAGAATGATTCACAGATCCTTATAGAAGTTGATAATGCTGATCACTTTGATCACTGTCTCAAGGGGAAAATTTATATCCCAATCATGTTTTCTTGCAATTAAAGAAAAAAAATAGTGTTTTCTTAAATGCCCTTTTTATCCCCTGGCACACCAAGTAATTACAATAACACAGTTTAACATAATATTTTATACAAAAACTGAAAATAAAATAAGCCATCACAAACTTAAACCTTTATACAAAACCTTAAATTAAGAGTAATACATTTAACTCCTACAAGAGTATTTCTTTTAGAGAAATTATCAAACATCTGAGATCTTTCATATTTCATTCTAACAAGTATATAAAATAGAATAAAAGGAGTAGTAAGTTAAACAAACAAGCTGTTGGGTGAAAAATTATTGGCTATAAGAGGCGGCAGGTCAGCGATTCGGGTGTTGGGTGTACATATTGGGGTGGCTCCTCACAGCTCCTGCAAGTCTAAATCAACTTGACCCTCAAAGCACAGATAAGGTGCTGGCATTCTCCCACCAAATCTATATCAAATTGCAAATTCAAGAATTGAATTTAAAAATAAAAGAAAAAAAAAACCAAGACACGGATTAAGCCTAACATCTATCAAGTAAGGTCACCGCCTAACGCGCAAATTTGATATAAACAGTTTGTGCTGACATCAGAGCAAAAGGTTTTAAAAAAAGGCTATATTCACAAGAACAGCCAGAAGTATGACTGTCACCCCAAATTAATCAAACAAAGTAATTAAGACAAAAAAAAAAAAATTGAATAGATTTAAGTCAAATGGGATGATTATGACCTAATTTAACACTATCCTATGCCTAATATATCAAGATTCATAGGTTGGGCGGTATTTAATCAATGCCCCTCATGCATACGTGCATAGATAAACAAATAAAAATATCAATCTTAGAAAGACGGGTAGAGATAGTAACACAGCTGGGGTGACAAAAAGGGCAAAATGGAATAAATCAAGAAGAGGGACCACGAAGCACTATACGTGGATGTGAATGAGCTATGATTGAACGTGTAAAAAACAGTGTTCTTGAAAGGCTGATCAAACCTAAAGAAGTGGCAAGATCTAACAAGTAACCATTATGCATGAGAAAGTAGTTAATTGAGATAAAAGAAAATTATTCTAAATGATCGCTAACTTAAAATTAATTATTCAATGTTAATTCTATTTTTTTTATTCCTATTTTTTACACATTTGTTTAATGTTATTATTTCGTCTAAAATTTGACGGAATCTTTTGAACGAATTTGAAAAAGAACAATATAGAGTAATGTTTGAAATATCTAAGAGGTAACCATTTATAGAGAAAGTAGTTAATTAAGATCAAAGAAGGTAATCGCAGCATTTGTAAAGACCACGGGAATATGTACAACTATCTACCTGTACTTTGCAGTGGAAACGAAACATTGCTGACAAAATTTGTGGCGTTAATTGTTGGCTGGAACTGGAAACAATGGAACCAAGAATCCACCCAGATAAATCACAGTTCCACACAGTGCTTCTATGTAGACTAAACGTACCAATATGTAAATCTCAGTTACACTGTGTCGCTTGGTAGACTAAACGTACTTTTCAGACGTAATGATTTGACCATGATCTCTGAGCATGTAGCTAACAAGGTGAAAAAGTACACTAAAAAAAAGTAGTCTCCTTCAAATTCTGATATTTAAACTCATAAATAAGTGAGATTGTTTTATTAATAAAATTGTATCTATCTGCCTATTTGAGATCATAAATAAGTGAGATTCTTTTATTAATAAAGTTACAATTACTTATCTAAATAAGAGTTATTTAATTATGTTATTTTCATTTTAGATTCAATGCATTTTTCTATTATGTTTATATATATTTTTGCATGTTTATAAAAACCACTCTAGACACCACTACTTTCGTTGCTAAATCTTTGGTGCGTGATAGTTGTCATAAATAACCTTACAATTTTTAGACATAATGGCACCCCACTTATTTATATTATGTTTTACATTGTTTTTTTTAATATTCTTTTACTCTTTTTGTTTAAAATTAAATATCATTTTATAATTTTGTACAAAAGTTATAAAAATTTCTTATCCCATGTAACTTATTATGTTATTTTATTATTAATAAAACTAGTAATATGATATGAATTATTTAAATTAAGAAAATTATTTATAGATTTTTTTAAAATGAAAAATATTTCTTTATTAAAATAAGCATTTATTTTTTAAGAATTTCAAAATAAAAATTATTTTTAATGTATTACTAATACGCATATTGAATAGGTGAACCAAACTTGACCAATAAAATTTGAGTTCAAATTTTAGACTTTAGTTCAACTGGACTTAACGCTTTGCCTGAAAATTTTAACTAGGAACCTTATAGATAATTCAATTAAATAATCAAAATTAAATAGTTAAATTCTTAATCAGCTAACTAGGTTTGATAAGAACAAACACCATTAATTACTTAAATAATTCAATGCATTTAATAATAAATTCAATTATCTCTTAGTTATTTAAGATTAACTGAAATTTATTATAAATATTAAGCGAAGAAAAAGTCACTTCATATTAAATGTTGAAATCTAAAAACATTAGTTACTCATCATATAATTGTTTTCTTTTCTGTTTAAATTAATATGTACAAAACATATGAATATATATATATATATATATATATATATCATAAACAATTGTATAAAAATAAGTTTTAAAATTTAAAACTTTAGTTATTTTGTAAGCACTTATAAAAAATATTATTATTTTAAATAGTAACTTAATTAATTTTATGAACTAAAAAATTATGTTAACTGCAAACTTAATAATCTATAACATTTTGAGAAAAAAATATAGATAAATAATATGGATACAAATTTCTCATTGGTGATAAAAATTAACGAGGATGTTAGTGAAATTTTAAATAAATTATTTTTATTTTAGGAAAGAGGATATTCAATTTTAGATATCTTAAAATGAAAATATGAACATTTGATTTTGGATGGAGTGAATATTATAAATTAAAAAAAAATCTTCATCAATTTAGATAGTATCTTAATTATTTTTTATGAAATAAAAGATTTCAAAATTATTAAATTTACAACATTTTATGTGCAAATTATACACACGTAATATCAATATAATTTTTTGTTCATGAAAAAAATATTTTAAAATATTTTATTTTTCCAAAATTTTATAATAATTAAAAAGGAGTGCAAATAAATAAATTTATTAATTTTTAGATAGTGATAAAAATTTTTAAATTTTCAGACTTCAAGTCCATCAATGATTAGCAAAGACCAACCAATTTAAACTTCAATTTTTACTATTTAAATCATAATCATTTCAGACTTCAACATTATATTTTGGTCTTATCAAATAAACTTAGATCTTACCTACTAATTTCCATATATTGTAAATTCTAAATACCAAATCCATTGATTGTGAAACAATTTTCTCCGATATATAGGCATGCATGTAGGGTAAATAATTTTTTTGTGACAAGAAAACTTATCCTCAAAAAAAAAAACAAAAAAAAAGGGGTTTCTTAAACAGTTGATTGTATACTAGGTCTTGATGGGATATATGAAATATCAATGCATGCCACTACAAAAGTTTTGAAGAATTAATGTTGATATGTTTATATATATATTTGTTGGTCCAAGAATCATCCTTGTCTGCAAATGATGTTTTCTATTTTTTATCCTTCACAATCAGTACTTGTACTACCATAGGAAAGTAGGTCATTTCTTTATCAAGAAGTTGGATAAAATTTGAGTTGAGAATCAAAGAGGAATCTGGCTTTGTTTCAAAGAAAGGGTCATTGGCCACGAATTCGTATTTATCACTTCACATTGTTGTGGGGCAAATTGCTGTGCTGGAAATGTATTAGGTGCCCACTCTATACATCACAGGACATTATTTTCCTTTTTTTCTTTTCTTTTTTTGCCCTTTTAGAAACATCATAGACGTAGGAAAGTTCTACTAGTTGATTACTTTTTTTGTACTTTGGAATTTGGAGGAAAACTATTGTCCTTTAATCTGTTCATTTCTTTATTTATTTTAAATTGTTTTTCTTGAATCTTGAACCTAATTATCATGGAATTGCATGGTTACTTATATAATGAGCACAGCGTTTGACTAATTTATGAAGAAAATGGTATGCTGTTTAGTGATTACCAGAAATCTGCAATTATTGTAGATTTAAATATAGGACTATGTCAACATCCTTTGTGAAAGTTGAGCAGTGCAATTCCATTATTTGGCAAAATATGACCTATGGGATGATGGCATTTTATTAAGTACTACTTCTATTTTAAGCAACAGAAAGCAATATGCGTGTGTCTAAATATACTTTATTTATGTATATATAATTTGATGGAGGTTTTACTATAATTTTAGTAGTCGGGTCAGCCAGGTCTGCTCTGGTTTGAAGGACACAGAAATTAAGAAAGAAAATATTTTTAAAAAGGACCAAGTCAATTCTGGAAGAAAGCAGGCAAAAGTTTTTAACCAAAATACTTTTTTTTTTATATTTGATCTAAAATAATTTTGATTGTAGAGGATATGCTAAAATAATTCAAACGTAAATGATAATCACATTTATTTTTCATTTCTCACCCAAACGTAAATGTCATTTATGTCATGGGTAAAAAAAAAGACGATGTGAATAACATTCACGTTATTAAAAAAATTTTTAAAAAAAATAAAAGAGTTCAACGTTTCTTGGAGACTCTATTTTTTTCATTTCATTATTATTATTTTCTTCTTCTTGCTCTCAATTGGATTTTTTTTATATAAACTAATTAACTGAACAAAAAAAACTATACAATTATTAATTTTTATTTATTATTTTAGAAACTAATTACCTCAACAAAAAAATTACACAATTATTAATTTTTATTTATTATGTAAAATATATCTTTAGATTAGAAAATTAGGAAATATAATTTTGTTAATATGGAAATTGTTTTAATTATTAATGTATAAATAATATACAATATAAAATTAAAGTATTTCAAATATATATAGTTATTTTAATTATTAATATATAAATGACGAAGTGAAAATATAATATAAGATTAATTTATTTCAAATTAATGAAATGGGAACCGAATTAGGCCTATTTGGAAATGAAATAGAAATATATTAATTTTCTATTGTATTTTTATTTATACATTAATAATTAAAGTATTTATCTACAATTCTTTTCAATTTTACAACAATTTCAATATTAGTAAAAATATATTTTAAAATTTTTATTCCAAAATTTATATAATAAATAAAAATTATTAAATTGTTTTTAGCTCTCTAACATTTGTTTTAAGAAAAATTGACTAACTATTTAATTAAAAAAAGGAAAAGTTTCCAAAAAAAAAAAAATAGAAGAGCAAGACATGGTCACGTCTTGCGTCTTGGGTGCATGGACGTGACTCTCTCAAACGTCTACTACTTGTTTTCCTTCTTTTTTTTTTAAAAATTTGCCTTATAAGAATGCTTTTTAAACGTGATTACTAGATATGTCGTAGAAAAAAAGTCTTTCGATGTTTTTACTAAATACATTTAAAGTTATTTTGGTACATTCTCAATAATTTAAATTATTTTAGATAAAAATGTAAAAATGTAAATTATTTTGATTAAATTCTCAAGGAGATAATATATAGTATTAGTTAATTATAGTAGGAAGAATTCTTCTCCTTTCAAAAACCACTATTATCTTTTAGAATGACTTATAATTAATAAGCGATCTTATTTATGTATTTAAATATTATGAGTTAAAATTATCTTTTTCTTACTATTATTATGTATTTTGAAAAAAAAAAGTTGAACTAGTGAAACTTGCAATAAATGACCTTGGAAACTCATGCGACTCCTGAGACAGATTTTTGTGGATTGAAAAGTATTAGTAATCACTTCTATCCAAATTTGAGTTATGACTAAGTCATTGTGCTGTGCCTTTTGTACAATAGTGGTTCTTGAATGGATTCCCATTTGATATACAATGTGAACTAATTTTATTCGAGTTTTTTTCTTTTTCTTTTCTTTTTTTTAAAAGTAAGAAGGATTTATTCAAAGTTGTGGAACACTAATCTTTTGGGTAATTTCTATTCAAAGTTTATTTTTTCTTTCTTTTCTCGAAATTAGAAATTAGAAAGAGAACTACATGTTAAATTTATATTGTACAATTCCTATCCTTTTATGTACATTAAGTGAGAAGATAAAAATTAATGGTGAGATTTCTCATCTAATAAAAAATGCTATTACAAACAAAGCTATTATCTTGTCATTTAAAGTTATAACTAAAACAACATTTTTTAATGTTAATTCATAAAATAGGAGAATCAAGATTATTTAATTTAATTCATAAAATAGGACAGTTGAAATACTTAAATTAGAAAGAGAGATAAAAGAGAAATTGAAATTTGAAAAAGATGGAAAGGAAACCTTGATCAGTAGCATATCCTTGGCCCAATATATATCTACTCCAAGAAAAATCTCTTTAGACTATGATTTCCAAGCTGTTCCTCACTTCGGATGATCAAAATTCCATTTCTACCAAACCTTGATATGGGGATTATCTCATAGTGGGCATTATGTGTCTTTGTATATCGATTTGTCTACATCAGAAACCCTATATGGCCAAGCTGGTGACCTCTGGACTTCATCCAATCTAAGCCCCACCATTGGAGATGAAGGGGAGATATTGCTGTTCCATGTTTCCTTAGCTTCTAGAAAACAAGAAATTGAATAATACCAAAATATAAAAAGCTCAACACCGTTTTTATTATTATTATTATTTATGAATGATACAAACAAAAAAGAGGTCATTTCATTTCATTTCTTTTGTTTTAACTTTGTGCTTCTCTCTTTTCAGTTTGTAGCCAATGAGAATGTTGAAAATAAGACCTTTGTGGTCCATTCCACATGCAAATGGTCTAATCTTATTCTTATTTCTAAATAAATAAATAGTGGGTTAAAATTAATTAGATTTGTATTATATAATCTGTTCAATTTAAAACGTAACCATAATGCTATGCATATTATTACTACAACTTTATTACTACAACTTTATTAAAACGTGAGAGCCTAATTACAACACAAATGCCTAACAAATTCAAATTATGTTCTCAAATTGTAGATAGTTAAGTCTCTCAATCACTATATTACTTACTCTCTAGATCGAGTTAATGTCTATATTTTTATTTTAAAATAACTATTTTTTAAAATAAATACATTATCCTTTAAAATTTTATTAATAATCTTTTTAATTAAAATAATCATCTCACTATCTCAAATAGTTCTACAACTAATCATATTAGTGGAAGAATAATATAATAAACTCGTTAAAGACTATCTTTTTTAAAAAAAAACAAGTCAAATTTTTTTCTTCTTTTGAAGAGTACATTGGGGATGGGATAGGGAATGTGAGATCACTTGGGTTAGATGGAGTCAATTGTTAATCATCTCATAAGGTCTCTTATTCAAAGTTATACCTGTCCATAAATGGAGAAAAAAAAAATCTCAAAGTAGAAAAGTATTTCTTTCTCAAAAGTAGCAGTAAAGTAAGTATTAAAAAACTTTATTCCTGACCCTAATCTCAATGATTACTCTTAAAAGAGTTGGTAGCATATTAAGGTTTACAACAATGCATTTGCACCATTAATGGCAAACAAAAAGTACCTCCAATCTCTCTATATTCTATTCCATACCTTATTCTCAAATCTCAACCTCAAACCTTGAATAGAATTGTCATTACAATTTATTTCAGTCACAAATTGACTCAGTTCAGTTTCCATGCACAAATTGATTGTGCTTAATTGCCATATTGTTAGGCATTTTCCTAATGTCTTTTTTTTTTTTGACTTGGAACCCATCTTTGATCTCATCTTCTTTTCTTTCTTGTGGTTTGTATGAACAAAAAGAAATTTCGGAAAAATGTTTGGCAGTCCTAACAGCAATCAATAGTGCTGCTGCAGGAATTTGTTTTGGCAAAACACAGAATGGAAAAATCAGTGCCTACTGCCTACTTATGGCTTTCTCGGTAATATACCAAAACCTATAATTATTAGTTTATTAATTCCCTTCAACTATTCACTTCTTCAAAACCGTGCTTTTAATGGGATTCCAGTAAGGTAGTGACAATAATGATGAAGAAATCATATGTTAATCTAAGAGTCAATTATAAAAAGAAATCTTGATTCTTTAGAATAACACAAAAATATGATGATAATCATAGAACAAATAGCGGATGGGAGAGTAAACCTTTATTTTCGGAACTACATTATTCTCACATAATAATAATGAAGAAGAACATTACTCACTCACCTCTTATTATGTGATTTATGTTGTTCGAAACAACCACACACAATAAGAAATGAAGGAAATTGTTCAATAACACTTCAAATAAGAGAAAAATAAATAGTACTCTTTTCGTCCTAAAATATAAGATACTTTGAGATTTTTTAGAGTTATTTTGTATATTTTTTTTCTAATATTATTCATAATCTTAAATGAAGATTGAGAAAATAAATGGTTTAATTTTAATTTTTTTAAAAAAATATAACATAATAAATGAGAGTATTTTAAAAAATTAGAATATTTTCTTAATATGTGTGAAATGTTCAAAATATCTTATATTACGAGACGAAAGAGAATAACAAGTAGGGTATGTTTGGTATTTTCACATGTGATAAAATACACTCTCCAATTTAATATTGATTCATTTGATATAAAATCATGAAAGAAATTGATTGTAATGCCTTTTAAATAATAAGAAACTACTAAATTAGGTTCGAACTCAATTTTCTTCTTTATTTCTAATGTAATGAAACTCCTCTTCAAAACCATGATTTATAAACTATTTACCAAAATGTCCCTAATTTTTTAAAACACCAATACCTTTTTTTTTTTTCTTTAATAACCCTTTTCAGCACTGCTATTTTCTCAAGAATATAGACAAAAGATAGATACGTGAAATGGGATTATTTAAGCTTCAGAAATAATATCTCAATTGACTAATTTATTTATTTTTAATACTTTATATATACAAAAACATAAATGGAATGTAAAATCTATTGAAAGAATATTTCCTTCTAGATGAGATGTGATCTAATCGCAATTAGTAAAACGTGATTTACCAAAGGTTTATTTATTTATTTTATGGTTTTTGGATTCTAATGATCAAGATTCCTTGGAAATTACTATTATTCAAAGCTGTATTATTTTCTGGACATTTCAAGTACGACTTTATTTCCTAAAAAGATAGAAAAGTATGACTTTAAAATCCTGAAGAACTTCGTACGACCAAGAAAGGTATCGAGCAAGAAAGAACATTACCTATTGCCCAAGAAATAGAAGCCACAAAACTCACAAATCGCCAAACGTACATTGAAAGGATACCAAAGAATAATTTTGAATCCCACAAAACATATCCTTAAGATGTTTTTTTTTCTTTTCCTTTTTTCATATTTATAAAGTTCAACAATTGATATCATAAATTACATCTCACAACTCTATCATTAATTTAATTACTATTTAAACAAAATATAGATTAATTAGCATATTTTCTGGGCATGCTCAGTTATTCCACAATATATTTTTTACTATTTATCACTAAAAACTACTTGTCATTAAAATAAATGAATGAATGAAGCAAGATCACTTCTTTTAAACCATGCATAGATTTAAACAAGAACTTCGACCTTGTTCTTTTACTATTAGGCTAATCCTTCAAACAAGTGGTTCATTTTTATACTTCTTTGTTTTTTTTTAATCAAAATCCTCCAGCATTGTAACAATTTGAGAGCTGTGACTCTTACTCAAAGTAAAGTATCAAACAAAATATATACTTTTTTAAAATCAAAATCCTCTAATATAGTATTCGAAATCATTCGAGAATTTAAACTTCTGATTTGACATTAACAAGTCTTTTATTACTCGTTAAAAATTATCGAATTGATTAATTATTATATTATATGAAACACTTGTATGAATCCATTTCCTTTTCACAACTCTAATAGTTACAGTGAATACATGTATCAACTTCTTTTATATGATGAAAATCTAAGCGTGTTTTGTTCCAACATCATTAGTCTAAAATCAAACCAAGTGTATGGTTGCCAATATATATATATAACAAACACACGTCACGAGATGATAAGCAGGGAAAATTGTAGGTGGAAAAAAGATAATTCCAGAACCACCACTAGTGTTGAACAACCTCACCAGGCAGGGATGAACAGAAATAGCATTAATTAAAACAAAAGAAATCCAAATTAAATAATCATTTGAAAGAAACCATAAAAGAAAAAGTCATTCTCAAACTATAGATTTATCAGAGTTTCAAAGGGGAGAATTGTGGTGGTGCAATCACTTCCTATTCAACCTTTGGACCACCGAAAAAACCAAAGAAAAATTATTCCATCTCTGGTATTTTTGGTCTGTAATTGGGCAGTGATGGAAGAATAGAGCAGGTTGAGAAAATTGACGGGGGTGAATGTAGAAAACAATGAAAATGACGGCCACTTACCCACTACTCCAATATTAGACAATTTGTAAACGTTTCTTATCTAATATATATGAAATTCACAATGAAGAAGCACTTTTTTTAGTATGGAAAATAAATAAATTTATAGTTTAGTTGTGTTACTCTTTATGTAATAATTAAATATTCATATTTTTATTTTAATTTGTCCAAAATTGAATGAAAGTTTTCTTAAATAAATATATTGTTCATTTAAAGTTTCATTAATAATCTTATTAATTTAAGTGATTTATACCTCATTAATCCATAAGCTTCATCACTAAATACTTTAATTTAAGATATTTGCATCATATTAATTCATGGATCATATCATGTATTACATTAATATTAAAGATAAATTTTAAATTAATTAATTAAAATAAAAAATCTTTTTAATTTTTAATTAACGTCAAAAGTGAACGTTCAATTTTTAATTAACGTAAAGTATTAAATCGTTGATTACGAACACATAATAGGGGAAGCATGCAGTCATCAAGCATATATGTAGCATCTAAGGGGAAAAAATATATAACTAGATGGATCAAAAGTAGCAAAGGTTTATATCGCCATATCCCTAAAATTTGTTGTATTGATTTATATATAGCAACAATGCTAAAAGAGCGACTTAATGATATAACATTAGATAATATATCCTTTTCAAAAAACATTAGATAATACGTCCTCTTTTTCTTTACTTTTAGCTTGTTTTCAACAATAAATTATGTAATGGAAATCTATATATATAGCGATCTTCCACTAGTGGAAGACTTATTATATTTCTTTAGAAGTTGATAGACAGCGGTATATGTGATGTCAAAAATATGAAAGATTGTCCCGCTAGATTCATTGTCTCCACTCTCCACTCCCCATTTCCTCTACCTTTCTCTATGCAAATGTATGTAAGCAACCAAAGCTGTAGATAATAGTTACTATTTATCTCTGTATATAAATAGCAGAAAAATAAACTGTTATATAACAATAGCAAGTTGATAACTCAGTAAAATCAAACAGTAAGTGAATTTTACTCTATTTTAGGTGCTTTTATGAATAAATATTTAGTATTTATCTATGTATAGAAATAGCAGAAAAATAAATTGTTAAGTATATAAGTACAGTAAGTTCTTAACTCAATAATATCCTATATTAAATGAATTTTACTCTATCTTAGATACTTTTATAACGTAAACTGAGTGTCAATTTAATTATTGATCATTCCTTATATGATACGGTAAAATATCGTGAAATTCAACATTTTGAATGAAATAAAGAAACTTGAACCCACAAAATCGATTAGATTATAAGTTTTTAACAAGAACAAAGAAAATTAGTTCTGAACATGGGCAAAATGAAGAGAAAAAGCTGTATGAAACTTGAACCCACAAAAAAGGGGGTAAATTTACGGCCATTATTGGCATCAGAGATTCTTCGCCCTTTCTTCCAATCCCATTTCAGAAATACATGCTACTTTAAGTCGCTTCAGTTTGCAGCTTTTGCTTCATTTGGAGGCATCTCTCTTGTATTCTTTCGTTGATTTCCTTTGTTCCGTGATCTCTTCTCTAGTGAGCAGTTAGTTTTGGAAAGGAAACTCCCAGACATTATTCAGTGTTGTTTGTCCGTTGATCTTGGGCTGAATGCACAAAAAAGAAAAGAGGCTAAAATACCAAAGGGCCACACGTAATTTTCTAAATTAAACATCCAATTCTATCCTTGTAGGAAAGGCACTATAAACCTTTGTCATCAAAATGTTGGATAAGGCGGTTCATTACAACGTAGCACCAAACCCAGACTATACCCGGGAATCTTCAGAAACCAATACCTGGGCTAGTGTACATCAGCAGCCCAGACTTGCTTTCGAATTTATACTTGAACAAGAGTACAGTTAATAAAAATATCGAATGCATGCCATAAGAATTTTAATTCAGGTGAAGTATCTTTAAATGAGACCTTTTAATAAACTTTTCGTTTTGCTCCTACAGGATCAGATTTAAGCCTTTTCAACAACATGAAAGGAAAGAACGGCACAAAGTAGACAAGAACTACAGATGCCATTCACAGGCCAGCTTAAAACGGAGAACTCCTGGAAATGATGTGAAACACAAACTCAAGACAAAAATCCTCTCTTCTACTACAAAGTTCTCACAGACAGTCAACAGAAATCAGATTCCATAAAACAAGTACAGCTTTGTGCATAACCAGGTGATCACATTATGGTGCAGCATCTCCTTTCTTCTGCTGGCAGTGTCGCAGTTTGCTGGAATCTGTTCGCCTCTGATGGATTATACGTGAACTCCGAAGTATCGAGTCCATACTGATGGATAGAACATTAATCAAATTAGAAAGGTGATCAACCAGACCAGCAACTCAGATAAAGAGAAAATAAGTAGGGGGAAGTGAACTGAGCAACATCATATTTCTGGATAGGATCTCCACATGGTTTTTTCATATTTCCTCAATTTTTTTGTAATTCAGGGTATCCAATTGATCTTTTATATCATCAACATAAAACAACAGCCGTTACATGTTTAGTAAATTACATGCTGGTTCTGATGCAAGCAGAAGAACAAAGCCAACTAAGGCAAATCATCAGGAATAAAACTCCAAAGCATATTCCAGAAAATCAAAATAAGAAATAGCAAAATGGCTCAAGAATCAGATATCTAGGAAAATTAAAGCATCCCCAACAGTCAAGCTGGAGTTTACTTCAAGTAATGCATTAGCCCATATTCATTGAAACTTGACATGAAGATCATAATTTAGGCAAGAGGACAAACCTTCTCTCGCATTCTTGTGCTCCAAGCATCATTCCTACTTGGGCGTGAATCAAGGGTACCAGAAACAGGAACCCCTGTAGCTGGAGCTGGTGGCCGATTGATTAATGGCTGCCTGACTTCTTGTCTGGGATTACCGATATACTCATCATCACTATCATAGTTTGCTGGTCTATTTGCAGCTCGCACGATAAGTGCTAACAAGAATATAAGAGCCTACAATTTCATACATATACAATACCGTTAGAGATGAAATAGGTAAGAGAATACCCGATCTCTTAAGCTTTGGATTTCTGTTAAGTTTAATTCAGGACTCAATAATGTGAATAGCACCGTGGGAAACATTTAAATAACCAGAGTGGAATTATTGACCGCTGGTAAGATCTGTAGTCCTTGAAGAATATCCTTAACGGTTAAACAATATGCTGGTGGCAATGAAAACTGTGCAAGGATATCAAGTACATTTCCATGAGGTCAAGCTAGTATTGGCTTGAATTAAATCAAACACAATTGCAATGTCAAGTTCCTCTAGTTCCTGGAAATCAATGGTGGAGGTAATATTTTACAGAAGTTACTTCACACAGGAGAAACACATTGATCAAAAATGCCACCTAAGATGTGGAGAGTTATTTGCAAATCAAGTGCTTAGTACTTTCAAATATCAGGACAGAATCAAACAATTATATTCTTCCTCATTATGAACACATTACACATATGTGACACAATTTCAGGTGGTAGAGTAGAATATTGACACTAGTAATAAAAGATGAAAGAGCAAAAAGCCTGTAAGTCCTATCAAAGAGAATTGTACCCAGGAATCTACATCATAATCTCTGTAACTAGTACTTAATGTTGTACTAGCTAAAGAAAAATGCATTATGTACTTCATACCTCCAGAACAACAATCCCAAGAGCAACCCATTTGATAATGGTCCAGTGCTCTTTCAGAAAATCATAAATCATACTGAAGTCTCCAGTTTTGTCAGTTGGAATTTCCTGTGGAAAAGTGATCATTACTGCCAATATCAATAAAACAATAACTTCTGGATACTCTCAAGTTATACCAACTCTCACCTCTCTCCAGCTCTTGTCAAAGAAAATAAAAGCAGCAATTCCCAATTCAACCAAGATCAATATGATCACCAAAACTGCATACTGTCTTAACTTAAGGAATCCAAGCATCGTGAGAAATTAAAAGTAACAAATAATCTATTTTTCAACATCTCTCACAAACTTTAAGGGTTTCCTATTAAGAATTCATCAGAGAATATGCTTGATTAACAAGAAAAACCGGTATGAAAAATTTTAACTAGCAAAGACAAAATGGAGAAAACATTTGGCAGATGGAAATTAACAGGTTAGAGTTGATAGTCCTACCAGCTGTTTCCAGTATAACTCACAAACAACTTGATGTGCTCAGACAGATAGCTTAAATAATAAGGATACACAAGTTAAGCAGCACCCATTTCGTGTTGCTGATCCAATGCAACCAAAACAAGATATGACAAAGAGAACTACACCAACTCCAATGAATACATATATGAACCTGCAACAAGGAAATGTTTGGCTGACCATTAAAATGATTTAAGAACACTAAAAAATAGATATGCATAGACAAAATCATAACTATTGGCAGGTAGATAAATCATCAACAAAACAAAGGGCAACTTATTCCCAGATTAGACTAGAAGATGTGTTAAATCACAAACCTTATACTGGAGCATAACTATCCCTAGAATGGCATGGTTTTCCAAGAAAAAACATTGAAGGTGTCTTCATTTCTTAATTCCAACAAGTTTTCAGTAGCCAGTTCCACAAAGAAAGTGCAATCCATTCTATTTATATGAACTTTCCATATCCTTAGACATCCCATTTCTCATGCTGGGTGTTTTACACATCATAGAAAGAAAGGGATAAAGGGTCAAAACCACACATACACAAACATTAAACATAGGGAGTGAACATGCAATATTTGATATCTCTTGCACAGGGGGGAGGGGGGAAGAAAAAAGAGTCAAATTGAAGTAAAGAAGTTACCTTGATGGGTTAAAATATACAAACAGTCACCATCAAGATAACTTAAATATATATTTGATAGAGTCCCTCACAGATCAGACAGCAAACTTGGTCAGTTATAGATAATAAGTAAAGAACTTATGTTTTCCCAACTTCAAATTATTACTAAGAATTGTAAGAGCATGCTCCTAGAAATGCCAATGCACACAGAAGAGAAATAAGATTTTGATATGTATTCTAACTCAAAACTAACTGAACACATAGTGGAATATCCATAATGTGAAATTATCTGCATTACTCATACTTCAGAGATAAGCTAGATAGCAAGATGGCTTAGGTTGTTTATCTTCTGCAGAAATCACCACTTTATTTCACCCCATTTTGTTCTTCTTAAAAGACAGTAAAAGAACATTGAAATTCATAAATAATTATTTTAACCAATCCCAGAAAAAGTACTTCAATTAGGAATGGATCAACTACCTCATGTTCTGAGCACCAAACATATCCTCCAAGTTCCCTCTTTTCACTGGAGATTTGGTAGATATTATGGGCTATTCACAGTCTAGGCATGATTTTCTCAGTTATTTATCAAATTTCTCTTGGTTTACCTATGCTCGTGTTTAGTCTCATTACACCACTTATTGTTAATTTGCAGACACTCATGGACAAATTGATAGTTATCTCAAATCCAGTTATTGATAGTATGCAGTTGACCAAAACAAAAAATTCTTCCACCCCCAACCTGTAATCCAAGGTTATTATGCCCAATGTGCAGTGAGGAGCATGGCTTGATATGGTGCAGCAATCACAATTTTGACAATTTTTCAATTTCTTTAACTAATTTTCATCTCCCCCTCAGAAAGTGATGTATGTTTACAGACCAAAAAAGGGGGGGGGGAAGCCGGTTCAATTCCAACCAAAACCAAATAATTTAATTGACACCCAATAATAGCTATGCAGAGAGAAACAAAAGCAGCTTCACAGGTTTCTCATACCATGCTTTTGGAAGTTTATCAAAAATGTTGCTTGCAAGAGAAACTGCCATGAGCATTGGACGGCCAAGCTGTATCAACTCCCCACTTGAGGGTGACAGGTCCGAGTCATCAGCAGAAGACGTAGATCTCTTGTATTCAACAAAGAGGTAGATACCATACCCAACCATAGCTAGCCCAACCAGAGTCAATAAGAAATTCAAGAGCTTCAACAGGCACTCAAAAAATCCCTTGCATCCACACCCCATTTTTTACCCCTTACCAAATAATCTCTGCTAAAACATCAATTCTTCAACCCTATATGACAGAAGGCAAAATTAGACAAGGAAAATCATAGCTCAAGTAACCCAATCAAGCAACACCAAGTGACAGCTAAAAAATGTCAATTTCTAATCCAAAATTTAAAAAATTCAGTAACTTCACAAAATAATCGGACGAAATTCTAGGTTTGTTGGCACAATGCAGATTCAATGCAGCAATTAGACAGAAATTATTTTAACATCTGACCACATTAAGATAAAACGTACAAATACTTCTATACCTGCATTTTTCTGCCCTTCTGTAAATATCTACACAAATACCTACAACTACCTAAACACATCTTCGGAAAAAGTAGGTGAATTTGACAAGAAATAATTCTTCAAAGGGTAAACGATGAATCTGACATGATTGACTATAAATTCATCATATATATCACATAAATGAGTACAAAATTCGCATAGATGCATTTTCCAAGGAGCGATTTCACGACAGTAAGATGAACCAAAGATAATTAATCATAGTTTTATGAATTGATTATGCAAAAAAAAAAAACACAGGAACAGAAATGAATTAAGAAATACATAAGAAACTCAATTAACTTACATGCAGGAGAAATTGCGCCGAGTTTGTGATGACGAGCTTCTAGATTCCAGTAGAGGAAGAGAGAGAGAAAGGAGCGGTGTCTCCGTGAAGAGAGAGAGAGAAGTGGGAGGAAAAAAAAGTCAGATGCTCGACATTTCTTTTCTTTTCTGTTTTCCTTTTTCTTATCAGTAGACCAAATAAAATTTGTTTAGATTGCAGAAATTACGCGAAATTTTATTTGGAAAAGATAGGATAAAAAATTCTCCTCATCGAGAAGGAGCTTACATGAGCTCTCCGTTTTTAATTTTGAAATATTAAAATGACCAATAAGTACCATTTAAATTGTTTACGGAAGGACAAAAAATTATTTTAACTATCCATAAATATAAGTTGATGGATTAATTTTTATACAGATTAATAAAATTTTTTTTAAAATGTCATTAATTATTATGTTTTGAAAATAAAAAAGAGAAAATAAAATTTATTTGAGAATAAGAAAATATAAAGAATTTGTCTTATAATAAGAAATATGTGAGAAGTGATATGAAAATAAATAAGTATAATATTGAATGCCAATAGTAAAATATTCATAAAATTAAGTAAATGACTCGTATTTTGAAACAAGAAAAAATTATCAAACGATTTATATTTCTCGACTCCGGGAGTAATGTTTATACCGAAATGAAAAATATTTTCTTACAAACTTCAAAGTTTAATATTCCTTTTACCCAAAATTGGATTTATGCATTTGATTTATACAATAAATTAGGAAGATTTTTTAACCCTTAAAAAATTATCACATTATTTGCTACTGCTAAAATCATAAGAGTTAATTAAATATAAATCTCTTAAATTAATAAAAAAAATTAGTAAAACTTTATAGTATGAAAAATATATTTGTTTTAGAAAATAAATATTTAATTTCAGATATTACAAAATGGAAATATGAATATTTAATTTCAAATAAAGAGAGTATCAATTATATAGGATTCAAACTCTAATTATCCAATGAGTGTATATTTTAGCACATTGTATTTTAACTATTTCGTAGCTTGATGGAGCTTTGTCTTGTTTGTTAGTATTTTTATATATTTTGTTGAGTAAAAGTTCGGTAAAATAATATAACAAAGGTTATACTAACCACATTTTTTTAAATAAAAAAAAAAAGAAGAGGTTATAGTAACTGCTAACGGTTAATAGAGTTAATTTTTTAGAAAATATTTTCACTTTTATTTTATAAATATTAGTAATAAATCGCAAATTAGTTAGGAATAAAAAAAATTTAAGCTGAAAACAGATTTTTAACAAGTCTGCTGAACCGAGTTTTCTTGCTCATATTGAAGGGCTATAGTCATGATTAGTTAGATATGCTTAAGAATAAAAAAGAAGGGAAAAAAAAGAAAGAAAAAGGAAAGTATCATTCTAAAGCACAAAAATAAAAAGAAAACTAAGCAAAAATAGAAAAGGTATCCTCAAAACAGATATAAGTAGAAAGGGATTTTGATGGAAGTTTTTAACATGTGTTACAATTTCATAATAAAATGCCATAAAATACATGCACAACAAATATAAATATATGTATAATTATTGACAAGCAGCAGGTGCATTGGTATATATATATATATTTATATGATTGTTACAAATACATTATAAATTTAACAAAACAATGTCATTTTAATAAATAGTCGACCCAATATTTAATAACTTATTTTCAATTATTAAATTATCTCAACAGGTAAGTGCAATTTAGTTCGTAAGTAATTTAATTTATATATCTAAAGATCACATAATTTAATCATACTCTCTCAACAATTGCCATGTATTTATATTAAAAAAATCTCAACCTTATATATATATATATATATATCGTCAACTTCTCTCATCTCATAACATATCGAGTATGTATTACAAATATTAATGTAGCTTTCGAGCACAACTTAATTGATAAATGAGATGGTAAATAAAACTATATATGTGGATATATCAGCGTGGATTTAATTACTATCAAGTATAAAGGAGAAATTCAATGAACTTTATTGAAAATACACACAAATTCTGATCAATCAAAGCATATTGTACGATTTACATACTCTGTCAAAGTCTATGGTTGAAAACAAATGTGATGAATCGTAATTTAAAATAAAATAAGAGAGCAAAGATAGATGTGAGGCATGGTGTGGTGTCTATAATATGAATATATATGATCAATCTCCAATCTAACTTTTATTGAATGGTCCTACTTCTCAATTGACTAGTGCAATTCTGCTCCTCTTTTGGCTTTGACAACACTGATTGTGGCATGTGGGAAAACAGCCTGCCTTCCCTACTCTCTTGCTTTTTTGCTACTGTCAATTTTAAATCTAAACAATGAAAAGTTCCTTGCTTTTAGCCAATGGCAATATGAAAGTTTCTACCCAAAATAATAATAGTAATGGGGTGTGAATATAAATCATTAAAGCAATAGGCATCATCAAGATGTCGAACATGTAAATCATATTATAAGTTAGTTATGGAATGTTTTAATTCGTACCTCAGGTATTCATGATTCAAAGTTTAGAAGCATTATATAAACTTTATTCTAAGTGGAGCCAAAGTGATAATTTAGTTAATTATTTTTTTCCATTTTTCTCAAATTGATTTGAATTATTGACTCAAGTGCAAAAAACATGTGTTTCTCCAATTAAGGTTTTGAGTTCAAACTTTTTTTAAGAAAAAAAAAACCTAGTAATTTTTTTAAAGTCAATTTGTACTTTAATAATAAAAAAAAAGAAAAAAACATGTTAATTCTCTAAACAAAGTCAAACGTGTTACTTTAGGTTTAAGAAAAAGAAAATTTATGTTCATGTACATTATATTTTTCAAATGGATTACACTTTTTTATATTGAAAGAAAATAAAAATGCAATATATATATATATATATATATATATATATCATGGCATAATAATTGTGAGGCCACCAATTTAAATTCGTAGCTAGTCATAGTTTAATGATCAGTTGAACCAATAAGGCAATAAATCAAGAATCAATTATTTAGAGGACTAGTTTAAACCCTTTAAACATGGCTTTTATAGTAATAATGTGAAATCATTAGTTCTTGTGAGTGAAATGTATTATTCAATAAACTCAATAAGATAAATCATACTCATCAATTAGACATATAATAAGGTTTTATCTATAGATTCATCCATAGATTTTTTTTTTTTTTTTTGAGTAAACCCATAGAAAGATTTAAACCTTAAATCTTTGCAAAGGCTGTTCAGTTCCTGATGTCCATCACCCATAAAGATACCTAACTTTATACCTAACTTGCCAAACTATTTAAACTTTATGATTAACAAAAAAAAAAAAATTTATGTTCATGTACATTATATTTTTCAAATGCATTACACTTTTTTATATTGAAAGAAAATAAAACTGCAATATATATATATATATATATATAATATATATATATATATATCATGGCATAATAATTGTGAGGCCACCAATTTAAATTCGTAGCTAGTCATAGTTTAATGATCAGTTGAACCAATAAGGCAATAAATCAAGAATCAATTATTTAGAGGACTAGTTTAAACCCTTTAAACATGGCTTTTATAGTAATAATGTGAAATCATTAGTTCTTGTGAGTGAAATGTATTATTCAATAAACTCAATAAGATAAATCATACTCATCAATTAGACATATAATAAAGGTTTTATCTATAGATTCATCCATAGATTTTTTTTTTTTTTTTTGAGTAAACCCATAGAAAGATTTAAATCTTTGCAAAGGCTGTTCAGTTCCTGATGTCCATCACCCATAAAGATACCTAACTTTATACCTAACTTGCCAAACTATTTAATAAAAAAAAGAGAGGAAAAAACTACTTTAACTTGAACCAACTAAAGAGAGAGCATTTGAAGAGAGGCAAACCCCGTTTTTAGAGGGTTTTTTTCTTAACAATTAAAATAATTATTGAAAATAAGATTAAAAAAATGAATAAAATGTATATTTAATATTCAATGTTTACTTTGTAAACAAATAGTTGAAAATTCATGATCGAATTAAGTATTTGATTAAGTTAGAATATTTCAATTTTCCTAAATAACAATAATGATTAAATATTAAACTTTTCTTTAATAGAACAAAATGTCTATTCTAAATTTCAATATTTTCTACTTTGACTTTAATAGTATAGATAAATGTTTATTTCTGTTATTCAATCATTCTCAATATAGGTATAACAAATACTTATTCCTTCAAAAAAGTGTAATAAATATATAAACATAGAAATTAAGATTGTATAAATTATAAAAATTGTTAATTGGTAAAGTTAGTTATATTTTTAGAGGATGCAAGATATTCACGACAATCATCATATATATACGTTTAAAAGATAGCTATTATATTCCTTAAAAAAAATAGATATTTTGAATATTTTTACTTCTAAAATTACGATTAAATCAAAATTACCAAAAATATAAAATTATCATCATGCTCTGGGTTTATTCTATCCCAATTATTAAAAACACAATTAATAGTATAGTTACCTTTTGACAATTGTTAGATGCATGTACCCGTGAATGCTTATCACACCCAATCATTCCCTAACCAAGACATTTTTGACCATTTTAGCTGTCCTGCAATTTTTTTTTCTTTTGAATTAATTAAAAAGATCATAATCCTCCAAAAAGATAAACAAAATTAATTATTAGGTATTTGAAAGTAAATATATGCGTTCTTTCTTTCGCCATGATAGAGCTTTCTTCCATTTGAATATACAGCAGGCTGACATTGGCAAGATAAGGGGCATATATACAAAATATATATATATATATATATATATATATTTTTTGTGATGGCATGATATTAGGACAGATGTCATTCTATAATGCTTTGGACGGCTGAGGTGTAGATTAAAACAAAAGACTATATATATATATATATATATATATATATATATATATAAGAGAATAGGATAAAGAGGAAAAATGTCTAATTGTATCGTGCCTTAAGTCTCTCACAATAAAAAAGAGAATAGGATAAACTACCCAGACATAAGAATTCATTTCTACACTAATTGTCTAATTAATAGTATATTAAGTTGTGTCTTGCTTTGCTTGAATTCAATTAACTACTCCACTTGACATATTCCTAGCTCCTAGAGATTTTGGGAATAAATGTTTTTTATTTTTTTGAAAATAAATAATTATTTTTGTCTAAAAATATTTTTATTTTTAAAGAATTTATATCATACTAATTCAATAATCCTACTTAATTTTATCAAACTTAAAAAGTCTTTTTAAATTATGTATTAAGTCGATTATATACATTTAAATTAAAATATTTCTTTATATATATATATACATAAATACGTTTATAAAAATTCATAGCTTGTAAGCATGTGATACTTACAAAAGTGTGTGTGAAACTTTAGGAATTAAGCCACGGTTAAAAACATGGGTAAATATGATCATAAAGGATGTATGAGAAAATAATGTATGGGGTCATATTAAGTTTTTCCAGCTCTCACAAAACATATTATAAATGATTGACAAGAAAGTTCCAGTAGCCATTAAAGGCAACAGCTACCGGTCAAGAATAGTGAAAAATGAATGAACTGGGTAGGGTTTTGGATATGTCGTGAATTTGAGGATACCCTTCTCTCAATCATTGGATACTTCCGGCTATGTTGTGACAAAGCTTGTCATTCAAAACGTTGCATTTCTTGCCCACTCTTTCAATAATTTCCCCCTTTCTTGAGGTCAATTTATTTTTAAAATTTTTTATACCAACACCCATTTGGAATCATATAGTCATTGGCTAATATGTTGTATGTGAGTTAAAAAAAAAATCAAAATCAAAGAAAGTGACTCATAGTAACATTTATTTACCCTTAAAAAACAAAATTTTCAATTGTGAAATGTCTAATTTAAATCATAACTTTTATGGGAATACATGTTTATGTTTATCTTTACAATTATTACTATCATATCATAAATATCTTTATAATTGTCCACACACAAATATAGGACTATAGTCGAACCGAGTTCGAGTTCAAATCCTATCAAGTTTAAAAATTTGGAAAAATTTACAAGTTAAAATCTACCCACCATTAGTAAGTTAAAATGTACAAGTTTTTAACATCTAGAAAATCAATATTTCTAACAAACTTTTAGTTTCCAAAACACCCATAAGAAGGAGAACGATGAGGATCAAATCTTGAATCTACAGCTTGGCAATAAGCTAACTAGAATTCTAGTCTTTTACTTCATCTCATATGTTTACCCTGCATGCTTTTGTTATTTAATTAAAGAAGGGTTTGAAATGCTGCTCAGCTTTTCTAAGTGATGCAAATGCAATACAATTCATTCTTTTGAAGAAAAAAAAACGGGTCAAACTCACACAATTACCCAAACACCATATTGCAAACATGCAATTAAAATATTTACTCAAACCTCTTTGTAAATTAGTATTACTTCAAAATTTCTCATATTCTATTTGCTTTTTACCACAACCATATGTAAAAGGTGTAGAATTTACATTTACAAACTTTAAAAAGTTTGCTTAGTTTGACAAACGAGTTCCCTGTAATTCTCCAGGTAGGAAAATATTTCTAGGAATATTCAATGCAAAATTAATAATTGATGCCATGTAGCGAAATCAAGCTTTTAAAAATTCAGAATTAAATTTAGGTCAATAAGGTAAAAAAAATCTTCACGACTCAATCATTACTTGGTCTATACTAAAGATTCAATGTCTCGTTCTTCAAATTCCGAATTATAAGTATTTAATTCGGTTTTGTTCAATTTTATTCAAAATTTGCAGTTATGAAGAATTTCGATCCACATAAATAAAATAAAATTCATGGGATAACATATGGGGTAAACGTAAATCCATTATGACTCCAATAGATAACTTGCTGGATCATCAAGCCCACAACTTGAAGGCTTCCATTGACAGCCCAGTCCATTTATTTCCATTAGTTGGATCTACATGTCTAGTCCTTCCCACCCCCCTAGACCAGAGGCAATTTTTTTTTTCTCCTTAT
Source organism: Apocynum venetum (assembly GCA_019593545.1). Lineage (NCBI taxonomy): Eukaryota > Viridiplantae > Streptophyta > Magnoliopsida > Gentianales > Apocynaceae > Apocynum > Apocynum venetum. Next base: position 3,165,277 of record SRSM01000137.1, read on the forward strand.
TAGAAAGACTTCCCGCCCGTTCCGTTTTTACTCAAATGGAAATTGCAAAAAAGAAAAAGTAATCTTAAGATGCTAAAAGAGGAAATGGAGAAAAAAAAGTCTAACTTTTACCCCTAAAAAAATATAAAAATAAAAATTGAACTTTTATAAATATAAAATTTATTCAAGAAAAATAATTTATCATTCATTGTTAGTCGTTAAAATAACAAAAACAAACACCATTTTACGAATAATTATTTTGTGTATATTTGTATGACTATTGTATAAATATTGTGAGCATGACAAATTAAATTATAGCACAATTTTTCAAAAAAATAAAAAAAAGTGTAGTGCAACACATTTAACCCATGTAATAATATTATTTCCATCTAAAATTAAATATTATTTTTAACAAGAAACAAATATTAAGAAGAATTTTATATATAATTATTATTCTTATTATCAACGATGAGTTTAATATAAAAATCCATTTATTAGTAATATAATCTTTTTTATGAATATAATATGATTTCTTACACTACCCAAAAAATTGATATTCACCTTACCAAACTAAGAAAGTAATATTTATTTTTATTTTTTTGATAACTAGAAAGTAAACATTTAACTGAGTAAACTTATGGTTTGGTCCAAGACCAAAATTTAAATGTCTAATTCGTTGATTGAGCCTAGGAACATGAAAGACATGTCACATGCAAAGAAGTCAATAATAATGATTTTCATCAAAAAAGAAAAAAAGAAAAAAAAAACAAGAAGCCTATAATGATTGAGTAGCTCAAGTCGGCTAGCACTGTACAGGGATAAATTTGCTCCACACATGTGTGGGTCACGGGTCAGGTCAAGTGGGTTGGAATCTGTAGTTCTCATTGATTAGTCAAATCCATTGGGAATGCACCGAATATTCAAATGCTGTCCCCAAATCTTGCTAAATATCAAAGCCAGAAATAGACAATACCAAACTGATAGAAAGTGTCCTTGTTATTTGGGGTACTATCTAAAAAGAGGGAAAACACAAATCATACTACAACAAAATTATTCCATAATTACCATTTATATTCCACAACAACAAGTGAAGAAGGGACCCCTCAATCCATTATTATACAGCACAAAATGGAGGACCCCTTGTTCCATGATCTCTACTCTGGGACAAAAAGTTCATTGTTTCAAGATTTAACCATATTCTTTGCGTTGCAATTCTAGTATCTAAATGAACTCTATGCGTGGCTCATACTTAGCCACATGTGAAAAGAGAGGAGATGGAAATGGGATCAGAGTGGAGTGGACTTTTGTTGTCTATGTTGTCCTTTTCTTGGTTGATATCAATGCCTGCTTCCTTTTTCCTTTTTGGTTTTTCTTTTTAGGCTGTCATTGATGCCGAGAAAGTTTGGTGTTGTGGGAACCTTGGTGCAGCCTGAGTCAAGGGTTGAGATGGTACCAAATCATCTGGTATGAGAGCCCTTGATGTGGCAAGGGATTGTGGAGATCCCTTGTTTGGAGAGTTCATTGAGGACACTCTCAGTTGAGGGAGGTTTTAGGCCCAAAGGAAGTGGTAACCTAGGCTTGCTAATTGCTTCTCTCACAACCTTGTCAATTACCTCTTCAGCCTGCACACACACACACATTGAACCAACAAAATTAATCATCATATGAAGCCTGACCATGTATGTTTCTAGACTGAGATAAAGGTCCATAGAGAATTCAAAGATATATTGCTAACAGATAACAGGCTTATGGTGGAACAAAGGATCTTGGGGTCTCCTTGAGATTGGCCCTTGAAATATTCTAAAACATATAGCACGCATAGAATACTTGTAACACTCTAGTTTCTTCTCAGGGCCCTGAAGAGATTGATGTAAATTCTAACCCCATTGACAAAACTCATCAAAGATAGAATCTAAGTTGTACGTCTATTGAATAACTTACTGGGTGAAAATCGCAAGAATTCAGTAACATATCGCTCCTATAGTGATTTTCCCTTGTAATATGGAAATCAGGTGCATTCTGCATTAAACAAACAGGACATGATGATATGAGAATCATGTTGATTGCATAGGTTATTTTAGGATAACAAAGGTGTTCAAATGAATAAACTCACACGGGGAAATTGAGGACAGGATCCAAGAGGTGGTGGCATCACAGGGCATCCCCATGCATCAGCATGCATCTGAAATTTATTATTTCATTTGTAATTAATTCAATAATCACTCAGCAGATCCTGTTTTTCATCAAGCACTATAGGCAAATGAATATAATTTTTCCATTGTAGGACATAGATGTTACCCCCGAATAAGGACGCCATTGCCAACTCTCTGCTGGAAGTTGCCACCCAGGATAGTAAGGTGAACCCCACATCTGTACTCCACTTGGATAATTGCCAGGGGGTATCCAAGCAGGATAGACCTGACCAGCTGGAAGGGTTTGGTTAGGATGATAAGGGGGGAAAGCCATGACAGGTTTTTGTACATAATAACCCCTTTGTCCTGAATCTCCTGGACGGGGCCATTTGCGCTCCTCTTCCTTTGGCAAGATGTGCCGTCTGTGCATCCTATATTTCTGCATAAAGCACACAAAGTTGCAATTAGCAGCTTCAGTCTATTATCTCCTTGGAAAGAATATATCGACTGCATTTCTAGTATCTACTTATGGAATATTAGTCCTTATAGCTAGTTGGGAAAGAGCATCATTTCACTTTGCTAATTTAGTATTAGAAGGTTGATTGACATAAATTTTTAGAAGTGAATCAATTCCAACCAAAATCCTAGGTCAGTGTTTAACCCGACATATCTTCGTTGTATTAAAACGCAGTAGTCAATGCTACAATCTACAATCAGTAACACCCAACTTGAATTAATCCTTTTTGAAAAGAGCTTTGTTTTATTAGGAAAATTAAAACTTGATACAGCAGTTATCTTGGTCTATGGTTTGATTATGGACACAAAGATGTCAAAGATGATAATTTTGACTAGGGATATTAACATGCTTACTCTTAGTAATCAAATACAAAAAGTAGTAATCAAATACAAAAAATTCACAGAATAACAAGGCACTTCATATGGATGCACTGATTTTCAAGACTAATAATACATGAGAACTCTTTCCTAGCCATGTGAATGCATGCCTCTTCTGTAATTTAGTAGTTCTGTTCAACTATTCACTGATGTTCCAATCAATTTTGTGGATTGTTTTATTAAACAACAAATGCAGTGCTGCAAGCAGATGAAAATGGTTGATTCTCTAAACATTTCACATGGTGATATAAACCCATTGCCACCAATACTCTTTTCCTCTATATAATGCAGAACAGAACTTAGATTCTTAAGATCATCCACATAGATGGATTAGCAAGAGGCTACTGTTGGTGTTATGCGACAAATAGCTTTAAGATAAAATCAACAATTGTCATCTGCTAGGCTAGTTTAAAAGATATATTCAGAAACAAAATGTGAGAGCTAACCTGAAGATGGCTTGCTATGTTATGTCTTGTCAAGCCTTCTACTTTCATCAGCTCTAGTATTCGGGAAGGGATGGCCTGATCCACTCCAAGTTGCTCAACAGCTTGTACAAACTTTTTATGTAGTTCAGGTGTCCAGTCTACCTGAATATCAATGTTTCTTTTAGATATAAATTAAACTAACAAATATAAATTTCACACTTCCTTCAGTTACGGTCATACATTCTGTTCCATTTAAATCAGGACATAAAAATCAAAAGGAAAAATGAAAAAGCACATTACACATAAAGTAGACCATCTCGCATCAGTTAGAAATACTGCTACAATTTTATCTTTAAGCCAAAGAAAACACAGACGACGAAATTATTTAACTGAAGCAAAAACTTGAGCAAAATTATACATAATGTAAAGCAAACTCGTATATATATATAATTTATACATCATATTCTATTTACCACATTTAATTTCATTACTCATTAGACTATGATTATGTGAATATTGAAAGTAAATTGATACTTTGAAGTCAAATTTTGCAACTTTTGCTCTTAGCTTACCTTTGTCTTCTTCTTGCTAGCTTTTGCTCCACAAGAATCGTGGTGTGCAGATGCTCTATTAGCGTCAACAACATTGCTAGTGGTGTTACTGGAATTATCTTTATTTCCGGAATGAGGGGAGGTATTCATCTCATTCCTACAACCAGATGTTGACTCATGCTCCCCTTTAATGGCAGCCTCTACGCGAGGTGGGCTACTACGAGCAGTAGACTCAGAAATTGAATTGCCAGCAGTAGTGTCGACAGATTTACATTCCCCATCTTGCTCCCCACTTTCTGGTTCTAGAGAGAAGTTAGTCTGATCATGGCAATCTCCATCATCCAATGATCTCTCTCCTTGCTTTAGTTGTGGGGTACACGGAGCAGGGTACTTATCAGAGCCTGATAGCTGATCATGGTTGTTTTCTAGCTCAGATGTCAAGTTTTCTGCTTTTACACAACCTTTCTCAACAACCTCACCCTTTTCTAATGGGAGCTGAAGCATGGAAACCACAGACTCTTTTACAGGTTTAAGTGACTCACGGACGTCCTTTCCTCCTGCATTGAATGCCTGCTTAGAAAATAAATTTTAGGACTTCCACTTCAAGAAGTGAATGGAAGAAGGAAATCCAGTAGATGAATCAGATTAAACCTTATGAACTACATGCTGCCAGACATTCCGAAGTTTGTCATCAGAAAGTGGTTTCTGTAGGAACTCCACTGCCCCAAGCTGTGGAAACCAAATAATGGAGTTATCATGATCGCCAAGCACAAAAGATCAATCTCATGAATTCAATTGCAATAAAATTTAGATATATGAATATTTTAAACGTCAGAACAACTTTGAACAGGCATGATCAAAACTATATCTCCAAATATTTGGATTAGACACCCTCAACATCCATGCAGTGGTGAATTAAATAACAATTGAGTTACCAAAATGAATCTTTGGAATCTCACCGCTATACATTTCATCATGGTACTTAGGCAATGAATATTTGAGATCACTGCAAAGCAGAAGAGCAAGAAACAAAAATGTGTGATTAAATATTTGAAGTTAATACAAGTAATGACAGAAGGGTAACAATATTCATGTGGAGATGTCACCAGATTATAACTCATTAGAGACCAAATTTGGTATCAAAAGATTGTAATTATACTTCATTTCCTTAATGTAAATTCTAGATGAGAAGAAGAATCGAAAGAGAAAAACCAAGGAGGTAAGATTGTGAAGAGAGGATAATGTAAATGCTATTTGAGATATTGTCTGGTGGAATGTTAACCAGAAGTCTAGTGACATTACCATTGTCTTAGAACTAATTTAAGTATTCGACCACTCACGACTTACTTATGGTAGGAAAGTCCTTCGCTGTTTCAAGAAATTTGAACACTTCGTCGCTATTTTGGGTACTCACCTGCAACATTTCATTTGGGTTCACAGATTACACAATTAACATATTTGTACTGTTAGCAAGTATGAAAAGATGGAAAACTACTATGTTCAGCAAAGTACATAGTAATTTGTCTTCCCAAAGCATGCTGTCTCCCTGACACTCAAAGGCATTGATAAAAGAACATGTACAAGCCATACACCGTCTTTGTGATTTGAATACCATACATACACAAGCTTAACCTAACTTAAGAAACACATTTCAACCCTAAAAATTATGTATTATGCAATAGTACCTCAATAATAGCAACATGAAAGCCCTCGGATTTGTTGGAGATAGCTGATACGGCTTCATTCTCATCAGAAAATGTGGAAACTGGTGCAGCAAGGTGTGACATAAGTCAAAGACTCTTATAAAATAAGAAATGATATACTCGTAGAAGCACAAAAGCACCTAAAGAAACATGATGTTTGACTATACCGACACCATATCTTGAGAAGTATTTTTTTCAACTATCAAATATGATATCAGAAGAAATTGTAAAGTAAACTAATTCCCAATACAACCACGAAAAATTAGAGAAGCTATTTGTCATGTTGCTGAGTAAATTTTTGCATTCTAAAGAATGGAGATTCTGATGATACGAACAAGACTGTACACAATAGTAAAGGAGAAAAAAAAATGTAAAGCTTCTGAATATAATTAGAACCAAGTTGGAGATGAAAATATTAAAGAAAATAGTGATCCTGATCTAACAGTCTCATAGCTTTCACAGGGACAATTTCTCCATTCTCCCTTGTCAATGACTATTAGAAACGAAAAATCACTTTGTTCTCAAGTGTGGAACACAAAAAGGGGAAGATAAAAGAAATACTATTTTTCTTTAGTTGTTTGATTGTCTGAAGATATCAACTAATGATCTAAATTAGGGAACAGAAGGGCGTTACAAGATAATCATACGTGAACTCTTAAATCTACTCCGAGGTAAGACTAAATCTACCTTAATCAGCTGTCACATCGATGAAACAAAAAGCAATCTAGAGGAATGAGTAGACTAGATGCCACTTTTGAGACCATATAAGTAAAGGGCTAATGCCTAGCAAATTTCTATTTCAAGAATATACTTTCTGTAAAGCAAGTAATGGCAGAAAGAGAAGGAGAATCTCTGAACTTTACCTATGTACTCCATTTCCTCAAGCTTTGATCTCATCACATTGGCAGATCCATGGTCCCTATCAAGAAGAAGGACCTTAAGGCCCTTAGGGAAATCTTTCCATCCCAGCAAATCCTCAGCAGTGCAAACCATGGCTGGCTTGGCATTGTTTTCAGGCAGCAAAAGAACACAGAAGACAGCTACTTATCAGCATCTAACCAATCTTCAACCCCTTTAAAATTTTGATCTCAAGATCACGTCTCTTATATCATCTCAACCAAAGCCTGCTTAATCACACAAAAATTAACGCAAGTTAATTAGGAGATACACAACAGAAGTGGTCTAATTACATAATTACGCGAAAATTTGGGACATAACCTCTACTTAAAATGGAAATCAAAAGAAAAGAAAAACAAAATTCCTTTATGTTTTTGGGCCGCAGAGAAGGAAAACTCCAACAAATTTCAACTCTGAAGACCAAATTAAAGAATCCACAGTTGGACAAAAGACTCTCTACTCTCTACTTGAAGATTAAAAGAAATCAGATTAATTTTTTTTCCCCTAATGCATGTCAGGTCATAAATTTGACTCACAATTCCAAGATATGTTTTGAGTATGTATTCATAATACTTTGTGGAAGCATAAACACACAGAGAAAGAGAGAAACCATATGAACAAGAAGTCAAATTCCTCTTACAAAAACGTAGAACTGACTAATACTCCATGGGAGCATCATAATTAAAGAAACAATCCGAAATTTACTGTCGGTCCAACATAAGCAGCAAAAAAACAAAAGCCCATTTAAGATCTTCATATATATAAAGAAAAGGACTAGAAAGAGAGAGTGTGGAAGAACCAAGAGAGCCAGAAAGAAGCCACAACTTTTTTTTTTTTAAAAAAGAGAAAAATAAAAGCATTAAAGACTTCTGCCCACGAATCTTTGAAACTGAAACTTTCATTCCATGTTTGATGCATGGAAAACAAATACTATTACATCAAAAAAAATTCCAAGATAAAGTGAAATGTTCAGACAAATGCATGCAAAAAGCTTCACTAATCATCACTCAATTACATTATTAACCTCTCAGAACGGAAAGAACAGTTCTCGGACTTCTTTTTGGTGTTGTACCACAGAATTGATTAAAGAAACAAAATATCAAAACAAATAGTTGATGCTGGTGGGTTCTGGGGAGGAAAAAGTTGCAAGTGCAAGACTAAGAGGAAAAGGAAATGGAATTCAACAGAGCTAGAGAGAGAGAGAGAGGGATTGAGAAATTTTGAAAGTGTGCTTTCGGGAGGTTGCCTGTGACTTTTATGTGCCGTTGCTATCTGTGGCTTCCGAACCGTAGGGTATGCAAAAGGCTCTGCCCCAACGAGGGTGGTCAGTCTACTCCTCATTAAACAGCTTTCTTCTCTTTCCAGTTACTAGTTACTGTAAACAAATTCCTAGTTCCTTTGTCTCCTTCCTTTTTTCTTTTTTCTTTTTTGATCAAAAACTATCTCCTTCCTTTGATTCGAAAGGGGATCTTGTTTACTATGTCCTCTAGGATGAATATCATGTCGTCTAATTTCGTTTGAGATTAAGATAGGCAATTACATTTAAACCTCAACTTGAATGCGACAAATATAGTCTCAAAAAAAAAGGAAAAAAAAACGAAATATATTAATGGATGGATAAATACGGCATAATATGATTTGACATGATAATAATATAGAAAAAAATTTAATTTGTAAACTTGTCAAATTACTTATACAACCAGTGAAAGTCACAAAAATTACTTAATTTATCTACATGTAAATCACAAAAACGACATGTTAGATTTAACTCATGAATCCATCAAAATTTCAATACAACTTTACTATTTCTTTTCAAATTTTATCTATTTTCCTAAATCAAAAAAGAAAAGCAGGTTGGCATGTAAAAAAAGAGAAGGGAAATAATACTGCTATGAACAAGTGATAGAGAAAAGATACTTTTTAACTAAATAATGAGTTGGGAAGAAATAATTGTTTAAATCTAAAAAATATTTATAATTTTTTGAAATGGAGATAGTAATTTAAATGGAAATCGACATAATAATAGTTCAATTTCTTCTTCTTCTTTTTTTTTTTTTTTATCAATTAGACTAGTGGATATGATTTCCCAATTTATTGACTACTTCGCTTGTTTGTTTTGTCAATGTTTGTGGCTAAATTCATGTAGCAAAAAGAAAAGAACTAATGAGATGAATCTTTGATGTTTTCCTTTGACGATGGATGTTACAATTTAGTGATTGATCAATTACTTATATTAGCTCATGCGAAGGAAGTGAAGGTTTTAATTTTATATAGCCTAGAGGTGTGTGTGTGTGTATATATATATATATATATAATACAAATATGAGTCAAAATAAAATTTATATAACTTCAAATACTTCTATTATGGTAAAGAAAGTGATGTAAAAGAAAAATTACAAGAGACGTGAAGAAAAATAATAATAATAATAATACGCATTTAAAAGAGACACAAAGAAAGAAAAATAATAAAACAAATAATATTTTATACAGTACCATTTACACTATATGTAATTAAAATTTTACCCTTAATGTAAAAGTTTTCCAATTTTTCACACCAGAATGTTTTAATTATGTGCACATTGATTCTCATACATGATTTTACCATAATGAATTGGACATGTTTGAAATCTATTCCGACAATTTTTATCCAATCATAGTACACATGAAATATTGAATCCATAATAAATCTTAAAACTTTATCGGTTATCTTTTGGCTCCCTTTTTTTCTTTTTTCTTTTTCTTTCCTCCTTCATATCAAAACAAAAAGAGACATTCTTTAAAATCTAACCTTTCTTCCACTTTCATCAATCAAAACTTCATGAGTATATTCAGAGACTTTTTCCTACCTTTGTAGTTGAATTATACTAAACTTTTCAAAAACACCATTATTACAATCCTTTTTTTTCCAGCCAATTTTTACACTAAAATTTTGCTCTACTTTCGATTGCAATATCCTACCAAAGAACAAATGAGAAACTCAAGAAAATGATAACCAAAGCAATCTCAACCTTTCTTAATCCAGTGATGAGTAGCCAAAGACCAAAACAACATGAAACCTTACTACTTGTCTACACGCCCCTTTTGGCTTAGAAAGGAAACCAATTGCCTCAAGGGGCACAGACGAGTTGGTAAGTGGCAAGGTGATAGGGGTGGAAACACTCCGACGTTGCGGGTTCGAACCTGTGTGGTGGCAGTTCCTTGCTGAAATATTGCATGGGCTGTTGCTAGGTTCGTATCTCGTTGGTCCTCTCCCTTGCAGGGCTGCCACTCGTGCATATCCCTCGATTTACAACCACCTGGCTAAGAGGCCTCTAGTACAGGTGGGGGGTTCGCCTTCGGGACTTCCCCTTATCAAAAGGAAACCAATTCTATAGACCTTTTTTAACAACCAGTTACGTGTATATGTACTGGAAATGGTGTATGCAAATGTTTGTACATCTTAAAAGATAATAAAGGTATATAAGATAAGACTATAGCAATGGAATAATAGGTGAAATTGTTACATTTCGAATTGTGAAGTTTACAATATTTAAACCATTAGTCAGAGAGATTTATTGTGCCTTTTTTGTAATAGCAATACTATAATTGAATATTCATTTTTACATAATTAAATAGAATTTTTTTCTTAAATTTTCATTTGCTCTAAAATCTTAATCTAATAGAGATGAATTCAATTTAACTATTTAACATACCCTCTCACGTGTGGATCGAACACAAATGTTTCAATAACAAACTCAACACGTGGATAATAACTAATAAATTGGCGAAAGTAAGGATTAAACACAGGACGTCCCGATCTAATAATATCATGTTAAATTTCAACTTGTTTTAAAAGTTTATGTTGATATAGAAGGGTTAAATTTAACTATTTAATAAGTTTTTTACCTTAAAAAATTTATTAGAATTGACTAAAAGGTTGTTAGTAATTTGGTTATGATAAGACCATGAATAAATGAAATATAAATGATTTAAATTAAATAAATTATTAGTGAGTTTTATATGAAAATATGTTTGTTTTTGGGACAAATCAATCAATCAAATTATACAATAACATAATACAAGCTTAACTCGACATATTACAATCAATTTTACACTACTTTCATAGAAAAATAAATGAATTTTTTCAACCCTCAAAATGGCATCCAAAACGTGCATTTTTTGGCAAATTTCATGTAAATATATGAGAGAAAAAAATGCTAGTAGAAAGTTGCTTTTCGTTTGAAATAAAAAGGCTAGAATTGACATGACATAATATTAAAGCACTAGTTTAATTTAGTGGGATGGAGAAAGTAATAAACATACTACCCTTTTATATATTTTTTATGCTTAAATTCAATTATTTTTATTTATCCTTTCATATTCTTCTTCTAACATTAGTCGTCACCTCTAATTTACTATACCTTTTTTTTCTCAATTGATTTAGCAATTTCAAAATTTCCAACAAATGGATCGATCTTCTCCAAGAATTTTAAAAAATAAATTTTATATTTCTTTCAAACAGTTTGTGATGACCTTTTATCCATAATTTTTTTAAAGGACCTTTTATCCATATCTTATTATACAAAAAAAAAAAACACACACACACACACAAAATAAATATTTTCTTTATTAGTAATAGTTTTGGACCAATATCAACCCTACATGAGTGTAAAGAAGTACTTAGAAAGCCCCACTTTCATGTATAACTTATACTAGATGTGTATAATTCATATATTATGTTAATTTTAGTTTCCAAAAGAGGAAAAAAAAAAGAAAAAGGAATTCGATGGCTGACTTATACACTTACATGTGGTCGGTGTACCTAGAATCCATTTTCATTCCATCAACCTCTGATATATATATTTTAAACAACAAAAAAAAAGGAAAAAAAACATACGGTTTAAAAAATGCAAATGTTCTTCGACAAGATGGATTCATGCAAGTATTTTTCTTCCAAAAAAATGGATATATTCTATTTAAAAAATAGAGGATATATTGGTTGACAAGTCAAATTTAGAACTGGATAAGCCAAAATAAGTTCACGTGACCAGTAATGACAGCTTCCTAATTTCTATGTCCGGCCACGTGAAATCGAACCTAAATCCCCTCTTACGTTAGGTCTACCTCCAATTGAATCATTAAACTCACACAGACACCTACTGTCTTGTACGCTCTCATGTATCGCGTTGCATGTGAATTGTGTGATTCGAATGAAAAGGATGCTAAGTGCTAAACTTAATTCATTTTATTTTTTTTTCACATATATATATATATATATATATATATATTTGTTATTTATTATTTGAATATTCACATTTTCATTTAAAAATTTGAAATTAAATATTTATTTTTAAAATTTAAACATAATTTTCATATAAAATTTTATTAAAATCTATTTGATATAAAGAACTTATATTTCACTAGCATAGGTAATTTTACAGCTGATTACATTTATAAAAAAATAATATAATCCTTTATCCAGAAGCGGATTAAAGACGAATTTTACCTTAGCAAATTACCTATTTTCTAGTAGCAAGGGCAAAAGAGAAATGCATCTTTATCAAGCAAACCTATTTTCTAGTTTGTGACCATCCATTTTGCTGTCAATGAGCACAAAATCTGCTGCATATTGTCATAGGGCCTTTCTTGAAGCTTGCAACTCCTTGTGCCCTCGTAAAATACGCACTGCTCGTCTACCTGTTTGATATGCTGCAGCTCCTAAAGCTAGAGTGGTTGATCCAGCGGTGCCTGTACAAGACATGACCATGAGTTGTGAACTGTTGCCTGCGGCAAAAGGCTCCAATGAACTCTGCAGCATTAGGTTCCATCCCTCTCTTCTCCTAAAATTAGCTAATGAAGTTTCGAAATAACAGGTGGTTCATGAATTTTTTTTTTTTTTTAAAAATGCAGATAACAGAGCTGATTTACACACTAAAATTAGCTAATGAAGTTTCAAAACTACTTGCCATTTTCAAGGTATGAAGGAAAGCTTTTGTAGAATTTTCAGCAGATCAAACATAAGCAGCCATATTTCTCCTTTTCTATTTATGTGAACAAAACTAATCAATACATTATTAAGAATTTGATTTCCAAATCAAATTCATACCTCTAAAATTAAAATAATTACACACATAGTCATAAGAATTTTGTTTTTTTAAAAAAATACCCCTACAATCTAAATAATCACACACATGATCATAAGAATTTTTTTTTTTTTTGAAACTTGAGTGAGGGTCATTGCCCTCACTGCTTCTAAACTAGCTCCTCCCCTGCCTTCATCCATCAGTTTTTATAACTCTGCTTGAACACACAAACTAAAGAGATATTTTAGTTTCAATAATACGCTTATTTATTTTGTCTTAATAAAGATAAATAAAGTTTTTGTTTGAGAAATAAGAAAAAGAAGAAATAGATTTTGAGAGAGAAGTGTCTTTTTTTTTATATTATTGGGAATAAGAAATGGATGGAAAGAAAAGAAATAAAGCCTATTTTTCAGAATAAGAAAGAGGTGAGGAGAAAGATAATAATAATGATAAAATATTCCTAAAAAGTCATAAAATGTCTTATAATTAGGGAGAAGAGAGAAAGTTTTTTAATTAATGTCTTATAGAAAAAGGACATGAGGACTAACTTCCTTAAGGAAAAAAACAACTCTTATTTATTGTATTGAGTTAATAATACTCTTTAAAAAACAAGAAGAGTATTTTTAAAATTAAAAGTTTAAAAGAAATATTATTTAGTGATAATAATATATGGTATCACATTGTCTATCCAAATATTGAATATTTACTTTTGATTTACTAATAAAATTAAGAAAAACTTTTGACAAGTAGTGAATTTTCACACTTGTTATTATTACAATGTAATTGAGAGACTACATATGTTAGTGAAATGTGAATATATCAAATTAAAGAGTTCTTTATGTAGTATTAAATAAAAATATATTTATTTTAGCCTAATGTAATGTGAATATTCAAATATATTATATTAACTAATATATCAAATATCCACTAATGTATTTAAATTTTATTACCATCTATATTATTAATAAAAATAATGTGATAACTTATATATAATCAAAATCTCTCAATGATTTTGCACTATAAGTTAACGGAACATCCAATTCTAAAATAAGTTATCATTTTTGTACGATCAGGAAGTATGAAAATAATCAAACTCACTAGAATGTGTTTTTTTCTTTAAAAAACATAATCAAAATTAAATACTATCAAAATGGGCAAAAAAATAATAATAGGGACCAATCTGATCAAAAAGTTAAACGACCACTTTGGATGAAAACAAACTTTAAGTCTCACTTTGCCAAAAAAAAGTATAGTACTTGGACCAAATTAGCTATCCATAGATTTAATCTATGATTTTAATTGAATTCATTTTCTTTAAAATGAAGAATAAGATTCTTTTTTCTGATTTTTCATTTCATATATAAATTGAAGAACTTTTTCCATGTCATATGCATGTTGTTTTATTCAACAAAGAGAGTTCTATAAAACTCTATGTTTTCCAAATAAAAGATAGCTTAAAATTTCAGTCGACTTTCATTTCAACCTTCAATTCAGTACCAAAAGGTGGGTTTGGAACTCAACCTTGATTTCTAACTACTTCGATGTTGTTAGTGTTTCATGTGTCTAGTAGCACTAGCCAGGATTAATTAAATTGACCTCTCATTTTTTTTTTTAAAAAAAAGCATACTGGATATAGAATTTGGAGCTCTTTAACCAATGGCAAGATTTGGTTCATCAAAGAATTAGATGTAAACCCCTGCAGCCCTGCCCTGATTGCTTAAGAAAACATTTTTTTTAGCAGCATAAAAAATAATGTGTACATTTGTTTTTTTTTTAAGAGCTAATGTGTACATATTTAGTTGAATTGCGTGTTAATAATAGCTATAAATACACATCTAAAACCAATTCTTACCTGTCATTATTTTCCAAATTTAATCAATTTTGTAAAGTAAAATATAATTGCCTCATTTTATATTCCCCCAGCTATAATTTTGGTTTCAGGAATGATTAATTGATTCACATTACTCTGCCGATATTAAAACGAGAGGAAAATCAACAGGAACAATGCCCCAATTAACACCTCAATTCCAAGTGATTAACATTTTAGCTTCTTCAAAATAGTAATAAGAGTAAAGATTTGCAAGACGTTAATATATCGCAAATAAAAGTTTAACTTGTATATTGCAACAATAATACCTTTTTTTTCATTTTTAATATTTCTAAATAAGGAATGTATAAACGAGTAGAGTTGGCATGAGCTCTTCAAATTCCATTTTATTTCGAAGTTGATCAGGGCTCGAAGTGGGTCATCAAGTATTCGAGTCAAGTTGGAACTTGAAATTTTTTTGATTGTTAACTCGTCAAGTTTTATACATAGACTTTCAATTAAGTATTAAAAATAATATATCAAGATCAAGCTAGAGTTTGCACTAGAAAATTAAATTTAGAGGTTATTAAAAATTTAATGAATTGAGCTCGAACTTCATTTTTCAATCTCAATCGAATTTGATATGTTATAATCTATCCAAACTCGAATTCCAATTCAACTCAAGTCAATTACATTCCTAATGCTAAATAAAAGTCTATTATTTTTACCCAATTCTCTTTTAAACTAAATAGTTTAAAGAAATTAAGAGTTAGAACCAGAAGCCTCCGAAGAAATTTCAATGAACTTCAACAACATTTGGGCAGATCTTGTTCATTGAAGCCGCACTGATGATCGATCACATCAGCATTGTCATGCAATGCTGGTGCGCAGTACCAATCAATACCATAATAAAGACTGTGAGTCGTTTTCTAGAAAGTACAATATTACCACAGAGAGCAAAATTGCACGTCTGACCAAATCCTCAGCTTTGGTTGCAGATATTGTTTTCCTGCAGAAAACCTTAACAAAAATGGTTTAAGAGTTTGATCACACGTAACTACAATGTATTTTCAAATATAATGCCCGAGAGTTAGGCATGACGATGATTTACTCAAAATGGCATCGGTTGATGTAAAATACTACAAACGTGGACATTTAAGGGAGTGATGATCTAAAATGACCTTCATCGCTTTTGAAAGAAAATGTATTCTATTAAAGATAGATATCTAAAGTGGTTAGGGTCATTTTGGTCACTCATTCCTTAAAAGTTAGCTCAAACTATTTTTTTAATCAAGGGCGGGGGGGGGGGGGGTCATTTTGAGTACATAGGCGGGCATGACTACGTAATTGTGTATTCTCATTGTGAGTCACATTCCTTTAATTCTATTCTCATTAGCAAGGAAAGTATCAAATGATGTTTTCAAATTTGTTTCGGATAGAGACGATCAACAAACCTCGATCGAGCTCTTGTATTCAAAGTTGTTAAAAACGTGGACAAATCAACCTTTTTGAATAATCTTCGTTTCTTCTTCATATGATCCCTATGTTCTCTCTTGAGAGGTAACTTAATGCTAGCTAGAGATATTTGTTTGGGGAGATAAACTATATTAAGCATATTGCATAAGACTATGCCTCAAAATTTTGAGGGCAAGAGGTAAAATTCAATACGGGATTTTTTTTTTTTTAAAAAAAAAAATCCCTCTCTGTTGTCCCTTTTTTTGCTTGTTTATTATTGTTGCCTCTTATATAAGCCATTTTACAGTTACTAATACATAATTATATTTTTTTCAATCTTATTTTTGTCTTCTATTTATTTTTTTTCTCTTTTCAAAAAGAGTGAAAATTATAGTCATAAATTGACAAATTAAATTTAACGATATTTTAGGTATAATATACTCATTGTTAAGAAATCTTGATATATGAGACAAAGTATTTTGGTTAATAAAGTGACATTACCCATAATTGTAAAGGTCAGGCATTCGAGTCATTCTTTCTATAATTGTAATATATTTTTTAAAAAAATCTTAATATATTTAAAAATATTAAAATGATTTATATGTAGGGTGAAAGGAAGTAAAGCGTAAATGTGAAAGAATAAAATGACTTGAGGAGTGGTGGTAGACTAGCTGGTTCTAAGAATAACATGACTTGAGGAGTGGTGGTAGTCTTGCTGGTTCTCCCATTTTACCATTTCACCTTACATTTCAAGTGATCAATGGTGACCTTCTAGTTTGGGGTGCAACATTTGCTACTTAATCATATATGTTGTCGATCTTGAGGAATTTACTATCATATCTCTCTAATGAAGTAATCAAATGGTGTACATCATAAAAAAAATTAAAAAACATTTACTTGGGGTGACTCTTTTCTTTGATTAAAGGACTTGGATTATTCGCTACTTTCAAGTATCACCAATAATTATGGGTACCTCAAAAGCAAACAATTAAAAATGTCCGTTTCTATATATATAGTTCGGGTAGAGAAGAGTCTCCTCCTTCCAAATCTATCTTGAACCGCTGAAAATTTTAAGGCTTGTAACTTACCAATACCATCAACCACAGTGAAAAATGAACCATTCAATTCTGGTCCCTCTTTGAAAAATGATCCTGTGTGCTCTCTTTTTCTAGTTATCTCACCTACTAGTGAATTAGTCATTTATAGGGACCACAGTAGACGTGCCTCGATATTCATCACATATCTAAGACAATTTTTCAATTACTTTTTCAGATACCTACATTTTCAGCTCAATGAATTGCTGGCAGATACCTACATTTTCAAAGAAGAAGAGGGTATAATCAAACAAATTCTTATCCAAATCCAAATACCATTTTGGATGTACATGACTAAAATATGAATGATTCTACCATGGAGAACTATGCAACTTATGATACATAGAGCTTTCATTTCATTAATTGCCAATTACTCTTGAAGTTGAAGATGGAATCTGTTATGAAGTTGATATGAATCTTGGAATTATGTGGGCGGAGACGCCAGGAAAAAGATTTTATCTTACATATTGAATTATTTGGAATCTGATTCTACATGTGCTCTCTTTTCTTTTTCTTTTTCTTTTTCCTTTGAAGCTAAGTAAAAAGGCTTGCATGTGCAGTTAAATGATTAAATTCAATCATTTTTTAAGTTTTAAAGCAAGTGAAAATTAACCTAATATCAAAGCCGGTGATTCTGAATTCAATCTCATATTTTACTCATTTATATTATTATTATCCATAAATTAGACTTATTATTGAAAAAAAAATTATATTTGACCAACACATGCGAGACTCTTTTAAAACAATTGTAGTGAAAATTTAATACTTATAATCACTTTAGAACTTCTAAAGCTTTGAATTAAAATTAATCTCTCTGAATGTACCATTTTAGCTAGGTGGACTTAATTTTTTGTGAATTTTATATCTTATAAAAAAGATAACAAGCAATTTATGTAGTGCAACTCTTAATAATTATACTTTACCAAGTGATCAAGTTTCACCAAAGAATTTTTATTTGAGAATATTTCAACCTATAGGCGCTCTAGGAACGGATTGTACTATTGTTCATTGTTACAGTTAGATGAAACTTCCGTTAGATGAGTTACTGATTGAATTACTTACCAAAAAAAAAGAAAGAGTTACTGATTGAATTGGCCAAAATTAAACATTCTAAATGTCCCCATCTTTTTCTTCTTCTCTATCTTGAATATTTGCTCTTTTGATTTAATTAGTTTGAAAAGAAAAGAAAATTAACTTTCATTTGAAATGTAAATAGACTAATATGGCAACAACCCGCGGGGATTTGTATGTATCGTTTAGTCAACATTACTAATTATGAAATCACCAAACCTCAATCTTGAATTGAGCAATTTCTTGAATTTTTCTACTATCTCAACTTTGTCACCTCAAGAGATAAAGGTAGACTCAATTGTTTTCATGAGATAAACTTCCGCGTGATACATCTTAATTGGAAGAAAATTTCCTTTTTTCTCGTTTTCTTTGTTTTTTTTTCCTCCTAAAAGTAGTGTAAGTATCCTAATAGCTTTAAGATTCCTTCTAGTGGAAAATATTAGACCACGTAGTATAATTAATTATCAAGCATTACATTATCGAAGTATTTCTAAAATGACTGCTTTTACAGTAAATTTCTTCCTGTGAGCCGACAAGCTATTGGCAATATCCCATATTTTTAGTATAATTTTCTGTGCATGGAGCTGTCAGCCCTCTTGATAGTACAGCAGCGGAAGAAGTCCCTGTGTTAGGGAATATAAATATTCTTTTGAATTAAATACAAATTTTTACTTGAAAAACTCTTAAATAAATTGAAATAAAAATTACGAACAAATAAAATAATTTCTTTAACTATAATTTGTGCTTAAAAGCTCTTGAGATACAAAACTCTTTTTTTACAAGATAACTATTAAAGTTATATCTATATTGAAAGTTAGGAAAAGAAATGAAATTGAAGAGGAATTTGTCTTTGGATGAAATGAAAAATCAATGAAGTTAGTGAAAATAGTCAATATATTAAGAAAAAATTCATCTATTATTTGAGTGAAAATTAAGCAAATTTAGATAGCCTAATTTTTATACCAAATTGATTTAATCAAAGTAGACAATCAAAAGGATAGAATTTTTAGCCAACAATAAACTTTACCATCAACACCCTAAAAAAATGAATTGCCGCCGTTGAAATGAGTGCCATATGAATTCTTACTTCTACAACACAGTAATTTTACATGCATTGAGGAAAAAAGAGGGAAAAGGAAACCAACAGCCCAGCGAGACCTTCTCTGTGTATGATCATCAAAGCTTCTTTAGCTTTGCTACCACTTTGTACATGGAAAGGATCCTGTTTGGGAGAAGGCACAAGTCTTTCCAATCTTAGCATGTAGCAGGATTTAGAACGGGCTCTGATACAACTTCATCCACCGACTTGAGCTATGTTCAATTTATAATTTCATATCACCGGATAAGAAATTTCGCAGTGATGTTGCATCCTGAATCTGATACAATCAGACACTATTGGTCACTATATATTCATCAGATTATTGAAGAATGTTTAGACAATAATAAAATGACACTCACTGATCTAAAATATTTGGATTTTACGTGTTCTGGAGAATTCAGCTACAATGTCCATATATAGATTCATATATATGGAGAATTCATCTCTCTCTGCTCTTCTTTTCTTTTTCTTTTTTTTAATAACGCGTGTTATGAGTTTATGTTCTAGTAGTCTTGGACCCTGTCATCGTCCACTCAATAGATAGAAAATATAAATCAAGTAATGTGCATTAATCAATTAAAAGGAGAAGACATTAATCTTATCCTAAAGTTTATTGTACAAACTATAAGGGTTCAAACTACGCATCTCTCTCGCACTTTTTTCTTAAGAGAGAGAGTGCATATATGACCCACGAATCCATTCTCCATATCTCTGCCTGCTCCATATCCCATCTGATCACATAGCATCTCATTTCAGAAGGCGATATGGGTCACAGAATTCAATCATTTCCAGTGATCAAGAAGGAATCTTGTCAAACCCCCATAAATCATATGCAGAATTTCATATCTTCAACTTTTGGTATAGCAAAACTTTATGTCTCATAGCTCTTTGATATGCGTTGTTAGTTTCTCTCATATCTTCCAATTCCACTAATATTCACTTTTTTCTAATGGTTTTAGGAGCTTTTTATAATTACTCTGGAAAACAAATTGGATTTTTGTTTGTCTGATTAGATAAGAAATTTTGAATTTACTCTAGCCAAAAAGAGAAGATCATAAAGGCACAAGAGAATACAAACTCTAACTTAAAAATAGTCTTATTAATTTATAACTTGCATATTTTGGATGTTTTATTTAAAATGAAAATATATCATTTTTAAGTAGCAGCTAGAATATGCTCATGATTGAAGTAATAATAAAAAAATAGTATTCTTAATTTACCAAGTACTAGCTAGAGTAGTCTTAATTTATCAATGCAAGTACTTACTCATGTCCCCATTACTATGTCATTTGATGATGTAAAGAGAAATTCTTCGATAACAAATATTTGAATTTTGTATGAGATAAATTTTCACTGAAATATTGTGAAGATTTATTTTAAGATTTGAATTCTATTAGTTCTCTCATATGTATATGTTCTTTTATCAATGAAGTAAAATTTAACTTGATACTAAAGTGAGAAATCCCACTTTCATATATCTAATTTTATTTTTCGAAGAAAAAATGAAGGAAAAGCCTAATTAAGATCCAAACTCTATGAACGGTAAATTAGGAGTATTGTTGAGACTTCAACCTTTCATGAATTAAGAAAAGAATAAAAAGATCATCCAAGTGTCTAGAAGTCCTTTGGAGTACTGTTCTGAAGGGCCAACAGCACTCACAAGATGCAGAAAAAGTGTAAGGCACTAATAATCAATTCTGTACACTGTACACTGTACACTTTTGTAGAAGTCTTGGAAGAAAGCCAAACGTTCAGACAGCCTGTGGGAATATTTGGTTGGCTGCTATCACTTGTCAGCCACCGGAGTCCAAGAATATAAGATGATGAGCCATTAGAGAGAGAACTTGGTCAGTGCATGAGAGTCCACATATCTACCACATCTTATATGTTGTAATTTTCTTGCACCTTAGGGGCATCCCTTGTTTGCAATCTATTGCTATATTTTTTTTAAATTTATTTGAAAGGGAGTCCTTGTATTGATATAATAAAAAAAATTGTACAAAAGATTTATTTAGAACGTTTGCCCTGAGCTTCAATCAGGTCTAAAACCTATCTAAGGATTTTTCTAATTCTCTATAAAGGTCTATGAACAAAATAATAGAACTATGAAGCTCCAAGTTCATATAGTATCAAAATCTAAGTAGCTTTGTTATTCAAGTTAAAAAGCACATATTCATGTTCCTCTGATCCTAATCCAAAAATTTGTACAAGAGTTAGGCTTTAAATTCTGCCAAACCCTCTTAGCAAGCGAGCAATCCCTTACTTCGTGGAGGGAAGACTCCGACCAGCACCCACAAGGGTGGCAACTTGGACCTATTGGCTATTCCTCTATAATTAATTATCGTTGTATATATAATATACCCTTTCTCGAACCCCCTAAAGCAATTAGAAAATATCAATATTTCTCATCTACCTTCTAAAATCATTAATAAAAATAATGAATTTTTATACTATATAACACTGAATGTTTATTTTTTAATTAATTCAAAACTTAAAAGGAAAAGTATTTGAATTTAAGAAAATTAACACGTTATTTTTTATAGTAATTTGGTTAGTGACATGTCTAAATGAATTAACAAAATGTAAATATCTTAAATTAATAAAAATTATAAATGTGAACATTCAATTTTGAAGATGAGAAATATTAAATACTACTTCCATCCGAAATTAAATATTTAAAGTTGACTTGATACAAATATTAAAAAGATCTTTTGGCGTTTATTAAGTTACTAAAATATCTTTGAGATGTAAATCCCTTAAATTAAAAGGTTATTAGTAGAATTTTAGATCATTAATATATTTATTTTAAAAATTAAATATTTAATTTTGAATATATCAAAATAGAAACGTGTATATTCAATTATGAAATGAGGGAGTAGATCAAAGAAAGTTATTTTTATAAGATCTTTGAATATCACTTTACTCTAATAAGGAGAAAATTACACAAAATCCACAAATAAAATTTGAGGATATCATGTCTCATCTCTTCTCCTCCCCCAGGAAACATTGCCTTATAAATTTTTGTGTACAAAATAAATAAATAAATAAAATATAGAGCAGCTAAGGATATTCTTCTTGATTTTAATAATGAAAAGACGAGGTGCACCTCTTACCCAGGTGACAAGGATCACATTCGTCTTTCACCTGATTTGTCAATTGAATGATCATAAATTTGACTCATCTTAGAGATTTTTCATCGAGTATTTATGCAATTGAGTGTCTCTAGATGCATTATGCATTAGTATTGATAGTTGATAGTCTCTACTACTTCAAAAAAAAAAATGAAAAGACAATTACTCAACCTGGAAGGTAGTTAAACGGCAGTCACTTGTTGTACTTCTCTTTTCATCTAGCTATATAATTAAGAATCAACTAATTAAGGTTGGTAGAGAAAACCAAGCGTTATTGTTGCAGAAATACATATATATATATATATACACACAGAAAACTCCCCGAAGTACAGATGGTTGAAAAGAAGCAAAAAGATAGCGATAGGTGACCTAATTAGTGCTGCTATGAAACTTACTTTTACAGAAATTGTTTCATGTCATCTTTGTCATTTGGAGCCCTTCTTAGTTCTTATAAGCTTAACAAGAAGAGGTAATAATATGTATCTCAAGGTAGATGGGGGCTTTCAGACTCTTACCTGTTAAGGGTCCTGGTAAAATTAACCAAACCTCTAAAAATTCTGAAACTAATCACTCCTAGTCCTTCTTACATTTTACCCTTAATTAATAATCAAAAGATTCTGTGTATCATCTCCAATACAAAAAATAAAATTATCCAAGATATTTAATTAAACTTTAAACTACTATTTTTGACATTTTAGGTGAGAGAAAGAGAAAAACTAATACTACTAATATATTAAATATTTATGAAGAGTATTATAAAAAAAATTGCATGTATATTTGTATTTTCTTAAGAAATGTGAAATTATGTTTTGTAACAAGCAAAAAAATATAATTTAACTCTATTTATTATCTAAATTTTGTTAGTAGTACTTGATCCTCATTCTCTTTCTCCATTTTACATTTCATCGATGAAAATGTAAATCAAAAGTTTTTTTCTCGAAAGATGGAATGAGTTTTTGTTATTATTGAGGGTAGTGATAAAGTTGGAATGAAAACAAAACTATGATAATGTTGATCAATTTATCTAAGTTATAATTCGTTGAAAGTTACAATTCAGGCACTAAAAACAATAAATACTACCCAAACACACTAAAACACATAAGAAGTTTGGTAACGCAGCTTGACACTTCCTTACCTACATCTAGGGATCCTTGCTCAAATTAATTTTACTATAAACGAATAAAGGAATTTACAACCAATGCACTATAAATATTCTAGTAAAACTAACCAATACAATTGTCATTAGATCACAATTGTTCTAAAAAATTCAATATAGTATTAGAATAGGAAGTCCTATAATCAAATTTGTTTTTTTTTTTTTTTTTTTTTGCCTTAGATTCTTTAGACGATAAGTTGGAAATTTAACAATGCTATCAGTAGTTTTGGAAGGGATTCTAATGTGAATTTATCAAGATTGTGACTGAGAAAGAAGGCAAAGATAATTCTGATAACAAAATCATGAAATGAAGGCATAAAACAAGTCTTCATCACTACAGCCATTCATGCATCAAGAGCCTAATACTATTTCACCATCTAGACCATAGAGGCTTGGTAAATTATAGCCATTGTCTAAATATATAATTGGAACTACCTTACTTTTTACAAGAATTCAAAGGGCAAACAATGCTGCTGCAGTATAATCATCAGAACCCTGAAAGAAAATTTGACAAAAACAATAGTGAAGATGGCTATTTATCAAGTCTTGCTGCATTTTATCTGTACAACCATAAATGTAACAACTCATAAAATACCTCTCATCAAGTTAACAATCTTTGGTAATATATTTATGTTTGTTGCGAGCAATCATTGTCCAGCATCAACTATTTCCTGCTACAATATTCTGTGATGCAAACAATTACTAGAGGTAGAACGTGGTGTCTCAATCAACTATGGTTTTTATGTCTTGTTGTCGACCACTTAAGCAAAAAATGGTGGACCATTTATAAGCAGTAAGATAAGCCTTGTAAGCACATAGCTACAGAAGTAAAAAGGTCAATTATGGGTGGTGCTGATAAAAATCAAGTAGGGTTTAGCTGTTTTGGTTGGTGGGTGGGTACACAGATCTAAGTTGAACCAGAAAAAGATTAGCTTAGGCGCCCATGGTTTTGTTCTCAGCTACTTAATGGTGTGTCTTGGCAAATTTTACTTCACAAATTTAAGTCCTCACAAAGTTTGTCATCTTTGATACTGATGATTTAGTGGTAAGTATAGTCTTGACCATCTTGCTGAATTTTCTCTTGGAGTACTCTAGCAAGGTTCATGTCATCTGTCTAATTTTCCTTTGAAATGCAATATCTAGCTTTATCATTGTCATTGCACTTCCATTATTATCTTATAATCTATTCGTATTTAATATTCACATTTGATTTATTCTAAATATTAAGAATAATCATTACCTCATTAATTATGTTATGTTAGTGGTGATGATGATATCTTTTAATTTATTGAGGTTATTAGTAGAATTTCAAATGATCAATATGATTATTTTTAAAAAATAAACATTTAATTCTGGATATCTCAAAATAGAAATGTGCATTTAATTATAAACGAATGAAGTATAATAAATGAAAGAGAAATTCTGAATCCGGTGTTCTTTTAATTTATTATTTAAGTGCTTATGTAATATTAAAATGAATTTTACTACCGAGTTCATTTGAGTAAACTGTAATTATTCACTTGTATGATTGTTTTCCTGCTTGTTAAATCAAATGCATGAGCAATTTAGGACTTTTAGGGTTGTAGACATGTCACGTGTGTGTGAAAGGAAGTTTTTCTCAATTTATTCCTTCACTACAAGAAAAATGCACTATAAGTAACAATAATTTTTGTTATTAAAATGTGATTGACTTTATTTTGTAATAGATTCGCAACAAATAAGAACGGTCTTAATTTTCTTGTAGCTAAAAAAATTTTGCAATTAAAAGAGAAAGTTGTTGTCAATTTCCGACAACTTAGCAACGATAAATTTTGTATTTAATATGGTCAGCAATAGATTTGTAATGTCGTATGAAAATAGAAATTTTTTTAAAATTATAAAATATTGTGATGGATTTATCAGAAAGTGAGAAAAAGAAATAACAACCCATTGTAATTTTTCTTCTTTCGGAAAATTCTAGCAGTGCCAAATGTTAGAACAAAAATTAATAATTAAATTAACTTTTTAAAAAAATAAAAGAAAATATTCATTAATTAGATAAATCTACTTAATGAAAACCATCGAGAGAGCAAACTAGCCGATAGTGCACCACAATCTAAAGTGTATACAACACTTTATCATTTATTGAATTTAGGCTATAGTAATTGTTGTGTGTGTGTTAGAGTAAACCGCGGCACCCTTTTAACCAGTGATATTGAACGGATGCATTAAATTCTTGAATTAATTAGTGCTGCATGCCCCGCAGCAGCAGCAGATCATACGTAGGACTCTAACATTAATATCACATTAATATCAGAATGGTAAAATGTAGGACTATAATAATGGTCCTAAAAAGGGCAATTTCTTAAGGCTTTCTCTTTGTTTCTTTTGCTTTCATTAGCAAATTCTCATAAAATCATTACTCCCTCATTCTCAATTTAATATCTTGTTTTCTTTCTTTATTTGTCTTAAATTATAGGCTTATTTCCTTATTAAGAAAAATAATATTTTTTTTAATTGACTAAAAATTGTTGAAAAAAATATAAAAATTAATAAATAGATAGGTTGAAAAAATGCATCTAATTAATGAGAAACGCTTTCACAATAATTTATTACTGTTTCTAATGCTCAAACTTTTTGACGTGAAAGGAGTAATTTAAAAATATTCTATAAAAAATACATATTTTTAATAAGATTAATTATATTTTTTTAATCAGTATAAAAATCAAACAAATTTATCATTTTTTAATTTTTTAACGGAGGAAGTATTATTAATGTTGACTCGTTCATTTACCATCAATTCTACTTGCTATGCCTATAATGCTCTCTTAAGGGTAACTTTTAAATTTGCTTTCTGGCTAAGAATAATTGAAGGCATATTCCCCTTGAGAGCTTTTTTACACACAACCTAAAAATTTCTAGGACAAAATTATTTACTTCGCTGCATTATTTTTTTACTAGTCTCATTCATTCTGAATTCTGATTATATTCCGAAATGTACTTTCTCTATGACACTGTCCGTTGTGTGCTGAAGGATAACATGACGACCTCTTCGTGCAAGAAACTTTCGAAGTCCTTTCCTTATTTACTTTTTACTTAATTATTTTCTTGTATATCTTGGTACTTTTTTCCGGATTTCAAGAATCAATATTCTATGTAATTCCATACTAAAAGTAAAACTATCGCAAACATCTAGATTCTAGATCCAATCTAATGCACCACAAAATTCAATAGAATATCATATTATTGTTCCAGAGATTAATATACAAAAATTATTAATTGATTAACAAAGAGAATTAGTAACTGATAAAACGGGCTTAATTGATATAATAGAGGAGTATTCTAATTATCTCGAATATACTAAAAGTTGAGACTAGTTCTATCCCCAAACCGAAGACACTCTTCAACCTTTTGGAACTAGCAGTATTAATTCTTCTTCTTCATCAAAAGAAAAAGAGAGAAAGAACAGTCCAAAACGCATATTAGGACAATGTTGCCCCAAAACAAGATTTCAATATTGCAACTTGGGCCCTTTTCTTTTATCCCTGCTAAGGCTATGTGAATAGATATTTCATAAACATTTGGAATAAATAATAACTATGAGGCCATCTATTTAAGCAAAAAGTCAACACATAACTATAATATTGAAATGTCATGCTACTCTGGTAGAAGGGCTGTGGAATTTATTCTGCAGACCCCTTCAAAAAACAATCAAGAACTGTACTGATCTTTCTCCTGTTGAAAATTTGAAGACCTTAAAAAACAGCCATTTGACTCTTTATATCTCCAGAGAAGTTTTGTAGTCTTACCCTGTGACAAGCATTTGCTTATTTGACTATCAAACATTGTGCATGATTTAGTCATATTCGGCCTCAGCAGTGCTATTTCCTGCACCAGCAGTCCAGTATTGTTTCATTGCTACGAGTATCTTTTCAGGCACTAATGGTCCGTCTTCATGATCCGTCAGTTTCATTTCCCATCTCATGCCACTGGCAATCTTCCTCACTCTGTTCAAGACATTTACTTCATCTCTGAATATGATTGCCCCTTCAGGTCGCAGAATGCGGTCCATTTCTAGGAGGATTTCTTCAAAGTCACACCTGTTTTACATACACATCAGCATACTTAAAATCACTTGGAAGTTGCTTCTGACATTGATGGATAAACTTGGTGTGATAAAATAACTTAACATAGCTTCTATATAATTCAGTGCATTTGAGCAATATATGAAACTAAAATTTGGATTACCTGAAAAAGATACAAATTACTCTGAGTGTAAAAGTTAAACTTCAAGCTTGGTAATGTAGAAGATAGCTCAAATTCACATTGTGGTTTGTTCATTATTTGAGCTCATTGATCTGCTTATGAATCAGGAAAGTCCTATGTTTTTTAAATAACCTTTGCTGACTAAATTCTTCACTTTCCAAATCTCTTGGCATTATGTTCATTTCATTTACATCTGAAAATTTCTATATCTCAGAGTATTTATTTTGAAGCAAATCAAACGGGAAGATGCATTATTGGTGTTGGAAGAATCTACTGAATAATTATTGGGATAATTATAAACTTTTTTCTTTTAAATTATGGTGTAAGCACCTATGTTTGTTTCGCAGTCCACAACTAATCTGATTAATTCCTTTGGTCGAACCTTTTTATGAGGGAGTAAAGCTCCCATCAGAGTTTGACAGGGCATTTCTCTATTAAGGTTCAAAGAATTATAGTGTAAAATATCTACATTATATACTGCAGTAGAGAACAATCTGTATACTTCTGTTAACAATTTCTCTGCACAGCAGTGCTTCATACAGAGGTTTAGAAAGCAGCCACATCTGTGAGCATTTATTTGCACTCCTTGAAACATCCAGGCTACAACTAAGGTAATTCATACCGGATTTGCAAAGATTGATAGATGGTCAAACTAAATCTGATATGAATTACCTCAGTTGTACAATTGATGTTCTAGGACAAAGTAGCTCACCTGCTTAAATCTTAGGAGACATGATCTGCCTCCTTACATGAAGGTAATATCTATTTGGACACAGTTTTAGGTGGACCCAACGTACCTCAATTATTGTGTATAGATAGGCTAGGATTGACATCAGTGTAAATAATAATAGTTATCCTATACAACCTCCTCCAATCATCATATTCGATTCAAAGTGATGGTTCCAAATTGCTACTCTCTAATTACCTAAAGGAGATTTTTCTTCACGTTGTGAAGGAATGTAAACAATAGAATTTTGAGGTACGATAAAGTCTCAAGTAAAGAGCAGAGTTCAAACATGATATGTCCATCAAACACATTGAGTCAAAAATGAGAAAATCCTTACCTGTCCTCATACAAGCTGAATACGCCATCAGCATGAAGGAGATCATAAGTCCTTGGGTAAGTAGAGAATCCTTCACACCTGAACCAGTTAACAGAAACAACACAATAGAATCATATATCTTTGAGATACAGGATTTTAAGAAAACAAGCTCAACATGTCAACTTCAAATGTAGAAACGATAAGATGGCAAATAAATCTTTAGTCCATTATAATGACTTTTGGTCTTTTAGTGAAAGCTCAAAGGATGCATTGGCTTATTTAACTTTCTGCAAAAATCACAACGAAAGCATTTGGGTAGCTCGAAATAATGGCTGCATGTCTAGTATTTCATGAACTTCATAAACGAAAAGAAAAAACCATCCCCACCCCTTCTCCTGAAGAAAACAAAAACAATAAAACAAAGCTGCTGAAAATAACCAATCATGATACGAATATATAGAGCACGTAGCTCGTTTGCTGAAATATACCAATCATGATACATGCCGATTAGACCTCTCTCATATATGACTCCCAGAGTGTTGTGAGCAATGGTAGGCACAACATTCATCACCCACAATTTTGGTGAATCCAAAGCTGCTGCAAAGCCTCCAAGACCTGCATTCATATCCATTATGTTTCGGTATCGTGTGGTCCCAAGCAATCTATTGATGTTCTTGTAATAGTTAACACGTTTCTTCCAGAGCTTGATGTCCTTTTGGTAAGATTCAACAGCTACTCCTGGAACCATTGAATTAGCTACTCGAGGTGGGACTGCAAATAATCTATCAGGAAACTTCTTCAACTCCCCTCCAGCAACCTCACTGGCACTTTTTGCTTCAGGGAAGGGAGTAATGCATGTTTCCATTTTCTGATACCTATAAAACCATTGATTTTACAGTTAGAAGTAGAAAATATAACCAGTGATATTTGAACTGTAAGCTCTTATAGTTTCAGTCACCAAATAATCCTCTGGTTATATATATCAGCCCTTCATGCGATG
Organism: Apocynum venetum; assembly: GCA_019593545.1. NCBI lineage: Eukaryota > Viridiplantae > Streptophyta > Magnoliopsida > Gentianales > Apocynaceae > Apocynum > Apocynum venetum. The sequence continues at coordinate 3,195,021 of SRSM01000137.1, forward strand.
CTACGGAAATAAGAAAATGTGAAATGAAGGCTATTAGCTACATGATGTATTTTATTTATAATGAGGAGAAACTAAATAAATAAAAGCAGATTTCTAACCACACATCATCAGCATCCCTGGATTCACAAAAGTTAGCAGATTTCCTCTTGCATGATTTGGGATTTACACTTTTTCTCCAGATAGCAATATCTCCTTTCTCATACTTTTTCTCCCAGCAAAGTTGTTCAGCCAGTTTTTCAATCGTTGTTTGCTCAGCTTTGAGATCGTCCTTAGTCCTCTTCCAGGTTTGATAGTAAGTCTTCCAATTGATTGGAGGACCAGACAAGATCCAGTACCCACCAGGTCTAAGAACTCTGTCAACTTCCATTAAGTACATACCATCTGTATAGAAAAAGGTCATGCTAAAGTTCACCAACTTCAAAACAATATAAAATGGTGAATCTCACCATCTTTTAATGATTACAGAATAACAAATAGCAATGACACCAAAAATTAATATCTTCCACTACTAAAGTTAATGAGACTCAAAAAGTATTATCTAACCCAATCTGTTGAAACGATTTCTTCAAACACAACCTCTGAAAGTTATGTTACATTTTGCAGGCCTCAATTCTTTTTTCATATTTTGGTAATTACCTTAAGTGGTCCTTTGAAATTTTTTAGAGTGCCATTTTTGTTCACAATCTTTTATTTCACTTATTATCATTCTAGAACTTGTTTTGGTGTACCACTATCTTAGATCCAACTTTTGTTTGATCATGCTCGAACTTTTTCTTTTTTTGGGTGTACCATCGATAGAATTTTGTTCAATCTATTATCTTCCTCAAAGTTATTTTAGAGTGCAAAAGTAGTCCTTGAATCCATCCTTTGGGAAACATAAACCACAGGATTAATTAGGTACTTTAAATATATTGAAGGATGAAAACAGATTGAATATAATTTTGAGCATGAATATGAATTTCAAAGAAAGTTTGAGAATGAGAATAAAAAAAATTGGTAATCCTAAAAAATAAAAGAAGCAAAATGCTAATTGCCCTAATATCTAAAACATGTAATATGAATCTCAAAAACCACTTAAGTAATTTGATACGAGAAGCTGAAAAAGAAGTGCATTGTAGTTCATCATTGTCTCAGAGTGAAATGTTTTGGTTCAAATTTTGCAAAATAAAACTCAAAGGGAAGAGAAACAGAAATTTCATTTATGTAAAACTAATCTAGCTGATGCATATAATGAATCCAATACCCAGACAATTTGATCAAATTCTGTAGCTATTCATAACCATCACCTATAATGACTTTATACCACCTTGCAGTTACCAATTTCACTAATGATCTTTATTGATCTGTTTAAATGAAAATTCTAGTGTCCATCCCACAATGAATGAAAGAGGGGAAAAAGAAAAATCTATTAGATGCGAGATTTACATTTCAACTACATACCATTATCCGTCCATGGTATTAGACAACGAGAACATTGTGCCATATCAAATGCTCTTGATGGATATGGAAGACGTATTGACCCCAGGACCCCAATGATAGCCGGTACGCCTCTCTCCAATGCAAATTGGACTTGTGCTTCATGATTGTCCTTTGGTGCGAATGACATTGTCAAGACATTCCTTTTTAACAAGTAGGCACCCCAGCTTGCAACCTATAAGGATTAATTTAACCACATTAAAGAATTTCAAACTTGACAACTTTTAGACCATGAATGTGAAAGGCACAGCAATCAGATATTGAAATAATTAGATTACACAACAAAGAATTTGAAAGGAAATTTTTAGATTAAGGAGATCCATAAGTAGGTTATATAACATATGCATTGCATCAAGGATTAAATTATTTAGAGGTAGATTGCATAAGAAGGTTTATTGGAAAGCAGAGGAATAAGGAAATCATGTGCAGCCATCCTCGAAATAACTTGAAAAATTCTCATGAAAATGAGACAGCAGAAGATCTTCTCGCTTTGTCACATTTATACTTCTTTGAAGCAGATGAAACAGCTGATTAAGCAAAATGGCATGAACTTCTTAAAAGTTTCTCCATATGTAATTAAGACTGGGCGGACTTGCTCAATCCCAATCTATAGGAACCCATCATGTTAACTTACTAATTATCCAAGACTAGTAAAACTATGCATGTCAACATTCTTAGTGTATCCCCTCATGTGCAAGATGTACACAGTTTTTAGTAATGCATCAAGACACAGTGAAACACTTTCAGTAAGGGTGGCAATGAGAACTCAATGCATACCTGCTCTAGCACCATGTTAAAGTAATACTTCATTTAAAAGCTTAGGCACTAGGGGAGGAATGTAATCTATGCATGTATCAAACCAAAAAAAAAAAGGATAAACTAAAAGGAACATACTCCACAACCAGTGTCCAAAGCTGTTCGAATGGATCCATCTTTAATTGGAATCACGGATGCAAGTTCATCAATATATGCATCTGCACCATGAGGGAACATCGTTCCTCCTCCAGGAAATTTAAAAACATTACCCTGATACTGTACCCAGTTCTGAACAGCCTTCTCAACTGTCAAGCTTTTGTAAGGAACATTAGCATAATAAACATAGTCTCGGCTTTTTGGCCAAGGAAAAGGAGTTGTGTATCCTTCAGGTGCAGGGATAAGACATTGCAGCTTTTCTTCTTTTGGGGGACAATGCCTCTCTCTGTATACCATATTTTCTCTAGGGAAGGTCATTGCTCGGTCTTGCTCTTGGCAAGGTGTATAATCAGTATATTTAACATCACATGGCTCGAAAACTTTGGCTTTGGGTTGATCAGAAGAATCAACAGGCAGCTCGATACTGTGATGTGTTTCAAAGCTAAGACTTGGAATTACTTTGCAGTCTGTTTGCTGGGTTATAGCCATTGCTAGGCTGTCTCCTTTTCCAAAGCCACTCTTTTGCCATGTTCCCAGTAAGTAAAAGAAACAGCAAAGACCAAGAACAGCAAATATAGATATTGGACTACGTCCTCTATTGCCTGGTAACTGGTGCTTAGAGGCCATATTGCTGCTGGTGGAAGCACAAAAAATTCCTGTTCACATTAAAGCGTCAGAATGCATTGACACAATGACATCACATATAATCTGTGACAAGAAAACAAAATTTGAAATCAAACAACAAGATATACTTGATCTTGTGAAACAAAAGAGTCCACTCTTAAAATTTATTTAACTAGGACTCTCTTGTTCCATCTGTTGATCCCAGTCAGAATCAGTATCAGCAGTACATTGAGATGTAGAAATTAGCATCTATGCAAATGGTTCCTAGGAGATTCAAGAGCCTGAAATTATTTGTACCATGTACAGAATTGGGCCAAAAAGAAAGGCAAGTGTCTCAACGATCAATTAATGCCAAGTCTAGTTTATAAAATTCAAAAAGATGAACTGTCTTTTTAAGATATCATCTGCGCTTGGAAAGGCTGGTAGCTAAATTGAATAAGGTGACAACTTTTAACAAAAAAAAAAAACAAACTCATTGTAACTCCAAGTTCAAATGAAGTGAGACTTCAAGAAGAAACTCTGGTAACAAGCCAGAAATTTATCTCTGATAAAGAATAAGATGGATACAAGAGATTGAATCATTGGAATATTAAAAAAAACCTCTTAAGCTAACACATTTTCTTTCAAAGAATGATTAATTGCATGGGAACAATAGGTTATCAAGGTTTCCTTTCACTTTAGCAAATTTATCAAGTGTGTCCAAGATTCAGTGTTTTGAAGCTAACTTATCCTGATGGAAAAAAATAGGCAGAGAAGTTAACTTGGTTGAAACTCAAAATTGCTTTCTAACATATTGGTAGCTCCATCCACCATGCACCAAAAACTTCGTTTCCATCCATTTATTTATCTCTGTTTCCTTACAAAATTTTAAACTTTCTGTCCCATTTTCTACTATTGATACTCTCATAAGAATCTCAAAATGCACCTTATTCCAGCATTCTAAAAGGAAAAAGAAAAACAGGTAGTTCCATGTATGGGTATATATATATTACAAGTTAAAGATATAATTTACAAAATGATACAGGCAACGGGGATCTGACAAAATTATTTGTAAGAAAATCGGTTCAAAAAATTAAAATTATGAAATTCAAGACACCAATTAAAGAAAAAAAATCCAGATTTTAAGAATTGGCTTTGGAGCATCAGCTTTAGGATAGATCAACTATTTTGTCCACAATCAGATATTAAACCTCCTGATTTGCTTCTTTCAGCCGGTTTCAGAGTTATGAAACAGGTCCAGCCTTGGATGAAAACAGCTAATCTTACTCCGAGTGAACTCAAACTAAAGAGGAAACGATCAAAAGCATGCTGAAATTTATGAAATAGATCCAGTCAGTCGTGAACTATGGCAGTACTCTTCCCTATTGTATATCCAATTGATCAGCCAATCCAAACCATAGAGGAAATTCATATCCAAAGCGTGCTCAAATTTATGAAATAGATCCATTTAAATTAGAGCACTCGTCTATATTTACTATAATAAGTCCCACCACTCTTTATTACAAAAAGAAAAAAACTTTTAGTTCTTTCTGCTGCGCTTACTCGAGATTTGAAAAGCAAAAAGAGTAAGAAATAATTGAAAAGCCAAATAGAGCTTAAGACAACCAAAGCTTGTAACTTTCAAGCAAACAGGTTCAATTCACATCCAATTACCATTACCCATTACAAAAAGAGAACAGATACATTAAAAAAAATCAAGAATTCATCCAGTTCAGCACATTACCTCGAAGAAAAAAAAGCTCCCTCTTAAATGGCTATCGATTGACCAATATCAACTGATCTGAAGTAAATTACTAAAGCTGTAGCAGAATGAAGAACAGCCTCGCACAGATAAACGTAAACCAACCTATCCTACAAATTCTGCTATAAATGAGAAATATGAAAACAGAGGCAAAAGGCATGGGAACAAAAGCAGAGACCCAACCAGAGATATTATATATTATATTTTATCTTTTAGCAGAATGTGGATTAAAGGTAAGGATGAAGCATGATTCGTCAGAGAGAACCCATTAAACTTTTGAACTGTGATCAAGATATTTTTTATGGGCCTTTAAAGGGATGTAAAGATGGAGGATCTGAACTATGAAACTAGCCGACAGTGGGGAGAGTAGATTAATTTATAGAGGAGAGAAGAGAGCACACCAAAATGCATAAGGAGTTAGACTCCTTGTTTTACCTCTGTTTTGAATTGTCCGCCCCCCATCCCATTGATTTTTCCCTTCTTTTATTTTTTTGAAAAAAAGCTATATATACTTCTCGTATATATCTTGCTCTGAATTACGGATGCTAGTATGAGATCTCTCGTATTAAACTCCTTAATTGTCGCACTATTTGAAAGAGTCTTAGGTTAAATTTTTCGCCAGAGGAAAAACTTAAGATAAGGTAAATTGAGTTTAAATTATTAATTTTTTTTATCGATACAAAATTTACAAATCATAAATTCAATTTAAATTATAATTAGACATATATATATATATGTTGAGTAGGACGAGTACTCATATCATATTAGTATTACTATTTAATCATATATCTCTTAGTTTTAATAAAAAAAATTCCTTTTAATTTGTTGACTAATAAATGATACATAAATTGTCTATTCATATTGTGATTTTCAAGTATAATTGTGATAGATGAATTCCATCGGTTATTGCATTTTGATAAAAGTTTATTTTACAAAATTCTATCTTGAAGTTTACTTATTTGCATCGCTTTCAAAAAAGAAAGGTCACCCCTCCAAGAGTTTATAATTAGTTTTTAATATATATATATATATATATATATATTACTACTATTTTCAATGTCTATATAATAAGATTTCTTTTTATACCATAATCTTGTTCTTGCAAAAGAAAAGAATCTATTTTACTTTTTTTTTTTCAAATATATGGCATAAGATTAACCAAATAATTAATTTTGGAATAACGAGTGGCAAAAAAAAATCAAATTATATGATGTAAAGAGATTTAATGATGTATGAATTATGATTTAGCCAAAAAAGATAAAAAGAAAAATAAAATTTAAAGATGGATGGTATTGGTAGTATCATCGACCCCGGATTAGATCTCATGCTCATGTGCAATTGGGTGCGTCACATTCTCCGCCGACGCTATTGGGTCCCACAGAATTCGATTATTTGAATTAAGACGGGCCTCCGAGCTTCATAGTTGCTGTATTGGTCTAAACATTCTTTTAAGAAATAGTATATCCAACCAAGGCCATTCCGGAGTGTACTTTTTTAGTTAAATTGTTTAATCCCCTTCCAAGACCTATATTCCAAGACGTATATATTCCAAGACGTAAGTAGTTATATGTTAAGGAGTATATTGTGTTTTATTAAATAAATAAATAATTGAGTGGAAAGAAAAAGCTTAATACGATATTATGTGTTTTTTATATTATTAATAATAGTATAAAATATAATTAATACATTTATTTAAATTATGATTTTAAGTAAAATTATTGCTTATTAGAATATGTGGGGTTATAAGAGAATTTAAATTTTAAATAAGATAGAAATTTTAGAGATAAAAAAATATTTTGAAGGATAATATTTTTGGATTTGTATTTTAAATTTACTTTCACTCTTTCAATTCAAAATTAAATGTCAACTTTTATATTAGTTTTACCATTTCTATTCTTAATTAAATATCTACATTCTTAAATAATTATTTTTCATAACTAAATTCTTTAGTTTAAAGATTTATCTTTCATTAATATATGTGATACCACCTTCAACAATAAAAATAATGGACCATAGTGATACCACCTTTAATAATAAAAATAATGAAGTAATATTCTCATACTTAACACCTTTATTAAAACTTATACTTAAATTAAAAATAAACATTCAATTTCAAACAAAATAATTTAAATTAAAAAAACTAAGTACCAAATAATCATTTTTACTCCCTTTTTTTTTTCCCTTAGCTGTCACAAAATGGAGTTTCACACTGCTTGAAAAACTTAATGCGATTTTTTAAAGTGACTAACATATCATTTTCTAAAAGTTTTAAGTCACAAAAAATCTCAATAACACTTTAAAAAAAAAAATCAAATTCAGGTTCTGCACCTGAATAAAAATTCACTCAAGATCAATACTTGAACTCATAAAATATCTTACTTTTGTACTTCCATCTTGGCAATTTGACCAATGGGCCGAAAAGTAGGCTGGGCCGAATATACGTCACCTGGCCGAAAAATTGCTAACAAGGTTCAGCAAAAATATCAAACAAGCAAACATGAGAAATTAATATACCTAGATATATAGTTCATGGCATCATCCAAACTACAACGGTTACAAAAAGATGGCTCAGATGTATGGGAAGTACTTTAGTGACAGCCCAGAATAGCACTTTTATAGTACAAGCGACCAGTAATAAATTTAGGAAGGGAGATAATTAATTGATACACATATACAGGAGCATTGATTTACAGATTAAAAACTTTTGCTAACTTATGCAACGGATTGCCATCCTTCTGTTCCTGAAATTGTTGGTTGGCAGTTGAATCTCTGATTCCACCTGACTTGGTCTCCTTGGCGTTTTTCCTCTTGCTAGAAGAGCTTAAAGAACCTTCAACTAAATAGAAGTGAAATAGCAAATTAAAGGAGAGGGAAAAAAAAAAAAGATAGAGAGCGAGAGAAAGGGAAATGATCACAGTAAGTTAAAAGTGGACAGCATGTTAGCAACGATATGTCATCTTTAGGAGTCATCCTGCCAGGTCAACTGTACCAGTTTCATCTTAATAAGTTATTTAAAGCAGTACTAACATGCACTAGCTCTTATTTACTCCCTATTCAGAAATTGGCTGCTAAATCCCTTTTCTTTTTTCTTTTTGTTATTTTACAGGATTTTTAAGGTTTACATTATGACACATAATTCATCAAGAGATTAAATAAACATATAGGCTTCACAAGAATTTTGCCTCCTGAGGAGGTCAGATGCAACTACAAACTCGGGTTATTTTCACTTCGCAAGTTATATCTCAATACTGCAAAGAACCAAATAGACATTATAGGCCACTTCAAACATTCCTAGTATGCTATCACAAGAGCAGCGAAGAATGTATTCGCACAGTGCACAAATAAAGCTTATACACTGAGGTACTTCAGAAAGGTTCTGGAGAGAGCTAATTCATTTAGCGACCAACTTTTCTTCTAAGTATTCATGCATCAATTTAGTTAAAAATATGTAGCATTAATATATTATTATAGCTTCTGTTTTATATATCTGATAAGTTCTCTGTTTTTCCATCAATCTCACAAGAAATTAAAATAATCATAATTTTCCTCCCCGTATTGTATGTATCATAAACTGCCAAAAGGATTCTTGAAAAGCAAGCCAGCGCGTAATATGAACTTGGCGAACACTATACAAGAGAATATGAACAATTTCACCCTAAGAATGAGACTTTAGTTCAATCTGAAGCCAATCCTATAATTGTTTCATACCTTGCCATTCCCATACCACCTTAGCCTCGCCTTTGACAATCTTCGGGTACCGATCTAAGCGAGAATCTTCTTCAACAAATTCCTCAACCTAGTGCCAATTTCCCCACCCCACCCCCCAAACAAAGGGGAAAAAAAGTCTCAGGCAATCATCATCAATAATCACAAAGCCATCATCAGATTTAATGATTGGCAAGTTAATAACAATTACTTTATGTACACAAACACATCTAAAAACCAATTCATTGGACAAAGGGAAGAGAAGGAAGCAATAAAAAGAAAATAGCATCCTAGGCCTCTGAAGTTTGGATAGAATAATCCTAGATACAATCTGGACTCCTCTAATTTTCGGAAGAAGCACATTTGTATATAAGAATAGACTAGCCTACTTTACATCTGAAAAGTGCAAAAGTATTGGCATTTCAAGTGGCCTAAAGCCATAGGACACCTATTAAAGAAAAGGATGCAAATTAATAGAACACAAAAAATCCAGAAATTTCACCAATTCAGAAAACAAAACATAATCCAGAAATTTCACCCATTTAGAAAACAAAACATTATAGGTTTTATTAACATTAGGAAAAAAAAAAAAAGCAGGCATCCAAGAATGTAGTGAATACCCATTCCCACTAAAAATTATATCTTTTACCAAATAAGATATCTTTAAAACATTCCAAAATAAATTACAGTAGACTAATAAGAGAAGCTTCTTGAAATATAAAATGTGTTTGATGAAATTCCTGTTTAGGCAACTGAAGTAAACGGAACAGAGGTTCAAAGAAATCTGGGTCCTACTTGTATTGACTTGGAAAGAGTGCAAGTGGTCATCATTATCAACGAAGTAGCTTAAGTAGAAAGGTTCTGGTAGTCAACAAATTGAAATGGGATCAAATTTGCAAACCCAGGTGACTAATAGTATAAACTGTAGTGATAATGCAGAGGAAAAAACCAAGTGGCAGATCATTACTTAATGGTTTCTCATAACTGCATCTTCATAAATGTCATGCACAATTATTCAATTGGTAAAGGCAGAATGAAATACGTAAATCTGCAATGTCTATGTACCTTTTTCCACAGGGTGAGATCTTTTCTTTCTTTAGGTGTAAGTACATAATCTCGTAACCATGATGCAACTACCCATGACTCACCCTCACCATTTAGGCTCCTTGAACTCAAAGCATTCTCTTCAAGTATGTCGCATATCTATAATTACAGCAAGAATTTAATGAATTTAATCACAAAAAAGCATAAATTACCGAAACATGATGGTTGCATATCAATACCTGAAGAAATTCCAAAAATATATATCTAAACAATGTGCTTTCCAACAAGTTATTGCCAGATCTTATATTACTAAAATATAAAGTAAAACAAATGTTAATAGAAAAATAGAATGCTTAACATAAAGAAAACTTATTATTAATCTGTAAGAGTTCCCTACATTAGAATATGAGTATAGCAAATGTTGAGGAGTCTACAAAGAGATGCAAATGCCACATAAATGAAGCTTCATCAGCCCATATTTATTGTTGAAAAACACCCTTCTCTTTGTCTTTAAAACCTAGGTCACTTGAAGGTCCACGTGTGCCATCAAAAGATGCATCAAGGAAAACATCCCTTTACAAGACCATCTTTTCATCGGAGGGCACAAGAGTATCTTCTACTCAGGAGTTTTTCATGCACATTGCAATTTCACTGCATTATACAACTGTAACCAATTAAATTTGTAACCATTTACTGCAGTAGCAGTAAAGTACTTTCATAGTTACCATCAAACTTGATGGACAGTCACTGATAGCTTGACATTCCTTCCATCAGTACTACTATTACTTTGAAAAGGACAGAGAAAAAGGATACCAGATAATTCTAATCCATGTAACCAACATGATTATATTTTTGAAAAATCCAGTACGAGGTGATAATCAAATCATTATTTTAAACTTTGCTATTCGTTAGGCTGTATTTCAGTACATCTCCACATTATGATATATGGTGCTTCAATACTATCAATATAGAAACACTCTAATTGTCAAGGATTAGGGCAAAAAAGTGGCACATAACTCAACCAAAAGAAATACTTATCGTCAACGCTGCACTCTTCATCAATAGGATTAATAAATTCAGTTATTATTATCCTCTAGATCAAGGTCAGATAAATAGATATTCATTGGTTTTCATCCTAGAATCAAAGTAAACAAGGACTACCAATCACATTTCACAAACAGAAAGCAGAAACGTGATATCATCTTGCCCATATGTACAGCATGAAAAAGAATTCCTTTTCACCTGGTTGTACAGTTCTTCAGCTCTAACTGCCAAGTTATATCTCCTGCGGACTCTTAACAGCATCAGAATGCATCCAAGAAGCTGTAAACCTTAATATTGTCAACAAGCTTTAACATGTTGATAAACATAAGCTTTTAAAGGCTGCTTTTATATGGAATACCGATGCACAAATGGGCACTAGAACTGAAGCATGCTTCATAATCCACTGTCTGATGCAACAGGAGGTTGGTTTGTAATAGTTAACCAGCCATTCAGGGCACGTAAACTCTTCAAACCTACAAACAAGAAATTAGAAACATATAGACCAGATTATTAAAATAAAAAAATACAAACTTTGAAATTATGCTGCATATAAGGTTTCCAACTTTGAGCATTCACAATAGCTAACCTGTCGGCATTAATTCTTGTCTCCAATAATTTACGACTAGCCTCCATTGCTCTCAGCTTGGCATGCATGTATGCATTTTCATCCAAACCATGATTTTCCATCACCTTGTGCTTATTCAAATAAGTCCAAAGTTCATCTTTGCGCACCTAAATATAAATTGAAAAGACAAATATCAGCTAGTTTATGAACCAAGAAAAAAGGTGAAGTCTTACAAGAAAAATATACAAGGGAGAAAGGACATTTATCTATCAAAAGAGCTATATATTTGAATCCAAAGATTGCACAGACCCAAGGGGCACCAGTTCCACTGCACAAATACTGAGCATAAGCTTCACATGCTCGAACTTCTATCAACTTTGACTGCAGTCACTTGGATCAAGTAACAATTGCATTAGAATTGACAGTAATATAGAATACATGATTCTTCAGTCCTCAAATTATTAGTAATACTTATGAAGATAGACACTCCACTCACAAGTGTCCTTGCTGCCACATTAATATCTCTATCCTCTATGCATAACCTTCCCTGCTGTACATAGCCACGAGAGCATTCTAACTTCCCGTCAGAGCATATACCATTACTTGGACAAGGCTCGCAGTTATCTGAAGCAATAAAAACTTATTTGAAATGATGTACAAAACCAAAAATTAAGAGTTAATCATAGATAGCCGTTCCTTGACACGTCTACAGAGATACGCATAGCTCTTGACTGTTTCAAAATTCAGTCACAAGTCACATGTTCAACCGTAATGAACTCCAATTAACCAAGTTCACAATTTTGTCACATTTCAACAGAAGTTACTTTTCCAAAAGAAGCAGTCATTAGCACTTCTTCTTTAGTATCTCAAATTTTTTTTTTTTTTTGGAGGAAAATTCTTCTTTAGTATCTCCAAGTTAAACTTAAAATTCTCCCCCCCCCCCCCCAAAAAAAAAAGCAACGAATAACTAAAGGTAAAACAGCTAACATATACTATCCTTATAATGCAGTCTTAGGAATCCAAGGAACCCCAACTAAAACCTCCTATGATCAGGTCAATGCAAGAGAACAGAAAACTAACCGTCGAGAAAATCTTCAACATCAATTCCACCGTCGCAAAACGGTTTAGGCTGTCGATTGTAAAAGTTGAGCAAGAAATTGCAAAAGAATGCGACGGAAGCAGCGATGCCAACAACGGTGAGGAGGCTCAAAAGCTCGGCCATTGACGAGGGCAGGAAACTGGGAGAAGGTTCCGGTAATAATGAAGAGGAAGATTTCAAAGATGGAGAAGGGTTAGGGCTCAGGTTTTTGGGACGCTTTTTCCTCGTTGTAGAAGCCATGAGATTTGGTAGGAGTTCTGCAAGATTGATTGAAGGCGAAAAATCACCGGGAAAATTAATCTTAAACTTTCCAGATAGGGAAAATTGTGGAAAAATATGATAATTGCTCCCGAAATTATTTCATTTGTTTTTTTTAGTCTCTGAAAGTTTTTTTTTCTTTATATTTTTCTCACCCATAATTAAACTTGTAAAGAAGAAGCATGCTATATAAGAATTGTGGAAGAATTGCTATAATAAATGTTTTGATCGTCCATAGTTACAAGTAACTTTTTCAACCATTGAATTGTTTATTCATTTGTTTTTAAAAAATAAATAAGGTGTTTTATCTTTTCACTAACAATTGTCTTAAAATGTTATAAGTTACAATCAAGTGTACTAAAATATTAAAACACGTTAAAATTACATAACATTAAATTTGTTTTATGTTTATTTTAAGGTGTTAAAATCATATAACATTAAGTTTCTTTCCGTTAATTCTTTTCATTTTTTTATAGTTTGTCTTGATTCTTATATTAGTCTTCATTTGAAAAGAAAAAAAAAAACAAAGTATATGTTTATTTTAAGGTGTTAAAATCATATAACATTAAGTTTCTTTCCGTTAATTCTTTTCATTTTTTTATAGTTTATCTTGATTCTTATATTAGTCTTCATTTGAAAAGAAAAAAAAAAAAAGCAAAGTAGTGATTAAGTAGAAAACAATAAACAAATGTCCATTTTATGTTACTGTCAATTGTTCAAAAGTATTAAAAATTAAAATATGAGATTAAGTTTGTTTTATGTACCAAAAACATTAAAACATGCAAAAATTATGGAGCATTAACTTTCTTTTATTGCATTTCATTTTTTTCAGTGCAATATATTTTTGAGCTACTGCAAAAACGTAAAAAATAATCAGCTTGCAAAGGTCAGTTCATTTTAAAAAGATCTGCTTATTTTTTAAAAAATTATTCTAATAGATGCACATGCAAAACATTAATATTGTAAAGTCGGATCTTTTCCCATAAATTTGATCTTCATTTGTTACATAAAGTTCATATACAAATGACAAATTTTGCGATATATTTGATATATAAGAATAAAGTTTAACTAAGAATGAATTTTTACTTGCACATTATTTATTTGTAGTGCATATAATGCATAAAAGGTAATTAATATGAGAATGCTTTTTTTTTTTTTTGTAATGCATATGATGCATGAAAATAGAGTTCAACTAAAAATGAATTTTTCATGTTATACCTTATTTAATTCTTTACACAAATCTTATAATTAAACATGACATTTGGTCCAAGAAGATAATTTATTTCGAATGAACATATATACCTTTTATGGTACAACATGTAATTCTTTTATCCACCTCCCTATTGAGTTAATAATTCAACATCTTTTAGAATAAGTTTCAATTTTCAAATGAGTAATTTTTGAAGAGAAGAGAAAGAAAAGATTTCATACACATGTTAACGTATTTTAATTTCATTTATTCATTAAATATGCTTATTCAATAATGTAATCATCTCATACATTGTTGAATCATGAAATTAATATACTTACACATTCTACATGTATTTATGAAAAGTAAATATTTAATAGGTAGAAGTTCGCGCTTCGCATGGACCTTCTTTATTAGTACATAAAGATTTGTGTTAATCGTTTTGATTATTTGGTTTAAATTATCACTTAGTTTTTAGTCATTTATAATGGATTTTTTTTAAAAAAATTATAAATTATTACAACTAAGATGATTATAATTTGCACAAGATAATATAATGATTTTTTTAAAAAAGCATTACATACATGTGCATATAAAATACAATTCGAGCATTACTTTTTCTTTTAAAAAGTGAAATATTTTGTACCTATAATTCATTCCAAAAACTATTTTCACAATGGAAGAAAATAACTAATTAGGAAAAGAAACCTTAAGGACCTCATTACTAAATATTGTATATTTGTTTACTTTTTTACCCTTACACAATTTGTTCTATTATGTAATTTAACATATATGTCAACAAGAATACAATTAGGATAAAAATAAAGATTTGTCATGCACAAACAATGAAGAAATTGAGATAAGTTTTACTCTGGACTTTCATGCACAAATATTTATATCAGATGAACGAATGCATATCTCTGGTTCTACCTAAACTCAAAAGTCACACGCACTACTCTATATTGCAAATAAAATTTTTGGTGATGAACAAACCAATAAAATTTCTAAATCAATATATGTCTAAAATTGACTCAATCATCCATCAATTTTTTAATGGACTTCTTGATTTATTTTTCATTAAATTTAGATTTTATACTTTTGTATACTTTGTTTGAAATATGTATATATACTATAATATACATTTTTACATATGAAATTCTTAATAAATTTTTTTTTCTTTTATCACTAACAAAGTTTGAACAATAATTTAAAGGGTAAACAAAGAACAAATTTGTCTACAGCTAATCAAATTCACGTATAAGTTATAATATAAGATACCAAATCAATGAAATTTTATGTCATAATTTTTGTCTAAAATTTAGTAAATTTTTATTAGAATTTTTAAATAAAATAAATATAATAATTTGTACATAAGAAATTATATATAAAAAATTTAATATATGTGTAAAAATTATTATTGTAGGATGATAAATATAATATTATAAAAATCAAGTTGAGAGATATATTATATATATATATATATATATATTATATTTGTTATTTTATTTTTTATTGACAACAAATAAATGAATTTTACAAATTTAGAGAGATTACAATCAGATTTGTGTAAGAATTATTTCTTCAAATTTTTAAGTCAAACTCCTTTAAATTCCATTAAAAATTTATGAACTTTCAAAAACACTAAATATTTGAAATCCATTGTATTTGATATTGAATACATTTTATTTTAATGAATTTCATAAAAAATTTAAATTAAACCGTCGTATAATTTTATATTCATAGCGAGTACACCCCTAGTAGTAGGTATCTTCATAAGAGGACACTATTTCAATGACCACTCTGAAAGCGACCTCGGAGCTGTCCGTCAAAGTCACGCCGGAGTAGAATTTCATTAAGATGCGAAGAAGTGAAAGAAATACCCAGAACAGAGAAAGGGAAAACCTTTAAAGCCCAGAATTTGGAAACCTCGTTTACCTCCTGTGAGTCCCCAGAAAAACAACCAAATTTGGTCCGTGTTCGTTATCGATCTCTTCTTGTTTCTCTAATCAATTTTGCATCTTTTATTTCCTTGAAATTATTTTCGGTTTAATTTCTTGATGCTGGAAATTGTTCTTTTGTTTTTTTTTTCCCTTGTGCTGATTGAGTGAATACAATGTTTATGGAGATGATCACTTTTCCCCATCTGCAACTTCATGTTAAAGAGAAGCATAATTTTGTAGAAATATGTAGTGGGTTTTTTCTTAGATTTTATGGTTTGGGTTAAAAATGTTAAAGAAAAGAAAAAAGGATGTGTTCAATAGAATTATCTTTGTGTTGTGATTTAGATAGCATAGAATTTCTAGGTTATGGCTACTCGTCAGATGTTCAGATTAATTGAAGTAAGGAACTTTCAAGAAATCTCTATTTACGGGGTACTTTTTTCTATGGGTTTCCAAGAATAATGTACAAGTCGGAGAAATTTGGTGGCTGAATTCGAATGCTTGATGTTTTAAGAGGGAAGATATATTGATAAACAGTTGTATAGGTAATAAACAAATAAGTGCTTGTGTAACTTATGCTGTTTCGTGATTTTTTGAGCAATTTGGTTCTGAGTTTCTCCCAAATCAAGGTGTAAACCTATTTGGCAATTAGAACTATTTTATAAATTAGATCTCATTCTTGGAGTTATGCATCCCTTTAGCACGAACAACTTTGGTCACAGTTGATAGTTATACTTGTGAATAGTTATTGGTATGTTTACTATTGTTAAATCATTGTTATGAATTTGATTATGTAATAATGAATGTTGCATTGGAATTTTCCTTTTATAAAGTAATTTAATGTCTAAACCTGAAATATTGGTACCTTCTTCAGTGAGATTCAGGTTTGGAGTTGGAAATTACAGGGGATTTCAATTTAATGTATTTTACTTTTATGGTTAGGACATCATCTTTATGATTAAATAGAATTGGAAATAGAACTCTAAAAAAATAATATCAAGGCTATGCAATCCTTATTTCATTTAGCACTCCTGATGAATGAAGAATTAAATGAAATTGATGCTATTGCGTTAAACAGTGATGCTCACTGCATCTTTTCTTCCAAAGTTAGTTAGATAAGTTTTCCAGATCTGCCAAATTCATATTCCATAATGATCGTTTTCATGAAGCTAGATTTGGTGAATTTCTTTTGATGGAGCCTGTCCTTGAAATACTTTTCAACAAATGATTGCAGAAATATGGAATTATAGACTCTCTAAAAGCATGATCTGTATAAACAGGTTTCTAAGCACACAACCCTAAAAGCTATGCTGACGGGAGAGGGATAGGAATCCTCTTATGGGGTTTTTAGCTGCAACAAGAATGAAATTTGATGTTCTGACTTCCAAAGTTTTGTTTCTCTTGGTAGAAATTGTGTAGTATGAATGAAAAAATGTTGAGATTCTATTGAGTAACCATGAATGACTTGGAAGACAAAGTACTTGAGATGAATAAACAGATTAACTCCTCACTCTCTGTTTGGGGGTAGTACCTGTCCACTTTCATTTGGAGCTCAATTACTGGATAATCTTAGTTCTGTTTTCAGGATAGCACCTTTTCACAGGCTTTGCTGATTATTTGGAAGGCGCCTGAAAATTGATTTGTGATGTCAATAGGGTCCAGAATTTTGTTAGCTTTTTTTTTTTGGTAACTATAGATAGAGAAAAATGAGTAAGTATATTCATTTCTTATCCAGGTTTTGAGTGCCACCTACTCTCCTTTTGAAAAACCATTTATGACCACCAGTGGAATTTCTTAAGCAGCCATTCATATATATAGAGTTCATGAACCCAATACACTTCCTTCCCATGATTTTGCAGCTTTCCCTGCTCCAATCTTTGTTGTTTTCTATTCCTTTTCTTTTGGTGCTAATCTGCTACTGCAGTACAGTATCTATTGGTAACTTTAGATCTTATTAGGCGCAGTCAACTAACATTAGAAAATTCATTGCCTGATACTAAGATTGCTGAAGATCATGAGTTTATCTCAATGTTCATGGTTCTAGGAGAAACCACTTTTACGATAATAAATAAATGTAGTCATCTAAGGTTGCTTGGGCACTAGGAGCAGTGCTGATTTGTATTTCTCGTCCTGGATCCTCCTCCTCAACTCCCTTCTTTATGAAAATAGTCTCCTGCAATTTCTGTTACTTTTAGACAAATTAATGGTGAAATAGATGAATATAAGGGTGTTATGTTGACAACAATGTGCTATTTCTTGATGATCCAAGTAGTCACCATCCAGTGTAATGATTACCTTCAGTTATGAATGATCAAAAAGGGAGAGAGAGAAACTATTTGAGGAAATAAGACATAGAATAGCTGTTATAAGCTTGAGCTGAGCTCTTTACCGGCTATGAACTTCAGGTGCTTGTCCACTTTCGAAGCTTTATATTAAGAATGTACATTTTGTAATAAAATAGTCCAAAATTGTGTATAATCACCAACCTGTAACACATGGGGCATCGGGTATACTATAATACCCTGCTAGATATTCTCTTCTTAGATGATATGATGATAGTTATACTAATACTTTGGCTCCTATCAGGACAGTAGCTTAGCAGCATTGGTAGTTCTCATATCACATATTATATACTGTGCAAAGAATATAATGAAGTAAATGCTAATTAAATCAATTCAATTTTCTTGTATGAGGATGGGCATCGTGTATATTTATCACGGACCTCATGGCATTTTTCATGCTTGGATTCTTAGTGGACTAAATTAAGTAATCCTTGTTTCAGCTATTCTGTGGTATGAATTAAGATCACAATGGCCGACATGCCCGGTTATATGAGGGCGTGCTTGAACACTGGAAAGCTTGCCTCTTTGGCCATTTTGGTTTCAGGGGGAATTGTGCTACAGATACTGGTGAGCTTTTGTTTTTGTTGTTTTTATGTTTTCTTTCCCCTTTTTTTTGCCGGTGGGTGTGGAAGAATTTGATTATAATAAGTTTTTTTAGCATTTGCAATCAGTCAATGCATGTCAATTCAAAATCTCAAGAAACTTCCCACCCTTTGCAGCCACCAAAAACATGATGGAAATGGGAAGAAATATTTATGCTCTAATATGGATTCATTTGCTCTTGTAATTATTCCTTCTGGTGGTTTCTTAATTTTTTCAGGCCTGCGCTTTATACAGCAACTGGTGGCCAATGTTAACAGGTGCTAGAACATATACCTTTTGGACTTTGTTCAACAATGACCCATTATTAGGACTTGTCTTTGTATTGACTTCAGTTTCTAGAAAATCCTTTTTCCCCCTCTTTTTGGTTTTGTGATCAGTTTTCATATTAGTTATTTATCCAATCTATAGGAAAATGTCAAATGAGAAACCTAGCTTAATTGTGGGAATTGCTTCCCTTTATCCTCTGAGAGGATAGACAAACTTGCAAGTTAGAAGTAATTAACTGATAGCTAAGTGAAATGATTTCTCCTTGAATTGGTTGAATACTTAACAGTGAAAGCACACAGTGAATAGATATTGAGGGAATAATAGGAGAAAAACTTGTGGGGAACCTAATGTATGTTGTAAAGTTGGTATTGACTGGATGATGATAAAAATTCGAGGGCAATTTTTCTTGATTTGATGGGTCTTGATTAATGGCTTGCAAACAGACTGAAGTACAAACAGTATTCATCTTATAATAATGTTTAACCTGATGGGTTGTTGAATTTGGCATGGCATCTGGTAATTTAATTTTATTCTTTTGTTTATACACGGCTCTTAATTCAGATTAACTGAAGAAAACACTTTCAGATTCTTACTCTTGTTACATAGAATAATACTCAATAACGGAAAAAATTCTTATATGTCACGTCTTCTGTTGATTTTTTTTTTGTCCTGATCCTGAGCAACTATTTATGTGTGTACATGTATATGCTTTGTTGACTGCTGGATTTGTGGTATAAATAGACTTGGCTTGTTGCATAAAGTTGTCCATCCTGCTTCACATAGTAGCTTTGTGAATGAGTAACTATATCAATTGATTGGCTGACTAGTCCCGCCTCATTTCATGTTAATGTAGAAATGTTGTGTGCTTGAAACTAATTGTTTGAATTAGGGAGGTGGTGAAGATCTTTGCATGAGCTTCTAGGAGCTCGGCCTTTACCAAAACTTGAGTGGGAAACATTTACTATGGATGTTTCCTTTTATTGAAAGGCCCTAGCTCCTGTATTTTGTTAAAATATTAGATTGATTTTAGCATTAAAAATCTGATAAATGTATTTTGCACTGTTGTCATGCAGTAATTATGTATGTGCTTCTACCCATGCCCTTAATTTTTTTTGCTGGGTCAGATACCTCGTCTCTCTTCACCGAATCTGGAAGCAGGTGAGAGCTTTCTCTCCATTGTTTTGTTTGCATCACAAGTCTTCTCCTTTTCTTTTTCTTTCTCCTTAAAAATCATTTTGTTTTTTGTCTGATAAACTCTTAAACAATAAATGTGACAGTTGGATAGATGCAACTAAGTTCCTAACTGGCGCTTCAGCTATTGGAAGTATAGCCATTCCAGTTATCTTAAAGCATGCTGGTGTAATCAGCTGGGGAGCAATGGCAATGGAACTCTCATCATTCTTCATATTTGTTCTATCAATCATGTGTTACATAGGGATGGAAGGAGAAGATGGTTATTATAGTATGCTTTAAAATTTGATTCTCCTGAATTGCTCTTCTATATCTGTACAGAAAACTCTTTTGCCTCTTCTTTTGTTTATCATTCTTCGTTTGTAAACATTCTCCACATATTCTAAATCTTTTAGGCCGTGGTTGCTTCAAGAGTTTTGCATTGAACAGTGAGCAAAGTTGCTCAATGCGGTTATTGTGAACAATTGACAATGCTTGTGTGTTGAAATTTGTCCAAGAATAGAGCTATTAATGAACTGACCAATGACTCATTTTGTAGATAAATTCATATGTTTGCAAATAATAATAATAATATAATTATATTTATATTATTAATATATAGTATAATAGTTTTTATAGAGCTATTAATGTACTGACAAGTGACTCATTTCTGCAGATAAATTCATATGTTTGCAAATAATAAAATTTATATAATTATATTTATAATATAACAGTTTTTATATTTATTACATAATTGAAAATAAACAAACTTGAATCTTAATTAATCGAATTCTTGGATGTCAATCCATTAATACAAATTAGATTTGAATTCAAATCAAAATTTAAAATTGAATGCTTCCACATGTGTGGCCTAGTTACGCAATCTCTCCAGCCCGTGTCTCAGATTTTCGCGCGTCGTTCTCCCGTGTGCAACAGGAAAAATCCACACGCTCAATTTTCAGGAAAAAATTCTTATAAACGAAGGATTTAATGATTTATTGTAATTTTAAAGTAAAAGATAAATAGATTACTGGAAAATGTGGTTCCAATCTTTATTTTCATGGTCCATTACTTGAACAACTTCAACGTAATTTGTTGAATATTTTGCCAAACTTTCTGCACAAGCGCACCTTCTCTGCATATGCAACACTTCGGCTAGATCAAAGCTTCACCTTTTGCCGAAGTTTTGGTTTTGACTGGATTTTTTTCTTTTTTCTTTTAAGTATTTTTAATTATTGTTCAATGAATTTAAATATTTCTCTTTATGATATAAAGATGTTTTCTTTCTTTCTTTATAGAAAGAGAGTTTATTCTTCATGTTCTCTTCTTGTTAGTTATTATTTGAATACAAGAAGAAAAGAGAGACTTCATGTTTTATAAAAAACAGTTGAAATCAATGTTGTAAATGAGTTTGATTTTTAAATTCAAGATCTTTAATTTTAGATCCGCTCTTTAATAGTTGTCACATCTATATTTACTTATGTGGCTGCTATTGAAATTTTCGGTGTACAATTTGTCTCTCTAATTTTTACTAGAAATGACAAAACTCTTAAGGTTTGCACAAGTAATTTTAGTTATTATACTTGATTCATCTTATATAATTTCCTCTGATGTAATTTTTGACTTTTATAGCCAATTTATCTTAAAAGAAATTTACTTTTATTTTTTTTAAAAAAGTGTTTAGTGAGAGAAATAGTTCAAATGAATTTTTTTATATATATATAAAATATCTATATCATTATATATTTTAAAATGCTGGCTTTAATACCTGTAAAAGGTCACCAAAGAAAAAGGAAAAATATCCTTCTGTTTGGAAAGAAATTAAGGGTGTTTTCGTCATTTGAATGATGCCTAAGCTAAGCTGTTTAAATATACCGCCGGGGCCCGTGGCAGGCAATATCAACAAAATTTGTAGAGGCAATCCGCGATGGGTATTCTTTCATGGTTTTTGGGGAACAAGAAAGATGTCAATTCCAAACCAATCGCGCCGAAACCCGACTTAAAGTCCGAGTCCAGAATCCAACAATCCCCTTCTACTGAGCTTCCTGGGATGAATGGAGCCATGAAGGTCTCTCGACCCGACCCACCTGCCGATGTTACCGTTTTCGAATTTGGGTCTGTTGCCGCGACGTCCGACAAGGTTACCTTAGCCGGCTACTGCCCCGTCTCCGACGAGTTGGAACCTTGTCGCTGGGAGATTCTGCCTGCTATTGCCGCTGAAGCGCCTCAGTTTCGCGTGGTCTTTTGATGGAATTGAAGTGATAAATTTGAGGAGAGATTATAAGGGTAGCGTTGTAAGGGATGCGAGAAGGGTGGAGACTCTTTCGTTTCGTGAGTTTCTTTGATTGTCATGAAACTTATGTATGTAGAGAAAAAAGAAAGACTTATCTTTCTATTTTGGTAATTGGTGACCTTTCTGAGTACGAGAATATCTCTGTTTTGCTACTAAATTCTCATTTTATGCCTATTTCTTGGTCTATTTTTCTTCCCTTGAACTTGGCTATGGTTCATCTTTACGT
Source organism: Apocynum venetum (assembly GCA_019593545.1). Classification (NCBI taxonomy): domain Eukaryota; kingdom Viridiplantae; phylum Streptophyta; class Magnoliopsida; order Gentianales; family Apocynaceae; genus Apocynum; species Apocynum venetum. Next base: position 3,217,519 of record SRSM01000137.1, read on the forward strand.
TATTTTTAGTAACGTTTTTTTTTCCGTGTCTGTGTGTTTCTTTATCCATAGATAGGGAGGAAACTTTATGCATTGGGGCCTAAGTTTGGTGAATGTGTGATCTTAGTCATTATTGATATGTTCACTGAATCACTGAGGGCTTCACAATTAGGGTCGAACAGAGCCAGAATAAATGAAGAGAATGATCTATAGTGGCAGGATAAACTGTATTTGAGACTGTTTTATAGCACGAAAAAGGATAAACACTAAAATTTTTATGTGGAATGTTGATTGATTTTCATAGTCAAAACTTTTCTGTAGCTGCTTGATTGTTGTGCGAAATTTATGTATTTGCGGTTTTGATTTGGTCTAATTTGTTTAGATATATAATTATCTTGGTTTTATTATTTTGTTTGTGCAAAATTATTGTCAGCTTAACGGTAGTGGCTCACTCAACCTAGAGAACCAGAAAAGAACAGAGAAAATATTGCATAAATGAACAAAATCATTAACTTTTGTGGAATTTCTTATCCCTTGTTCTGTGCAAGAAATGAGTTTGTTTGTTAGATTGTTTATTACGTAAAACAATGATGATGAGACTATTTGATGTAGTCTCATGATCTTTAGCTCGACTATGTTCATCTGTGAGAGAGAATAGAAAGATATTTCCTTTGCATGTGTTCCTTTTCATTTGTATAATGTCTATAGGTGAAGATGAAAATCAAATGCATAGCGATCTAACTTGGTCAATCTGTGATGTCATAGGTTAGCATGTCAAGTGAGTCACTGAGGTTTCAAAGTTGAGTTGAAATAGAAAAAGATTAAATGTAAGAAAGAAGACATGATCTGCGGAGCCATATGGCTATGATGATACCAGAAAAGAATAAATACTGAAGTTTATAGGGTGCTTAGGTTGTTTTTTATAGCCACTTTTCGTTTAGTGAAACAATTATGCAACTGCAATTTGATATGTCAGCGAATGGAACGATGATTGAGTATGGCGGGTCAATTGTCCCTTTGATATGTTGGACATTTCTTTTGGACTAAATTTCTTAAGATTGAAGCCGAGGTATTTGTGGTACTAACTGCAACTGCTTACAGAGAACTGATAAAAATACTGACTCATTATACTCTTTGTAATTTGTATGAACAGGAAGCATTCACCAATATTTCACATTTTCACACCGGAATACAAGTGGATTGTTTCTATTTTGCTAACTTGGGTTTTGTCATTTGCATTATTATGGTTCATTATTTGTCTGATCTTGATATATGGTAAACCTTGGCTGAATAAGATGCTTGATGTTTGATCATTGATTGGCTATGCTATTAGATTATGTTTTAGACTTCATGAAGCTTTTTGGAATTGCATAGCTGGGAATTAGTTCAGCAATGGACTTTTTAGTGTTTCTGTAGAGAATCAAAATTGTTGATTATGATCTTGCCTGGAAGTGAAAAAATGAATAATGATGGGCTTGCTATTTGTGATATAAAAGACGATGGATCTAAGGGGACAATATTGATAGTAGCAAAGTTCTCCTCCCAGAGGTGGTGCTTTGTGAGTATGGAGGGGTTTGGCTAATATGTTAGTTGAAAAGAATTACAGATTGCTAGAAAGAAAAGGAAATTCAGGCAATGAGGTAGAAAGAGTTCTAGGCTTTGATATGGTTCCCAAATTTTTGAGGGAACCATCCTCTGCATCGAACTCAATCTTCTCCACACTAGTTTGGAGAGTTCTCTTTGACATGGATTGGTGCTTCTATACAAAACAAAATTAAGTATTGGAAGTTTCATATAGTTTGAGCTCAAACATAACACAATTAATATCAATAAAGAACAAGAAATAAAAAGAAAGATTCCTAATGCTTAAATTGTAAAGCACTTCTTATCTCAAATTAACCTTTAATTTTTTGATCAAATTATTTGTTACTCTAATTGTTAGCCTTGCAAGATGAAAAGAAAAAAAATAATGCATGATGCAATGTTTAATCAAATTTAAACTTTACATTTGTAATTAATATAAAGTGAAAGAAACAATGCTTTTAATCTCTACAGCTTTGCCATTTTAAAATCTATACCTCTGCATTCTTTTTTTCCCCCCTAACAAACTTGTTGGCTTTTTATGTTAGATATATTCCTTAAGGAATTTAATGCATTTTTCCTAAGTATTAGTTATAATTAAGTGATATGTATTTTATTTTATTTTGGTATTCAAAGAATTCTAAATGATTTGGATCATGAGGCTAGCCTCGCGTACTTAGGTGGTTTACGCAATAGATTTGGATCATGAAGTTGACTCGACAAATGTATTATATTATTCATATTTTAACACAAGACACTTTCATGACTTTGTAGTATGAGTTTATTTGTTGCTTAAATGGTTTAATCAACTCTTCACGACCTTACAATTTGTATTTAATGCAACTAATATACTTGCAATAAGGATTCCCTTATGACGAATGAATACAAATCAAAAGGGGAAAAAAAAAACAATCAAAATATTTAAAAGAATGGAAGAAAACCATATACCAATTTTCATATAAAATTTAGTCCTGAACTAAAATATCAGCTGCGGTTAATTGTATTGTAAACATTTATTTTCGGCATGTATTCGCCCAAACAAACAAAAAGAAGAAGAAGAAGACGTTTAAAATTGTCACTTCATTTTCTCTTTGGGATTCCACGCTCCTTTCTTAGTCTGTTATAGACTACAATGGTCTCTCTTGCATTTTTCAAGCGACTATCTAAAAAAGAAGATTTTAAAGCACCCTTCATCTTTCGAAAAAAAGAAGAAGAACTATTTAAGCATTAATAAATTTATTTTCTTTGTTAAATTTTCCTTGTATTTTTCCTCTAAAACTTTTTCCACTAAAATCTAATTTTAAGATAGTAAAAGAATACTAAGGAATTAGTAAATGAAAGATAAGGAGCCCTTTTTTTTTTTTATCTAATTGTAAATATCCTAAGAGAGGAGTTATTATTTATACCTCCAACTTTTTTATCCCTCCATTAATATCAATCTTTTTGCAAAAAGGAAAAAAAAAAAAAAGAGAGGAAAAAGAACTTTGAAATAGTTGATACTCATGCATTGGGGTGTTTCATCCTACAACATCTATTACCGATCTTTGTTTAAAAAAAAAAAGAATATCTCTCTCCATTTAAAAATTAAATAAATATATCAAATATATTCAATATGTTAAATAAAATTTGAAACAATATCTCTCTTCACTAAATACATTAATTTACTAGTAATTCCTTTCAATGAAACTAATTAATTAAAAGTAAAACAACTTGTCCTTCAGAAAGAAAAGAAGGAAACAAGTTGCATCATGAAAAGCAAAAACACTAAGGCCCGTTCGATAAAAAGCGAAGTTATAATATTTGCGAATTTGCCGCCATTAAACAGAACTAATAAGTTTGCTTCACAAACTACTACTTTATTTGTCTTGATCTTGAAATACAAAACTGAATTACCCAATATAAATACAGATATAGTTGATGTCAACTGTATGATTCCTTCTCTGATCCTCACTCTTAGGAGAATATTTACAGACCTAATACTACAAATTATTATCTGAATAATTTTACAATCATTCTCCACAATTGTCAGTCTTGTATTTCAAAATAAAAAAATTTACAACCCTAAGAAGATTGAATAGTTAATTAAGAAGCCGCCGTGCTGATTATTGTATCAATTCTGGAATGAGCTTCAGTAAAAATGACAACTCCCTTTGAGAAAATTGAGGCCTGGTTGATGATGGAATTTCTTTCTCCCCTTCAAACAGCAATATATCCTCTGACTCTGATGATGGTCTCATCGCCTCTGTGATTTCTTGAACCAAATCAACAATTACACCTTCCACCCCCATCAATTGTTGCAGGTACACTGCCTCAGCCACATTATTTAATTTGCCATATGTAAGAAGACAGAGCTTTGCCTCTTTGAGTTTACTCAAAGCCCCTGGATTTCTAAAGATGCCCTTGACTTCAGAGACTATCCCTTCCAAATTCCTTCCAAGCATACCGTGATGGCCTCCTCTAAAGAATTCCTCCTTACATCATAGTGAATCGCGGTTCCCCCTTCTGTAAGGAAAAAGACAGGGTAGGTTCTCTGTAGTTTCTTTACAAGAAGAGCAGCGTCAGGTTGGAAAGAAGAAAAGACAATGGGCCTATCCCGGGCAAATTCAAATACCGCCTGTAAGATGGCTTGAAGAACATTTACAAGAGATTCTTCCTGATAAACAATGTCATCATCAAACTTCAATTCGATGTTGAAACCCAAAGAAGGACTGACTTTCTGAAAAGCTTCTTGTAATGTACACAAATATTCATCTGTTTCAACACTCCATCTAACAATCTTGCCATCTTTTGTTTTCCTTAACAGTGATTTTCCCACTTTCCCAGTTTCTCTTTGGGGCCCATAGCTAAAGAATTCAGCCAGAGTCAACTCTGTTACTCTCCTCTCGTATACCACTCCATTCTCTTCCGAGAGGATAAAATTGTCGTGGAAAATTACAGGGCATCCATCTTTTGTGACCTGAACGTCAAATTCAACATAATCGACGGGGAACTTAGCGGCAGCATTGAACGAGAGAATGGTATTCTCTTTGATTGCCTTCATTCTCCGATCAGGAGACTGCAAAACATTCATTCCACTCCCTCTGTGTCCGATGACAAGAAATTTGGACGCCAGTTTCCCAACTTCGCAAACACCTTTAGCAGAGCGAGAAGAATGTAGAGCTACATAAGGGTTTTCTGGGATTTGATCAAGATTGGGAACGTCGGAGACATGAACAGCCTTGAGAGCCATTCTCAATAGTGAGGGCCAAGGAGGAAGATTGACTGATTGATTGGTTGGTTTGTGGATTGCAAAGGGTGAAGGAAAGGAATTGAGAATTTAAAGAGAGGAATTTATGAAAAGAAAAGAAACGCGGAAAAGGGTAGCCGGTTCGAGAGAAGGATCTCCGTTCCGCGTAGGGAAATCTATTATTGAAGTCTGAAAATTAGTAATAATTTTTCTTGAGAAAAGTATTAATGAAATATGTATCTATGTTCATATAAAATGATAAAAATTTAAATTTTGTCCTTAATGAAAAATTTTATATTCATCTATAATTGGAATTCTGAACATTGTAATTTATTTAATTTTGTAATTAATGTAATTTTTTAGTTCATAGTAAATAGTATTATTCAATTTAGTTTATAAAACAATGAGAACTTTTTAAGAGGTTTATGAAATATTTAATATTTCCTCTGTTTCAAATTATAGATCACTTTTACTTATTAAAAGTATATGTATTTTTTATTTAAAGTTAATTTTACATCTAAAAAAAGTACATTTAATTCATTTTAAAATAATAAATGATGAGGATATTTTAATAAAATTTTATAAAAAAAATATTTTTAATAACATTAATTATATTTTTTGCAAAAAAAACTAAGTCTAAATTTGGGACGTAGGGACGGGAGTATTTTTATTGAAAAAGAAGCACATCCCATCCCATTAAGGAAACAACCTTTTTTTTCTTTTTTCTTTTCTTTTTCTTTTGCTAGATACATGTGGGGAGAGGATGTTACATAATAAGTGTTTTACTTGCAACTTAAGCTACTCTATTTATTTGATAAAGATTTTTTGGAAGTAAACTTGCTAAAACGAGGAATCTTGAAAGATAGGATAAGATTGTAATCTTATAATCAAACAAGGGAAACTAAATCTCGATTCTTCAATAAATAATCATCGATACTACTATACTCCAACGAGGAGATTGAGAGTTTTACAAAAGAAAAGAAAGAGGATTTTGAGTGCATATTCTTTCTTGTGTGTTGCTGATTGATCCATAGAAGGAGTTGGGATCATGGAGAAAGGATCATCAATAAACAGGCCACCTTTGTTGACTAGCTCAAATTATATGTGCTGGAAAATCAGAATGAGGGCATTCATTGCCTCTCTTGATGACTATGCTTGGGATGTTATCAGATGGCACTGTTGTAAACAAAGCCCAGATCAAGTTTGACTGATGCTGAAAGGATATTGGCCACTGCAAATGCAAAAGCCCTTAACGCTATCTATTGTGCCCTGAAACCAGAGCAGTTCATGTTAATATCAGCCTGTCTTACAGCAAAAGAAGCATGGGATGCTTTGGAGACTATTTATTATAAAGAGAAATGCTGATAGATTGTCCAAATTAGGGAAACTCAGAACTCAATTTGAAGAATTGGAAATGGGGGATGATGAGACTATAGAGATGTTCAACACCAAACTAATTGATATTGCTAATCAATCTTTTCATCTTGGTGAGAAGTATTCTGATGAAAAGCTGGTGACAAAAACACTGAGATCACTTCCTCCTAGATTTGAAGCTGAAAGCCCTAAAGCTTTTAATGTCTTAATTTGATTAATGGCAAACATTGATGAGGACTAATGTCTTATTTGTACAAGTGATAGAGTTTTTGGATTCATGATCTAATCCATGCAACAACAAGATTTCAAGTTTTCAAGGAAGTATACAAGTCAAGACTATCAAGATTTGAAGACTAGCTTTTATTGGATTATATAGGAACTAGAGGTATAGTCTTAGAGTTATATTTTTTGATATCTCTAGTTCTACCTCTAATTGAGTAATGGTTTCTAAAGGTTGCTCTATGAACTTAAAACGTTTTTTTCAAAATGTTTTTAATATGTTAAAATATGTTTTGGTATTTCGAAAACCATGCATCTTGATTTCAAAACTTAAATGATTGATAAACTCTTGTTGGATTGATACCATAACTTATATGGTTGATTGAAATCATCATTTGTGTGTTAGAGTATTGTTGATACACAAATGAACATGTTTCAGTCGACCTAAAGTGGTTCAGGTATCATCCATAAGTTAGTTTATCTTGTGGATGCATGTGCTGTCAAATTTGTTCATCTGCCAACCTGTGGACGATCATGAGGTCGACCGCAGGTGAAGTCCGGTCGACCGCAGGATGAAAAATCATCATCCGATGGTTGTCCAGTGAGCTTGAGGATGATGGTGCGGACGACCAAGTCTGATTTGCGGTCGACCGCACTTCCTGAGTGGGTTTCCAACAGCTTTATTTTTACCGTTGGGAACAAACCTTTAAATACCAAAACCTTGGAATTCTTTCGAAGAAGATTTTTTGAGCAAAAACATTGTATATCTTGATCCTATAACATCTTAGAAATATTCCAAAACCCTTTCTAAACATCAATCTTGTTAAAATCATTAAAGAAGGGTTTTTATATTCAAAGGTGAATTTTGAGCAATCTTGATAAGCCATTACTCAAAGAGGTGATTGTGATTCAAATTGATATATCTTCACGTGAAGGTGATATCTATCAAACTCTCTATCTTTTATTATTGATTGTAATTGTATCAAGGTTGCAAGTAGCATAAAACCCTAAGTGTTAGGGTGAGCCTTGTGTAGGTTGTTTTGTATTCAAGGTTTGTTTGTAAAACCTTTGGGTGAACCTTGAATTGAATTGTATTGTTAGGATTCACTAAGTAGAGTGGTGAGATTATTGTATAATCAAGGTTGTGTTGTAAAACTCAAGGGTTGAGGGAGTCTTGATTGGTTGAGAGGTTATTTGTAAAACTCTAAGGTGAATTGGGTGAATCTCTTTTGTAATCTCATTTATTTGATTAGTGAAGATATTTGATAAATCCTTGAGTAGGTAACTCAAGGTAGTGGATTAGGTTTTGTTGGATAAACCGAACCACTATAAATCATTGTGTTAATTGCTCTAATTTCTGCAGTTTACTTGAACACATTATTTTTCACACAACTAGCACACCAAGTGTTTGATATTTGTTGTCAAAGAGGTGTTTTATTGAATTAGGTTGAAAAATCGAATAAAAACCTAATTCACCCCCTTGAAGCAATGGTGGTAGCCATAGAGCAATTAAGAGATGTGCCAAGTATGAAGTTTGATGAAATCATGGGATCCTTACGAGCCTATGAGTTGAACTATGCCATGCAAAGAAAGGACAGACTTCTTGCACTAAAGGCTGAAAACACAGATTCAGGTAACTTCAGTTTGGATGAAAATATTGCATACTTCATGAAGAAATTTGGGAGACCCTTACTGCTATCTTCTCTGCTCCAAAACCAGAGCAGTAAATGTTAATATTGACCTGATGAACTCATGGGATCCTTAGGAGCCTATGAGTTGAACTTTGCCATGCTGCACTTGAAAACACAATAGCTGTAAGTCTGCATACAGAGAACGAAGGGATAGAGACCTGTGATTCATCGTTTCTATTGCTAACCAATTAAAAAGAGCTAGTTTTTTTTGTCAGAATCTTTTTCTGTTTCTTGGAGTATATTCTATTCTATCTACATATTTTTGTGGTGTTATGCATCAATTCAAATAACAGCAAATTATATGAAACTTTCCATACTTAAAAACGTTGTGCTTTTTCTATCAAATCTTTATGCGCTTCATGATGATTTGAGTCTTTACATATTGAATTTGTGCTCTTGCTGATCGAGCAAAGAGTGGATCGTTTTCTTTTTTTTTTGCTGCTGGTAGGAAAATAAAAAATTCAAGAAAAACACAGAATTTGATTCTGGCAAGCCAAAGGTGAAAGAGAAGATTGGTGTTGTTCCGATACTAATTCTGATCCTGCTGCAAATTTTTTTGTCCAATATACCACAGAGGTGTGAAAGAGAACTCTTCAAACTAAACTGCTATTATTCAAAATTCATGTGAAAGAGGTATCCCAACTCGTGGAAGACAATTTCGTGATTGAGTCAATATCTAATTAATCTCCTAACTGAAGTATATCTATCAAACAGTAGTCAATGAAGAGGAACAAAATGCTCATTAAAGAAAACAAAAGAGTGTAAGAAATTTTTTTTAGTTAGTTCTAATGTTTAGAATCATTCGCATTATAGGCTTAGCCACTAAGCTTGAAATCCAGGTTAGCATACTAAATCTTACTAGGGTTTATTTTTGGAGCTGATCTTTGTAACCTGATTTGTGTAAAGCCTGCAATGAGAATGAGAAAAGTGTGCAGCAGACAATTTTTTTCAAGTTTGTCGGAGTTAAAGGCAGACGTTCACAGTTTATGAGGATGTTTAAGATGTGGTCTGGAACAGAAATAAGATAGTAGCTAGGAGATGAAGAAACAGAGGTCAGTTTAGAACTGTTTGTTCCGAGATATAGTATTAACGCTGAATTTTTATTCCAAAGATGACTAACTCAATTCCCATCAACCTGGACGGCTGGACCCAGAGAATGGAGAAGGCAATACAAAGGTATCTATAACTTGGCAGATCATAAGAGCCATCCCACACTAAAAAGGTTCTGGATTATAACTAGTCTAAGATGTGGTTCTGGACCATAGGTATCTGCAACATGGCAAACAATAAAATGCAATAACATGTAGATTGCATGATTCTTCAACTTAAATCTCCTCGTTTTTCCTTTTAATCATAAATTTATTGAAGATTATTCTGATTTTATAGGTGATTCACATCCACCCTTTGAGCTTAATCACTTTATTCTTTAATTCAACATTATCGTTATAGACAGAACCTGGAAGCTCAAACAACATGAAGGAATTAATCTAAGTATTCTCAGAAGGGAAATAGCCAGCAGCGTTTGTTCTGCTGCTTGTGGCATATTTTCAAATGAAGCTACTCCTGAGTCAACATCTCTACATTGAATGAATGACTAGTGCTTTGTTAATTTCAGGTATCAAATTGAAATTAAGCATGCGAAATCTCAGCCATTATAACAAACATGATACAAATGGCAATGATATAAATAAAATTGCAACAATCATTGTCATACTTTTGTCCTGATACTAGTTGGATGCAGCAAACGTCATGAAAATAAAAAGAAAGAACTGCTAATTGCATCCATTCAAAAAGAAGAATGAGTATGACTTGAAATCCCACAATTATTTTCATCCTAATCCTCGATTGGTTTTGTCACACTACTAGAAAAGGCCTTCAAGACTAGTTTTGCTAACAAGTTAAAATGCACAGATAGGCAAGTATTCATTAGCTACTTTAACATCTTAACGACAGCTAAGTTCCATTTGCACTGGAAAACAGGTTCAGGCCATTCATTTTGACTCTATAAAAGAAGTTAGAATAAGAAGAAAAACATTTCCACCAGAAAACAGGCCAGGCCAATCATTTTTACTATAGGAAAGAAGTCCACAGAATGTGAAGCAAACAATTTTGAATGACTAAGACAATAAAGGCCAAATTACAAGAACATCTTGTCTAACTTGTTGTGAATTGTATCAAGATTATACAAAAGGCATTTGTCCAAAATATACATGGCCAATGCATCATAGCTAACAAAGCTTGGATAGGACACACTGATCCTGAGTATAAGATACTATAAAGCACAAATAACTTAATTCTTAATGAGAGTCCCAATTCCAATTTGGTATAAGAAGTATTTTCTTTGTCTTCTTCCTGCATTTTAATCCATCAGGGGAAATTACTTCAGAAGTCTACAGAGCTCTCCTACAATGCACCAAATGTGCACAAGCCATGTCAATATCCACTAACAGGATTATCTAGTTTCCCAAGAAGTTCTAATAGAAGAACAGTAGCCAGCAGAGAAGTTTTGAATTGCCTAATGTTTTTCCAAATGCTGGGTACATGATAGTGCCTTTTTTTTGGAGGGGAGGGGGGTTGAGAGAAGTGCTATCATATGGTTAATTGAACGAGTTTATACTAATTTTAAGCGCCCAAATAAGATAGTAAATCATGCATATGCTGATTTCAAATTTCAAGACTTCAAAGATGTCCAAATGCAGACTGTTCTAATTTCAAGAAACTAAAATAGCATGCTTTTCCAAGCTTACAAGCAACTGAATATTCCAAAAAAGCATGAAGCAACAGAATTTTCCAATCAAATTGCAGCAACTTCATTATGCTTCATCAAGCTTCAGTATTCATGTTCAAATTGCTCCCTTAACAATCCTCTTTTAATTAGATCACAGATCTTAATTCAATCATAATTAGTGTTTTAGTTCAACATGAGATCACCATCATTCTGGGTAAATTACTCTATCATCTATATATTCTCAATATCAAGACCATAAAGTTTCATATCTAGAAGTAGTGTACAGGTTTGAAACTTCCAGAACATCACGGACCACGAAATCACCACAACTTTATATAACAATTTAACAACATTCCCAGGATCAGACATCAAGCAGTCTACCCGACAAAGATTTTTTACGTGGTAACAAACAACCAAAACATTCATAATAACTTAGTCAGGAAACATAAGTTGCAAAAAGATACTTTAGTATTAATGCTTGGTAAATCACTGTTGCGGGTAAACATTACAATGTATATAATGATCCAATTCTTTCTCAATTTATCAATTTTCAGTAACTGAAATTAATTCCAGAATCAAAATAATATTTCTCAACATCTACCTCAACAACCAAAGTATTAAAGAAATACCAAGTAAGAAAACAAAATTTTACCACAAAAATCGATCTTCCACTCTGTTGTCTAAGCTTAAGTAGCAGCAGTCTTGGAGCTCCTAAAATCCTTCTTCAACTCATTCACTCTTTTCAGACAATCCGCCTTAGTTTTCCCCGGAACTGCAGCTGCAACCTTCTCCCATCTCATTGCTGTATCCTTTGGAAATGCCTTCAAAGCATTGAGCACTGCCAAATCCTCTGCACTACTCCATCCAATACCCTCTCCCTTCACTTCTACATCACCTGATGCTTCATAATTAATCTCAGTGCCGCCCTCAATGCGTTTGTCCGCTGACCTCCGGTCCCTTAAAAACCTCTTATAACTATCATCATCATTCACCTTCCTCTCCCCCATTTCCTTTGCTCTCTTTATGACACTCTCCACGCTATGCCTTCCTTTAAAACCTTCAGCTATGGCCTCCCACCTCCCCGGCTTCCCCACCGGATGTTTCCCCAATAACTTCTTCAATAGCTCCTCCTCTCCTTCAATCCAATCCGCCTCTTCGTGCACACCATTCCCCTCTACTTTCTCCAATTCTTTCGAAACCCCATTTGTATTCAAAGAAATCCCAGTTCGACCTGCAGCACCGTGACCCGACCCATGTCGATCGGATCCGGGAATCGGACCATCGGATTTTCTGGTGAATTTCGATGCTTTTCTGGCAACCCTTTTGCTGTCATCATCGGATTTCTCAATTTCTTTACTGGGTTCTTCAAGGGGTGGGCCAATCCCAACTCTAATGTCGCCGGCGGTGAGGGAGACGGGAGCAAATGGGCCAACGAGGAGGGAGACAGATAGCCAAATGAAGATGGACTTGAGGGGCTCAGAGGAGAAGTAAAGAAAAGAGAGGACAAGAAAAATGGTGGAGAGGGAGAGTGAAATGAAAAGAGTTGGTCTGTGTAGGGATTGGATTTGTGGTTCAGGGAAGGATGATTTCGGAGTACTCTTTGATTGGAGAATGAATCTGGGTCTAGCATCCTCGTCTAAGAACTCCATGGTCAAAGCACCAAGCAGTTAGATAGAAAACGCCCTCTCTTCGACAAAACGGCCTACGGGAAGTGTACCTTGACGGGGCACGACTTTTCTCTTCACATATCTTCCAAATAAATAACTCATTACTACTTTAATTCCGTGATCGATATATTTATGTGTTTTTTTTGGGCTGCGATAAAAAATAAGTTTGAATTAAGATATACTAAATTAGACTGTTTAAAAAAGAAAAGAAAGAAAAGGCATACCATATTAATTATAGTTTTATAATTTATTAAAATTTAATTTCCCATAAAAATACTAAAATGCATTAGATAAATGTGTTTACTGAAAACAAATACGTATTCTTTTTGCTGATAGATTTAGAATTTAATATTTTAATTATCTATATTTATATATATATTGTCTCTTTTAATATACACATTTAATGACGGTTTAAATATAATAAATTAATATTTTATTATTTTTAAAATTTTATTTTTTATTAATTAAATATTTTTTTAGGATTAAAGAGTTCTTATTGGAATCAGAACTTTTGTTTTTTTATTAATTAAATAAATTTTTAAAATTAAGATGAGCTCTTCATTTAGGTATAAGAATTATCATTTTTTATTAATTAAATATTTTTTTGGATTAAATTGAGTTCTAGTTAGGAGTATGAGAATTTTTATTTTTATTTTTTATTAATTAAATGATTTTTTAGAATTAAAGTGAGTTTCTCGTTGTATTAGAACTTTTATTTTTATTTTTTATTAATTAAATTATTTTTTTATTAAAATGAGTTATCATTAGGGAATGAGAATTTTCATTTTAGTTTTTATTAATTAAATGACTTTTTATATTAAAGTGAGTTCTATATGGGAATGAGAATTTTTATTTTTTATTAATTAAATGATTTTTAGGATTAAAGTGATTTTTTATTGTGAGTATGAGAACTTCTATGTTTTTTATTAATTAAATTATTTCTATGATTAAAGTGATTTCTTGAGAACTTATGTTTTATTTTTTGTTAATTAAATAATTTTTTAAGATTAAAATAAGTTCTCTTTATGGGTATGTGAACTTCCATTTTATTTTTTTATTGATTAAATATTTTTTTATGATTAAAGTAAGTTCTAATTGGAGATATGAGAATTTCTAATTTTATTTTTTTATTAATTAAATGATTTTTTAGAATTAAAGTGAGTTCTAATTGGGGGTATTAGAACTTTCAATTTTATTTTTTTATTAATTAAATATTTTTTTAGGATTAAAATGAGTTGTTATTAGGGTATAAAAACTTATGATTTTTTAGAATTAAAGTTCGTTCTCATTGGGGTACGAGAACTTTCATTTTTATTTTTTATTAATTAAATTATTTTTTATGATCAAAATGAGTTCTCATTACGCGTATGATAACTTTCATTTTATTTTTTTATTAATTAAATAATTTTTAAAAATTAATGTGAGTTTTTATTGGAGATATGAGAACTTTTGTTTTTATTATTTTTTATATATTAAAGTGAGTTCTCATTGGGGGAATGAGAACGCTTGTTTTTATTTTTTATTAATTAAATATTTTTTTAGGATTAAAGTGAGTTCTTATTAGGAGTATGATAACTTTCATTTTTTTATTAATTAAATTATTTTTCAAGATTAAAGTGAGTTCTCTTAAATATGTTGTGGTTACTATGTAACAACACATTAAATTTATTAGGACATGGGATGATGATATACAAAAAAGAAAAGAAAAGAAAAGAAAAGAAACTGTGGATGAATCTAGATTTATGGACAAATTTTATATATTGTCACTCAGTCAGGTATAATTGCAATTTTTTTATGATTTAGAAAATATAAGAATATGGAATATGAAAGCTAAACTTTATAACCTCTATAAAAATAGCTGATATAATTAATAAAATTATATGTTTCATAAAAAGTTTTCATTTATTTTTTAAATGTCATAAACACATATAACATTGGCAACTTTTTAAATGTTATTAAAAAAGTGTCAAATTTGATAAACAACGTCAACCTCAATTATTAAAAGAAAAGAAAAAAGAAAATAGATGTTACTATTTTACAAAGTTGAAAAATAAACCGGAAATCAACTATTTTAACAAAAATATGCATAAGGGCCTAAGCTAACCAAAAAAGAATCTCTTTACAAGTCAGGTTGAGAATACAAATTGGAAGAAATTTAAAAAATGTTCCATGATTTAGTGACCACCTCGGTATACAAAAGTTTGTAATATATATACAATTAATAGCATTGACTGCAATATGTCAAAACTAATTCTGATTTGCCAATCTGTAGTTACAAATTGAACCATTGTAATATAAGTGAACACTTGTCAAGATTGAGGAGACATGAGACAAATAATGGGATAGAGAATCCTTTGGACTTTCCTTTCTCAATGCCCTTTACAACTAAGCAACAAGTATCTTTCAAAATAATATTAATACTAATTCTGTGATGATTTCTAAATCAATAGAGGGGCAGATGACAAATTCTTATCAATGGGATAGGAAGAGGATAGACAATATTTACAAATCTCAATTCACTAGGTAGGAAGCTGCTGAAAGTATTCCTAAGGAATCTTCTCTTCTGGTCTTGAGACAGATGAAGTGCTGGGATGATTTGAAGCGTTGGTAGTCAATCCAGAACAGGCTACAATAACTCAGCTATATCAATTGTGAAGTGTTGGTAGTTTGACTTCAAGGTTTTGAGACTCTAAAGCAAGAAACCTTAGATCCTCTCAGCTTACCAGTGAATTTAAGACTTTTTGGCACATTGTAGTGCCATGGAAATCAAGGAAAGTGTAGCCCAGAAGGTTTAGTCTCTCAGATTCCTTCATCACTGAGAATCCAAACGATTCAGTCCAAGTGCTAAGGACATTAGGCGCTGCTGGCAAAACCAACCTCTCAACTCCCAACTCCATGAGTTTCTGAAAACCATAAATTTATAGTCAAAAGGAATTCCATGTTTTAGCAGTTGATTAATGGAGTAACAGAAACAGATAAAGATTCATTTAATTTTGTACAACATACCTTCTCAAGCGCATTCATCAAAATGCGACACATTCCTTGTCGACGATATTTAAACCGTGTAGCAATTAGGGGTATCTCTGCTACCTTCTCTCCGTGAACCCTGGGAAAATTCATTAAAGAAAAGCATTTTAGGCTGTTATAATAGTCAAGCAGAACCAGCAAGAAGATAAAACTCAAGAAAAAAGTACAGGATGGATTGGATCATTTTAAAAAAAAATAAAAATTGATGTACCTTATGGTAGCCACAGTAATCAATTGATCATTTCTTTCCATCAACATCGTATAAAACCCTTTAAAGTTGCGCCAATTCAAATTTGACCTACAAGTAATTAAAAGTTTTGTGAGATTTATATGTATCAAACAAGGGAAATTATGTACAATTAAAAGAAGAATAAACTATAAAAGGTCACATAAATGCAGTAACTACTAATTAAGTTTTCGTACCATCGGTTGAAAATAACATCCTCCACAAGATCCCTGCCCTGTTCTTGGACAGGTTCAAAACACTCATGCATCACCTTAAGAGCAAGATTAAGTTTGCTGCAACTTTCTTGCCTATTTTCTGGGTTACCATGATTAGAATCCTCAGCCTTTGTGTGTTTCAACAATGTCCAAGTTAGATTATCGAATCCCAGCGGAATTGGCTTTCCTAAGAGCTCCTGTAAACTCCTATATATCTGCATCAATTGTCGAATCACAAAAGAATTTAGTAACTTGAGGTTTTGAAAGGAAATAACTAATGATATCAAATACACAGCCAATATATTAGTACTGATAAAGAAGCACAGTAAAGACGTACCAATTCACATCCTTTATTGCAAAACCAATTCCCTCCATGATGTCTAAGAATGCCCTTATTTCTCAAGCAACGAGCATGATCTATACCATCAAATTGATCAAATATTAGCAAAGATTTAATTAATGTAGTCATGCAAATCAACAAATCAAAAGACTATAAGGAATCTTGAAACAAACGAGAACAACTTACATCGACGCTCACACTGACCACAATTGGCAAAATTGCTCTCCCTATGTTGTTCTCCACTTCTATATCTGCTACCACAAATACTGCAACAACATGACGGACAGTACCAATCACCATCTGGAACATCCTGCAATTTATAGACAAAATGTGAACCATAACTTTTAATGGGCGGAAGTTTTACTATTTTATACCATATTAAATTTTCACCTTATTATAAAAGTGAAATATATGTAATTAAGATGCAATACCTTTAAACCTAGACAACTTGAATGAAATGATGACGGGCACTTGTCACATAGGAGCAATTCACCTCCATCGCGACAGACAGAACATATGTAATCATTTTGATGACTTGTGTTTCTCACATAATGCTCAGGTTTTAGTTGCAATCGGCATTCCATAAGAGACCGACCATGTTCCAAAAAGAGACTTTCTGAAGGCCTGTGACGCTTACTTCCAGCATGAGCTTCAAATTTACTGAGGGTAAAAACTTTTTGGCAACAACTACATTCAATACCCTCTCTGCATATCCTTCCTTCTTTTAAAGAGGGCCCATCTTTATTGCAACGGTATTGCACTTTTGATCCAACTAAAACCACATCCGCGTCAATCATCCTGGATAAAATTGTGACCCGATTATGATCATATGCTGTATCCGGATTCTGAACCATGGCAGGAGCTGATGAATTTTGTAGTAAACTGTGTTTCCTCTTACTAGAAATTCTACTATTTCCATGAACTTTGAATTCGTCATCCCGCTCAAGAACATTAGTTTCTTGCTGATCAAGCAACTTATTACAGGATAATCCCCCAAATTTCACACACCATCCACAAGCTGTACGGAGTGAGTAAAATGTTTTCCCAGTTGGAGATATGTATATCTTCTCTTGCTTTCCTTTCTTCAAACGGAGATCGAATCTCCATCCAATGGCAGATAAGTACCTTTTCACTTTTAAAGCAATACTTGCCTTTTCATCCTTATTATAACTCCCTTTTTCTCCATCTTGTCCCAATAGAAAATAATTCAACACAGCTTCAGGGCAGAGATCGGAATCATCAGTACTAATTACCAATTCAATTCCGCATGATTGTGATCTTTCTGGTGGAGAAGAGATCAACTCAGACGACGTCGGTGCATGAGTATTGTCGTTCAATTGGGGAGTTGAAATTGAAAGCACTCGACAAATATCTCGGAGCGAGTAGTAGACGTCGCCGGACGGGGAAGTGTATCGGATTCTATTTGCATTCCTATATCTTAAATACTCAATTTTCCAGCCAATAAATGCGAGATGTTTCCGAACATTCGATGCTCGAACGTGTTGGTCTTTATGATTCGGCCCTAATTTTTCCGTTTCCTTATAAGCTGTAATTGCATTAGGACAATACTCAGGAGCTGATACAATGTCCTCTCCGGCAGGACGCCACCGATGACTCTGTTTTTTTATTGCAAATTTGTAGTGTCTCCTTTTCAGATTATTGTCCATCTGATACGTAGTAAGTAATTAGTAACAAGGAGTAATATTAAACAGATACAATTTTAGTAATGAGTCAGTCATATTTATAAACTTCATAATGGAACCTACCAAATCCTATCAGAACTAAGAATATCTATTCCTAGTAATCATAGGAATATAACTAACTGTATACTAAGAAAAATTAATCCTAGTTATCAAATGTTTGGATTAATTCCAACACAATTAATCACGTATGTACGTACCATATCTTATCTCTATCAAGAAAGTATCTGCAATTGATGTGAAACAAAGATCATAAGAGAAGAATTTACATTATTTAATAATGGTTTCCTGCACAGGTATGGAAAAATTGTTCAAAGAAAATCTCTAGTGGAAAAGAAAAGAAAAAAGAAATCAAATTCATATAATATTAAAGGGTTCAAAGACTCAAAGTCAAGAAGACAAAGAAACAATTTATACAAGGAAGATTTCCTTCTTTATTAAAACTAGATTGTGTACTTTTTCCAGCTCTTTTGTTTCTTCTTTTTTAATTGCACAAAAACAAATATTGGACTCAAAAGAAGAATAAATAAAGATCAAGGTGTTACCAAAAACAGCTATTTTCTTGGGGGGAAAGGAAATTAAAGAGAAGAGAAGGAAATCAACCACATTATACAAGAAAAGTATTAAGAAAGGTTAAAAAGTCACTTCTTGAAACGATCATTAATTGTGAAGCAGTTTAAAAATCAAGTATAGACGCTCATGCACAAGAATGAATGTATAGAACATGTATTTACCTTGAGATCAATGGGAAGAAAGTAGATTGAAAACGCTGCGTATTTTGTTAATCTTTAAACCCTAAAACCCTAAGATTCTTTTAACAAATATAGTGCTTAGAGTAGATTGGACTGATTGAATTTGTACAGAACACTACTTAGTTCATACCATTGTCCGATATATATATATATATATAACTTTAACAAAAAAAAATCTGTCAATTAAAATATTTTGGTTAACACATATTTATTAACTATATATTTATCTATTATTATATTTAAAAGAATGGAAGTTTAGTAATAAGATAAATATAACAAAATTCGAACATGGGATCGGGTAATAAGATTTGGAAATAATATCTATACTAGCTCGCTGTCATAATATTTTCAGAGATAGTTTTTGATCGACATGTAACAATAATAAAATTCAAAGTATTTATAGAAAAAATTTCAAAATCAAAAGAAATTCCCAGTTACCTCCACAACCTCACAGAAAACATCTCTCGGCTTTTTCTTTGTTCTTTTTTTTGCCGTGGCCATTTGGAAGTTAGCCTCTGCAAATATATATATATATATATATATATATATACTCATATAAACAAATTATTACTTTAAATTTCAATCCAAATCAAATTTAAAGAAAATCATATGTGTGCCTTAAAAACCTAGAACGCATACGAATATATACCTATTTGTATTGTCGCGAGTACAAAATAAAGATTTTGACAAATACGTATATACTTCAAATTTGATTTAAATTGGGTTTCCTAGCTTTTATTTATTTATTTAAAAAGTACTACATACACATTTATAGGGATGTTTATTTTTGTAGTTGAATACTTGATTTGATTTTAATCAACACCACATATATGAAGATATAATAATTAGAATAACTAATACTAGTGTAAACTGTCTTATAATTAAGAAAAAAATTATTATAAAAATACCAAAAATAGAATATGAAAAATAGTGGTATAAAATTAAGAGATAGACGGTTGCCAAATGTTATTTTATTGTCTTTTTTTATAAGTTATTTCATTGTCGTTTTAGTAATAGAGATTATAGAAAATAATGTGTTTGATGATTTTAATTTAAACATAGCTTTAGAATATAAAAATGTTTAAATTAACTTCGTATTTGTTTTTGTGAAATAGTCATGGCTAGACTTTGTTATTAATAGTTTTATGATTTTTTTAGTCATATAGTTTTATTATACTTATACATAAATAATTGAATAAAAAGACATTTATCTACACTAACATAATCGAAGACAAAATATTAAAATCTAGAATAAAAGTTTGAATATACTAAAGAGATTTGTAATATTCAATATTATGCCATATGCAAAAGATAATTAAAAAAAATGGATAAATGTATTTACCGTTTAATTTCTAGTATTGTAAATAAATAATTAGACATCATCTTTAAATTGAAATTTTACCATGAACGATTGAGGAATATTTTCAACCAAAATTAGATAAAAGAAACTTAAGGAGTATGGAGTTAGCAAACACACTGAATATTTATTTCTCACAAGAAAAATATTACAGAGCAACTGATGATCTTCAAATGACAAGAAACAAAAGCCTGCGTGACCAATATATGTGTGCGTATTTTGTTTTAATTTTTTGTAAGTAATATTCTTCTTTTTGACAAGCAACCTTGCTCCATTAGACTGCAGCCAACTCGGAAAAAAATTCTTCCTTTGGAAAAGGAAAAATATATATATAATTAGAGTAACATTCTTAAAGGAAAAATAAAAATGGCACTGCATTTATATTAGTCCATGCCATCTTTTGTTTGCATAGACTGGTTGTGTTCAAAAGGGGAAAAGGAAATCAGGGGAAGGGTAAGATGGCACACATTTACTTCTCAAAAAAAAAATTGAAATAATTACACTAATGTTAATTCATATGAACAATTCGACCTTTAAGAGGTAAAAAGTTTACATAGAAAAAGAGTTTATTAAAATATACTGCTCTTTATTTTTACTTCTTATTCAAATGCAAATAGATTTACTTTCCCTTCTATACACTCACTCCCATTTCACTTGAGCCAAACAAACCTTCTATACAAGTTGTAGACATGCTCCCAAGTTGTGCCCTTAGCCAAACCATCAAGTAAACGCTGGTTGGTTTTAAGAATGACTTGCCTTAAGAGTATCTAAGACAAGAAATCAAGCGCAAGCTGCAAGTAATCTGATAGCTTGCTTAACCATGAGTCTCTGAGCAGCAAATTCATTATTACTCTTTCCTGTTGTCGTTTTCATTGGAAGGAACCCCAGAAAGTTTGGATGTTACACTCCAGACACAGTGCAAAACTAAGCTCTATCAAGGAGATTCTCAGAACATTCATATAACTACAGGAAAGGATCGGTTAAACCAGTAGCATACTGTCCAATTTGCCAACAAATTTTGATACATCTTCAAGTCATTACGAGCACAGAGTAAAATGTGTGATTCACATATATGTCTCAACCACGGCATACTAAAACTATTTAAACAGTGAGAATTTACAAACTATGTACTTTAGCTAATGTTCAAATCATGGTGCATTCGAGTGTTAAACCATATGAGCCTCTGTAGAGTGCAAATGCATTTCGATAAACCTTCTAACTGCGGAAACATACTTTTTACATACAAATAGTGGTCAATTGACCTGTTGCACCATTTATCACCGGGCATAAAATAGCACCTTCATTCCATTCATTTCCTTCTCACATATCAACATATTAGTGCAGAAATAGAACCAGGAAGAGGACGCATAGCCACATAAGAAGTTCTTGTATGACTTCAGAGTATCTATAAAACAAGATGTTGTATTAGCTCCTGCGGACTTCAATAGCTTTGTCATGAATACAAAGTACAAAAATTGTATCTTCAATGTACAGAAAGGAGCTATGCCGTTCAAATAAATAGAAGCAAATCAAGCACAACTTCGCATACACGAGTGTAAATACTTGTCATTCTAAGGAAGTTTTTCTGATATTGATTTGAAGGCTTTGCTCTAAGTCTTTTTTTTTTTTTTCATGGTAAGGTAGCTTAGCCTTTGCTCTAATTTTGGTTTCAGAGATAATCAATTTTCACAGGTACTTACCTATTCTCTTGAGGAGAAAATGGCTTTAATCATGTCAAAGACCTCATCAATAGGCTTCCCAGCATCCACCTGACAATTGAGAAACAAGTTAAATGTTGATCTCCAAGTCAAAGACAAACCAGTAACAGAGGCTAATGGACAACAGGAAACAAACGTTTACCTTTCGTAGTTTCCCCTTTGAAGCATAATAATCAATAACAGGGAGAGTTGAGTCTTCAAACACTTGAAACCGCTTCAGTATTGTCTCCATATTATCATCATCTCTTCCCTATGTTGTTGTTGTCATTTATACCAAATATGACGACTGTTAATGCTGCTCCAACCTTACTAAGAAACAGGAACCTAGGGAAAAAGCAGAGGGCGTACAAACAGTTTGTAATAAGCAACAATCAACATAATACTTACCTGGTTTCTAGACAAAAGGCGCCTCATCAGTTCTTCTTTAGGACAATCCAGAAACAGTACGAACTCTGGTTCAATCCTTGTCTAAACAAGAATTAGAAGCAACGGTTACCTTGTAATGACGATAAACTGCTACTAGTGATTAAAAAAAGAGTATACAAAAGGGAAAGGAGCTACTTTTTTCTTTAAAAGATATATATATCACGTGACAAATAGACTTACAAGCTTCTCAAATGCTGTAATGTTCTCTTCATTTCTGGGGAAGCCATCAATAAGAAATTTGTCATTATCAGTCTCGGCAATAGCTTTTTGTATAAGCTTAACGGTTAACTCTGAAGGAACAAGTTTTCCCTCCTTCATGATATTCTGTATCATGGCACTGCAAAAATAAACATCAATCTGATTCATATTTCTCTTCATTAAAACCTAAACTTGAGAAATACTTACGAACTTTTGGCCTCATTTTTCATTAAAAATCCATAAAGTGAAGCTCGATTTTGTGAAATACATAAACTCCATCTCCATACTTAATGCACTTTGGTATCTTGGAGGAATATAAACTGTTGACTTTATAGTATCGGAAAATTACTAATTAGCATAGACAATACAAGGGAAAGTAAAATTAAATACCCATTTTCGGAGCCAGTTTTAATTTCTTTCCGCAGAAGATCACCAGTACTTAGATGGGTGTAACCAAAGTTCTGACCAATTCTGTCACACTGAGTCCCTTTCCCACTTCCTGGTCCACCTGTTGAAAAACAAAGCACCCATTAAGAAGAAAGAATGCCAAGATGTTTATATCAGAAAAGCAAGAATTGGAAACGATAAACTAATGGAGAAACTATTTAAAAGAAGACAGATAAGGAATTGCAGTCTTTTTTCCCAAAAAAAGAAAACGAAAGAGAAAAGATTAAATGACAATAGGTATTCTAATTGAACAATGCAGAGGAGAGGTTCAAATATCTTCAGCAACTAGAAGTACTATAGGGATGGAAAGGATAAGTGAAGCACAAAAACAAAGTTCCTATTCTACTAAATACCGCTACGTTATAAACAGTTTTAGCTTTTTTTCTTCAAGTAAAATAACTATAAAAAAAATTTTAAAAAAAAACTGAACAGGAAAGAAGTGAACAACTGAAATTTCAATCAAAAGGATTTGAATAAGTTATTGATGAAAGACATAGCATCACAAGTGCACCGGACCAAGTAAGCATGTTAACATAGTTGCAGATGAATGTTTAACTACAAATCATCATTTCAAAATTCCTAATTGATGATTAAGAGCTCACTTTTTATCAAAACCAAGAAAAGACAGATGCATTATATTCTACTCCAATATCGTTTTAACAAAACAGAGGTTTTGTTCATATGGAAAAAGCTATAGCTGTTATAGTAACAAAAGATCTCTCTCCACAAAGCAGATTGCCAATGCTCAAGCATGAAAAAACAATCTTTATTCCTTACCTGCCAAATTTAAAAACTCAAGAAGATCACCTAAAAATTCTCTGAGAATTCATTTGCTAGAGTTCTAGGAAAGCTTATCTGCTCTACAGATAGACCACTGAACTGAAGTCATAGGTTTCAAAGCATCACTTTGATTCAAAACCATGGTTTCTATGTCTTTGTTTGATAATCTTGTACTTTCTGATCTTAAATCCTTCTTTATGAATAGTGGAAATCAAGATTGAGAAAATGAATTGGGTGTTTCTTAAAATCACCTGAGAACTGTTAACCAATGTTGGCTTTCCTAATTTAAATATTATTGCTATCACCATGAAGTCACTTCTCAACAGTAAGCAAACAATCAGATATATAACGAACTAAGTATGGACACAAGCCATGTCATAAAGTAATTTCTTATGAAAATAATAAATTTGACAGAGAATCTCTTCGAAATTACTCACCTACAACAAAGACAACTTTAACCTTGTTCTGGTCTTGAAAAGTTCCATCAGCATCCTGTAAGTCAAAGCCCAGACCAATTTAACCACAGATGATTTCTATTCAGTATCCTTTTGAGTTAAAAAACCCGTATTCATTGAGCAGAAGACATGTTCCAGTCATAATAGAGATAAGTCAAAGTAAAAGTTTTGTTCAAATTCCAGACTCGATTATCTCCTTATTCAATCCCCTGCCAACAGAAGATTATGTAGCAGATATTGTGTAGGTGGAGCAATATAACAAACAACAAACTATTCTAAGCATGGAAATTTTTACTTAAAACATTGTCAAAACGACAGTAAGTATAGAAAGCAAACAAATCAACATACAAAGTAATTATTTGCACAACCCCTGATTAGTCCTGTTCCAAGAAAATAATTAACAAACTATTCTAAGCATGGAATTTTTTACTTAAAACATTGTCAAAAAGATAGTGAGTATAGAAAGCAAACAAATCAACATACAAAGTAATTATTCGCACAACTCCTGATTAGTCCTGTTCCAAGAAAATAATTATATTTTTAAATCAATTATCACATACCAGGTATTAGGTAATCTATTTTGGGGTTTTGATAAATTGACTGCCTGGACAGTAATTGAATTGATAAAAAGGGAAGAAACCTCAGGTATAATAGAGAGAAATGCTAAGCATTGCCACGAATCACAAGCAATGAAAATGAGAATGCTGAAACTAGTAAAGTTTATATACCTTGTTAGGAGAACCCATTTTCATTTCTGAAACCCACAACAAGTTCAAGCACAATTAAGCCCCTGCAGTAATAAAAAAACCTATTCCCAAAGTTTGAAACCTAAATTTAACGATTAACGCACATCAATATTTTAGATGTTTAAAACACGCCAAAAAAAAAATGCAGAACAAAGAAAAATCCATTCTTTATCAAATTTGGAAAAGTCTTGGAATGTCAGGATCGGATTAAATCATGTGAAGTCTTACATAATTGTAAAAACAAGGACGTTCATTTCCCAATATGAATATCCAATGATCAACATAATATGCTAATATAAATTCTCAAAAACGAGTTTATGATCATGAAAAGGGGGGGGGGGTTCCTCAAATTTTCTTAATATCGTTATTCTTGATTTTGGCTACGCATGGAGGTGTCAGAAGGTACCTGGAATACTGATAGTACGTGGAAAAATTGCAGTTATGAAACTACCTCTTGAAGAAGAAGGAGGAGGAGGTGAAGAGCCTAGAAACTACTAAGCAAATGTTCCGCTAACGTGCAAGTTTGCTACAGAGCGTAAAGAGAAAAGACATGGGCGCCGGGTATAACTTTCCTGCTGTCCAGTCCAGGATTTGGGAATACTTTTTTTTATGCTTTTTCTCTTTGTAAGAAAAAGGGTAAATTTCTTTTCTATTTTTTTAGGAAAAAAAAAAGGTGATCTTCATTTAGAAAAATGAAACATCTAAAATTTCATTGTAAGAAAAAGTTCTCACAATAGGTGATAAGGAAAATAATATGAACAAGTTATTTCATTTTTTTATAGATATAAAATATATGACAGTTAATTGAAAAGTACAAGACATTACACTTATCATATAACTAAATAACGAAAAATTAAAATTTAAAATTAACTTTTGATAGGAGAATTAAAAAATATGTATTCTTTTATATTGGAAAAAAAAAGAATACTCAAAGGTAAATTAAGGGACGGTACAGACCGTATTAAGATGCACCTATGTAAATTATTTGATTTAAGCGGAAAAGAGGATAGAATATAAACTTTAATTACATGTTTTAATGGAGATTGAGAAGTTGAAACTTGTACTTTTTTTATAACCTTTTGTATTCGTATGTATTTTTATTAATTACTTATAATTAATTATATATATATAAGTGTATATATAAATATATTTTTTACATCAAGATTAAAGCTTAAACATTACAAATCAAATTTAAAATACATCAAATGTAAAACTTTAAAGAGAGAGCAATCTCGTTTACAATTTTAGCTTAAAATCAACTTTATTTGAGTTTCTATTTTACATGTTCTTATTCACGTTATAGTTTATTAAACGTATTTTAGGAACAAATTGTGGGTAAAGACTTTCAATCTATCTAACGGCTTATCCGTTGCTATAATCAGATTTTTTCATCCAATAGGATATAATAACCTATGTAAATACCTAAATAAAAAAATGATAGTAAATCGTAAAAAAAAATATCAACATTCAAAATGTCAATTGGTTTAGTGTACAATTTTGATATTGTACGAAGATATTGAATAATTGTTCCAACATATTATAATCTTATAGTAAAACTATGAATGTATCATCATGTTGCATCATTATAACAATTCGTTCATATATAAAGTTTGTTTGTATTTCAAACTAAATTCTCTTGTCATAAACAGTACTAAGTGCACTTGTAATTATATATATTGTGAGAGTATGACTATTATGAGTTGTTTGAATAACTACTATAATTATTACATAGTTGTATCCTTCATAATCAAGATTAATATTGCGAATGACTAATTTTCTTTCTAATTCCAATGCGGTAGTCACATATGAAACTTTATTCTCAACATCACATATCCAAAAATGTCGATTGTTTTTACTTTTGTACTGGATTTCATCTGATTTTTTTTTTAAAATAAGTTGAACTGTCACAAGTTTGCACACGTTTGAATGATATTTCTTCCATAAGAGTGAGTATATAATTATAGAAATCTTACTAGTTTGTAATATAAAAGAATGAATAAGAGATATTTGCAAAAATGGTAGCTTCTATATTTATATATAAGAACATATATATATATATATATATATATATATTTGTGTGTGTATATATATAGAGAGAAAAAGAGTCTGTTAGTTGGAAAAAATTCATTTTTCTTCAAATCGAGATTATGCATCTATTCTTCTTCCTTTCTTGTACACAGTTAATTAAAATAAAAACTTCTTCTTCATTTCTTTAAAATGGATGATTTAGTCCGTAAATTTCAAAATTATTACTCTTTGTTCTCTATTAATGCATTGACAAAATGTACAATATGAGAGAGATATTTCAATTGTTAATGTCTAAAGGGATGCTTGAGGACATTAGATTGTTAATGGAAGTCAATATCCAACTAAGTCGTAAACATCTACCTATTTTTTCCAAACGTCAACATGATTTGAGTAAAAATAGTTTTGTTAAGAAAATGAGGAATAAGATATTAGAAATGTGCTACAGATGTATCAGGTGAAATTGCAATAAAAAAATATCATTCATTTGGATATTTATCTAGAAATCGGAAAGATAAAATCGCTTATAAAAGATGGATTGAGTAAAGAATCATCATTTTGAGACGTATCCTTGTGTAATTGTTCAACAATATCTTCTCAAATTATAAAATAAATTTAAAGATGAAGAACAACTCTATAGTCTCATAAATTTTACTTTAAAAGATTATGTATGCAAGTTTGTACAAAAAATTTATAATAAGAAAATCAAATATGTAATACAAATATATGTCATGAAGTTTGTCGATAAAATATATTTTGTATTTTTTTAATGCATTAGTTATTCTTTATATATACATTTTGAAGCGAGTGGCAATAAATAATGTTGCGTACCCACGAGGACGGTGACGAATGTACCTATTATGATTTAATTGGGAATGAAAATAAAATCAATCAAAAAGTAACCAAACTTAAAATAAGCTTATTGGTACTTTTAAACTCATTTTAGTTTTTATTTCCTGAGTAGGTAGGTTAAGGGTAAATGTAAAATCTTTGGGTACTTACTATTACCTTGACACTCAATTATGAAATAAATAAAATATTAAACAAAATACTCGAAGAATTAACACTATAATACATTATTATTATTATTATGACCCAACTTCCATGCACACCCCTAACTACACTTGAGGATAACAATATTTGTCCCTTAGTACTGCTACCATATAAATCATAGTATAAATTAGTGAAAAATCATTAATGGTGACAAATGTTCAACTTGAGAATAAAGCAAAATTTTATTCCTACTAATATTTGAACCCATACTAATAAACTTAGAGCATGCATGCTTGCAATAGGGAGGCGGGGGACTATGATACATTATTTTTTTGATGAGGGAGAGAGAACTTCCCTCATCTATATTAGAGGTCATTTAATCAGTAGGGTTGTAAATCGAGAGATGTGCCTGAGTAACAGACACATGGGGAGAAAGTCAATATAATTCAAACTTCAAGACAAACATCTACAATAGTTCAGTAAAAATTTGTCCCACACGAATTCGAACCTACATTGTCGGAGGATTTCTCCTCAAATCATGACATTATTGATTCAGAGTAAGTGAGAGAGAAGCATATCCAACTTTAAACGCATGCCTTACTAATATCATTACTTACTAATATCATAACATAAGGATTGGTAAAACAAAAGAAAAATATAAGGAAAACGAAAAGAAAATACTGAAATATTACATGAGAATGAATTGGGCTACTTAGGCCAGATTTTTAGGAAGCAGAACATGAATTTGTTTCTCTATTTGGGTTGGGTTTGGCCCTAACACGAGCCCAAGTTTGAAGTCAAATTGATATATCTAATAATATTGTGCACAGTGCACATACTACTCCTTTTCTTGCCTCTCTGCCTCTACATTTTCTTGTTCTCCTATTCCCTATTGTCTAGGGTTATTTCTACCATTTTTGTCAGAAATTACCCCCTTCCGTGTTTCTAAGATACAAATAATTCCCCAGAACTTCCCTGGATGCGAAGAATTTATCTGCGTTTCCAATTCATCATCTGCCAGTGTTTGATATTGGAGAGGTTGCGTTGTTGACTTGAATCGCAAGCTTTGATTTGGACGGTTGCAGCGTAAGATTTTGAAAACTGATGAAAATTTCTTTTCTTTTCTTTTCCTCCTCTTATATGATGCTATTTTCTTAGACCATGATGTAATTTTGGAATAATCGCCTCATCTTTTTTGAGCAAGTTTTCATATTTTATGTAAATTCTGCTGTAACAATGATGAAAATTGGTATTTTGAGTGTTTAAGGTTCTTGAAGTAAACACAATTAATGCTTTAGTACTGTTTTGTGACATCATATCAAAATTTAAGCTGAATTGTTAGTAACCAAGAGATCTTGGAGCTAGAAACAAAACTATTTGTTTGGGTTTCGATATGGGGTTGGGTGTGGGTTTGTGGGGGAGGGAATACGGAAGAGCTGCTGAGGTAATTTATCAGGGATACAGTTGCCTGCCTGATCGTGTTGCTAGTTCCTTGTTATTAACATTGTTTTCCCCTCAATGTACATTCTGATAAAATTTCAATTTCAAATGGGTGGTAACTTGAGCCCGAATTGGTGGAAAGGAAGGTTTTATTGTGCGTTGTTGCTTCATATGTAAATTGGTCGGGTTTCTGGGATACAGTCCAAGCTCCTCGCAATTCACTGTGAGGATGGTTTTGTTGTTGGTGGTAAAAAAAGCCAGCTTGTTTTACTATAGATTTTTGGTTCCAAGAGTGCCTTTCTTAAGTGTTTGTCTTTTTGGTCTTATGAATTAACTATTTATGTTCATCAAGAGGAATAATTTTGGTGGTACTGCTTCAGACCCACCCAGGCATGACCCAACTAAGCCCCCATAAAGAAATAAATTGAAAGAAACAAAATAAGAGAAGAAAAAGTAAGATTGATGAGATTTCTGTTAGATGATTTTACATATTTCTTATGGTTGTATTGCGCTCCATCAAATCTGCTCAAATAATTAGCAGAGAGTGGAGACCAATAATTTATGTGAAAGTGAAACAATGCAAACATTGAAGATAAATGCAACTATTTGTAACCGACATAAGCCAGATATGTTAATGGTTGTAGAAAAAGGCAATTTGCTTCAATTGTTTGCATAGTCTTCTGATTGTTCAGATAATCTTCCAGTGGTTAGGTATGACTCTCCTACCCAATTTTTTAGAATCTCTCACCTTACATTCTGTCAACTAATTAAAAGGATCTTGAAGGTTCTGCTAGTTTAGAGGATTATTATGTTATATAGTCCTATTTGCTTATAGGTAAAGGATAATATCAGTGCAGTTTTAGGTTGGCAAGCGATTCAGATACATATGTTTCTAGCATGTGACTAATCTACAGATACGAGACTAGTGCTAGGTTTCTAGTAAATAAGAACTTAAAGATGAAAACAGAAGATTTAACCACATATTATCTTAGGTACATGTTTAGGGACATATAGATATTTGTAGGACTTTTTACCATGAATTTTGGAGTACTGTTCTATTGTTCCAGAGTTGGGTGATGATTTTGCCACACTTCTAGGGGTCCTAAGTACACATCAAAGTTGATTTGTTCCTTTTCGCTGAAGGCTATAACAGGTTTATAATTTTAATAGATTCGATACCATATGTTTTTTATTTGTGGAACTTGGTAAACATTTATGATAATCTTTTTGAAGTTTGATTGTATAGTAAAGGCTTATCATAATTCGTGGCTGTATAATGTGGCCATGTTCTTACAGAGGTGCCTGATCCTGCTATATACCCTCTTTCTCTGCCCTGCCTCTGGCATTCGTCTGTTTAGATTTCTTGAGGTTGTTGTGCTCCTTAGCAAGCAGATGATGTAGAAATTTCTCCTTCATGTCTTCCACTTCGGAACCATAATTTGTGTTTCCAAGGTTTTAAAGATGGATATTCTAGGAGCAATTTGATATTGAGGAGTCCATTTAAGGGAAAGGCCAAGTCATGAAGATTGCTTTTAGGTTTATTATGGCATGACTATATCTGTTTGTGCATCCATTACAGGAAAGGTTTTCAGTCATCTTGCTCCTGATACTTCTGAACGATCATCAAGAGCTTTACAGGGGTACTGCTGACGGGTGTTTGGAGAAATGGATCATGGTCGCTATGGTCTTCAGCAAGGATGGGAAAATAACAGCGTAATTGTGGTTTCCTTCTTAATCACATATATGGGATGATATACAAGAATTTAGGCTCTTGTGATTGTCCATTTTAACCGGCATCTCATCCTTAAAGAATAATGAGAGAAAGCCATGGACAATGAGGCTGTGGAATGGATTTGCCACCTTCTACATTGATTATTGCTTGCTGACATAGCTTATTCTCTTGAATTTACAGGCTTTGGAGGGTTATGGTCCAGTACATGAGCCAAATTTTCGGTGAGTTTTGATTGATGCTCTTGAGCAAGAGGGTGGTTCGGTTGTTTATACAGTTAATTAGTTTGCAAAAAACTCGTTTTACTCTTTTTTTTTCCAATTCTTTTTTATATATCTAATGAAAATCTTTTGACGCATGTATTATATTCCAGCTGTTTTTTTTACTAAAACATTCTGTAGACAATTTTTGACACTTATCAAGTTGTTTTATCCCTTTCACTTTCTTTTGGCTCTTGGCATATCATCTATTGGCAGGGTTGGTAGTTCTTATGATGATAGGAGGTTTATAGATGAAAGATTTCCAAGAGAAAATGTTTACTCAAGGGGTGGCTTTCAGCGGGATATATTGGAAAGGGAGAATTACCCACCACCACCTGTTGGCTTGTGGAATCAGTCAAGGAGGAGATCCTATGATGATGAATATCCTCTTGAGAGGGATTCGCGGCGTCATGAAAAACCATACATTGAGTCCTATCATGAAATGGATTCTCGTAATGTGGATCACTACCGTGATCATGGATTTGACAGGCCTGCTAGGTATGGGGGTCGTGACCGTGATGATTATGTGTATGATGAGTATGACTTGAGGACTCGCATTACTCATCAAAGCAGGGAGGACAGCCGGGAAAGAGATTATGATTATGGTAGGCACAGTTATGATTCTGATTATGAGCGGAGCAGGAGAGATGGAAACTGGCGAAGGCGTGATTCCCGTGACCGTGATCGTGACAAGAGAGATTTGAGTAGAGAAAGGGATCAGAGTCCATACAGAAGGCATGATCGCTCTCGCTCTCACTCCCATGGGCGGGATGATCGTCTCAGGTCAAGATCTCCTCGAAGTCGAAGTCATGGTCGAAGTCATAGGGAGGATAGTTATGATGATGGTCGATATGAGAGAAGTGAAAAGCGAAGGGACCGTGAAGATAAACATCAACATGACCATTACTCTGTGGTATTTTTTGTGTTCTTATTGTCTCTTCTCTAACCATTTTTCAGATTATGTCACTTACCCTCACAGAGTTGTTGCTCTATAGGCTCCATCAGCTACTGTTGTAGTCAAGGGTCTTTCTCAGAAGACAACAGAAGAAGATTTGTATCAGATACTTGTATGCCTTCTTACTTGACCCTGCATCCATTTTGTATGGCTTATAATTTTTCTTGCCTGTTTACATCATGTGGTTGATTTGTTTATACCTTTTCTATTTTTAATTAGGCTGAGTGGGGACCTCTTCGTCATGTCCGTGTGATTAAGGAACGTAACTCTGGTGTCTCTCGAGGATTTGCTTTTATTGATTTCCCTTCTGTGGTACTGTATAGAGATGTGCTTAAGCAGTTCTTTATGCTTTCTTGGAAGAAAAAAAGGAACAAACTCAATGCAATTATTGTGAAACAGGGAGCTGCACAAGCAATGATGGATAAGCTAGGAGATGATGGTCTTGTTGCGGGTGGTAGAAAGCTCTTCTTTGAGTACAGGTAGACTTAATTTTGTTTTTTGTGTGTGTTCTAATTGTTGAATGCATATTTCTCTACATGACTTTTATATCATTCCAATCATATGATAACATCTATACTGATTTAGTACCCGAGTAATTTGTATATTTGGGAGGGAAGTAGGGATTGAGTTCTAGAAATTGGTTTTAGTTGTAAGATGTTTTTTGGTGTATTTTTACTTTTTTCTCTTTGCAACATAGCATTTCTTACCCCCCCTTTTTTTTGTTCTTTTGGTAGATATCCCAAGAAACCCCCCCCCAAAAAAAAAGAAAGAAAAAAGTATGCTCTTATTTGTCAGCATACTTAATTCCAGTTCTTGTTATTACTCTGAGAAAATCAACTACTTCTTCAGCATCCACGCATTGCTCATTTGCTTGTGTTCAACCTCTGAATGCTTCTGCTGGAGTTTACTTTTATCTGATGCTGAAACTAAAAATTACTTTAATATTTGCTTTGTAGGGGGAAATGGAAGAAATTGAATCTCTCAATCTTAATTTCTTAATGCTTTTGTCCTTGAAGCTTTCTGACCTTTGGATATATCTTCCTTCTCCATGTTTTAGTTTTGCATATGTTTATTAGAATTTGTGTTTTTTTTTTTCTGTGCCATGCATTTGCAAACAATTCAACTCTGATTCTGATTCTGATTTACTTTAATACAGTTCAAACTCTTCCTTCACATACTTTTGAAAACATGTTTCACAGTTTGATGATTCTTTGATGATGCAGCTTCTGTTTCTGTTAGGTTTGTCATGAAATGGTCCTCAATAATTCTTGATTTTTAATATCTCTCTGCTGCAGTAGTAAGCCAACAGGGGGTGCTAGTGGGCCTGTTGGACTTGATAATTCTTCTAGATCTGGAAACCATCGAAGTATGACAGTACCATCTGACTGGATGTGCACAATCTGTGGTTGTGTCAATTTTGCACGCCGTACATCCTGTTTTCAGGTGTGGTTAAATTCTCAGTATAGCGCGTTTTCATGGGTTTGAGCTATATCTATCATTTTATGAAGAGTTTTCCCCGATATCTCAAATTATTTTGTTAATGTCTATATACTTCCCTATATACACACATCAATACACATGCCTATTTCTTGTTTATACCTAAATTTTCTTCTATTTGATCAGAGCTGCTGGAATAATCCCAGTCATATACCCCGTAACCCGGTTATGACAATTGATGTATTCACCTGGCTTTTGAGTGGAAGTCTTAAAGTGCTTAAATATAATAATCGCTGTGCATTTTTTGTGTAATGACATCTAGTATGACAAGTGACATCATGAGGAAAACTTTGATGTGTTTTTGTCCAACATTTGCATACAGGCCATGTTACGCTCTATGCTGTCTAGTATGCCTGATGGCTTTTTTCTACTATTTTGATGGCAGTGTAATGAACCAAGAACAGATGATGCTCCCCCAGCTGATATGGCATCAACAAATCCCACCTCTCTAGGAAAAAGAGGGGAGGCAGGTTAGTGTTGCTGTTCTTTGTGTTCTAATAATTCCATACAGCAGGTGAGGGGATCTTTCTAAGTTGATAACTTAGCAGGTCCTACGCATGTTTTGGTTGTCCGTGGTTTGGATGAAAATGCTGATGAGGAAATGCTTCGATATGAATTTTCGAAACATGCTCCTATAAAGGTATATTTCGCATCTACCTGAACTTCTTCACTGTTTGTTATATTTGTAGCCTTTAATGCTTGGGGCTGCAGCTTAAATACGGAATCTTTCTATGTATGTAGGATCTCCGGCTGGTTAGGGACAAATTCACTCATGTTTCAAGAGGATTTGCTTTTGTGCACTTTTACTCGGTATGTCATTTATTTAACATTATGTTGAGGTCTGAGGAACATGTAAACATCTATATGCCTTTTATATAGATAAGTTGTTAAATTTGTAGTCAGGGGATGGTGGATGTTTATTACAAAAACACACTTGTTAATGTACATTTATTCTTCTTTCCCCCAACCCCCCCCCCCCAAAGAAAAAAAAAGGAAAAAAAATACTGGGGTGTAAAACACATGTTTCTTCAATTTACAGCAATGAACTACAGAAAGAATTGGGAAATATTCTTCTTTTTTATCACATTACTACTTTGAACTCCTTATGCTAAGGTGCAATGAAGCAACTGTTTGGTGATTGCATACTCCATCTATGATTAAGTTAATATGTTACTTTCTCTGCAGTGAAAAGCTGAAGCCTGAAGTGATTGCCTTTATGTGTTGTTAAAATCTTCAAATTTTATTGCAGCTACTGTTGTTGACTAGGCTAGTCCTATGTGATGAGTTTTCCTTTCCAATCAATCTTGATGGTTTTTTCTTCAGGTTGAGGATGCAACAAAAGCTCTTGAGGCGACAAATGGGACAACTCTGGAGAAGAATGGGCAAATTCTTCGAGTTGCGTATGCAAAAAGTATTCTTGGACCGGGATCAGGGTCATCAGGAGCTTCTCAGTCAAGTAGTCTTGCTGCTGCTGCTGCAATTGAAGCAGCAACATTTGCACAACAAGTAAATATTCTTGCTTTTCTATGGTATTTGTTGCCGGTCTTGTCTGAATGGAAAGAGAGACGATTCCATGGGATGGTCTGTTAAGTAGGTGTCATTTTTCTTGTAACATTATACCCATGGGGGTAGGGAAGCAGCTTCTCCTTTGTATAAGTTTTACCAAAGCTCTTCAGGGTTTGCCATGTAATATGTTTTTTCCTTTATTTAGCTCAATGCAGTCCTCAGTCTGTTCTACAAAATGTTGTCTGACGTAGATCTTGAATTGTTTTGTTGGTTGGAACTAGGCTCTTAATATTTTTTGTACACAACTAAGAAGTTGCTTCTTTCATTCTCTAGTACGATGCTATTGGGTGGGCACCAAAAGAATATAATCCTGAGGATAAACAATCTGGGCAAGAGCAGGCCGGTGGAGTTGGAGGTCGAAGTGATGCATCAGCTGCAGAGTCTGGTTTCGTCTGGGATGAAGCCTCTGGCTACTATTATGATGCCTCTTCTGGATTCTATTATGATGGAAACACAGGTATGCTGTGGTTCCTTATATATATATATATATATATGTATAATGAGTGGATATTTATCACGATGACTTGTCTTTTGGGGTCTTACTTATCAACAACATGGTGCAGTTGAAAACTTCTTAACACAAGTGTTTGTTGTTGTTAACATAGTTCCTGTAATATCCAAATTGTGCAGGTCTGTATTATGATGGCAATAATGGGATTTGGTATTCATATGATCAACAGACTCAGCAGTATGTTCCTTGCACTAATCAGAATGACAAAACATCTGATAAGCAGTCTGAAACTTCCAAGACATCTGATAGTTCCAGTAATAGAAAGGTGGTCATATCTGCACCAGCTGCCACGATAACATCGAATGAGAAGGCTGCTTCCTTACCAGATGCTATCCAGGCTGCTGCCAATGCTGCAATTGCAGCAGAGAAGAAAGAGAAAGAGAAAGCCAAAGAAATAAGACTTGCTTCAAAGAGCAGCATTTTGGCTAACAAGAAGAAGATGAATAATGTTTTGACAATGTGGAAACAGAGAAGTCATGAAGGTCAAGCACCACGTGTAGCTCTTGATGATAACCTGCCTTCTGCCTCTACTGAAGATAGATTCAACTCCATGGGGCTATCTGCTAAGAATAAGTTTAAACCTGAGGTAGTTGCTCTGAAGGAGAATGCTTCAAGCATGTCTGAGTTTACCACGAATTCTGCTTCACAATCTGTTGGGGAATCTCAGGAGAGGCCTCGCCTCGGTACTAACAGCTCTGGAGGAACACTAAAAGGGGTGATTAGGGGCTCTGGAATTGGAGTTGTAAAATTGGATACTTATACAGGATCAAGAGGTGGTTCCACTCCATTGCATGCTGCTGCATCCTCTGCAGGTTTATCTTCATTGACAATGGATGCTTCTACAAATATGACACCTTTTAGAACAGATGCATCTGCTTTGGGTTCTTATGCACCTGCTCCTACTGCTGGAAGTGGCAAACGGAGGTTCTCGGAGATGCCACAGAATCCTGCTCTTCCAAATAAGGATCAGCCTCAGACGACATACAGAGATCGTGCAGCGGAGCGGAGGAGCTTATATGGTTCATCGTCATTTGGAGATGATATGTCAGAGTTTGGGACTGGTGATTCAAGTAAGCTTCTTTAAATCATTTTCTATTAGTCTGTCTTATTACCTTCCCATGTTTCCTATTCCCTTTAAACTCAGTTTCACTTAGGTATTTTATTTTGTGGCATTAGGATTCCTGTTGTTTTATTGATGACACCTGGAATAGTCCGCCCTAGCTAAATGACTTGCAAGTTTTAATTAAAGTGGAAAAACAAGAGAGAAGGATAAGGTCCCAATGGTCAACTACTAATTTTATTTCTCTTTGGATATCTATTGACTTGTGAGAAATCTATGTTCTTGTTTGGTTGCTGGATTTTCAAGATCGAGAATCAATGTATAGGAGGGGTGCTTTAGATTCAATGCCTTTTCCACCTGGTGTTGGTGGTGGACGTGGTACTGGAGATGCTAATAGTCAGAGCTTTGAGGTGATTACAGCTGAGAAGGCAATAGATGAGAGCAATGTTGGCAACCGGATGCTTCGCAGCATGGGGTGGCATGAAGGCTCGGTACCATTTTTCTCCTTTTGACTTGCATGGATATGCTTCTAGTGCTTGTTAGACAATATTCTGGTTTTAACTATGCTATAGTTCAAATTTGTGATCGAGCTTACAATCTTTACATTGATCTACTGCCAAAAATGGCTTCATTGGGACTTGTCATCTGGAATATTACTCCTATCTAGGTTATGTTGCATTTGATCAAGTAGTGCTCATAGTTGCAGGTTGGCATTTTCTTTTATATGCAGGATCTGACTTTGTATTCTGGAATTTTTGTTTGCTTTTTGTGCATTTATCTAATTTCCAGGGATTGGGTAAGGACGGGAGTGGTATGGTAGAGCCTGTCCAAGCTCAGGCCATGGACAATAGAGCAGGACTAGGAAGTCTGCCAAAGAAGCTAGATCCAGGCCTTGAAGTTCAATCAGGAGATAGCTACAAAACTCTCATCCAGAAGAAGGCAATAGCCAGGTTTCGAGAGATGTCATAACTCGACTTAATGTACATGAGAAGATTCGTAGAGTTCCAGAATTGACACTGATTAATTGGTGGAGTGCTCATAGATTGCTTTAGGTTTTGAACGTTTGGATTTTTTCCCCCTTTTTCCTATTGTAATGATTGACCTTGTAGTAAGTCATTATCAATCCGATAAATTAGCATCCTTACAAGTCCAAATAGCTTTTAAATTTTTTTTTTTGGGTTGAACTTTTGTTTCGATAGTAGGTTATTTGGGTGAATTTCACTGGCCTTTTTCTTCAACTTAAAATTATTGCAATCATTGCTTTGCTCCCGAATCCGATGTTCCTTTCTTCCGTTCGTAATTGTTCATATTTAATTTAATTTAAAATTAGGAAGAGATTTTGACTTTAAACAAATTATTTATTTATTCTTATTATTATAGTTAGTACTTGAATTATTAGTTAGTGAATGCAAATTTTTAATTTGCAAATCATAGTCAAATTTTAGTTGAAAAAATTTATTTTTTTAAAAAATGAAAATTTATATTCAGACATATTAAATAATAAATTAAAGTAAATATTTAATTTGGATATAGTATTATAATATCTCATTTTTTAGCAATTTTATATGTTACCTTTGGGAAAAGGGCCCCCTCTTGTTCGACATTTAAGTATTTCAATAAATCCATCTTACATTCAAAGTATGGAACATTATCAAATTTAGTGCATGATTTATTTTTAATTTTTAATTATGATCTTTTATTTTTTAAAAAACTTTTTAGATCTCTAAAGTATTTTTTTTTCAACTTAAGTCCTGGATAATTTTTTTATCATTGAATTATTTAAGTTTTAAAACTTTGGTCCTTGATTGTATTTTTTAATCTTTTTAATTTTTGAAATATTTGAATTAAATGTTTATTTTTTTGAAATAAATATATTTATTGTTTAAAGTTTTGTTAAACATCTTTTTTTTCTCATTAAGGGAATAAGGTGTTATTAAGGCATATGATCTCACAATTAATTAAAAGATAATGAGATTATTTTTTACTTTTTTTAATTATTGTATCAAGTCAAATATATATATATATATATATTCAATGAATACAAAAAAATAATATAATTTCTACTCTCTAGAAGTCACACTTTAGTTTTATGAACCCAAATTTAAAAGAAAGGATTAGGTTTTCAATGGCATCTATAGTTCATGGCCTTAAAAATATTAGGAGCAACATAATTTGTCAAGTTTCTAGTTATGATTAATTAATACTTATTGAATATTTATATTTTGAATTCAATATGTTCTCAATTTTCAAAATTGCCACTTGCAATATCAAAATTAAGATATATATATATATATATATTAAGTTTTTAGTTTGATTTTGATATATATATATATATATATATATATATATATATATATATATATAAAAGAGGTTATCAAAATCAATATCATTTGATTTTATGAACCCAAATTTAAAAGAAAGGTTTAGGTGTCCAATGACATCAAGCCTCCAAGGGCCTAAAAATATTAGGACCAACATAATTTATCAAGTTTCTACTTACGATCGATTAATACTTATTGACTGTTTATATTTTGAATTTGATATGTTTTCAAATTTCAAAATTGCCACTTGCAATATCAAAATTAAGATATATATATATATATATATATATATATCTTAAGTTTTTCGTTTGATTATATTTTGAATTTGATATGTTCTCAATTTTCAAAATTGTCACTTGCAATATCAAAATTAAGATATATATAAATATTAAACAAAATGATCAAAATATTAAATTTTCTACATAAAAATGAATAATTCATTAAATAATAATATTTTAACATTAATTCTATTATAATTCATTTTATGATTTTTTTAAAATAATAAATCAAGAATGAAATTGAAAAGTCTTTAACAAAATTAAATTTTGATAAAAACGAATGTACAATTCGATTTCATTCAAACAATGAACACCCTAATTAGAATAAAATCCAAGTAGTATCATTACAATATAAATGAATAATTGTGCTCCTTCAGC
The DNA here is from genome assembly GCA_019593545.1 of Apocynum venetum. NCBI lineage: Eukaryota > Viridiplantae > Streptophyta > Magnoliopsida > Gentianales > Apocynaceae > Apocynum > Apocynum venetum. Next base: position 3,257,384 of record SRSM01000137.1, read on the forward strand.
GTTCTTTCTGAATTCTCGCATGGTATTCATTTATTGGTCATTTTCGGCTAGAATTTTATGTTCCCCTGCGAGCAAGCTCTTAATTGTCCTTCAATTCAACCTTTTATTGTAGAAATTGATCTTATAACTTGAAAAATTGGGTAGAAAACAAGTTTCTTATTCGCATTATTGCATTTAGAAGACAGTCTGACTCTCTGTAGTATTTAAATTCAATGCTGAACTTTGCTCATCGGAGAATGCGTTTCCTGCAGGATGATTCCGATTCACGATGGCATCAATTGCGTCCATATATCCCCAAGGTAGGGCTCGCCGGAGGCAGAGTTGACCAAGATGGCCTTGCATTAACCTACTTGTTGATACACTCACGTCCTTCCCGCCAAATCTCAGGGCAGAAAATATGACAATTGCATTTAGAGCATCCAGGCCTCACCTCAAGTTATCCACAAAAGCAGTAGAAAAATTTATCAAAGTTCAGAAAAATCTCTCCAAACCCATTCCGAAGCTCTGGTCTGATACAGATGAAGCCTATATATGCAGTCTTGACCAAAATGGAGCGCCCAGATTGGCGCTCAGCCATCCCGTCCTGCGCATTCTGGATTCTTGTGAATCCAGTCTGCATCACTTCAACCAAGTTCATAGCCAGCTAGTTGTCTTAGATTTGTTTCAGCACTCTCTTGCCGCTAGCCGAGCTATCAAAAAGCTTTGTTCGTCACAATTTACTCTCCCTCATGCTGTAAAGATTTTCGATAATCTTGAAAATCCAGATGCATACTTGTGTAATACTATAGTTAGAGGCTATGTGAACTTCAATGACCCAGAAAAGGCATTAGCTTTTTACTATACTGAAATGGTTTACAATGGTATCTTTCAGAACAATTATACGTTTCCAATAATAGTCAAGGCTTGTGCTGATTTAATATCGCTGAGAGAAGGTCAAAAGATTCATGCTCACGTTGTTAGGTGTGGGTTCGAATTGGATTTGTACGTTAGAAACGCTTTGATTCATATGTACTCTGTTTGTTGTAAAGTTGTTGATGCAAGGAAGGTGTTTGATTTGAGTTCTGACTTGGATTTGGTAACATGGAATACGATGATTGATGGTTATGTGAAGAACGGGGAAGTAAGTATTGGGCGCTTAATATTTGATAGCATGAAGAAAAAGGATGCTGTTAGTTGGAATTCAATGATTTCAGGGTACGTTGGGGTTGTACATACGGACGCAGCAAAAGAGTTGTTTGAAGAGAACCCTTTTCGGGATATTGTTTCTTGGAACTGTATGATTGATGGGTATGCAAGAGCAGGGAATAAGAATGCAGCTAGGATGTTATTTGATCAAATGGACTGTCGAAATGTTGTTTCCTGGAATACCATGTTGGCTCTGTATGTGAGGTTGAAGGATTATAATGAATGTTTGAGATTGTTTGATATGATTGTGGAGGAAGGGAGTATTGAACCGAATGAGGCTACTCTTGTCAGTGTTTTGACTTCTTGTGCACACTTGGGGAGGCTTGATAAAGGTGAGTGGATCCATTCATACATAAAGTACAGCCGAAGAGTTGAGCCTGATGTGTTACTTTTGACTGCTTTATTGACAATGTTTGCAAAGTGTGGGGCTATGGACAAGGCTAAAGTGGTATTTGAAGAGATGTCAGAGAAAAATATAGTCTCCTGGAATTCCATGATAATGGGGTTTGGGATCCATGGGGAAGGAGAGAAAGCTCTTGACGTGTTTCTGGAGATGGAAAAGAGTGGACAGGCACCAAATGATGCAACTTTTACCTGCATATTAAGTGCATGCACTCAAGTAGGATTCGTTTTAGAGGGTTGGTGGTATTTTGACTTAATGCATAGGGCTTATAACATAGAGCCCAAGGTTCAGCACTGTGGTTGCGTGGTTGATCTCCTAGGTCAAGCTGGTTTGACAAAAGATTCTCAAAAACTTATCAGGAGTTTTCCTTTTGAGGTGGGACCAGCTTTAAAGGGAGTTTTGCTCTCAGCATTCAGGACTCACTCAATTATAGAACTTGGAGAGCTTGTTGCTAAGCGGTTGATAGAGATAGAACCAGAGGATATTGGACCTTATGTGCTACTATCACACATATATGCTGCAGAAGGGCGATGGGATGACATGGAAAATGTGAGGATGATGATGAAAAAGGAGGCACAAAAGAAGATGGGGCTTATCCAGATTCAGGTTTTAGATTCAAAGGCTTATTTATGTCATCAAAGTAGGACACATCACAAGAGGAGCATGGTTTACTCTATGTTGACTGAAATAGGCATACAGATGAAGTTGTCATGCAGACAGTAGAATAAAAGAAGAAATTGTTAAACACTTCCTCAGAATTTTTTTAATCACAGGCTCTGTCAAAATTATGGAGGATTGGTTATTGAAGGAATAATTTCATAAATATTGGAATGAGGAATACACTGAGAAAGAATTTATCAAATGAAGTGTGGGGATATGGACAAGGCTAAAGTGGTTTTTGAAGCGATGTGAGAGAATAATATAGTCTCCTGGAATTCCATGATAATGGTGTACAGGATCCATGGGGAAGGAGAGAAAGATCTTGAAACGTTTTTGGAGATGGAAAAGAGTGGACAGGCACGAAATGATGCAACTTTTACTTGCATATTAAGTGCATGCACTCATGCAGGGTTGGTTTTAGAGTGTTGGTGGTATTTTGACTTAATGCATAGGGCTTATAAAATAAAGCCCCAGATTGAGCACTGTGATTGCGTGGTTCATTTCCTGGGCCAAGCTGGTTTGACAAGATTCTGAAGAACTGTCAAGAATTTTCCTTTTGATGTGGGACCAGCTTTACAAGGAGTTTTTCTTTCGGCATTCAGGACACACTCAATTATAGAACTTGGAGAGATTGTTGCTAAGTGGTTGATAGAAATAGAGCCAGAGGATATTGGACCTTACGTGTTATTGTCAAACACATATGCTGCACAAGTGCGTAGGGATGATGTGGAGGATGTATTCAGATTCAGGTTTTAGATTCAAAGGCTTGTTTATGTCATCAGAGTAGGACATATCACAAGAGAAGCATGATTTATTATATGCTGAGTGAAATAGGTATGCAGATGAAGTTGTCATGCAGACAGTAGGATAGAAGAGGGAATTTTTAATCAGTCTCAGAAATTTTTTTATCACAGCCTCAGTCAAAATTTTGGAGGATTGGTTATTGAAGGAATAATTTCTTAACTATAGGTATGAGGAATGAACTGAGGAAAGACTTATAAAATGAAGCTCTTGACATGAAAGAGGGTAAATTTTTGAAAGAACACAGATTCGTGGAAGAAACCAAGTGCACATTTTTTATTATTATTTTTTTTTTGGGGTGGGTGGGTGTTTACATTTATCTGTTGAAGTTGGTTGTAAAGACAATATACTGGTTTCTCAAGCACGGGTGAAGGTACAGCTTTTGCTGGGACATGATTTGGCATTGCCTATATTTAAATATTTCCTTTCAACTATTCCTGTCAAAAAAATAATATTAGGGATGTGAGGTAAATTCTCTAAAAATAAATTGATACTGATGTGTGTGATTTGAGTTATTGATTTGTCTTTGTAGCCGCTTGCCACATTGGGATTGGAATTTACAAACCAAATTTGCCTTTGTTCTTACTGCAGTTTAAGCCTGCGCAAAGGGTAGGGTGCCTTGCTGGAAGAGAATTGTTTCCATGATCAGATCAGAGTCATGCTGTACATGAGCTTGCTCCGTAAAACAGATGAGAAATGGAGATATGCTTATCTTGTTGCTATTTTTACTTCCATAGTCATAAAGGTAAAACTATAACAGGATTTTATTTTTTTCATGCTTTTAGATTATTGTTTGAGCTATAATGGGTGAGAAACTTTTTTTCTTGAGTTGCTTTTTGTGGATAATACCATTTCTCTCAGTTTGGCTGTTTCACGTTGATAAATATAATATATTTGTTGCTAACATAATTTTGAAGCCTCACATAAAATATCTCGTTCCTCTCTTTTTTATGCATGCGTAAATCTGAATTGCTAGATATAGAGAAACCAAGGATTTGACCATTTTGATATCCACGTCTTACTAACTAAAAGAAACCAATTGATTGTCCATTTATGTATCTAAAAGACGCAATCCCTTAGACTCTTGTACTATCAATGTTTCATTGCTTCAAAGTTAAGATTCTAATGGTAAATATAGCATTTGATATCTCATGACCAGAAGTCTTAAGTCTGATTCAACCATCTAAAACCGTAAGAAAGAATCACTATTGTCCCTCCGGTAATGCTGAATGGTACGTAGAAACAATCTTTTCCTATTCAGAAGAGGGACAAAAGAAATGCAAAAGATGACTTCAATTTTCATGCCTGACATAGATGGCTTGTACAATGAGTTATCAAAGTAGCATGATGGAACTGTCTAGTCACCTTACAGGGAAAGAAACCTTCTAAATAAGAGAAAAATGTCATTAGTTTTTACCTCTTTGTGATATTAGCAGGATACTATTTAAGTGTCATTCAACCTCTACCATCAGGCGTCCTGGCATCCACTATTCTTGATTTTCATCTGATGCACAGATGAAAAAGAAGAATAGGCTGGTGCATAAGAATCCCTTTTTCATTTCCCTTTTACCTTAACAAACTATAATCATCCTTGATTTAAAAGGAAGAGAAATGGGAAAGACTGTTGATCAAGGAATGTATATGTGAGTTTGAACTGATCTAGTTTTTTACTTTCTAAGTTTTGGTTTTGAAGGTAGATTTAACGGTTTTTAGCTGATACTCTTGGAATTGGTCGGAGGATATTTTAACAATGATAATTCTCTTCTTGAGAATCTCTCAGTTGGTGGTGAGAACTATCTTTGAATGCAAAGCATCTCCTGTCTCAAAGGCTTGCCTAGTTTTCTTGCTATATATAATTTTTATCTCAACATGTTGAGTGCTTTCTTTCTTTTAAACTTTTATCTCATTCTTATGACTGATATTTTTTTTGCTTTGGTTATGTACAAAAGGTCATTTGTATAAAAATGGCATCATATTCTTCTATAGAGATTTTGAGCTATAGTTGGAGACAAAAGGAGGATAACCCTATTTGTGTAGCAAGAGAACTGCAAATATTAAATTGAAATAAAAAAAATAAACAAATTGAAGGGGGAAGAAGCCATAAGTTCTGCTGAGTTTTCCAACGCGCAGACAAATTCGGAGTTGAAAGCAGTCTATCTTTCATGGTAACTACTGTCAAACTGGACAACCGTTATATAACTGTTACTTTTTGAGTAACTTTTATTAGTCAGCAAAGTGATTACATCTGGAGTCTTGAATAACTTGTTACTGTTTATGACAAATGATTACGAAACAATATAATGGAATACATGAATTGCCTAGGGGCTAGTAGGTATAGAACGTCATTGAATCAACAACAGTGAAATTTCAGTTGACTTTGGCTAAGCATTTACTTGTACTCCTGAGTCATATGTCTCTCCAGGCTTCCAGTTTCCTGGGATGTTGTTGACCGGAATTATCCATGTCTCATCTCCATCCTCACCACTAAATAGCATCCTTATTGACAAGGGTCCACTTGGGGGTGCTGTGGTTGTCCATACTGCTCCATAAGTGCGATCCAATAGCTTGCATACAAAGTTTTGTGTCTGTAGATATGAAAATTTTCATCAATTTCTGTAGTATTATAACTAAGGAATCCACATGCCTATATTATGCCAAGAATATGTTATAATGTGGTGCTCAACTTGACGAGTATAAGATTTGATTGTCTTGTTGCAAATTATTTGATATCTTGATACTTTCTTTCTGCAGCCTTGGTGTTTGAAGTTGAGCATGCTTGCAATAATAAAAGAATGTAAAATTAGGGTGCCTTTACCTCACACAACTGCACAGCAGTGATGTCTCTCTTGCCTTGTTGATGCCATATAACGAAACCCAGATAATGAGGGTTGTTGCTACTATCAGTGATCTTGAAAGTAATATTTTTGTTGGGGTAGCTGCATGAGACCCTGATAGAGGAGATCAAATAAAGAACATTTCTTTTGGGCAAGTTGTAAATTTTGTATCGTTACTTTGGAGAAATAATTATGGTCGGAGCAGGATAATGGAAGCATTTGATTTGTATTGAGTAAAGAAAAGAAGGAAAAGGTTTTTGATATACTTAAAAATTCAAATTTTTAAACCCCAAAAAGCAGCCGCTATTTTGTTCCCTAGGAGCGCGCACACATATATATGTTTGTATATATTAGCTCAATCACCTATTGCTTCCATCTAATCTCCAATATATTTGCCTGTAGGTTTCTTATTCATTGTCGAGCATATGGAAGAATGGAGCACAAGTGTCTCAGATTTACCTCCTGTACTCAATGTCAACTATTCCGAGTGCCATTAGAGAAGCTGCTGCGTCTGCATTCTGAGCCATCCGACTATAGGCTCTTTGGCTCAGAATGAAATCTGTCCTATCACTGCTTCCACTGTCAGTTATAACTACTGTGACTCCTTTATCAGAGCAATAGTAGCCATTGATGCACCTCACCTGAAAAGACAGCAGCAGAGAGTTCCAACCTGAATCATGACTTCAATTTTATAAAGTAAGCAGAGTCCTAAGTTTGCTAAAATAAGTAATATCACTCTGTCCTCGACTATAGATTTTTTTCTTGTCTATTAATCACCTGATAGCATGTGCCACATCCCAAGCCATTTCTATAGAGTTCTGATGCAGCAGACACATCTCCCCCATTGATGGTTGCGCCGAAGGTACCAAAGCCACATTCCCCAGCTGCAATTATATCAAGAACAAAATGAAGTTAGTGTTGTACAAGCATGACTGCATATAATACAGAGGCATTTAACTATGTATATTTCTCTTTTTCTCAATGTGTATGCGTCCTGACTCTTACTTTCGGTTCCTTGTTCAGTAGAATTCGGATAATGAGCAGCGCGAGAGGCGATAAAGCAATCAGAACATGTTGCAGAGGTCCTAAAAGTTCGCAGAGAAAGAAAAGTTGCAAAAATTATCAAGATACATCTAAGAGAAGCCATTTTAGGAGTAAGCTTGATGCAGGAGAGGTAAAGACACAAGTAGGTCGTGCATGGAAATGGATAACCTCTACACTATTTATATAGCCAAGCAGAATAGCAGACAGCCTTCAGGTTGGTAAAACTTGTGACTTTGACATCCTTTTCGGGTCCATTTTGAATCAATGAATTTGACATTCTTTCTCAGCAACCTTCTTAGACTATTTAAAGTACTTGTTTTAGATGGTAAAGAAAACCGCTTTCTGACCTCCCCCATAATTTAATTGGAATTACTGGTTGACAACTAGTTTTTCATATGGGCTTTCTCATGCATATTTATATTATTCCGGATTAATCCTTCATAGGACATTATTAAAGCTACGAGCATTCAATCACAAATTAATGAACAAGAAACCTTGTGGGTACGGCCTGCCTATTGGTTTGTTGGTGGAATCATGGGTTCTAGATGGATAAAGTCTCGACGACCTGAACCCCAATAGGTGAATGGAACATGGTGGTTGAGTTCCCTTAGTTGGGGCATCCATAGCAGTTAAAAAAATAACTTAGTCGTTTTACTTATTAAAATATAAACTCTTTATACATTAGTTTGCAGGGGAAAGGTCACATTAGGATATAATATAACTTCGAGGGTATTATATTGGAATCCAGCTTCACAATTGGGTTAAATGACGTTCACAATTCTTCTTCCTACCTTTATATTATATTTGACTCCATGTTTCAGGAGGTGAAATGTATTTTAAGAGGTCACAATCTGTCTTCACATTTGGCATACAATTTTTCTTCAAACTCTTCCTAATGTCAAGTATTTCTCGATCAACCTTCTTTCCATACCAAGAATTTCATAATCACTATCATTAGTTTTGCTAATGGCATATTTTGAAAGGAGAAAGCAGAAACCATTTTCATTGTAGTATTATAGTAATTGGTTTGAACATGCCAAAGTACACAATTTTGTAAATCGTGGCAGCTTTTTGAACCCAAGACTGTCTAGTATGAGATTGTCCCACATGAGACCGTGGGACAATTTCATAGCAGTACGAAACCAGAAAATCAGAGGTATATATACTCATACATTGTTTATTTGAAAAACAGAAGTAGACCATTATTTTGCTCTAAAGCAGGTTAATAGTGGACAAGTTAGGCAATTTAGCACTACAACATTTCTTTCAGATTCAGAAACGTCTGCTAATTCCACTGCTGCTAAGACCCGTGACGAATCTAGAAAATCTTTAGGGGCGTTTACTTTTAATTGAATTATTTTACATTAAAAAAAGTAAGTTACGTCTTTTATAAATAAAAGCCTTTTTTTATTTTTTTTAAAAGAGTAGAGTTTTGCACCTCACTCTCCTCTTTATGTGCATCTGCCACTGGTCAAGACACAAGGTAAGGGGATGATATTATTCGACTTCTGGGCTAGTATTGACGTTGCAAAGTGCAGAACATGTGTATTACAAAAGAAAATAAAAGCATTATCCCACGGATAATTTTAAGTCACAAAGTCTTTTTTTTTTTTAGGGGGGGGTAATTTAAGTAAAAAAATCGTTGAATATCTTAAAGATTCAACTGTGCGAATCCCTCGAACGTGTGAAAAGGAATTTTTATTTTTTTAAAAAAAAGATTCCATAGTTACATATTATCATGCTTTAGAAGGCTTTGGTTCCCTACAATTTTCTTGGTCATGTTATAATTGTTCGGCTACACAATCGCTGTACAAGGATAAGAGTCTTATAGGAGGAATTATAAGTAAAAGAAGTGAACAATTATTGCTAAAAGAAATCCACAGGGGAGCTGCCATCAACAGAACGCATCAGCCATGACATGGAAGGCACTTTAACAAGGAGCATTACATATAGGACCCTAAAAAGGTAGCCAGTTTGCCAAGTTGATTATCAAGACCTCTTCTACTTCAAAGACTTGGGGATTACAGTGACCTGATGAGAGCTGGATTCCAATGTTACCTTGTCTTGCAACTGTGGTCCTAGAATTATTCCTTTCTCATGAAATGAAAGTGTCTCCATTCATCCATCTTATGTACCATTAAAGAACCTATGAACCGCCTTCCCCCCCCCCCCCCCCCGCCCCAACCCAGAAAAGCATGTCATGTAGAACTTGGATTTTTGCATCTTATCACTTCTCTGTATCGCATCAACTTTGCACGGTACACTGCTTTGAACTGATACCAAAAGTCCAGTAGATTGATTCATGCTCCTTCAATTTTGTGACCACATGCAAGAATTTTGGTTGGATTTTCGTTTCTTTCCTTTTCTCCTGAAAATGGGTGATATGTAGCCACTAGTTAGCGTTGTAATCGAGTCGAGTCAAATCGATCCTAAACATTTCGAGCTCGAGATCGCTAATTGAACACTGTTCGAGTTTGCTCTTTTAGTGTTCAAGTGAAAATTTATATTCAAATTTGTTCGTATTGTTCAAGTTCGTTCGTGTTCGGTTCGTTTAATTTAACGAACTACATTCGAATTGTTCAATTAGTTCAAATTCAAAACGGTTTGATTTGTTCGAATGTGAATGTATTTTTTTTTTCTAAAAAAATTTAATAGATGCATGTTCTTTATCAAAAGTTTGATACCATCAAAATATATAATGATGAATAAAATAAAGAATGAAATATATATATATATATATATATATAATAAGTTGAAATAATGCATACTTATTAAATCCAACAAACAATACATAATTATTAATATAAAAATCAGTATTGATTTTGTTAGACCATTATCATTCTTGCAGCATTGATAGTTGATACTTTGGTTAATATTCAGGTTTTTTATTTTAAAAATTATATTCTTATATAATATAAAAATAAATATTATATTAAAATATATAAAAAATTATTATTAAATTAAAATATAATATTCACGAACACTCGATTATATTCATGAACATGTTCCTGTTCGTTCGAATAATAAATGAGTCTTAATTCTTGTTCGAGATTGACTTGATTATTAAACAAACGTGTTTTAAACGAAAACGAGTTTACGAACGTTTAATTCGTTTATAACTGTATCACTAATTAAGATAATCTTGAGAAGAAACGAATCTATGTGACAGGTGGCATAATTTTTTTTTTCCCATCTGTACATGAAACATCATTTAAACCTGGCAAATTGGCAAATTTAGATTCCAAAATATTTTAGTTTAATGGTTAAAGACCATCATCCTTATTTCTAAACTTTAAAGACCGTAACAATTTGAATTTGATGCTTATGGACCTCCCTTCATTTTTTTTTTTTAAATTGCCGTTAACCTCCAAAATCATAGAGTTTTTTATCATTTATTATTTTTATTTTGATAAATTATCAAATTTAGTCTCATAACTATTTTCATTTGGTGATTATAGACTTTCATATTTAATTTTGTACTTTTAGGATCTATAACAATTTTCATGTTAGTGGTAATGGACCCTGCGGTCCATTTTTTCTTCAACACCTCTCCCAAAACCACCTCAATCCTCTATACCTGTGAACAAAAAACACTCAATACACTCTCTTGCTTCCAGATCATCACCATCTTCCTGCCAACAACGATCATACTGAAAACAAAAAGGGAAAAGACCAAATTTTAAGACAGTAATAGATGAAGTAAAAAAAAAAAATGTATTGGAAAAATTAATGAGGATGGTAGAGGTGCCAGTAATCATGACGCTAGGAAAAATGGATGATTAACGGCGATTTGAAGAAAAAATGGACGGATGATCTATATAATTACCAAACGAAAATTATTAAAAATCCTAAAAGTTCAAAAATAAAGATGAATGTCCATAATCATCAAATAAAAAATAATTAAGAACTAAATTTGTCAATTTGTCGAAATAAAAATGGTAATTGATCAAAATATTCTCTGATTTTGAAGGTTAATAGAGATTTAACGAAAAAAACTGAGTCCATAAGACCAAACGAAAATTGAAAATTGTTAGATATCTTTAAAGTTCTCAAAATAAAAATGAAAGTTCATAACTAACAATCTAAAATAGTTTGGGGCTAAATTTGTCAATTTGCCCTTAATTTGCCTTTAAACCCATATAAGATCAAACACCTCCCCTCCCCACTCCAACTGAGTCTAGACATATAATAATGACAATAAAGCTATATGTATACAGTTAGTAGTTAAAAGATCCAACAGAGGAAGTGCAAGTACAAGTAATCACAGACTATATATGTAAGTGACAAGAACACACAAGAAAATAACCCAGATCCAGAAAGAAGAGAGAGAGAGAAAAAAAAAAGAAAAGAAAAAGGGTTAGCTAATTTATTTTACATATTTATTATTCGGATGTGCCAGTAACACCCAAATCCTGCTTGTCTTCATCCTTGTAGGCACCGAACACCGGACCACCAAGGCCGGCAGCATCCTCAACCTTGTCCTCCAGTTTCTCAATCTGAATACCACCCTCATCTTCCTTGGAATGAACATGGATTTTGGTCTTGTTTTCTCCTCCTTCCTTTGATTCATAAACTGTAGCTGTAAATGAACCCGGCGGCTGTGCTCCTTGTGCCCCTGACATCTTTGAAATCGGTATAGTAATTTGGTCAATATTAATTATTTGCTTTTTGTAGCAGTACCAATTCAGTACAAGAACTTATACAAATTATATCCCACACGATTTATTATTGCGTGATAAGTTTGTTGATTGTACAGCTCAAAGGTACCTAATTGTGTGATTTTGTTACACGTCCACCTTCGAGGTGTTCTACGTGTTACTCATGCATGCTTCTTCTCCTTTTTCTTTTTCTATAATATAAATTATATATAGGAGAGAATTATGCGAGTTTTAATCGAAAATTTATAGCCGATAAAAAGGCACTTTTGACCAGTACTTCCAAGCTATCAATTATGACACTCAAATTTTAAGTTCAACATTATACTTCAATTTTTATTTTCTTCTCGTACTCTTTTTTTTTTAATAAAAAATAAAGAAAAAGATAAATTAGTTAATTTAGTTCTTAAATTATTTTTTTATTAAGTAACTTTGATCCCGTTTTGACCATTTTTTTCTCTAATTATTGTAGGATTACTTCTTCTCTTTTCTACTAAATTTATTGTGATTCTCAATGAATTTGTCCATACTTTTCTCTGAAAGACTTGATGATGGGTGACTTCGATGAAAGCTGCCTTGATCACAAGCATTTGGTGGGTCAATTTCTATCCAGATGAATTAATTAACATCTTTATTTGTTATTTGTTATTTATATAGAGTTTGTCGTGATCTGGTGTTTATTGTTTCCTCGGCATAAAAAATGAAGAGGGTTTCTTTGTTGCTGTGATTAAAATCTGGTTCATGTCAAAATCTTCGAAAATTAATTTGTCATATTTTCTTAAGATTTCATAGTAATTTAAAGATTTGAAATTATTTTAACATTCTATAATTAAAGAGAGATGAGAAGCCAATGATTCGTTTAAAATGTAATGGAAAAATGGATTTTTGTTCTTAGTATAAATGCGGTCCCTGAGTAGTGTCCTTCGTGACTTTTCTTCTCCACTTCATCAATGTGTTTTCCTTGTTAAAAAGTAAGAAAATGACTCTGGTCTTACATCTTGTCCAAGAAATGATTAGAAAAGATAGAATAGTCACTTATTTACAGCTCTCAATAAAGAACCTCCTACTCTCTCAATATACATAAATAGGACTCTAAAGAGTCCAACAAATTTCATTTTTATTCTTTAATTTTTTATGTAAATGGTAAAATTATATAGATAATGTAAGGTTGAATGGAGTAATTCAACTTAATTAATTACTATAATTTCTGTGCTGTCAACTAGGAATTACATAAAGAGAAATAAACTAAGCTTTAATGATATATTTTTTATTATAAGAATAAACTAAGATATAAGTTTTGTATATGTTTATTTCAATGCATTGGACTCAAGATTATGAAGATCCAAATTGTAATTCGATGGATTTAAATTCGGTCAAGTAAATATAGCCGAATAGAAAACAATAATAGAATCTAAACTCATCTTCAAAAAAAAAAAGGAAAAAATTAGAAGCTCATTATTTTCAATCATAAATATAACTGTATACCTCTTAGGGGGAAAAAAAAAAAGAACATAAAAACAACAACTGGATAATTTCAAGATTTCCTTTGTGATCTTGATTCATGATTTTAACTTTCTTTTTTTTTTAAAAAAAAAGGTTTCTTTGTTATTTTCTTTAGTTATAAACTCTAGAAAGTATTATTAAAATTTTCTTCCTAATAATTGGGTTGAATAGATGAACTTTTCCAAACAAATAAAAGAACCAAAATGGAAAATGGAGTGCTTCCGGCATCGTGTACAAAGGAAGAATTCGATGCAAATACTTACAAACTCTTTCCCATTTTTTTGAGGAAAAAATTACTAGAAAAGAAAAACGTCTACTATATATATATATATATATATATATATATAAACTCCACTTAAAAGATGCTAAAGGAGAAAGGAAATAATATAAGTCAGTTTTAGACATAATTTCATCATCTCTCATTTGTCATATATCTATCTAACATTCTCCCTTCACTTATTGACCACGAGAAGTTACTACAATATCTTTCTTATTATTATTATTATGATTAATAGTGAGGTCACATGTATTAGTTAATTAGTGAAAAAAATTCTTAAATTAAAAATGTTGTTATTAGAATTTTAAATAAAAAATACAATGAATTTTCAAATGTAATTATAGACATATTAAGATAAAAATATTTACATTTTATTTTGGAACCTTATAATGATTGTAGGCATTCAATTTCAAGTTTAAAAAACATCAAATTTAGAATTAGAAAGTTTGAGAGAGAGACTTTTTAAACTATTTCAAGAAGAAATAAAAGAAAATAGGGGAAAAAAATAAGAAGAAAAAAGACAGTGGTTAGCTGGTTCGTCCGAAAAGTCACTTTTCCTGACTCCTTTTTTTTCTCTGCAAATAATATTTTGAACGGGCAGGGAGGAGAGAATAGATATACAATCCAAATCAAACTTGGCATCTCAGTTTCCCCAGCTGCCACTTTAATTTTCAAATATTCTTAGGTTAATTTTAAAAAAGAGCCCTCAAATTATATATTCAGTCTCAGTTTTGCCTTTAATTGTTTTGAAATTATTTATCTATATATTATATATGACTCAGACGATTCCTACCTTATAATAAGGATATTATAAATTCCTTTTTTTAAAAAAAAAACATTGAAATAAAACCATATAATATTGAATACCTAAAACAATCAAATGTTTAGTGACAATAGAATAAAGAGGAAAATAAAATAGATTGAAATCAACAAGTTCTTAAAGTATAAGATGTAATGCAAAAAGATAAAGGATATTTAATTTATACTCCTATGTAGAGAAAGAATAGTTTCTACTCTCAAAATTTGAATAATGCTTGGTAAATAATGAAAGAAAATGATAAACCAAAAGCATTAAGAATTAGAGAAATATTATGCATATTTAATTTGTAACTTTGACGAAATATAAAAATACTTATATTTTTTCCCTTGAAAAATTTATACGTTTTAAATTGATTGGCCCCAAAAGTCGAGACCTTTCTTATGGGATTTTCTTTTGAGCCGTTGACTTATTCTAACACCACATACTTTTTTAGAATATTAGATATAAATAAAATGGAATAAAAACCAAGAAATCAACCTTCCTATTGTTATAAGGGGAAAAACACGATCATACTATTTTCTTATAGATTCATTTTATTAAAAATGGTGTTTGAATATTACAAATTGTATAAATAGTACTTTCTCCGTCCGGAATTGAATATCTATTTTTAATGTTATTTAAAAATTAAGAAAGATCATTAATTTTAATTAACTTATCAAATTATCTTTGATATTAATATAATGGATTGTGGAACTCATGAGTTAGTGAAATGTAATTTTCTTAAATTAATGTGTTGAATGGTGGAGATCATGAGTTAGTGAGAAATAAATTCCTTAAATTAATGAAGTTATTAATGAAATTTTAGATAAAAAATATATTTATTTAAGGAAAATAGACATTCAATTCACAATAAATTAAAATAGAAATATGGAAGTAAACATATTTTAATGGAAAAAAAATTTAATAGTTAAGTATTTTCTATTTTGCATGTCATCATATCCCAATTTCAACATTAGTACATAAAATTAATTTGAAATCCCAATTGTTTACCTTAGTAAAATCAAATTGGTAAAAAAAAATATAATTTTTTTTTGTGGTGAACTTGTTTCCTTTCTAAGATTACAAAGGTTACGCATATTATAGTTTTTATTTGAAGTTATAATTGAAGATAGAAGAGTAAAACTCTTCAATCTATTCGGAGAAAGTAAAAGTTTAGTGGATTAATTCACTCAAATATATAATTTTGGGCTCGATTTTAAACTATTTGACAAATGAAATCTTAAAATGAACTTTTAAATAATTGAAGGGGGGCGAAAAGGAAAATAAGAAAGATTTAAGAGCTATGAGAACTTGATTCCCGGATGATTCTTTTTCTCTCTTATATTCTTCGTCAGTACCACCCCCATCAGGCCTGTGATCCAGTGTTAAAATCCTTCACAAGCCCAGATTTTTCCTTGTTGTCATTAAAAAAATGTCGGTTTCAAATGGTGAAACCTGTGCAGACAGGTATTCTTTTCATCTGGGTTTCCTCTCTTATGAATTATTTGAATGTGATATTTTGTTCAATATGTTGTTAATCAATATATGTATTTGAGAATTTCAACGTTCTGTTTGTTTTAGTAGGGTGATCTTTTCTCTTGATTATACACCTGTTGATTGTGTGCATGGCATTATCTATCGTATTATTGGCCTCCTGTGATCGATTCTTGAACTAATTCCATCAGTTTTGAGTGTGTTTTTTAATCCAAAAGTTTTGGAATATTGCGTCTCTTGTGATCTGCATTCGGTATAACAGGAACCTAAGTGATAAAATGTTTGGGTCCTAACTGTGATAATCTCTTTCGGGCGCTAGTCTTTGGAATCTTGAAATTTGTGTATATGCTTCCTCTTCCATGTGAATTAAGAATCTTATTCCAGAATGATTTTAGAGGGTTCTTCAGCTATGGTTTATGTGTGTCTCTTGCAGAATATTGAGACACTTTAAAATCTTAAGCAAGTCAATAATACAGGACAATAGTATACTCCCAGGCAGCAACTGAATATAGCTTATAGGGCCAAATACCGTAATCTTTCTGGCATAATTGACCCCAGATTTTTAGAGAGTAATGATGGAAGGGCTCATGAATATTTTTGACTGTTTTTACATAATCTTCAATTTTTCCTCTGTTTACACTCTCCAAATTTCCAATTAGCGCATCTTTTGCTCTTCCCTTCTTAACTTCCTATTGCATTGCTCTTAAAACATTTTTGCATTCCTTTTCTTCTTATGAAAGAATGTCCTTTTTCTGTCCGTGACATCAGGGAAATTTTAATTCATTTAGAATCCAATCAGCATTCGGCACCACTATTTTAAGGTAATATGATTATCAAGTAAATCAAATTGGACAAGTTCTGATTAGGGTCCAAATTCGAGAAAAAAATGCTGTGTTCATTACTGAAACAAACCAGCGAGTCTAGAGTTCTTTAAGGCCATTATCTAGATAAATCATTTTGATTCTAGTATTCATTGAAGTTGCAGGCTCAGCTTTCATACTACATTCCAATAAAGAATTTTTTTGGGAGAATTTCGTCAACTTAGTTGCAGTTCTATAGTGCTAAGATGAAAAAATTAGCTGTTTTCTGCCTGCATTCTCTTGTAGAATTCTGGTTTCTCGAGAATTACATGGATTGCTTATTGCACATTTTATTTTCTGTGAGCAGCACTTGCACTCTCGCTGAGGTTGCTCCTCTGGAAGCAGTACTATTTGATGTTGATGGAACTCTTTGCGATTCAGATCCCCTTCATCATTATGCTTTCCGTGAAATGCTTCTAGAGGTGAGAATTATTCTCTGTTCTATATTTCATTAGCAATTACAAAAGATTATGGTGCATTTTGTAGTTTTTGAGAATCACAATGATGGCCTTTGGAGACCAAGGCTAACGTTGTGTGAGCTTTATTTATTTGGCTCCGTCACGTGGCTTCATTCTTTCTCCCATCTTAGCTTTATTGTCTTTCCACAGATAGGATACAATGATGGGGTTCCAATTACTGAGGAATTCTTTATTCAACATATTGCTGGGAGACATAACGATGATATTGCGAGTTTTCTCTTTCCTGAAGATCATGCAAGAGGTCTAAAATTCACAGAGGAGAAAGAAGCTATGTTTAGAAGGTTATTATCATCACAGTCACCATGATCTTGTAATTTTTAACCTTGTCACGAGAAAACAAATTTGTCTCTCTTCAAGCCTCTTAATCTGCATAATTTGGACAAAAATGCAGATTAGCAAAGGATCAGCTGAAGGCCATTGATGGATTATACAAAGTGCGGAAGTGGATTGAAGATCATGGTTTGAAACGGGCAGCTGTCACTAATGCTCCAAGACCTAATGCTGAGCTCATGATCTCACTGCTTGGTCTTTCAGAATTTTTTGAGGCAGTCATTATTGGAAGTGATTGTGAACGAGCTAAACCATTTCCTGACCCATACTTGAAGGCACTTGAAGTACTCAAAGTGTCAAAGGATCACACTATCATATTTGAGGTAAGATGTCTTTCACGAGTTGTCATTTCAGCAAAATTTGTTAACTCCATGGTACTTATGATCATCTTCTGCCTGTTCAGGATTCTGTTTCTGGGATCAAAGCTGGGGTTGCAGCCGGGATTCCTGTAATTGGCTTAACAACTAGAAATCCTGCAGACTTACTTATGGGAGGAAAGCCTACTATTCTTATAAAAGATTATGAAGATCCAAAATTGTGGGATGCTTTAGAAGAACTCGATAAGAAAGCTGGTAGAGCAACTAATAATGTTTAAAACGTCAACCATTTTCTTGTTGATGAAGTGTCATCATATATCTAGAGAATTATATGCTGCAAGGGAGATTTGTATTCCCTCCCCACCCCCCAACATAAGAAAATATTACTACTTGGGAAATCTTACATAATAAATTTTCACATTTTTGTTATCGATAAAGTATTTATTAAATCTTCTTAAAACTTTTCTCTTCTTTCTTAATTAGTATACTAACATTGATTTACAGTTTTCAATGCAAATTACCTAATAGATTTAGATTCTTTCACTTTTAATGACATACTAAATGTCAAAAAAATGTTATTGGAATCTTTTAACTAAGTAGCATTTGAGGTTTTTAAAGGGAGAGAGAGTGTCATATTGGTGTGTTATGGGAATAGATTGGATGAATCTTGGCTTTTTTTTTTTTGGGGGGGGGGGGGAGGAGGGGGTGGGGTTGAGAAGGTAACCTCTTCTTAATAATATATATATATATATATATATATATATATATTTCAAATACAACACAATGTTTTACTCCATGAGTTGAGATATTTTCATCCCCAAAATGCCTTTCACTTTTTCTTTCTTTGATCTGTAATAATTAATAATAAAGATAACAGTGACAATATGAACCCAACTTTTTCTTTTTCTTTTGAAAGGAAAATAAAAATGTTATTTTCAATTTACTTTTCTTTTGAAAGGAAAAAACTAAATGTAGCCACTTCTCAATCTGCCCTCAAAAGCTAATGTAATACGTAGCAACCTCTTAATCCACCTTCAAAACCACACAGCATCTTCCTCCCCCTCCCCTCTCTCCTTTTCATTCAAAAATAAATAAATAAGTAAAAATTCAGGTAATAAGGAATCCGCATTATACTTTTCTCCCACTGGCACGGGAAGATTCCCTCAATATAGAAAATTAGCTAATTTACTCCTTAATCTATTTTCTGTAAGTCATTTTGGCGCATCACCTTTATTTTTAAAAAATTATCCTTGACATTTTCAAACTAAATTTTTTTATTCATTTGGAAAAATTGGCATTAGTTTTCTATAAGTTAATACAGGTATAATGTATGTGATGTCTTTTTTAAAATTAAAATGAGTCATTTATGTGATTTTCACTACATTTTTTATTCATTTGGCCAAATTGGCAATAGTTTTCGATAAGTTGATACACATATAATGTATGTGATTTCTTTTTTAAAATTAAAATGAGTAATTTATGTGATTTTCCACTAAAATAGATAATTCATGAAGATAATCAGGACTCATTTTTCCTCCCTAACAATTATTTTAGTAGAGATAATCACATAAATTATCTATTTTGCCCTTAAAAAAAGCATCCTATATTACATATACATTGTCTCACCAAAAATCATTCCAAATTTTGTAGAGGAATCGAAAAGGTAATCCAAAAATAATTGAGGAACAAAAAATTAAACATAAAGGATAAAAAAAGGTAGCCCGTAAATAATTCAAGGACCAAAAAAAGTTAAAAATAAATATAAGCTGAGCCCCTAAAAAAAATAATATAAAGACTGAGGTGGTTTAAAGAAAAAAGTTTAAGGGCTAAATTGGTAATTTTCCCAGACAATATTTTTATTCTCTCACCATGCGAATCAGATTAAATACCATTCACAAGCACAAGCATTTCAATTGTAGGCAATTTTCAATAGAATCAAAATTTTCCGATTGATTCAGTACACGCATCAAAATTACAAAAAAATGGCGGATTCTAATGGTAAAGCTTCTGGAAATAGGTATGTTGATCACGGCTTATCTTTTGGTTTAAATATGCACAGATTTTATGCGTGTCTTTCTTCAATTTTCTTGCTGCATTTTATTTGTCAATGTGGGGAAGAATTTTCTGTTTGAGATTTTTTTCGTTGGTGTCAATCATTTTATTTTAATTGGCCTGCTGAGTTGGTTTCTTGAATGATTGCTTGAATATCATTTAGTTTTTAGTGCATTTTGAATCCTTGATTGTGGGATGATCGAGTTTATTTGTATCTGAATCTGAGATAGAAAAGGAACGAACCTAAATGATCCTGTTCAAGTTTTCCCCTCGTTGGATCTGTGATTGTTTCTTTTCTCCATTGTTTGGAGTTCTTTAAACTTTGTGTTGATTTCTTTTGAGATTTTTTTAGCGTTCTTTAAGATTTTTGTACAATCTGTTTAATATGGAAATAAATAAAATGTATTGAAAATAAATATTGAGGCATAAATCGGAATTTTTTAAGTCAGTAAAAGAAATTATTAGTTCCTAATTTTCATGGTTGCAAGCTAATGATGCTTATAATTCTGAATATCCTAGTGCTTCAGAAAAAATGTCTTTTAATGATCTATATATCCAATCTCCAATTTCACCCTTTTTTTCACCTTCAACATCTGGATCACATAATCTTTTCCTTCGCTTTTTCTATCCTATTACAGGCCGTTTCTTTGACATTTTCAAATATTATGTTTCTTCTTAAAAGGAAATATTGAGTTTTTGTTTGTGTTATTCTTTTAGGCTCTTACTCCAACCAACTCTATGGTAATACATGTGAAGAGATACTGGGAATGCTGGGATATGTCAAAAGCTTAGAATACGTGGCTGTTTTCTGATAATGTTTTAAGATTGAAAATTGGTGGTGATTGTGCTACTCAAAAGAAACAAACAAGGAATTAAAGGGGCAGAATATTGACGTCTGTGACGATTTTGAAACACCAACAAATATTATATGCCTTTTGTTTGGTGTATAAAGTTTTTATCTTAGCATTATATTGCAGACATGCTGATTTTGCAAAATTAGTGCATCATCATGTTTCAAATTAAGGTTTTCACCCAAATAAATCATTTTGGGTCTTGACTCTGCTGTTCTGTTATTTGAACTATCCTGTATGGCTTTTCACGGACATGTGAATCTGTGATAAACAATTCTTGTGGGAGAATTTTTTCAAACTCAAGTTTAATTGACTCAGTTAGAATAAAATGGACTCTTACACTTTATTTTCTGTGAACAGTTCTTGCACTCTCTCTCAGGTGGCTCCTCTTCAAGCAGTACTATTTGATGTTGATGGAACTCTTTGTGATTCAGATCCCATCCACTACGATGCTCTTCGTGAAATGCTTCAAGAGGTCTGCATTGTTGTTTTATTCTATGTTTCATTTGTTCTGAACAAGAAGAAGAAAAATTATCATGCATTCAGTTTGTATGTTAATCACAATGAAAAGTCTTTGGTAACAGTTCCTGAATGGGGTATATTCAGTTGGTTTTAAGAACACTTAAAAAGTGAGAAACACTTCCTTGATGATCAACAGGTAGGATTCAATGGCGGTGTTCCAATTACGGAGGAATTCTATGTTAAAAACTATTCAGGGAGACACAACGAAGATGCTGCTACTATTCTTTTCCCTGATGATCATGAAAGAGGTGTAAAACTCTTGCTGGAAAAGGAAGCTACATTTAGAAGGTTACAGACATTACATAGGCCTATGAATTCAAATCTTGTTCTAGATTTCAGAAACTCATGTAGCTTCAAGCCTCTTATTCTAAATAATTTTCTATATAAATACAGATTGGCAAAAGGAAAAGTGAAGCCGATTAATGGCTTGCACAAATTGCAGAAGTGGATTGAAGATCATGGATTGAAACGGGCAGCTGTAACTAATGCTCCAAGACCTAATGCTGAACTCATGATATCAGAAGTTGGCCTTTCAGAATTTTTTGAGACAGTCGTTATTGGAAGTGACTGTGAACGACCAAAGCCATTTCCTGACCCATACCTGAAGGCACTTGAAGTACTCAAAGTGTCAAAAGATCACTCAATCATATTTGAGGTTAGACTTCTCTCTTAAAAAAAACATTTAAACGAGCATTCTCATGTACTTTATGGTAGTTATGATATCTTTATGCACTGTCAGGATTCTGTTTCTGGTATCAAAGCTGGGGTTGCAGCAGGTATTCCTGTAATTGGCTTAGCAACCAGGAATCCAGAGCACCTACTGATGGGAGCAAAGCCTGCTTTTCTTATCAAAGATTTTGAGGACCCAAAGTTATGGGCTGCTTTAGAAGAACTTGATAAGGAAGCAGGTAAAACAACAGCTCTTGCTTAAGACAATTCATCATTTTCAGTTGATGTAGAAAAATCAAGTTCAGGATAAAACTATACACTGCAATGTTTTTTTTAAAAAAAATAACGAAAAAGATGATCAAAACTATATATATGCGGCAGGGAAACTTGTTTGCACCCAAAATGTTACTTGGAAACATCATGTACTGCTTAGCTTCATTTTTGTTTCTGCTATAATGTATTAGTGCAATTTCGCCACCTATTAATGGCCAAAGAGGAGGCTTTGAATTGTAGACCTCAAGATCTAACTTTTATGTATTTATTAATATTGCCAATTTGATTTAGCAATAGTTTTTCAAGTATATGGTCTGTCTACAAGCTTTGGTACATGAAAGGGATAAGATGATACTTCCTATCCTTCTTTCTAATGGATAAAATTAAACTTTGCAGTAAAATTCATTAACTAAGAGAATAAATAAGTAATTTATTTTTAACAATTAAATAATACTAAAATGTGTTAAAAAGTTAGCAATTCTTAATATATAATACTAAAATGTGTTAAAGTTAGCAAGTTCATTTTTTTAAAATAAATATTCTTATCATTTAAAATTTCATTAATTTAATTTAAAAAATTTACTTCAACTAACTAATGATCTCACTATTGACTTAATTAATAATAAGAATAAAAGAATAATTTCCTTGAAATCAAACATTTTTTTATTATTTTTTAGCACAAATCAGATGTACCCATTCAATTGTTGGAGTAACTAAGTAATAATTAATAACTCAGGTGCTTATATGGTTAGTTTAACTCTTTATATTTCGTCTAGATGTGAATTTTGTTCGATAATGCACCAAGCATACTAAAAAAATAAAACTTTCATTTAACATATTCAAAATAAAAATAATTTTTCAGAAAAAAATCTCAAATTAAAATACAAAATTTAAATCTTAAAAGCAAATATCTGGTCATACTAGTTTTGTTAACTCTAATATATTCATCATAAATGTGATTTTTAAAAAATAAAAAATTAGACGTTTCAACAATAAATTCCCATTTTTCTGCTAAAAATGCATTTTAGTTATACATTAAAACAATAACTTACTAACTTAACATTGTCAAATAAAATGCATTCCTGAAATATATTCTTACTTCAAAAACACATTTCATAATTACATTGAGTTGACAACAAAAAAACACCCCTAATTTGAAAAGAATTAGGCCGACCAGAATAATTAGAAATTGGAAGACGTTATTTCTGTTAGAAAAAACATATAAAATATTAAAAATGAATTTCTAAAAAATATGCAAAGAAAGAAGTTACGGTCTCCAAAATCATTCATTTTGTCGAAATTTCGTTCCATCCTGTACAATAATTCATCTTATCTAAGCCCATAACACTGCGTCTATTTCATCTCTTGCAGACTTGTACAACTCGAGCCTCCTTAAACACTGCTGTCTCCTCTCCATTAATACTGGATCTTCATCCAACAAATAAGCCAGTTGATGGCCCTGCAAGATCAAAGAGTTATATTTGCAAAACATCATTACTGCACCTCTTTGATGCTCTTTACTTCCTGAAGGAAGAGGAAGACAAGAATTTGAAAGAAATAAGCAATAACAAATTTTACCTCCTTTTTTCCCAATTGGGTATAGAAATGGTCTAGTAAAGATTGTTTTGCTTCACGAACTTGACAATAAACTACAGCCTTGGGAATTGTGATCTTCATAGTCTCGGATACCATGCTTACATAGGAGAAAACATTTGAACCAATCCTCCGGAAGTGTCCCTCTGCATAACGGTCTGCAGCTAATGCAGATGCATTCTGTTTCTCAGCTTTTTCTGCTTCTTGTGGTAGTTTCCGGAAGAAATCTACTGTCAAGTATGAGGATTCCATGTCCACCATTCGAAACACAGTCTTCTTGCTTTCATCGCGAAACCTTTCCAGTGCTTGATTTGCAGCATCTGCTATATTGGTTCGGAGAGTTGGGAAACGTTTTAATTCCTGCAATTTGAAAAAATCTGTAACATGAAGTTTGACACCATGGTTTTTGTCAAAAAGAAAATAAGATGCTTCAGCACACAAACCTCTGTTTCACCAATTGACTTCCGCACAAGTTCCTTTAAAATGAAATGGACCTACATGACCAAAGTAAAACACATATATTACTGTCCTTTTCCATTGTTTGTTAACGCTGTTACCCATCTAGATTTATCATGTAAAATGTATAGAGGATTATGTAATATCATCCAATGGGCTCCACATTCCTCCTGGCTTCAAAATTTTCCCCTCCCGCAAAGTTTCGTGCAAGTAATCAGAAGAAAACTTTACAGTATTGGTACATAGGATATGAGTTACTTACTGCATCTACTGAAGCTTCAGCTGGACCTCTGAAATAATTAAGAGACCCTTCAATCAAACGCCTGTAAGCTTGCTCTGGAGCTATTAAATGGGGTTGGTATCCATCAGCCTCAGAGACAACTTTCTTAACATTTTGAAGTGAGAGGTGCCGATCAAAGGGAAGTTTCCTTAAGGCAGTAGGAAGTTGGTAGTCAAAAATTCCATAAATCCGATCTCCTCCTGGTCGCCTATGAGGCAAATTGGAATTATAAAGAAGTGGTTTATTCATGATTTCTCTTATTTTTTGTCTTATTGATGAAATAAATGTGAATTATACATCAATTTACCAAACCACAATGGGACTTTGGAAAGAAGGATGCTAGATAAAACATTGAAAAGTATACACTAAGTTATCCCCAGCTTTTTCAATGAAAGTTTTGTTTCTTTTGCCTTTTTGTAATCAGAGAACGGCAGTAAGTGTTTACCCTCCTTCAAGGTGCTCTTTAAATACTCTGTCAAATGCGCGACAGAGCTCCAAGACAGTGTATAGTTGAGCCTGCAACAGTTGAGGAAAATTGTTAAAACAGTTGACATAGCACAATATCAATGCCTCAATTCCTTAAAATGCACAGAAAATCCTCACCCCTGCATCTATGGCAACGGGTCTACCAAGGTGGGATAACTCTGATTCCAGTTCTTCTATACTTTTGTTTATCAAAGACATAATACCTGGTATACGAGCCTTTATCACTGACTCCAAGTGCTGAAAGCATATGAACAGTGTAAGATACTATTTTTAAAAAATAATACTCCCTTCGTCTCATTTCAATTGTCCATTTTGTACTTGTACAAGAATTAAGACAAATATTAGAAATTATAATTATACAACTAAAGTTCCTAAGTTGCCCTCATTTAATAGTTAGTGTATATATATTAATTCTACTCATCAAACTCATTTATTAATAATAAGGGTATAATTGTAAAAGTATGTATTAAAATTAGAAACTAAACAATTGAAATGAGACACTTCAAAATATAAATGTGAACAATTAGAACAAGACGAAGGCTCAAGGCTTAATGTATCTAAAAGTACAACCAAAACCATAAACATGCACCTTTGATAACAATTTTGCTAGATATTCAGAACCCATTTTATTGGACAAGTGTCGATAGTCAGGTCTTGTGGCAAAAAATTCTCGCTCCATCTGCCTTGCAGCAATCATGTCAACACGTCTGTTTATATCAGCTTGGGAACGGTTCACAATTCCAACCCAAGGATATTGCAGCCGATAAGATCTCCCTTCAAGTACCTTAATATTGGCAGCAATTGGATCATCAGAGACCATACAAAAACACATACACACAAATGGATTTCTCCATCTATAATATAGCATGTAAGAGAAGGATAATGGTAAAGACAAGTAATTTCAGAAAGCATAGAAGATATTTTTTAATCTCAATTATTCTATTTATGTAATATACAGCAAAGAATTTTATCCATGGAAACTGAAGCAGAAAATAAGAATTCTTAGGCCACTTGACAGAGGTAAAAGTACCCATTTGAATTTCCATATTTTAAAAATAACTGCTTCATGTCACCTGTGATTTCTAAGAGAGACTTTAATTCTTAAGGCCATAAAAAACAAAGGATGCCACAATTTCTGCATTTTTAAATAGAAACTCACTTAAAATGCCAATGAGTTGCTTGCCAATTTTATACAATTATCTTCAATGGGGAAAAATGGGACATTACGAACATCTTTGGTTGCAAGACAATTTTATAAGTGGCTGGTGAAGCATGGAGTTTTATTAACCCAGTCTTTTAAAGTTGAATCAGCTTGAAAGAGCAGCAATAACTCAGAAAAGCTTATAATAGGGACTTTCATATTCCCAGCTGCTCACCACTTAAGATCCCAAGAACTAAGGCAGAAAGCAGGGAAGGAGAACTTCACCCAACAGTTCTTTTTTTTTTTCTTTTCTTTTTTGCCTTTTTCCATTTTATTCAAAATTTCAAATAAGTAACTAAAATAATTTAAGCAAGAAAGTATGGTTTCAGACTAAGATAGGATGACTTACATCCAGTGCATTTGTTCCCCTGTCCATCAAATCAAGTTTCGTCAAAACCCCAAATGTCCGCTCACCTATGCACCAATGCATCAAATGGTGGAGGATAACAACATATGCTTCACATCAGACTATATAACTGGTCAAGAAATTTATAACCAGATAGACCAGCTAAGAAAATACCTGTTGGATCAACTTCTCGAGCAATCTTGATTGCATCAGATGTTGCAAGATCTTGGTTGGCTGGTGTTATAGCTAGGAGGATACAGTTTGGCTACATTCCAAAAGCCGGTAGTCAAGAATTTAAGGTAAATTCAAATTGAAATATATAAAAACTCTAAATGTTTCTTAATGAAGACTACTGGCTCTAGGTTCTGCTGAATTAAAACTGGAAATTGTATAAAGAGATGATTCTCTACTTTTTAATCTGATCCTAGAAATGTAAGTAAGATCATAGAAGAAAAAATACTTGTAAATATCAAATCCAAACAGAAGAAACCAATCAGATTACAGAATATAGGAGGGACCTAAAATCTGTTCAAAATATCAATATTGCAATGGAAAAGCCAATAAACAAGTACCTTGAAAAAAAAAAAACAAGACTAAATTATTTTCATTGTTATTTAGAAAAGTATTGCAGTGTCGAATGGATTTTGGTCTACTTATGCAAAAAAGCTATACAAAGTCTTATTGCCTTATCATACCTTCACCACATATGAGCGAACCATATTTTCAATTTCTTGAACGATACTCTCTGGCTGACCCTCTGAAAAACAACGCCAGATTCTTACTGGTTTTAAACAGGATATATAAGACTAGAAAAAACAAATAAAGAGCAAAGAGAGATAAACATACCCACAGCCACTTTTGTTAATCCAGGTAAATCAACCAATGTTAGATTTACAACTGCCAATAATGAAAAAGAAAAAAGAAGTTTGTTAGCAAAGCACAAAGTGTGCAATGAAAACCAGAAAAAAAAAAAAAGTTAAAGAAATATTAAAAGAATGAGTTATTTTCACTGTAGCAATATGAACCAATTTTTTATTTCCAAAAGATACAAAGAAAACCATCAAGGGTAAATTCCATAGCCTTACTGTTATTAGACCAAAACTTATTTTCTGATGAACACAAAGGGTTCAACTTCTTGAAACTATGGCTCAAGGAGACCCAAAGAATTGACAGAAAGCAGTGAATCAGAAAAAGACAGTTGAGGGGGATAGCTGGGCACACACCAATTGAATCCTATCTGATTTAATAAAAATAGTAATGTACAGTCATTAGCAATTGTTGCAGTATTGGAATGAAGGCACACACCATTGGGAGAGTAGATGCTGAGGTTAATAGGGAGTGAAGAAATCTGCTTTGTCTTCCCAGTAACCCTGTCAGTTTCTTCCTGAATTTCTTTCCGCACCATAGCTTCATGACAAAACAAAACACTGAATATCATTTCAAAGTGCATACATGAACTTCCATAAAATAACTTGAAGAAATGACTCATGGGGTGGAAGGAGCAACTACAACATTTTCCATTAATACATATTTCAATCTTCAATAAGGAAGAATTAGGGAGGGAAATTCTGAGAATGTAACATGTTCCTTAACATTAAGTCAATGAAATGATGCAATAAAAGTGAAGATGGATCTAGACATACAAGAACAATAAGAAGTTAAAGATAAGAAACAAAGAAAAGCTAAGCATTCATCTGAAACAGAGTAGACATCCCAGTTAGGGGCGGATCCAGGATTATTTTTTAGTGGGGGCAAACTTCATATAATGTAGTTTTATTTATGTCTATAAAAGAAAACCATCAACACCAAATGATTGTCTGAAGATGATGAAACTAAGTAGTGAAAGAAAGAGTAGAAGAAAAATAAATACAAAAGATTAGATATGAATAAAGAAAGAACTTTCAAGTTTTATTTGAAAATTTTAATAGGTTAACTTGTGCTTTTCTAAATGTTTTTGATATTTAAACGGAATTGTCTCTGTTTTTCTTTTTTTCAAAACGAGTGAATAAAAAAAAGGGATTTGTTTCCCAGTTGACGTCAATCATATCCCAATAGAAACAAACAAAACTCTATAAAAGTAATCATTTCTTTACATATATTTTACCAACCTTTTAAGTTAAATTTTTGCTTAGTGGGGACAATTCATTGTAAGTTAAACTCTTACATGTTTATTGATAAATTCAGCCGTCATCAGTCGGGGCAATTGCCCCCACCCTAATTCCACTTATGTTCCTTGTTCATGCAGTTCATAAACGTAAGTTTATGCAGCTTGTTTTGTCTGCAGAGAAGCTGCATTTTAGCATTTAACTTATGAACTTCTAGTCAAGTTAGTATTCATTTAAGTGCAGTTGAAAGGAAGCAATAATTAGTGCCATCAAAAAGCAGCTTCTAAGAAAGAGACTCACAAAAGTCTGTAAATTTCTACTTCCGGTGTGAAGGAACTGTGCATAATCCTCCTGTCCAGGTTCTGTCTTGTACAATTGTAATATCAAAGGTCTTCTCGTCATAATTCCTATAAGCATCACAAAAATCATTAAGTTCACAAACCGGACACAGAGAACATGAATAGCAGAATACAGAAGCCAAGGTAATAAATGATTCCCGGTTTCCTTTGTCTAAACAACTAGTCAAGTACCCAATGCCTCAGTTGCACGTTCCTTAATTAACAAAAGCTGCGCAATGAAGGATTTGATACTCTAGAATCTTAGATAATTTATTTGGTACAACAAATTTTTCAGTTTTTAAATAATTTGAGGTGTCACCATCAGACTACACTGGTCATTGTCTTTTCGAAAGAAAAAAAAAACAAAAAGGCAACGGGATTAGAATAGTAGAAGTAGGTCCCAACGGGAATTAAAAAAATAACTTTATCGAATTAGAAAAAAAGATAATACTGAAGATCACAAGCTAACAATTAAAAAGTACCTGATCCCCTGGGCAAAAAATCACGTCCAACGATGCTCTCCAACACGGATGATTTTCCCGAACTCTACAAATATCACCGATCACAAATTTCAAATTCCTATTCTAATAATCGAATAATCTAATTTCACAAATTCACATAAAAACCAGAGACAACTGACGAGCCTATGAGCACATACAACTATGCATACACATACACGTGGAAGTATTTACACGTCCTTTATACATACAATTTCCTAAAAGCGAAAAAACGTATAAACAAAAGAAAAGGAAAACCTGGCCGCCGAGGACGACGATGGTAGGGAGAGCATCCCAAAGAGTAGGCAAAGAATGATCATCGCCATAGTCGCCGAGAACAGTACAAGCTTTCTGAATTCTATTGACAAGTCCAATAACGCCTTCCATTTCTGCGCACAAAATGGTAGCCTTAGCCTTAGGCTCGGCCTTGTAATCTGATTTGAAAAATCCGGCAACGGTGATTGGGAGAATCAGTAGGAGCAAAAGCAGCAGGGTGAGAGTGGAGAAGAAGGAGAAGTTGAGCACAAGAAAAGTAACGGACGCTATTTTAAAATTACTATTTTTTTTTTTGTTGACTTGCTGTTGCTGAGATGGTTTTTTTAGAGAGAGAAAGAAAGGGGAAGTTGAAGTGGGGAGCAGGGAATGGAACGTGTGTTTGCTGGGTGAAAGGATTAGTGCGCCACGTGTGTGGAGATTTGAAATCTATTTATAGAGTTTGGGATAATCTCAGGTTTGAATGTTTTTGAAATCCGTTTGCGGCGGGATGTACTCTGTACTTTAAAAAATTAGCCCATGGCCTCTTTTTTTTTTTTTTTTTGAAAATCTTTTCTTTTGTAATTAACCCTCAAAAAGTCCTCCTAAGTTCTGATACTTCTACCTTAGCTTTCCCTCCAATTATAAACTATTTTAAATTTTTACATGTAAATGTTTTGTACTTTAAACATTTTGAGTTTTTTTTATGCTTCAAAAAAACATTTTTAAATATTATTTATTTTTTATTTATAATTATAATTTTCATCCTTTTTTAAAAAAAATAAAAAATAATTCATTGAAAATTAAATAAGAACAAAATAAGAGATTAGAGCCGTCCATACAAGTGATGAGGAGATCGAATGAGCATATTTTGTTAGATTATGAGTAGGAATGTGTATTCGTTTTTCGATATAAAAATTTGGTCTATTCAGTTTTCGATTTTTTTCTGATGAAAACCGAATCAAATCGTAATATTTATAAGACTGAAAAATCGAAGATCGAAATATTTTCATTTGGTCCAATTTGGTTCGATCAAGATCGAAATTCTATTTTATATATATTTAAAATATAATATCTATATGAAATTTACATATCATTCATAAAAATAAAAATAAAATCATCTCATATACAGATTTTTGTCTAAGAGAAGAAAAAAATCATGAAATTAGAAATAAAAATGATTAATTATTATTGTTATAAAAATAGTAATTTAGTCTTTGGTCCAATCCATTCTTTAAAATTAAATATCAAATTGAAAAAATTTCATTTCTCAAAAGCTAAATTGAATTAAATTAGTAGATCGAAAAATTGAATCAAATTTTAAAATTAAATTCAATCTAAAGAATCTGTCTAAAGCGAATAATGCCTATCCTAATTATGAGTCTATTAACCTTATCAGGTACTAGACTACTAGTGGAGTGCTCTCTCCAAGAGAGTAGTGCTCCTTGTTGCTCTTATCTTGACCGTCCATCAATGATGGTTAATTAATGTCCATTGATTTAGACTACCTCCCCATTTTCAAATCTGAAAGTACGAAAAAAGCCATGTCTCTATTTTTCCCTTTCTCTGCAACCATGCTGCGAAAAAAAAGAAACCACAAGCCTCCCAATTACCTTAAGGGTCTTGGTTCTCAAACTCTTAGGTAAATATTTTTTCATTCTTTCAAAAATCTTTCCAGCTTGTCGGTCTTGGTTCAGTGAACAATCAGTATTCTTTGCTTCTCAATTTGTATTTTTATGATTAATTTCAGGGTTTTTTTTAACCACAGAGAAAATGGCTGGGCAATTAAGGGGCTTTAAGCTAGAAAAACAATTGCAGCAGCAACAACCAACAAAGAAAAGGAGAAGAAAAAGGCCCATTTCACGCTTGTCTCCAAAGCCGATGATCTTCAAGTATTCAAGAACTATTTTAAAAAAAAAATGTCTCGGCTTAATATAGATCTGGCAGAATATGTGATGTGAAATGGGTATAGTTTGATTTTTCATTTTGATTTGTTACTATGTTGTAACAAGTGTTGTTTTGTTTTGTGAAAATTTGTTTTTGGTTTTTTATGTATGATTTTGGAGCTGATTAGCTAGAGACAATAGTCTCTGGAGCTGGAGAGATGGAGAGTGGAGAGAGGAGAAGGTCAGTTGCAACAGGGGTAACGACAGTGGACCGGTCCAAAAACTTCGCCTTGGACCCCCAAAATCTCAGGGCCGGTCCTATTATGTTTTGGAATCCATAGCTAGAAGCAATGCAAAGGGCCTCAATAGCATCCATAAGCTCATAATGCAAGCTTTCAGTTAATTGTCCCAAGTTGAAGAAGCTGCAAGGAGAGTTTGACAAGTTGAATCTCGAAGAATAAAGCCTCCAATAGAAGAAGATGATGCTCCCAACCAAGAACCACGAATTTGAATTTTGTGACAAGTCAACACCTCTTTTTCATCGATTTGAAAATATTCCTTTTTATTTTGTCTTTTTAGTCAATTTTTTTCACACGTTTAATATATACTTATTGAAGTAACATCATCTAAACAAGTAAAAATTTGTAATAGTTCAATTTATTAAAAAATTTTAAAAATTGAACAAAAAATTTAGTACAAAGAGTAAAAATAAATAGTTTTTTAAATAATTACAGTTATGAAAGCTTGGTATGTGTTTATTGCATTGAAATTGAAAAAAAAAATTAGATATTTGCAATATTGATCTTGTTTTTAAAAGAGACAACTTTGGAATAATTGGATTATTTACTCAAAACAGTTATACTCTTAAAGTAATTATAATTGCATATGCATTTAATACCTCTTATGTGAAGACAATTGAATTTAAAATACAAATAAATTATATATGTAAACAAAAAAGTATAATGATGAATCATGATGATTCATTCTTTTTCAGGATGTTATAATATATTGAAACAATTATTCAATATTACTTATTGATCCAATATCAAATTACACACTAAACTAATAACATTTTGAATATGTATAGTTTCTTTGACAATTTCCTATCATTTTCTTTTAGCCGTGGAACATGAGTTAGTATCTCTTATTAAATAAAAAATTCTTGTTGTAACAACGTCAATAGAAAAATTGTTATATAAATTGGAAGCTTTTGTCAATCAATTTGATATCGATATAACTTAAATCAATTGAAACGTTAATAGAAACATACAAAACAGAAACTGAGATGAAATTTAATGTTGACGTGTAATGTGTAATTTTAATAATTGTAATACGTGATGTTTTATATTTTAACATCAATAATGATTTTAATTTGTATTATTTTATATTTTAATATTAAAAAATTATATATATGTGTGAAAACATATATTTATATATACACTTATATATAATTAATTATAAGTAATTAATAAAAATAATATATATATATATATATATATATATAAGTATGAAGCGGGGTGTGAATATGATTGGATACCTATTGGATAGAATAACATATTCATTTTCATCATCATTCTCGCTAAAACTTATAATTAAAACTCTATCTTTATTCACTTCTTCACTTAAATTGAATAATCTTTATATTCATCGGAATGGTTACGATATGAGACTATCTTAACCCGCCTTCATGTCATCCCTATACTTATGGCACTTCAAAAAAGTTGTCCAAGTGTGGAATTTTTAAAATTTATATAATTTTTATGTGGTCAAAATAAACATCTGGACATTTAGATAACACAACAAGCTCAATGTGAAGTGCCAAAAAGTCATGTTCGACTTTGGCCCTAATAAACTTCACTTTCTTGGCCTAACTCATTCCAAATTAAAAATGTGAGCTTTGAGCCTAAATTATGCCATCTTTCTTTCTTTTTTTTTAGAAAAGAAAAACATTATTAATATCACTTAAAAGCATATAAAATCAATTCTTATAATAAAAAATTAGTGAATGAAGCTATTTTTACAGAGATGAATGTTTAAAAAATTATAGTCATAATAAAAATTTAAAACCTACCTGCTTGAATAAATAACTTGATTAAAAACTAAGACCATTGTTCTTGATTATTTTCAATACTGTAAGATGAAAAAGTAAATCACAACTATTTCTGAATTGGAGTTCTCTGTGAAAGAAAACCAGCGGACAATGGCTAAATATTTGGTGATGTGTTGATGTTTCCAATTTGAATGTTGATCTACATAAGGTATTTTAAAGGGCATGAGTTTGAATTATATTTTTCACATTTATGATGTATTTCAAAAAGGAAAAAAAAAAGAAGGATGTATATTCTTGTATCATTATAATGAAAAAATGTCATCAGGGAACATATTAGATATTATTATTACTTATTATTATTATTATTACCTCTTTTAAGGGAAATTTTGAAAAGAAAATATGTTACATGGTGCTACATATAACCTATTAAAGGAGTAAAGTTGAAATGAGTAGCCAAAATAAAATTGGAACTACTTAGACGACCCTAACCAATGAGAGAAAAATATTGCTTAGAAATAACAAGGAAAAGAGGAAAATATAACCTTGAAGAAAATTTTAGTAAAGTACATATCAATACAAAATTGGCATTCATGAAAGAATGAAAAATGTGTGTTTATGTTTCTATGTTATAGCAAATTTTTGTCTATAAAATGCTTAGAATATTAGTTTTTCACCATCTAAAATTGAATACTTACTTAAGAGTATTTACTTTAGCTTTATACATATATTATACGAGTCATAATATAATGCGTAACTCATATATGATTAAAATTTTCCATTAATTTAAAAGCTAGATATTATAATTTCAGTGGCAATGACTTATCTTTCTCAAATTTCCAAGTAAGATATTGAATTTAAAATGACTATATATAAAAAATAAACTTCTCAGAATACATTTATGAATGTAGATCATTTGGGAGTAGCGTAAAATTTATCTACATTCCAAAATATACAAATTTTCAAATAGAAACAACCTTATGTAGTAACAAAGGATATAATAATTTCCATTTATTCTTAATGATGTAAAAAAAAAGGCACAAAGAAAATAATTAAGGAATAGTAAATAGTTTAGCAACATATTTCTTGGCATTGCACTAAACAGAAGAAATTTTTATTTTCTTGAGAATAAATTAGAATATATAGAGAAAACACATGAGAGATTTCCAATGAGGTAAACATTTCCGGAGGATGCCTCATGCCCAGGTTCTTGACATTGCACAAAATAGAACAAATTTTTATTTTCTTGAGAATAAATTAGAATGTGGAGAAAATAAATGAGATTACCAATGAGGTAAACAATTTCTCCTTGTGATCTCTAATACTAATCGCAACTCCTTCAGCAATGCTATAATTGAGAATTCAAGGGTTCATGTTGCAAAGATGTTCTTGATTTCGATCTGTTCTCATCAAGATAATGCTGATAGATGTAGGAAAGGAATCCCCAAATAGCAAGGATCAGAGCTATTACTTTAACCCCATCCATCTTGTCATGGAAGAAAATCACAGCAAGAATTGGAACTGCAGGCAGGGCCAAAGTGCTTATGACATTTGAGAAAAGTGATGACACCTCAAATATCAATCCCAGTAAACCAATTGATGAAATTTGCCATGAAATAGCAGTCCATAATAAGGTCATGATGTAGGACACTTTTCCTTCTTTATAATCTCCATATTCTGCATGCAAAGTCTTTGATTCACCACTTGCAAAAAGTCCTACCACACAAGCACAACTTGCAACAAATGAAGGATAGATTTGCATATCCAAAACTGCATCAAATGTTTCTCTTTTGATTACCCTCTTGAAAGATAATTCCAGTAGTGAAAGGTATAATGAGTATGTTGCTGATGCACCAATTGTGAGGAGGAATCCAATAATGTACTTTAATTTCGAGACTTTTGTTGTGTTATCGGAATCTACATGAACAGCAAGCAGGGATGCTGAGATTGTGAGGAGGACTAAGGAATTGAAGATCAAAGCAGTGAATTTTTGAGAGTTTAGAAGGAAGGAGAAGACTGCATTGAAGGCTAATTGAGTGGCACATAGGAGAGAATAAGTAGAGACAGGAAGGTATACAAGGCCATATGAGTACATCAAATTATCCCCTGCTAAAAGTATTCCAAAGAAGAGAAAAAGCAACACAATTGTGGAAATTGATGCTGGTTTCTGAGAGGAATTACTTGGAGATAATGATTTCATGATAGAATTTTCAGATCTTGGAAAGAAAAATAAGATAGGAATCAATATAGGGAAGCCTCCTGATTGAACAAGTGTTGCAATCCATTTGCTGTTTCCACCTTTGTCAAAGTATAATCTCCCCAAAAGGATGGCAGCTGATTGACCAACAAGAAGAAAGATGATGTAAAGGATTACTCGGAACCACCACTGGTAGTGTTTGTTTTCAGGTAGCTGCAATCTACTTCTGTAATTAGAGTTCTCTTTATCTTCCCCTGATGAAAATTCAAAGAAGAAACATACAAACATATAATATTAAGGCTAACTCGAGCCTTTTATGTCTTCTGAACGCTATATCTCATCAAAGACATATAAGAAATTATAAAAGATTTGAATTTAACCCATTTACTGGACTTCTCATAAGGAAATTTATGGAGCGATAGCACTCCATATTATTTTGGTGTAAACTCTTCTTTTTATAAGGAAGAAGATCTATTATCATCAATCAGTTTCTCATGTGAAATTGTTTAGATCATAAAGTCATACACCTCAAACGCTAATCATATTTCAAAATAGAACCAAAGATTCACGTAAAAAAGTAAAATTCTTTTCTTTTCTTTTTTATGTGAATGACGCCTCCCTTATTAGATTTGTTTAATAACTATCACGATATGACCTCTTTGATTGCCCTTCGCTAAACAAGGTAGGGAGATTTATGCTCTCATCACACATCAAATATCAACTTGACAAATCCGTTTAGAGCTGACCGCAACACTCAAGATAGTCCAACTTGGCTAGACTTTCTAGGTGATCTGATGGAGACATGCACTCATCATCAAAATCTTCAATTGAAAAAAAGAAAGAAAGAAAATCTAGTCTATCTGTAGATTTGTTCTTTGTGAGGCATATAATTAACTTCCACTTTTACATTTATGTTTTTTGTCATTGCACATTAACATCTATTTCACCAAAGACAACTCCGTTCATACAAAAATCTCGAAAACCTTTCCACTTCCATGAGGTTTACTTAGTGAAAGAGTTTTTATTTTATGAAATATATCTGAATTAGTTGTTCGTCCCAGATTTTATATTCCTAAAGGGTTTGGAATATTTAAAATTTTATAATTATAATTTATATACTCAAAATTATATAATTATAACAATAAAATTATAATATATATATATAATAATTAAGAAAATAAAAAATAAATTATGTCATTTCAATATATTCTTGCTCTTTACATCTACACAATGCATTAAAGTTATTTTTTAATGAAAATTAAAATATAAATTTGCTAGATTTGAAATGAAAATCTGTTCATATGAGCATTAACCTTTTCATATATAGATATAATAGCTAATTTTAAGAAATTATAATCTTTTAAATATTTTTAAATTCAAATTGAAATCAAATATAATTCAAATATGATGTGAATTATTGTATATAATTCATAGATATTAGAATTAAAAATAAATTATATTATTTTTAATATATTCTTGCACTTGTATAATGTGAAAATTAATTTTATATTGAAGATAACAACATAATTTTGACCTAAAATGCATTCATATTAAAAATTAACTTTTCATTTTTTTAGTTTAAAATATTTATATTTTATTAACTCATAAACTTTTATACTAACATTAATAATAAAATAATATTTTAATTTTAATTATGCTAATTTAAGTAGAATTCAACTCTTTACATCAATTAATTATATTTTATATAATTTTTATTATGAGTTTGAATATATATATATATATATAATTAAATATATACATTTTATTAAATTTTGAATAATTCCTATTTTTTAAATGGAGTATATAATTAAAATTTCCTATTTTTAAAATATGTATATTTTTCTATGGAATATATAAATATAAATTAATAGATGCAGGTTTTTTAATTGAATTAGTAGAAGTAGTTAATTAATTACTTTGTAATTTTTTTTTATTAAGAAATGGTCAAATAGAGTAGTGGAGCCATTAATGATAATTAATGTTCATATTTTATTTTATTTTATAAGATTTCTTGTGATATTAATTTTTTATAAAAAAACTTCAAAAAAATATAATGAAAAAACTTGTGAAAATAATGGAATTGTGGAATAAATTTATATATATATATATATATATATATATATATATATATTTCGTCAAGTTCAAGGTGAGGTTCCTCGACAAAAAAATCATGTGTGTAAAATTGAATTTTTAACCAAAATATTCTAACTTTTTTATTTCTTATCCAAAATAATATTGGTTTCAAGACACTTATCAAAATGACTCAAAATATATTAGTAAAATACATTTTTTGCAAAATAGTTAAATTTTTTTTAAAAAAATAATAGTTTTTGACAATTCAAAAATTGACATATGGTTCAATTTTTTTTATTTGATGAATAGTAACAACTTTATTTGAGAGATGTTGCCACTATTCTTTTTTTAAAAAATAAAATAGTGACTACATCAATTTGTAAATACATTGGGTGAAAAAATATATACATATATAGTGATGACGTATTTACGTCTTGAATATAAGTGCTATGAAATCAAAATTATTTTAGATTCGAAATAAATAAAAAGGAAGGAATTTTGATTAAAAATTCATTAATGTTCATATTTTATTTTATAAGATTCATTGTGATTTGTGATATTAAATTTTTTATTAAAAAAAACTGAATGTTGACACTCCTCAAAATAATGAAACGGTGCAAGAAATTTTTAATATATATATATATATATCATCAAGTTCAAGGTGGGGTTCCTCAGATAAAAAAAATCATGTTGTTAAAATTGGTAAGATAGGGAGTACTATCGTTTTGCCAACTAAGATTTAAATATCTTTAAACCGACATATGTATATAGTTTATTTATTGAAGTTCAACCACTTTTTTTGTGGTTTGGCTATTATCTAGCATGCACCTTTCAGATTCCATGTAATAAAAAATAAAAAGAATGGTACAGTAAATGTCAAGAACTTATGTGGGTATGGCGAACGTGTAGAGGCATCAAGAAAGATCTCCCAAACTACCAAGCAAAATGAATTCCTTCTTATACCAATCCAGGCCAAACCAAAAACCTCATGAGCAAAAAAAACATAGGAAAGAAGTAAAAGAAAAGGGCAAGAAAGAGATGGAGTTTGATGGCAGACCTCTGATTTGCAGCTCCAGTTCTTGAGTGTTCTCCATGAAGACGATTTGAAGAATGGAATTTTCTCTTCTGGGCTTTATATGCTCTGTAAATTTCGAACCTTTTTGGCTCACAGCCGGTTCCTCTTATATATAGTAATAGGAAGCTAACTAAATGAACTCAACAATTGCGTCTTTCCATCGATTTCATACGTTGGCAATGCTTAATTTGACTTGCTACGCTCATTATATAAGTCAAATTTTCTTGCCGTCATTGAAAGATGGTTTCACTTTGAATGTTACGGTTTCTATTTTAAGATATTTAAGAATAAATATTTTATTTTATATTTTAATAAAGTTTCATATCTACTATTTCTTCAAAATGTTAAAACTATATGTGTAGTCTATTATTCACAACTTTGATTAATTAAAATAAAGTGATAACTTGTTTGGGATAAAATATTTTCTTAAATACATTTGATTTGCTTTAAGTGAAAGAAAGATACTTAATTTAGAATCAAAATACTTTTTATTCCTTAAGTCTTATTTCAAATGTATATGTTTCTTTTTTAGGAAGTCTCATTTCAATTTTTAATTTCTAATTTTAATATGTACTTTTACAATATATAATTATTAATAATTTCATAAATTGTCAAGTATTTATTGAAAAATACATTTTTTTTTAATGAGAATTAATGCATATACACTTAGATGAGTAAGACTC
Source organism: Apocynum venetum (assembly GCA_019593545.1). NCBI lineage: Eukaryota > Viridiplantae > Streptophyta > Magnoliopsida > Gentianales > Apocynaceae > Apocynum > Apocynum venetum. The sequence goes on from SRSM01000137.1 coordinate 3,296,907, forward strand.
TGAGATAAGAATATACTGGATAGACAAAAATGCTCTTGAAAATTGAATTAAATGATACTTAATGATTTTTTTAATGAAAGTATTTTAATCGTCGATATAAAATAGTTTGACTGTTTTCAAAATTAAAATTAAATATTATGTGTTTTAATTATGAAATTAAAATAATTTGTGTGCTAAATATACTAATTTGCCAAAATATGTAACTCTAATACTATAAATGAGGAGGGTATAAAACCTTTTTATATAAAAAGGTAATGTTTGCTTATCAATTAAAAATAGTGATATTCATAAAGAATCTTATACCACGTTGTATAATCACATAATTTTACGAGACAATAAAACTTAATATTATCACAATTTTATTATTGAATTAAGAAATAAAATAAAAATTCATGTCCCGGATGAAAAACAAAAAAATTTATATACTTTGAGATCTCGAGAACAAAATATAAATCAAGAAATAAACTACAAAGGAAATTAAGTTTATATTTTGATTGGGTTTTGAAAGTGTTTTTTGTTTTGTTTTGAAAATGAAGTTATGCTTGGATAAGAATTTTTTTTATTTGAAATTGAGAGTTGATTAATATGTTTTGGATCTCACATCATTGATAATATTATAAAATGTATAAAATATAATTAATAATTTTTTTGATATTGTAATTTTAATTTAAAAGTAATAAAAAAGTGAAACCCATATGTAGAGTTAAAAAAAGTATTTTGAAATATATTTTTATGAAAAATTGAGAAATTTATTTTGAAAACCAGTACTAGCTAAGCAATATTATAGGTAATGTTGGGAGAATAGAGGAAGCTCTATCGAAAGTCATGTGAAAGCTTACTTACCAAATGAATCAATTCTTTCATTTTTATCACATGTAAACACCGGCGTAATTCGATAAATTTTTCATTATAAAATGATAACAAAGGTTTATTTGGCGAAAATTATAAAAATGATAAGAATAATTTTTAAAAAAAAAGAAAATAACAACCAAAATTATAAAGATATGGGATTAGATGGGTCAATTTTCCTTCTACCTATTTACATAATTATACCTTTTGAATACTTTCATTAAAATTATAGAAAATTTTATATAGAATTAACTTCTTTTGGATTGCTTGAAAGTTGTAAAGATAAACAATAAAACATCTATAACTTAATAATCTTGGGACCATAAAATTTTATTAATTTAGATATATATTAATTAATCAATAAATTAACAAGTTATTAATTTAAAGAGTGTTTTCTTGATTAAAAAAACATATTTTTTCTATTTTATTAATTAAAATAAATATAGTTTATTTACCTAAAATATTTTTAGTAATTATTTGAAGATACAAATTGTCTAGATATTTTTTGTATTTATCTAAATAAACAAATTGCCTAAAATCATCTAGGGACTCTTTCAATTCAAGTAAGTCTTGCATATATAAATAACATAGAAAAATTCTTTAAATCATCAACAATGACAAAAGGAATCTCTTGGTGACAACAACTCTTCACAATTTTTTATTATAGTTCAAAAACACATCGATGAAGTTTTTGGATGCAATGAAAAATATTATAAATGAAATTAATCTAAACTTAAATTTCGTGAAAAACAAATAATAATAAATTCATATTTTATTATATTTTTAATTTTAGATAATTATTAATTTATAATATTGACATCGATGAAACTATAGATTTGTTTAAGAATTTTCTTAGAAATTATTATCTTATTAATTTATTAAAATTACTAATTTTTTGAACTTATCCTAGTTGGGATGAAACAAAAATATTAATTTTGAGATGTTATTAACTTATTGAATATTAATTTATGGAGATTTTCCTATGAAGTGCGTATTTATTATATTTATGAAAACTAAAATCACCTTAAAAATTCTTTAAAATAATATACTAAAATATTTTATTTATTATATTATATATTTTTATATAACATTAATAATTATGTGAGCTCAATTAAATTGACATTTAATATTTAAATAAAAAATAGAAAACTCAATCCAAATGCATCAAAATTCCATTCTCTCAACCTGAAGAAAAACTGTGCAGTTTCTTTTCTACCCTCCCAAAACTAACCCTAATAATTGAAAAAACAACAACTAACAATTTAAAAAAATGGGCGTATAAAATGGAAATACAAATACGAAAGATCTTATGAGGTTTTATAACAGTAGGGTTTAAGAAAAATCTGGCTTTCTCAATCTTCATGTTTCCTTTCCACTCCCTCAAACCCTGTTTCTTCTGTGCTAATATCGAAGCTCTTGCTGTATGATGTCCTTGCTTTGGTAGATGCCCTCTTGATATCAATATATTCGGCTTCACTCAACGGGTAAGAGTTCAAATCCCCAACTCGTCTTCAAAAAAATTTCATTCACGGAGGAAATGAATCAGGAATTGGGGTTTTGATTTTCCGGATTATGTGATGCATCGACGCCTTGTATTATTTAGTCATAAAGTAATTGCAGGAACCTCATTTTTGCAACGCAAAACAAGTACTGTTTTCGGCTCTCAATTGAGCTATTCGAACCCAAGAAATCATGGGTTTGGTATATTCAGAGTGTATATGTACACTTATACACAGCCTAGGCGTGTTCAAGACCCAAATGACCCGGCCACCTTGATGAAGGAGGATGGGGTTTCAGTTTCTACTCAAATGTGGATTGAAAATTTCCGAGAACCTGAAAGAACTGTGACTAATTTGTCTGATTATTTGAGGAGGTTTGAGTTGTGGGTATTGGCTTATCAAAAGGCTTGTGCCGATGAAACGGGGGCATACTTGCCGCGTAGCTCAATAACAAGGTCTGCTCTTGAGGATTTGTTGGCATTAAGAAATGCAGTTTTAGATAATAGGTTTAAATGGGGAGCTAGGTTAGATTTTTTTATTAAGTCTCCCAGGGATAAGACTGATTATGAGTCATTGTCGAAAAGAAAGATCAAGGCTATTTTAACAACCACCCAGCCAGCTTCATTTCAAGATAAGATTGTTCAGGAGGTGTTATTCATGATTTTGGAGCCAGTTTATGAGGCAAGGTTTTCACAGAAGTCATTTGCTTTTAGGCCAGGGAGGAATGCTCATACAGCATTGAGAGTGATAAGGAGGAGTTTTGCAGGTTACTTGTGGTATATCAAAGGAGATTTGAGTACACTGTTGGATGGAATGAAGGTTGGAATGGTCATAAGTGCTTTGATGAGGGATGTTAGAGATAAGAAAGTGATTGATTTGATAAAGTCAGCTTTGACTACACCTGTAATTACTAGTAAGGTTGAGGATGGTGAGAAGAAGAAAAAGAAGAAAAGGAAGTATCAGAAGAAGAGAGTGCTGGCAGAAGATGAGCCTAAGCCTGATCCATATTGGTTGGAGGCCTTTTTTGGGTTTGCTCCTGAGGAGGCAGAGAAAGTTCCCTCATGGGGCCACTGTGGTATCCTTGGTCCTCTGTTGTCAAACATTTGTCTTGATGAATTGGATCACTGGATGGAGGGGAAGATTAAAGAATTCTATCGACCTTCAAAGACTGACGTCATATGGAACAGTACGGATGGGGAAATTGAACAGGGAAACACTTCTTGGCCAGAATTTGTTCCCACCAGCGGACCAGATAAGACCAGAAAGATTGATTACATCCGTTATGGTGGTCATATTTTGATTGGAGTGAGGGGACCCAGGGCAGATGCAGCAACTCTGCGGAAACAGTTGATTGAGTTCTGTGATCAAAAGTATATGCTCAATCTTGACAATGAAAACCTACCTATTGAGCACATTACCAAGGGAATTATGTTTCTTGATCATGTATTGTGCCGAAGAGTTGTCTATCCTACTCTTCGGTACACAGCTACTGGTGGGAAGATCATCAGTGAGAAGGGTGTAGGAACGCTGTTATCCGTAACTGCTAGCCTGAAACAATGCATCAAGCAGTTTAGAAAATTGAGCTTTCTCAAGGGGGACAGAGATCCTGATCCGCAGCCTTGCTTTCGAATGTTTCATGCCACTCAAGCTCACACAAATGCTCAAATGAATAAGCTTTTGTCCACCATGGTTGAGTGGTACCGATATGCTGACAACAGGAAGAAGATTGTAAACTTCTGCTCATATATCATAAGGGGTTCACTTGCTAAGCTGTATGCTGCAAAATACAAGCTCCGGTCACGAGCAAAGGTCTATAAGATTGGTTCGAGGAATTTAAGCCGTCCTCTAAAAGAGAAAAAAGGGCAGTCCCCAGAATACCATAATTTGCTCAGAATGGGTCTTGTGGAATCAATCGATGGCCTTCAGTATACCAGAATGTCTCTTGTGCCAGAGGCAGATTATACACCATTTCCAGTTGGTTGGCGACCTGATCATGAGAAGGCTTTGCTTGAATATATAAGACTCGATGACTCTAGAACCTTGGAGGAACAAAGGAGCTGCCTCAGAGAGCAAGGACTAGTTTCACCTCAGGATTATATTTCAATGCTGGTGTGGAACTACAAGAGGAATGCTATGCCAATGGATCAACTTTCTTTGACCACCATTTCAAGAGAAAATAAATTGCTGTCAGGCTCAAATGAGGAAGGGAATGATCAAAGAAATGAAAGTGAAGAAGACACCGAAGATAGGATTCATGCCGCACAAATGTGATATATGCTCTGTGCTCTTGAAAGTTATATTTCTGCTATAAGTAGGTTTTGTACGGTGGAATTAAACCCATCTTTTCTTCTGAAGTTACCTATAATGTAATGCAAAACGTATAGAGTAGCTCGTATCTTTTTACTGTACACCTGATTTTATTGATTCAGAGAATTCCATTTTAAGGAACATTCCATTCTAGACATGGACACGGTTGTATATATTTCATAATTCATCTGATTCAGCTTTTCTCTTTACTCTGTCCTCCACATGGGGTTTTGATGGTCATCCCTTGTTTGCTTGTTAAGGGATTTCAAACTTAGAAGTTGTCGTGCATAAGAATGGTTCTTAGGTAACTTTTCTCTTCCTGGACAAATTCTTGTTCTTTTTAGTTCTATGAAAAAGGTTTATGTCTCCTTTACGTCCAGCTTCAAAATGTTGGTTAAAACTTCATTTCTACTGAGTAAACCGAAAATTCAATGATATTATAAACCTGTCTGTTTGCAGGTTGCTCCCTTAAATGGTAAAGGGTAACTTGAAGTGCACTTCAATGGTTGGTTTCTGCACCCTTTCATTGATTGCAAAATTGAATCCTTTCTGAGCTGCAATCAAGTGTCAGTTTCCATCATTTGTGTAGCATGCTTCTTCCCACTAAATGTTTGTTATTCTTATACGCCACAAGGTTTGCTCTCTTGCTTAGTGATATCAATCTACAGTTAGTCGTTGGTAGACTCTACTTATTGTCTTGAGCAACACAGTGGTTCTTAAAGTGAGTTAACCTATTAGATGTAATGTTCTGCATCCTGAGTTACTATTTTTTAGATTTGGAAGATGCCAGTTATGATTATATATGACTCAGATTAATCTGCAAACAGCCCAAACTCGTGGTTCACTCATTTTGGAATGCTTGAGTATTATTTTGTTCTCATTGTTACGCATGATATTCTCTTTTTCTTTCGATTTTTATAGCTATCATTATGGATTAGCAAAACAATTTTTTATTTTTACTTTTGTTAGAAATTACTGAGAAAAAGGAACTTGAAGTAGCTTGCTATAGCTATGTCAATCACCCATGCAATTAAACTTCTTTCTAATTTCATTGGTAGTTATAAGTGGGGATGCAATTTTTGTCATGTGATTTTCTTTAACGTATCTTTAGAATATTTATCATTCTCCATATCCACTAGTTAGGTTTCGGGGCATGTTGTTATTGCCTATATCAGTCTGCATCTTGAAAATGTAGAGATGAGCAAGATGGTCTCCTATTAATTTCAGCATTCTTTATGTTTGGAACCTTCTCATGATATAGGTCAAAAAGTGAGCAAACCTACACGAGGAGGAGAAAAGGAGAAAACAAAAAATAGTGCTAGAGTTTCAAGCCTTGTTTGTGCACTGGTTCCTGAGCACTCAGGAATACTGTCATAATATGCCCTTAATAATCCTCAAATTCTGTTTCGTTTGACATCGATAAATATTTGAATGTTGTAAATCCTTTGGTCATACATTGGTTGAATGAGATTTTATTTTCTATGCATGTTTTAACGTGTAAAGTAGTATTATGATCAAACTCAAAAGACATTTTTTTGAGCATATTGTGCATAGATTATTTTTTGTCTCCAAAATACAATCTTACTTATCTCAACTTGAGTTACTTCATAAGAGTTTTAAGAGAGAGTAGATTAGTAAAGCATAGAGCTATACTGCTTATCTCTAATAGATTGTAGTTTTCCTTCATCAGTGGAGCCACTTCACCCTTCTTCTCTGTGAAACCTTCTTCACAGTTGGCTACTTCATCCATAACTGCAGTCATTAGCATATTAGCAGCATCAAATTGCTCTGACAGGAAGGAGGCAATTGAACATTCCAGCAACGAGACAGCATCTCCGTACAATTCCAAGCAATCTGTTAGACACTCCATTGCAAAAGGATCAAAGGCCTTACTGCTCAGCATTTTCTTTATAGCTGAAATCGTGCTGGTAGCATTTTCCAGAGCCAGCTCCATTGCAACAACTGCCAGTCCTTGAAGATTAGTAGCATGGCTTATAGGCACTGGTTGGAGAGAAGTGACACAGAAATCATAGTAAAAAATGGGCGATTTTTCAGCACATTGTTTGCAGGTTGAGTTGATTAGCTCGCTTGGCTGCCTAATCAAGATACTGCTTGTAAGATGGATTAACATATGAAAGAACATGCATATTGATATAGAAAGAGCAGGGGAGAGATACATTTTCTCTGAGCTTGTTCTTCCTTGGATATCAATATCGTTCTTCTTGACAAATATATATATACATGTAAATAGTACGTCTCCAGTGAAGAAGACAGTGGATGTAAAGGAGTCAGTACATGAAGGAAGCTTCCCAAGAAGCTCCTGAAGCATTTCCTGAGGGAGTACTGCCAAGATGTTTTGCTTGAAATCATGAAGACACTCAAAGAGCAATATGACAAACTTGCAGCATGCTTTCTTCATTCAAAATTGCTCCTTATTGATTAGGGGTTTTCTTGTTGTTGCAATCTCAGAATAGTTCAATAAAGTTCTGATGTGCAACTTTTTAGAAACAGTGAATTTAAATTGTGTGAAAATTGAGAGGTTTCAGCAATTTTAAGTCTAATCTAATTCGTATTGTTTCAATAACAGGAAATTGTCAGATTCATATCGGTCAATACTTCCTTTCTCCTTTTTTCCTATCTAAAAACAATTATATTTCTTAGAACTTTAGGAAATAAAAGGTTGTGAAACCATGTCCATCACAAATATGCTGCCTAACTATCAAGATCTGGTGAAACATGCAAGATAGCTTTTTCAAAAACTCGCAACATAGTTTTTTCAAAATTAAGTGAAACAAGAAACATAGTTTATTAGTTTTGTATAAGACGTTTTCTTCAAAATTTGCATATGGAATATAAGAAGGGTTATGTTTTTCCCCTATAAATAATTTACGAATCTTCTATTCTATAAGACAGAGTTGGGGTTTTCCCCTTTTTTTATTTTTTTTATAACTTTGTTTTAAATTATAATTGAGAATGACAAGATTTTCCATCAAAGTTCAATTTTAAAATAAAAGTAAATAAATTTGCTTTTGCTAAGATTTGAACTCACACTTGCATTACCTCTTTTGTCATTTCATCTCGATACATTTTTTCGAGACTTCCTTTGTTATTTCATCTCGAGACATTTTTTCCCCGATTGTGTCATAAATAAGAGAGTGCAGCGGCAATTCGTGATTCTAGGACATATATGCAATTTCTTTTAGTGTTAGATAGTCGGTACTGGAGATTTGTTAGGGTTCTTCTCCAAATTCATCAGTATATTTCCTCTGTATTATTTTCTTTCCCTGTTTAGTAACAGAGTCTGCCAACAGAAGCCCGCGAGACCCTGCAAGAATTTACCAATTTTTGCCTATAATTGCTGCTTAATCTCTTCAATTGACACTGTACTTCTTTTCTTTTTTTAAACTTTCTAAACAAGAATGTTACATAATTTGCTGTTTTAATTGCTTTGCAAATAGAGAAGTTAAAGCAAATATCGAGATTAATTCAACATTTTAGGAGTAAAATTAAGAGTTTTTTTTAATAAAAAAATTACTGATAATCTGTTGAATATTCAATTAACAAAGAACCCTGAATAAGATTTTTACTAATTTGATGATGTATTTATTAACTTGATGATGCAATACACATATCTTATAGAAAATATACAGCTGTGTGTTGAATCTTAGAGACTCAAATCATCGAAGTTATTGATCAAATATAAGAATTAAATTGTGACTCTAAATTATACAATGAAATAATTTATAATTCCTGAATAATTTTATATGCTATGAGGTGCATCTGATATTTTTAAAAGTTATTAATATATTTCACGTGACAAGTAAATATGAAATTGTGTCATTAACATTGTTTAGTATTTTATTAGTTTTTTTTATAATATGTTATAAGTAATTTTGCACATATCAATGAATTATTTTATATTATTTTTTTTATATTGTTTCCTTATTTATTATACTTGAAATAATAAGTATTTATTGCATTTGTAACAATAAGAAAACAAGTAAAGTAAAATAGTCAATAATATACAAAATAAAACTAAAAAGTAATAAAAAAAATTATATTTAGTAACAAATGCTTTTTTCTGTTGCATCTTATAAGAAAATATAATTTTATAATCCATAATGCACTGAGATTCCTTAATAATATGAAATGTATCATCTACACATCATAGTTTACTAAGATTACTTCTCATTCTATTTAATATTAGATTAAATTTTCATTTTCTTTCTTTTGCCAAATTGGAATTCTGCCAAATGACACCTAAGTTACCAACTATAGTATGCCAAAGACACGTTTCTACCGCAAAGCCACTTGTCTTCTTTAGAAGTCCTCAAATTTCAAATCTTTTCTTCTATTTTTTTCCCCATTTTCTTGGTCGTCAAAAAGAAGAAATTGCCGAGAAGAAGAAGGAGAAAAAAAAAAGTAGAAGAAATTGAAAGTTAATTAGAGAAGGAAAAGAAGAAGAAAATGTCAGATTCCGTTTTAGATCCACATGACAAGATGAGGTCAAGGGATGTTGGTAGAGTAGCTAGAGGTGAGCAAGCTCCTGGGCCTCCTCACGAGTATGGCACCGTCTCCGAGCCTCCTCCTCCTTCCTCCACCGATCCTAAGCTCAAGGTCCAATTTTTCTGTCCTAAAATTCGACGTTCGTTTGCAATTAATTCCTTCTAATTAACTCGGTAAATATATAAAATTTAAAATCTGAATATATGTGTTTTTTTTTTTATTAAAAAAAACAAATGCTGATCATTTGCATGGTGAAGAAGAAGAAGAAGGACCGCCTTCAGATGATGATGCACGAAATTGTTGCATACGCTACTACGAGTATTATAGTGTGTTTTTCGCTATTCCATGTTCTCATTGTATGTTTGTTTTGCCTTTAAATAGTAAAATATAAAGTCTATCAAATTAAACACACAGATTTCTCCCTTTGGTAATTTATAATCAAAATTTTCTGTTGTTCTGTTCATAAGGAATTAGCCATGATCTAAAGATTTCACATGTACTTGCAGAATTCGAAGTGGGATAGAAGAAAGACAACATGGACTTTTCCCGGGTCCATTATAGGAGAAAACTCAATTACATTCATCTTTGAGAAGCAATCCAAGAGCATATATATGTGTGTATATTTGTTATTTTGTCACCAAGAAGCAGAAAGGGATTGAAGAAAGATATACTATATGATGTCCTCCTGGAGGACTTCTCCTAGATGGGTTTCACAAATGTTATTGACATTTCTGGAAGGTGTACTTTTAAGTATACTTAATAAAATCATTTGATAATTTGAAATAAAATACTCAAAAAGGTTTTTATATTTTATCAAAATGGATGTGAAAGTGATGGAAATTTGAGAACATCAGTTTTGTGAATTTAAAAGTTTATAATACTAGTATTGTATTTATTTAACTTTTTTTTTAAATTATAGAATCATAATTATATTGGATCATGTACAATTTCAGGTTTTTACTTTTAAAAAAATTGTTGCAACGCTTGTCATAAACTTAAAATTCACAGTGGTTGGAAAGACTAAACTTAAAAGTAAAAAATAGTTTAGGGATAATAAAGATAAAAAAACAATTAAAGATCAAAATTTAAAATAAAATAACAATAAATATTAAAAAAATTAAGGAGCAAAGTTAAAAACTAAATTACATAATTATCTTTTTTTTATACTTATAATAACGCATGTGTATATACATATCATATTTGAATTAATAAGTCTAAAATGGGCTCCCACACCCTAAAAAACATCTTAGTCGATTTTTCTCTTGGGTCGGGTCACGCACTTCTAGCATTTAAATGCACATTATGTTCATTTTTATAACATGTAATAAATAGATTCATTTATTCTTATAACATGTAATAAATAAATTCTAAATAAATTCTAAGATGTTTTGTTACTTTTTATAATTATTTTTATCTTACTTATTTTATCATTATTTTAAATATAATAAATACTATTTGAAGGAGAGAAAATAAATAATATTTATTATGAGTACAATAAATTAGGATATAATATGAAATAAAATAATTATTTAATTTATGTAAAATTACTTATAACATCTTATAAAAATGGATAAAAATAGTAATAATTTCTCTTGTGGTATACTTTATAATTATATTCCAAAGGGAAAACAAAAGTATCGAATGATTACACCTAATCTTTAACTCTGACTAATTAAAAGTGGTGCTATTATGAGTATTGAAATCCTTAAGATTCATTATTAAAAAAAAAATTTAAAAATCCTTAAGATTCATCAACTTTAGGCTCCGTGCTGGCTTTGGAGATTGTTTCCCCAACCAAAAGGTACTCAGATCTTCTTCCTTTTTAGGAATCATCATTTCTTATTCTATAAGTTAACATAAACTTTTAGCTTTTGGAATTTTTTTTGAGTTTTGCTCACATGGCAGATGCAAAAGAATCACATGTAATCAAACTGACATTTTTAAATTTTAGATAGGTATAATACTTCAGATCGTCGGTAATTAATGTAATTAATAGGGCAAAAGATCTAAAATGTCTCCTAACTATTTAAAAGTTTCTAAACTTGAAAAATGACAAAAAATATATTCAAACTTTATAAAAGTCCTATAAAATGTTCTTCCATCGAATTTGACCGTTAACCTCTATTTTACGTTAAGTGAAAATCATATGATAACTATTAAAGATATTTTTTTCTCATAAAAAATCCATAAAAAACCTTTTAAAAAATCCTCTTTTTTTCTTTCCTTCTCCCTCTTCCTCCTCCATTCTTCTTATTCTGGTTTTTAACTAAAACCCTAAAATTTATGTTATCAACCACCACCAAATTCCCTCCATTCGTTTACCTATTCTTATCACCACCACCTTCGTCGTTTTTGCCCCATCAATCACCAATTTACTAACATCTTTTTTAGTCTTTCCTCTTAAAAGAGATTTATACTGAAAAACTCTTATCCTTTTCTTAAGCCAAGTGCAAAGGAAACACAGAAATCCCACCCCACCAATTTCTCTATTCTTCTCTTTCTATCTGAACAAATTTCACCCGTCCAACCTTCATCATCACCACCACCAATCGTCATCTCCATATCCATTTAATCTTTGACCCTTTTTGAGTAATTAAGCAAACTAACGAGCCTGTCGCGTGATTATCAAATTTAACTTTTAATATTCTTATATAGATAGGGTAAATAAAGATCGTATCCACGGAGATTTGTAAAAAATTCTTAAATTCAAATTTATTAATCAAATATTAAATTTTGAAGGAGTTTTAAAATTATATAAAGACAAAACTAAATTAAACAAACTTAAAAGAAATAAATTTGTTTTTATTTTTTTAATTAATTATACAAAGGATTTTTTAATGAAAATAAATTAATAAAAGATGTTAGCATGGAACTTATATCAAATTATTTATTTAATGGGATAAATCATTGATATAGAACTTATTGAGTAGTTGATTTTAGAATCTCGATCAGTTTAGATAGACTCTTATCCTTACTAATTAGATTAATCTCGATTAGCTCAGACAGATTAATCATTAATTCAATTAAATATCACTACCAACCATCGTGAATAGAATATTTAATTAAATTACATTAAGTTTATAAGGTATCACCAACATTAAATTATATATAATAATGAGCTTTAATTAAACATAATTTAAATCATATAATTCCTTGTTAAATTAATTAAGCCAAGAGCGCAACTTAATTAAACTAACACATACTATTATGATTATCAATCAAAGATTAATAATCCTAGCTAATTAATTGTGCAATTAAAAAGAATTTCTAATATAATTAAACATGATTATTTAATAATAACAACTGAAATTATATAAATACTCAAATTATTAAATAACAGGACTAAAATAATTAAACAAATTTGGACAATTAAACCTGTAAAATACAAGAAAATGGTTACACAATTATATATTTAAAAAACTACAAATATTAAAGAAAACATAAATTTGGCGGTTTTTACCAGCCATAAAAAGTAAAAATAGGGAGATTTTAACTCATACAATAAAAAGTACAAAATAATAAAAGATGAAGATATTACTCTCCACATTTACGGATTTAAAGTACGAAAAGTAAATTTGGTGATTTTACTCACCAATAGTACAATAAAATAAAGGACAGAAAATAAATACATAAAATAAATAACAAAAAGTAAATACAAAAATTAAATAACAAAAAAGTTAAAGTTAAAAGTTAGAAGTTAGAAGTTAGAAAGTTACTAGTTAAAAGTTAGAAGTTAGAGCGATAAAACCGGTCATTGTTTAAATTAATTTAGTCATAGTCCAAAATAAACTTCAGTGTTCTATGCAAACTGTAATTATCTCAAAATCTTATTAATTAATAACTTTAATACATGTCCTTGCTAATGGTAATTAAACTACTCACAATACATGACTAAAATGAAAAATTTTAAGAATTGAAATAAAAAATAAGAAGGATAACTTTCCTTGAATTTTTTCCGATAGTAGTTCCTTGCTATTCTTGAAATTTCATCCAAAAACCTTCCAAAATAAACTTTAAAAATTCCTAAAAATATCTAAGATCTATTACAAATATTGATAAGAAATTTTGACAGAGTTTTTGGTCGTAGAAGGTTGTAGAAAAATAGTAAATTTCGTGCCCAATTTATAGAAATTTACAGGGGCAAATTTGGAATAAAAATAAATAAAATATAACAAAAAATAAAAGTAGTGGAGGACAAAGTGGAGTTTCTGAAAAGTTGGGGCATAACACGTGAAGTGGAGAAATTGCATCAGTCGCCATGTGTCGCCATCTGATTGGTTGAGCCCTTCTTCAGCCGCCGCCCATGCCACGTGTCGCTCTCTGATTGGTCCGAAGTTTAACACGGATCACCATCCGTTTTGCGCGTGCTGGCACGTGTTTCGCCTTTGGCAAATGCGAGATACGTCCAGATTCAGCCACGTCGCCAACGTCTACGCGTGATAAGTGTCCTCGCATTTGTTTCTCGCCTCTGTGAAAGCCGAGTGCCATGTGTCGTTCTCTGGTTCGCTCCCTTTGCTGATGTGGCACTGCCACGTGTCATCACTGATTTTTTAAAAATTTTTTTTTTTACAAAAACACAATAAATATCTAAAAACACTACAAATAAAAAATATTAGTAGGAAATGTAAAATAATTATAAAATTACATAACTTCAATGAAATTAAACACAAATAATATAATAAAATAAATAAAAATACATATATTTTTTTGTTTAATCACAAATCATTACTAACAAACAATAAATTGAGATGAGATGAGATTCAAGGTGGAGACAAAAATGTAAAGCACATAGAGAAGAGGAAGAATAAGTAGGTGAAGTAGTCATGGCTTTTGGTGGAGATATTAGGAAGGTGATTAAGGTAAAAGAAAGGTAAGATTTTACATAGAGTTTTATGAATTTTCTTTTAAGACAAAAATACCATTATGAAAAGTCATGTGATGACACATAACAAACAAAATAAAAGACCTAAATCAATTAACGAAAGTTCATTTTGTAAGACCTTTTAAAGTTCGAGTATATTTCTACCATTTTTCAAGTTCATGGACATTTTGTGAACTTTAAAAAAGTTGAGGGGCATTTTGGATCATTTGCTCTAATAATGGTTGGAAACAATTTAACGAATTGGTCATTGAAGTTCACCAGAATGGCTAGAGGAAAGTTATAAAGTTCTAACTTCTGAGAAAGAAAATTACAATGAAAATATAAAGAATAACAATTGAATGCGTTATAAGAATCAATGATTAGAAACAATCTATCAAATTGGTGACTGAAGTTCACCGAAATGACTGGATAAAAGTTGTGAAATTCTATGAATGAAAATCAGGGTGAAACACATGAAGAATATTCTAAATGCTAAAAAAGAAGAAGTGAATATATATATATATATATATATATATTTAAATCAATTTTTTGAAGTAAATATTGTGTGATTCTTTTTCTTGCTTTTAAAAAAGTAAAAGGAAGTCAGATGGCTAACAAAATAACTTTTTTCAGAATGAGAACGTAACCAAAAAACATTTCCTTGTAAGGGAAGTTTGTACCAAAAGGAAAAAGAAAAAAAAAGTCATAGAAAATGAATCCCACCTCTGCTTTTTGATTTCTATGATGATAAACTGTATAAGAAAATTCGAATTTTGAATATTATGTATCTTTGAATATAGTGTACGAAATGCTGAATAATTATAAGACAATAATCTAATTAGTTAAAGTATTCTTTATAATTATGAGAAAGATCGTTTGGATGATTCACATGATCACATCCTTCATTCTCATAATGTATTTTAAAATGTGTATTTATTTTCGAAGGTGTGTGTGTCTATATATAAATGTATATGTATGTATAATTGATTTACCCAACAATCTATGATAAATTAACTTGATGAATTTGTTTTTTAGATCGGACCTAATTCCCTTTTCTTTCCATTGAATGAATTGATTTCTATCAAGAAAACTACATATACCTACCAATTTGACATGAATGTCAAAGTATTTCATTATGAAAAAAAAATATTGAAAATTGTTTGAAATAGTTTAGGGAGATACAAGTAGAATTTCTTCATTACACAAACTCAGTTTATTGTTCCTTCATTTTTCTTCTTTTATTTTGAGATATACTTATCTTAAGAATAAGCGAATATTACATATATATATATATATATATATATATATTGTGTGTGTGTGTGTTATCCCCCAACGTCATAATGTACATTAAGATTTAGATTAAATTTCTTTTTTTTTTAAAAAACCGTTGCTAACATATGTTTCACTGGACTTTAATTAGGAGGAAGGGAGATATAAACACCAAATTCCAAGCTACCTTGATATTTTAAGTTGCCCCATTATTTTACCAAATTAGTGTAAATCCAAGATGATCACTAAACATTTAATTAATGAACGTCATACCTCAGCATCTTACTATTATAGTCTTTTAATACATGCAAGACAGATTCATTATACTTTCAACAAATCACACCAAATTAAAAAGGTCTTAGTGTACATGTCTATCATATTATAATTTCCCAGCATTGACAACCTGACTTCCATTAATTAGGGTTAGTCTCATATGGAAAGCTCAAGCATTGTAAGTGGAATAAACTCCAATATATTAGAACCCAAGAAATGTTCAAGAAACTTGATACGTATTTTACACAATAACCATAAATTAATCAAATTCATCCACACATGCTTGTGCTCTTCTCCTCATTTGCCCTCCATATATACTAAAAGTATGTATTTACATCTTGACTTACTTCATTCTTCTTTCCACTCCCTCCTTTCACCTCAACCAAAGTATATGTTCATTAGATTTAAGATTTTATCTGTTAACACGTGCTTACTTATTAAGATTATAAATTTAGAATATAAGTAAATGTTAATAATTGAATAAAGATTTTTGTTTTAATTGACAACATAATTTATAATTGCTATGATCAGTTAACTTTTTGCTCCTAATTTAGAAAAAATCATTAAATTATTCTTCTAAGAAAATGAAAACGTAGCAAATACTTTTTTAACCGAAAGAAAATACTCTCTTAATCCAATTTTATAAATCTTTAGAAGACTTTTGTCTTTTCCTTAATTATAAGTCCAATTTATAATTTTTAGATATATTTTATCAATCGTTTATAATATTACTTTTATTTATCGATACTTCTTATTTCACCTATTTATTATTTCCATGAAGAGACTTATTTTCCTCTCCATCTAATTCTTCTCTTTTATTATTTATAAAAACAAAATAAATAAAGATATTTTTAAAATTACAATACTTCATTGTTTTGTGAAAAGTCTAGTGTAGAATTAAATATAAAAAAAAAAAGGAGCAGGTGGAGTACTTGTTAAAAAGGTAATCTGTCCCTCAAATTGACATGGCAAATTCTTATTGGAGCAAACCCCTCAGCTCCCTCAACACTTTTACACGGGAAAGGGCTCCCTTTTGATGACGTCTGCAACCCCTTCATGAGCAATACACATATAGCATCTCCCGACTGCACTAAACATACCCACCGTTCTCTCTCTCTCCCTCCCTCTTCCTCATTTCGAACCCTAACCCCCTTTTACAAACCCTAACTTTCCCCCTCAATCTCACGTACTTGATTTTATTTATAACCGCAAAGCATAAACCCTAACCCGAATTTGGATATATACGAATATTTTCATAATCTTATACAGAAATAGTTTTTGGTACTCGTATTTTGCTGGTTGGATTACAGAGAATGGATTCTCAGGGAAGTAATTTATTCGAGACAGCATCACAGCCAGACACTGGGAACGATGCATATACGTTTCTGGAATTCAATACGCAGGGCGAGGACTTCGATTACCCAGAGTTTCAGGAGCTTTCCCAGCCAATTCGCTCCTCTGTCTGGCCCACGCCGTCCGATTCTTTGGTCTCTTCCTCATCTTCTGTAGAGGCAGTTGTAGCACCTCCTGATAGACCGCCATCTTCCTCTGATGCCTCCCCTTCTACTAAATCCAGAGGAGGTGGCACTGGGGGCGGTGGAGGGAATAATATTGGCGGAGGTAATAGTAGTGGAAATGCAAATAGTAGTCAGGCAGCAGCGGTGGATGCATTGGCGGCTGGGATGAGCGGACTGAATTTTGAAGAGACGGGGGATGATGACGGTTTTGAGTATGGAAAAGGGGATTTTGCCGTGGAGCATGCTTGTAGGTATTGTGGCGTGACCAATCCAGCCTGTGTGGTGAGGTGCAATGTCCCATCATGTCGGAAATGGTTCTGTAATTCCAGGGGAAATACTTCTGGTTCCCATATTGTGAATCATTTGGTGAGTGGCGAAATTTTCTCCCCGACAAAATATTATTTTTCTTGGTTGCTTTGTGTTATTTGACTGACTTGTACTTTCAATTACACTTTGATTTTTTTTTTTTGTGTGTGTGTGGATTTATCCTTCTTCTATTCACAAGTCCTGAGTTTTATAGCAATGTCATAGTTATAATTGTAGAAGGAAAGCGTCCCATTTCATTATAGAATAAAGTGATGTCTCTTTATTGTCAGAATTCTCTTATTTGCCTTTGTCTAAGGAACGGGACTCTAAATCCAGTAACTAGGTAGAACAATTTTCGGAACATAAAAGAATAAGACTGACCAAAAGATCTTGCTCATGATAAGTTTTGTACTTTTTTTGTACTGTTTACTTGATCATTTAAATTCTGGATTCATTTAAATTCTTCCCTTTCTGCTTAGGTATCCTCATTTAATAATATTCTGTTCGAGTAGATGGAATTGTTTGATGTTTTACACCTAAGGTTTAATTCTTGCTTTCTTAATCATTAATAAATTTTGCATTTTAGATAGCTTGTATAGAGTCCTATTAGGATCAAGAACTATCTGTTCACCCGCTATCTATGTTAGAATAACAGAATTTTTTGTTTATGCTTCAATGGTGAGATTTATGTTGGATGGGAATAGTTTAATTTTCTAAAGTGATGTCTTGCATAATTTGTAGTCAGTGGTGCATGTTGTTTGTGTAATGTGATTTCAGACTTTTCAGTGCATGCAATTATTTTTTTTACGGATTGATGCTTTAAAACTGGGGCTTAATATCTCATCGATGAGCACTGCTGTTTGCTGATCAAGCATTGTAATAATATCTCTGCTAGATGAAAGATTGGAGCCTGTTGGCGAAACTAATGGCTGGTGTGCTAAACTTTTGTCTGAAAAGTGATTTTGATGATGCAAAGGGAACTTTTCTCTAGTAGCTTAAAAACGGTGAACTCATGGTATTGACCTGGGGTGGTTAGGTTTTCAAACTTCTATGCCAGAAGATTCAAGATGTCACATCAATAGATAAGTGCAGTAGTCGTTGCAGACTGAGAACTTGTGGAACTAATGCAAAATCTAGTACATATTTCCGAAACTTCTGCTTAGAAAATTCAAGATATTTCCTGAATAGATAAATGCAGTAGCTTTTGCACACTGAAAACTTATGGAACACACACACGCACACAAAAAGAAGGTATATTGGCAAATGGAACATTATTTTATGGCAAAGATATTTCACTTTCGAAAAATTGTATTTGGATTTTTAAGAGTCCATGGTGAATGCTTGGACAATTCTAAGTTGGACAACCGATCAGATAAATGTGCTTGGGGCATTTTTTCTGAATATACTTTGAGTCTACTAGCCTAAGATTCTGTCTTTTGGACACATGAATGATTTTTGTTGGGCCTACTTCTTGAGAGGTCTTCTGGTTTTGATGCAGCCTCTTATATGTTTCTTGTGTGAATTTTCCTTCCTTTTTAGCTTGATTAGTGTGGTTACTTGAGATAGGCGGGTGTATGTTAGATTTATAAACCAAGTGTTTTGCTGTTACTTTCTTCAGGTTCGAGCTAAACACAAGGAAGTGTGTCTTCACAAGGATAGTCCCCTTGGAGAAACAATTTTGGAGTGTTACAATTGTGGATGTCGAAATGTCTTTCTTCTTGGTTTCATATCTGCCAAGACGGAGAGTGTCGTCGTCCTGCTCTGTAGGGAACCTTGTCTCAGTGTTAATGCTCTAAAGGACATGAATTGGGATTTAAGCCAGTGGTGCCCCCTCATTGATGATAGATGTTTCTTGCAGTGGCTTGTTAAGGTTACCTTTACTTTCATGGAAATCTCTTATAGGGTATTTTTAGATTATTTTCCTATTCTGGGTTGACATTTGGTTCTATATTGTAGGTCCCATCTGAACAGGAGCAGCTTAGAGCACGCCAAGTCAGTGCTCAACAAATAAATAAAGTTGAGGAACTTTGGAAGACAAACCCTGATGCTACCTTGGAGGATCTTGAGAAGCCTGGGGTGGATGATGAACCTCAGTCTGTAGCTTTGAAATATGAGGATGCATATCAGGTGCCTACGAAGCTGTTATCCATTTACTCCTTGCTTATGAGGCATAGATATGACTACTGCTCTACGATTTAAGCATGAGTTTTACAAGAAATATCCTGGTTGTTGCTATCTCTTGCTCTTATCTTTATTTCTTGATTGCAGTACCAAAATGTCTTTGCGCCTCTGATCAAGCTTGAAGCTGATTATGACAAGGTATGTTTGCACCTTTTTAACATGAAGCTTGGCAATAATCCCTCCATACTCTGCCACTAGAGAGAAGAGAAGGAAAAAAAAAAGATGAAGAAGAACAGAATCATCTGAATAGGAAAAATATAATCTACATTCTTGCGAATTTTTCTTCTCTTAAAACCTTTGCTTAATCTTGCGGTTTTAGTTCCATTATGTTAGAAATTTTTTTTTCTTGGTTATCTTTTTGGTTTCTCCTTCAGTTATCCATGTCCAAAGCAACCAGAATGCACTTTCTACCTCTCTTGATATTCCAAATTTTCATTACTGTAATTATGTTGCTTAGAGTAATATGAATTTGCTTGAATTGTCAGATGATGAAAGAGTCTCAGAGCAAAGATAATGTTACAGTTCGTTGGGATATTGGTCTCAACAAGAAGCGTATAGCATATTTTGTCTTCCCTAAGGTACTTACAAGTTTTTACTCTGAAATTGCTTTGTTGTTATTTATTTATTTTTGCATTCTTGAATTTCAGTTATTCTTATTAAGAGTTCAATCATTTTCTTTTCAATTGATCATTCAATAAATTTTTATGTGCTTTTGTAGGAAGATAATGAGTTGCGACTTGTTCCTGGTGATGAGTTGCGACTACGATACTCAGAGAATGCAACTCATCCAGCTTGGCAGTCTGTGGGACATGTGGTAAGATTTTTTTTCCTAGATCTATGCATATTTGTGTATGCATATATTTGCACATACGTGGTGAATTCCCCCCCCCCCCAAATATGTACATACTTTGTTAGTTATAGGTGGGTAAATTGGTTGTTTGCATGTTTCACTTGTCTTAGGTTTTTTTTTTTTAAAAGAATACTGATCCAACTTTTTTTGCAGATAAAATTAACCGCACAAGAGGAAGTTGCTCTTGAGCTTCGTGCTAGTCAGGTAACCTTTTTATTTGTTAGTCAATTACTCTATTTCTTTTCCTTTCTAAATTTTATTGCATTATTATCTCCTTAACATTATATTTTCTTTTTGTAGGGAGTTCCAGTAGATGTTAATCATGGATTCAGCGTTGATTTTGTTTGGAAGAGTACAAGTTTTGATAGAATGCAAGGAGCAATGAAAACTTTTGCTGTGGATGAAACTAGTGTTAGCGGGTGAGTGTTTAGTTTTGGCATATGCTAATGATTAAAGTGTATATTACAAAATGAAAATGATTGCATCCAAATGTAGAAATGCTAGAAAATTAAGAAGGTCAAGCTTTTGGTTGTGTAGAATTCTATTTTAGAATCTGGAGATTGTCCTTTGGAAAATTAAATGATATCATCCATTGCTATAATGTTCTTGAACTAGAGAAGATTATGGAGACAATAATGTTCTATAATGTAAGAATATATTCGAAGCAATATTCTATAATCTTACATTGCTATAGTATTCTATAATGTTGAAGAATTGAAATTTGCAAATTTAGTTGTTAAAATGATGAATATATAGGCCATGCTTTTGGTTGTTTTCGCTTGGCACTAGGAATTTTTTTTATATAAAATTTGGAGGTTGTCCCATAGAAAATTAAATGAAATCTTACATAGTTAAAGTGTTCTATAATGTTATAGGAGTAGAGAAGAGTATTGACTGAAATCCATCCTTAAACCAATATTATCATGTTGCTGAAGATTTACAGAAAGTAAAAATTCATTGCAGGGATTCCAAATCGCATCCCTTGTTTTGCATATGAAATATACATGAATACCTTTCTAACCATTTGTGGCTTATTGCATAACTCTGTTGGGAGCATAATAGTCAAAACTCTTACAGTTTAGCCATTTTTCTGGTCTGCAACTGCATCATTCTCCTGTCTTGGAAAGAACTCATTCTCAATTGTGAAACCAACTCAGCTGAAAGGGATTAATCAGTCTTCTTCAACTCATAGAGTGAGATTCAGGTTCCTCATAATTTGGTTTTCCTGTCCAATGAACCATATACTGTGTAGTGATCGTATGAGTGTTCAGAAATATTCTTTAGTATGAAGGACAGAAAGTTAATTAGATTAGACAATAATATTTATTGTTGGAAGGGGAGTAAATAGGAGATACCTATAACTTGCTATGAGCACTTTCATAGTTTGTCCTGACCTTCCATTGGCTAACTTTAAGTAGGATCAGATTTTTTTTTTGGGGGGGGGGGGGTGTTGGGTTAATATCTAATTTTTATTTTAAATAGTGATCCAATTGAAGCTGTTGCAGTTTTCTGCAAGTCAATGACCTCCTTATTTGATGATTGATCTTTTATGATTTTGTTCTTGTGCCTGGATACTGTTGGAATTTAAGCTGAAGTATTTCTTGCAGGTATATTTATCATCACTTGTTAGGACATGAAGTTGAGATGCAGATGGTACGTAATGCGCTGCCTCGACGATTTGGTGCTCCTGGTCTTCCAGAGCTGAATGCTTCACAGGTTTGTCTTGTAACTGTGTATCATAAACCATTCTTTTGCTGTTCTAAATTGATGCATACTTTTTTTAGTGAAGTCTTTGTTCCTAAAGTAACAGTGTAACCAGTTTTAGATGAGTTTGCGGCTAGGCATGAATGTACTCATTTTTCAGCATTGTTGTTTGTTATGCATTCCTTGCATCTAGCTGGCATTTTTTAAATATATTTTTTGGTAGACGGTGGACAGTAATTAACAAAAGAATAATGCATACACTTTGATAAGAAATTTTTTTCCAAGTAGATGTGGTTCTGCATCCCATTTCTTTAGTTGCAAGGTATTTTGAAAGCTTTGATGCTTTTGGGATTAGGGAAGAACTACAGGAATGGGGCAAATACAGAAGGTTGAGACTTTATCTAATTGGCATTGGAGGACTTACGATTATTTGACTTACTAGGAAGGAAGTTGTATATATACCAGATGATAATACTATTGGTGTTTGATGTCCTGATTTAGTTTATTATATGTAGGTTTTTGCTGTGAAAAGTGTCCTCCAGAAGCCCATAAGCCTGATACAAGGTCCTCCTGGTACTGGGAAGACTGTTACTTCAGCTGCCATTGTATATCATATGGCTAAACAAGGCCAAGGGCAGGTAAATGTGATGTGATTTCTTGTTTTCATACTTTCTCTTAGTATTCTCACTTGCATGTATTCTTTGAGTCATTTTTCTTCCTGCCATATTCTTTGATAGAAAATTGGGGGCTAAGTCCCTAATAATTATATCATCCAGAGATTTTGGTGATAGTTTTCTCAGCTTATGGTAAACTTATCAGGTTTTGGTCTGTGCTCCAAGTAATGTTGCTGTGGACCAACTAGCTGAAAAGATAAGTGCCACTGGTCTGAAGGTAAAAATGCTGCTTCTACGTTGCCATATCATCATTTTGTATCTGGCTTTGGTTGTGTTGCTGTTGTTGTCATGGTTCACTTTATGTGATCATAAATGTGCATCCTTCTGCTATGTGCAATCCCTTGTTAATCAGTTTTCTTCTGGCTCCCTATATAGTCTCATGGTTTTTTTTATGACGTTTTCAATTATAAGGGATTGCACAATTTGGGGATTTCAATTACAAGGGATTGCACAATTCTGGCTCTTTATTTTAATGGTTCTCCCCAATTTGTTTTGTAATGAATATTTGATGATCTCCAACTATAAAGGAGTATCAAAAAGTCCAAACTACTTATGCAATGGGTTGATTTGGAACTTTGGGTGTGTGATAACATAGTAGTTCTTTCATTTTCTAAGTGTAGCCCTTTATTCATACACAGATATTGATATGTGAATAATATAAATGATTACTGTCATGTCATTAAACATTTTTTACTGGTGTTCATATCTACATTGATGGATTATAAACAAAATTCTGCACTGCAAGATAGGATTTGGAATCTGGAAGATCTTTAAATGCTTAACTTTGTAATTTCATGTGCCAGGTTGTTAGACTTTGTGCAAAATCAAGGGAAGCTGTTAGTTCACCTGTTGAACACTTAACCCTTCACTATCAGGTTGGTTTTTGTTGATATCAGATGTGTTGTGGCTGTTATCTCATGTCTGTAGTTATGCATCTTTGAATTATCTTTTGCAGGTTCGTCATCTTGATACATCTGAAAAAAGTGAACTACACAAGTTGCAGCAACTGAAAGATGAACAAGGTGTGTTTTTTCTCTTGGTCTACTGTGTCATCCTCATCTGATTTACTTAATTTATCAGTAAGTTGCAGGGTGAGGTTGCATTTTTTCCCCAAAATGTATAAGATTTTTTTTTTGACAAATTTGCATATATTTTATAAGTTTAATTAATTTTAAAAAATTATACAATACTTGTAGATTTACTTGGTAAGCTTTATTAGAAATAGAAGCTGTTTATACATTTAGTTGATAAGTTATATTAGTTTAAAAAGTGCTTATTTGAGAACCTAATGTGAAAATATCTTACAGCTATGCTACATGGAATGTAAGAGATTGAGACAAATTGCATCTTTCTATTGCTTTTCAAAAAAAAATCATTACTGCTACTACTATTATTATTATTGACATTTACTGTTGACCATTGTGTATTACTACCTTAATCAAATTTGTTGCATTTACAACTCAGAATGTAGACCAAAATCTGGAAAATCTTTTGGAATTTTCATAGCATGGTTGTTAGTAATTAATCAATTGCTTCTTTTTTATTACAAGTTTTTTAAAAAATTTCTTTTGTTGTACACTGGGTTGGTTAATTGACCTATGTTTTGACTCACTCCCCCCCCCCCTCTTTCAAATTTACAGGAGAATTGTCCAGCAGTGATGAAAAGAAATATAAGGCTCTGAAACGGGCAACAGAGAGGGAGATATCTCAGAGTGCTGACGTCATTTGTTGCACCTGTGTTGGTGCTGGAGATCCTCGACTGGCCAATTTTAGATTCCGACAGGTGATTTGAATGAGAACTTGGGAGTTCCATTTATTTCCTTAGCTTCTTTTGCAAATAATCTTATTTTCTCTCCCCTTCATTTTGTAAATTCATAATTCTTTTGTAGGTTCTAATTGATGAGTCTACACAAGCAACTGAACCTGAATGTCTTATCCCTTTGGTTCTCGGTGCAAAGCAGGTAATTTTTGGCTCAATTACTTGTATTCAAGTGCTATTTGGCATTATTTTCTGACAGGAACTTCTTTAGGTTGTGCTTGTTGGTGACCACTGCCAGCTTGGTCCTGTCATTATGTGCAAGAAAGCTGCCCGTGCTGGGTTAGCCCAATCCCTCTTTGAACGCCTTGTGCTACTAGGTGTAAAACCAATAAGACTGCAGGTGATTGTCCTGATTGATGCTCACTTTTGAGGATGGGGTGTTCTATATTTGTTTCCGTTTTTTCCTTTTAAAATGTTTCACTTGTTCTCAAGCTGTTCATTGGTTGCCTTAAGTTGGTCCGTGTAACAATATTGAATCTTTAAAACTTTTGGAAATTATGCTAATGCTTTATGGGTTTAATTCTTCAAATGTGTAAGGATCTTCCTTCAAAGCTTGCTAATGTGCTTTGTTTCTGTATCTGCTTCTATGTGCTACAGGTTCAATATCGAATGCATCCTGCCCTTTCAGAATTTCCATCTAACAGCTTTTATGAAGGTACCCTCCAAAATGGTGTTACCATTAACGAAAGGCAGTCAACTGGCATTGATTTTCCTTGGCCTGTGCCAAATCGTCCAATGTTCTTCTATGTTCAGGTATTTTTTTTTTTTTCTTTTTTTGGCCCTTCCCCGGGTGTGGGGGGTTGTCCTTGTAATATGTTCTGCATTTGAATGATGTCTTATCAGAAAAAAGGAGAAGAAGAAATCCACCATCTCTATTATTTGTCTGAACTTCTAAATTTGATTTTATGGGCCAAATTTCCAATTTCTTTGGTCCTCAAATGTTTTACTCCCTCCATTTCATACAAATTGTCCAATTTCTAATTTTAGTATGTACTTATACAGATTTACCCTTGCTATTAATGAAGAATTTAGATGAGTTATTCAGTATTTATTGGGGAAAGCATTTTTTTAAGAGAATTAATACTTCTACACTAGTTATTAAATAAGGGCAACTTAGGAAGTTTAGTTGTATAATTATCATTTCTAATATTTATCTTGATCCTTGTGCAAGTTCAAAGTGAACAATTGGAATAGGACGGAGGGAGTATTTCTTTTTTTTTTTCCCCCATTTTTACATGGAATGAGAGCATTTAAATTATTGGAGACAATTCAATAGCTTTTCCATTTAAAATACTTGTACTATTCTTCTCGTCTTTGGTTTTCATTTCCTCATAAGTATGCTAAAAAATCTGTGTTACTCTATATACAGATGGGACAAGAGGAGATAAGTGCTAGTGGTACTTCCTATCTGAATAGGACTGAAGCTGCAAATGTTGAAAAAATTGTTACTACTTTCTTGAAAAGTGGTGTAGTACCCAGTCAGGTAAGCATGTGTATCCTCTGCTTCATTTATTATTTATCAAAGTTGTGTTCTGCTGGATTTAGCACATTCATGCTTTTTGAGCTTTTGCAGATAGGAGTCATAACACCGTATGAAGGTCAGCGTGCATATATTGTTAATTATATGTCAAGAAATGGTTCTCTTAGGCAGCAACTTTACAAGGAAATTGAGGTTGGCTAATTAGAACATGCATTTGTTGATTAAAAACATTTGATTTTCTCCACATAAAAAGGGTAATGTTATGGTTTTTTACAGGTTGCAAGTGTAGATTCATTCCAAGGAAGGGAAAAAGACTATATTATATTGTCTTGTGTGAGGAGTAATGAACATCAGGTAGGTTTATATATCTCATCAATTTCACTTGCAACAATAAGCCCAAAAACAAATTCACTTATAACACATAAGCCTAGAGCTTATAGAAATCGGCATGATATCTTTGGAGGATTTATTTTAGACCCACTGAATTCTGCTAATGCTCATGATCTTTCCATTTAGGGTATCGGATTCCTGAATGATCCACGAAGGCTTAATGTTGCTCTTACTCGAGCTCGTTATGGCATTGTCATCTTGGGAAACCCTAAAGTTCTGAGCAAACAACCACTCTGGAATAGTTTATTGACTCACTATAAGGTATTCTCATTGCTTTCTGTTTTGCTTCTGCCTTCAAGTGGAAGTCAGATTTCTTGTGGAAGCCTTAGTGGAAAATTATGTTCTTAAGCTGCCTATCTGATATTCTGCTTGTAATATTTTTGTTTACCTGTTTGAGCTATTTAACATTTCTGATCCTTTTTACTTTCCTGTTGCCACTGATTTTCTTAGTAGAAGCAATTTCAGTTACATACAACCATTTCGTTATGGTGTGTTATTGATGACACTTTTAACTTTTAAAAAAAAAAAATTTCAGGAACACGAGTGTTTGGTTGAAGGACCTCTCAATAACTTGAAGCAGAGTATGGTTCAATTTCAAAAGCCCAAAAAGGTATGACACTTGATGACAGTTCTTTTGCTCTCTCATGCTTTGTCTCCGTCATAATCATGGTGATGACTTTTGATGTTTGTATGCTGAATGATTATTGGCTTTTGTTCAGATCTACAATGATCGCAGACTTTTCTTTGGTGGTGGACCCGGAATTGTTCCTGGGGATACCTTTGCGCCTGTTCCAACATCAAGTGCAAATGCTGATAGGAGAAGCAGTCGTTCTAGGGGTATGTTGCTTAAAAGAGTCTGTTTGACTGTAGCTTATTGATAATATGCTGAGAACATCAAAGTGGTTAATGGTCTTGGAACACGTATTTCCATGCGAGCAAGTAATGTATATTTTTATTCTTTGCCTCTTGTTTTGGTGGTTCATGGGAAGTCTGAACTGAGACAGGCTGTCATAAGTAGGAAGTGTGATTTGATCTCATATAGTGTGAAAGCTGCCTTCTAATATTCCTTTTAGAAATGTTCTTGGTAGAATGAAGTTTTGTGTAGAGAAAAAATTTTAAGTTGGAGGAACGAAATATTAAACTAAACCTTCATTCAATTATGGGTAAAAGAGTTGCAGTCTCAGCATAGAAATGATGAAATTTTCTTGTAGTAGGTTCTTACATGTCACCTGGCCCTCCCAATGGTACACATAAGGCTGGCATGCCCCCAACTGGTTACCCAATGCCACGGGTTCCACTCACACATTATCATGGTGCCCCACCAGCTCAACCATATGCCATTCCTACTCGTGGTGCTGTTCATGGACCTGTTGGCGCTGTACCTCATGTTCCACAACCTGGAAGCCGTGGCTTTGGGGCTGGGCGGGGGAGTGCTGGTGCTCCTATTGGCAGTCATCTTCCACACCAGCAAGGCTCACAGCAACCAATTGGAAGTCTTGGATCTAATTTTAATTTTCCTCCTCTGGAAAATCCTAATAGTCAGCCATCTGTTGGGGGACCATTATCTCAACCTGGCTACGTTTCCAATGTTAGTCTTTCTTCTATTCATAATTTTCTTTTGAATTTTGTGCTACATATTTCATGCTTGTTGATTTCTAACATTGTCTCTTCTTAAATGATAGATGACTGTTCAGGGACCAAGCCAGACTTTCCGAGATGGGTTCTCCATGGGTGGCATGTCTCAGGTATTGTTTCTTGGGGACATAGAATTTTCTCATTTCTATTTGATCAAGTTTGGCAATTAAACCATCTTTCAACTGTGAATCAGGATTTCTTAGGAGATGATTTTAAGAGTCAAGGATCACATGTTCCATATAATGATTTCTCCACACAGGTAAAAGTTATGGAATTTTTTTGGTATAATTTAAACTAAAGTTCCTGCAAGATTATCTTTTTATCTTGCCTTCTTTTTATCCGTTGTTGGTCTTGTTTTTGGGGTTGCTGGTTTGATTTCTGAAGGACATTTTCTGCTGAACCTTGTTTGTTGTTTCTCAGGCTTCTCAAAGCGGATATGCTGTTGACTATGTTACTCAGAGTGCCCAGGCTGGATTTCCTGGAAGCTTCTTGAACCAGAATTCACAAGCAGGTTTCTCTCGCTTTGGTGCTGGAAATGATTTTATGTCTCAGGTTGGTAATTCTATAGATTGTTTTTCATTTCCTGCAGTAGATGTTGTGGGTCCCACATTTGATTGTGCTTTTAGGATATTTTGTATTGCCTGGCCTGGTTGGGAAAACATATCCTGTTTGTGCTATGATTAATTTTCATGTTCGTGAGGATTTTCTTTTTGCTATTGGTTATTTTGATCCATTTGTTGACTTGCGTAGGACTACATGGCTCATGGTTCTCAACCTCTATTCACTCAGGCTGGATTTAATGATCAATCTCAAGATGATGCTTCTCAGAACCACTTCGGTGTAGCCAATGCTAATGCACTACAGTCTCAGGTTTCTTCTTTCACTATTCTGTTTCATGTGCTAATTTTGTGATCAGATGATCATTTTTACTCATCATGCCAATGGACTTTGGTGGTGTTTGCCATCTTGATCCTCTGCTTATTTTAAAAATTTCCCAGTTTTTCTCAACATGAGTTTTGTTCTCCGTCACAAATTCAACTTCTTTCATCCTTCCTCCTTGGAGTCATTTGGGAATCATTTGATTGATTACAGGGAATGCTCAATCCACTGTATTCACAGCCATTCGGCCACTATAACACCCAGCCACTAAACTTGCAATCCAGTCAGCAGCAGCAGCAGCCCCAACAGGGTCAAGGCTCCCAAAATCAGAAACTCCACTATAATGGTTGAAGATACGGGCTCAGTTAGTGTGACGGGTTTTAGTCTTTGCATTCAGCAACTTGATTCGTGCTGTCATGTGTGACAAATTATCAGCCCTAAGATGCAGTAAGGAATCAAAAATAATACTGACTGGAAAAACTCCCCCGTTTTGGATGATAGATTGATTCGATAAGACAATCTATTCAAAAAAAATTTGCTGCGTCTGGGAGCAAACACAGATAGCACGTCTAGTGCTGAGGAGAAAGATAACCCCAAGTTTCTTCATGTAGCTTGCAGAGGACAGGTAAAAGTTTTAATCTTGCAGAGAGCATTACATGGCATGGTTTTGTCAGAAGGATGGGTTATATTCTGGAAGCAAATTCAGCGCTTTCGTGGAGGCACAATATGGCACTGAGTGGCTACGGCTGTGATTTTTGTACAGCATGGCAGGAGATTTGCCCAAACCTTTTGGCTCTCCCCGATGTGTAATTTTACTCTAATTATCTAGATATTGGTAACGTCCTTGATGTATGTCATTGTTGCAGGCAAATTCCACTGCTACCTGATGTTAGGTATATATGTTTGTCTACAGATGCTTGTTTAGCCCCCAAATGAATCCCTTTTGGTGGATTCAATTCAGGTTTTTCTCTTGGTGAGTGTCAACCAGCATCATTTTGCTGAATATAGTGAATGGCTTGTGTGACAATTGCGTATCCATGATTTTGGTATCATATTGTGTGGGGATTACTTTCTCATTTTGTGATAAATTTGGTACAAACGTTCCACCGAGGGTGCTTAAGGATAGATTTTATAAGAGCCCTCATTCTCTCCTCCTCGACCATTGACATTCAATGTTTTGAACTTTGCAGCATCTATACCTTTGTTTCATGATTTCTATATCTAAATCCCACGAAATATCATAAAGTAACCATGCTAAATCATTGTTCCACGAGTAACTGTGAAGAGTATGCTTGAAAGTTGTAATACCGTAGGTTTATTCAGTCCCAAGTTAAAAGATAGTAGTAAATAATTCTTTAGCCCTGAGGGGGTGAGTGGTTAATGCTTTGGTTTGGGGAATTTTACTACAATTTCACTACAATTTCTTAGGACACAATTGGGGACCAGGTCTCCAAATTCTCAATATCTTCACATGGTGGTATCAACTGGGAAACTGAAAACGTCTCTCCGGTTCCACTCGGCAAGTCTTCCGACAATACATCTCCATCGTGACTCCATAGCTCAACAGTTTCAAACCCCTCTCTGGCCAACTCGTTTAAGCTATCAGTGGTCCATGGTCTCACTTCGGTAGCCGCCCACACCGTTGTTCCCTTCCGGCAAACTTCCTTAAGCTTCTTGGCCAGATTGGTCATCTCCGCCGCATCTAAAAACACGTCGGACAAGAGCACCAAGTCCACCTGCCCCAACTCACTAAGTTGAACAGGCAATTCTGATCCCCAAACTAGTTGACACACCGTCACTCGGTCCCCGAGACCATTGACCTCCACGTTCTTTTCCAGCACGGGAATCAGCGGTTGGATATCCGTCAAAATAACCTTTCTCGCGCCAAGCCGTGCTGCCGTCAAGCCTGGAAGTCCAGTCCCGGCACCGAACTCCACAACGGTTTTGCCATTGAAATCGTAATGCAATTGAGCTTGGGTTGACATCCATTCCGATAACACCATGGCTGAGTCCCAAAGCCAGGCCCCCGTGAGCGTCCGGCCTGTGGCGGAGTCGCACACGTCTTCCATCTCGTGTATGACTAACTTGTTTCCTTGAGCAATCTCGACTTCTCTAATGGCCATAATTAGTATGCTATAATTTTGCAAGAGCTATGCATTCCCTTGACATGAGCTTCTATATTTATATATTTATACATGGAGAAAACCAGCCTTTATTCTCTTGAACTTGCTTGGTGGGAATGGTGGAGCTCTAGAATGCTAAATTAGATTCCACATCTGGTTAATTAAGGCTTTGGGTGCCAATTTGATTAAGATATACTTTATGCTTTTATGCTTCTTTTTTTTGAGGGGTCATAAATAATCTTTATGCTTTCTTCCACTACATGACTTTAAGCTCGAATATCCATTACATTTGGACACAGAATATATTTTGTATCTGAATCAACAATTTCCTCATTCATAATTCTTGACTTAGTGCTTAAGCTAATTAATCTAGGCTCCAGAAATAAGTCTCCAGTTACAAACTTGCTTACTCTATAACAGACCAATGGCAACTTTGCTGAATCACATATTTTACACACTTGACATACTTGTTGATGTATATATTTTTACGTTTCATTTTTAAATATTGTGGTCACAAATAAAAAAGTTATTTTCCATAATTTTTTGGTTATTGGGGTTTTTGACATATTTAGTTTAATTTTCATGGATAATTTTTAATCTAAAACAATACATTTGAGCCTGGTTGACATAAAAAGTTTAGTATAAACTTTGTGGTTGATGAGTACTTTTCCTTCCTTTGAGTCCAAAACTTTAACATGGACGGATTACAAGTTTAGAATTATTTTGGCACATCCCACGTCTAAAATGAGTACATTCTATAGTCCAACTAACTTTTTTATTTTATTCTTTGGGTTAGGCAGATTCACTTTGCCAAATAATCATGGATTTTTTTTCTTCTTTTTGTTTATTTTTGTGTGTTCGTGCTTGTATTAGGTTTTGGGTAAATTTAGTGAAATGCTCGATTAATAAAATATATGGAAAATCATTTAACAGAAGTGCAATTAGTTAGTAATATTATGGCTTTGTAAGACACTTCTCTCTTTTGTTTTATTCTTTTCCTTTATTTTTCTTGAGAAGTTCACACCATAATTTTCATTTCTTTTTTGTTTTACAAAACACTTGATATAAAAATAAGATTACAAATAATCCAATGAGTAAGATTTGTTTTTTTTTTTTGGGGGTTAATTAAAAGGTTAGATTGAAACTTTTAACCCAATTAAGCAAATCTAACATTGAAATTTACCATATAATGTATGAAGGTAAACAACTTGTTGATATCATTTAATTAAATCACCGTAATCCCACTAACATGTTAATAGACCAATACTTTCGACTCTTAGAAATTATCATTTGACTACTATCAATTCAAAAAACGCTATATGGACCTGCAAACAGAAAGGGTTCAATCAATGGGTTGGGAAAACTTCGATTTTGGGGGTGCCAAGAAGTCAAAAACAAACAAAAAGGCTCAACTTGCTACCAATAAACACAACAAGTTGGACCCGCCATTTTCCCCAAAGTGCCAATTCACAAGTCCAACTAATCTTGAACATCATTTTAAAAAGGAGGGGAAAAAAAGGTTATAGAGCAAAAATAAACTTGTGAAACATTAATCAGTATGGTTACTAATGTGTTTTTATCCGAAAAGAGATCAAGTATATTATTGATATGTCAAAAAATATACATATGTGTTGCATAGTGGTAAGTCATTTCAGCCCGACAGACCATCACTATGATGATCAAGAATAGAGAATAAATCTAACACCTCTACCAAAATATGAAGAAGTTTTTAGAACTATAAAGTTTCTGATTAAGAGAGTATCATGACACGGTGTGCATGAACCGGAAAAGCATACTCCAATGTCGATTACCAAAGGCCCTTGCTTCCATTTTCTCCAAATTATACTTTATTCACTCATGCTTGGCGATGCCTCCCAAAAATTTGTACAGAAAAAACAAAAGGTACAAGTTGATTCCAGACCCCGACAGGCATGAGTGATGAGTGCAATCCCATTCCCTGATTGCATGGAGAGGTGAAATCTATGTGTTAATGATGGGCAAATTCATTTCCCAAACCAAACCATGTGTTTAGGTGAAATTTTTGTTTTTGTGCTGTAGTATTTGGACTGAACTTATTTTGGGAAATTATTTGGTTCTCGAGTTGGATCTATAATTTACATGAATCTTTGGTATAAAAAAAAAATAAAAAGATTATGAATCGAAGTTGTCCTATTTCAATTATTTCTAAATATAAAATCTTGATTGAATTTGAAATTAATAAGATAATATATGTTTATCCAAGCATTAATAAAATCTATATATATACCTATCCATTTTTAAAGATATATAGACTTTGTTAATTTTAGTGATCTTGTTTCTTTTTATCTCAATTATATATTAAAAAACACTTTATTAAAAAAATATATATATCCACATCAAATCCCCAATTTTTTTTTTTTTTTTTTGAGGGGACATCAAACCCCAATTTAATTCACTTTAATCTAAAGTAAAAGCTCTCATTTTCCTCATTCTCGTGTTTCGCATGTCACTAGATGAGCCAATGTAATTGCTCCTACACTTGCAAGTGTACTTTAGGTTTAGATTATGATTTTATAGTTTGAATTTGAATGAAAATATGTCACTATCATTTTATTGTTCCAGCTGTCTTAATAATTGATAGAAATAGAACTTAATAGCGACTTAATTTCCCCTATTAGAAACACACACTCATGCTTAAAAGTCAAAATCAAGTCATATACCTATCGTACCCAAGCATGTAAAATTGCAAACAAACTCCATTACGAGAAGGAAAACTGTTCCTAATCACATTTGGCACGATTGATATTTTAAATGCTCGTACGGGTTAATTTCGTACAGTTATTGGCAAGTTTAATTACTATATTAATTGTTCTTTTAATAATTGCAATTGTAAATAATGAGAATTAAAACGTTAAGTGTCTGACTATTGTAATGTGATTTTTTTATAAAAAAAAACCTAAAATGTTCACAAGAACTATTATATTTATTTATATGAAATTTTCTGTCTAGTTCTCTATTAGCAGTTTTCTATATTTGTATAATTATTATATTTATATTAAAGTAATTAAATAATAACAACAAATATATTTATTATTGATTTGGCTAGTGGTAAAATTATTAGTTAATGAGACGTAAGTAAGGATATATCTACTTGAATTTTAGATGAAAAATATATTTTAAATGAATATTCAATTTTGAATCAAGAGAGTAATTTTTAATGGAATAATTAATATTTAACATCAATGTTATGTGGAAAATTAAAAATGTTAATAAAATTATATGTATTCTTTGTGCTCCAGCTTGCTAAATTTCAATATTTTTCAGTTTGTTTGCTGTCGTAGCTCTTTTTTGTGCTTTCCTCTGGGTATGCGGTATTTGAGTTTGTCAAAATATATACTTTATTCATCTTAAAATATAAAATATTTTAAATAAAAAGTATGATATAATAAATTAGATTATTTATATTTCATATTAAAGAGGGTGTTAGATTAGTATTCCCAATATGAAATTCAATAAAACTTTTTTACAGGTGTCAAAACAATATGTCCTAATAATAAAATTAAGTCATATATTTTCCTTATTCCTCTCCTCCTCCTTCTTCGTTCCCTCTCCTTTAATTTATTTTTTATTTTTTACAAAAAATAAAACTTATTCAAAACTCTGTTTAACTAACCGGACTACCAATTCAGTTAGAATAGAAGGACGATTTCAAACCGTAGCGAGAGAATCATCGAAAGCTCAGCACGTGCAGTGGAGACCTACGTCAACATTTGCAATAGTTCTTCACACTTATCAAAACAAAAAAATTTAAAATACTTTATTTACTAGAACTCAAAATATAAAATTTTTTAGACATTTCATGTATATTAAAAAATATTATAATTTACTAAAATACTTTCATTTATTATGTAATATTCTTTTTAATAAATTTTAAAATTTAAAATCATTTTTTCTCTTTTTATTTAAAATAAGGAATAACATTGAAAAAATATAAAAAAAATTTAAAAAAAATTTCAAATTATTTTAATATTTTGAGAACTCATGTATCTTCTCTTTAGCAAATAAATAAATATTGGGAAAACAAAAAATGAAAAGACTAAAAAGAAACTGACAAGAAAAAAAGAAGAAAAACAACGGCAGCAGGCGGAGTAAATGTGGGTCCCGTTTCACTAAATAAAATGTGTTAATAGGAAAGTCGTGTCGTCACTTGGCTGTCTCTCTTTAAACTCTTTGCCCCTTTTCTTCCACCAATTTTCCTTATTACCCTTAAATTTTCTTTTCGTTTTTTGTTTGTTTTAATTTTTAATAACAGAACCCAATTTTCTCAAATTAACACTCATTGATGAAAGTGTGATATTAATTTTTCAAGCTATTAATTTTCATCAAAAAAAATTTAAAAAAAAATTTGCTTAAGAAATGAGATAAAATTTTGATTTTTTTGTATGCTATTCCCAATAAACCACTAGTCAAGATTAATAATACCATGGGCTTAATACACACATGATGGTCAGAAGTAACTCCCAAAGTAAATTACATTTTAGGCATAACTGCATAATTTATCTTGTTTTGAGGCAAGTTATGTATGTATATAATTTTTTTTTTAAAAAATTACTCTTAATTTATTTCTAATCATATTAAGATATATCTTTTAGATAAACACGTCAAATGCTCAAAGTCAATAATTTTTTTTAGAAAAATTAATACAAAATTTATTAAATATGACACTATATTACTAAACCTATCATCATTTCATAATAAAAAAAAGTGGTAATAAAGATATGACTTTTAGTAACTCTCATATAAAAGGGAAGTGCGACTTTTCTATTAAAAAAATATTTGTTTTTTCCAAAATTGAACACTCACATTTAAGTTAATTTAAAAATTAGTAAAATACTTGATTTCAAAAAACTTATTTATTTATATTTATTATTAATTAGGTTAATCAATCAAATAATTAATTAGTAAATATAAATCTTTTAAATTAATAATATTATTAATTAAATTTTAAATGAAAATTATTTTTATTTTATAAAAATAAATATTAATTTTAAATATTTTAAAATATAAATATAAATATTTAATTTTAATCGAATTGAGTAATTTTTAATATGAGTATTATGTCTACTTCCTTATCTCTTCAAGGGTCAAAACTAATGAAATTTTTTTATCAAAGGAATAAGTTGCAAATTGGATACTCGCTAATCGCTATACAAATTCAAATGATTAGGTGTATAGATTATCATTTATTTTGTCATTAGTCATTTAAGTCTACCGAAAACGGGTGCGAATAATGCATTATTTAATGGTAGTACGTCCGCTGCGCGGCAATCCAAATCGCCAAAGACGTTATTAATAAATTTGTACGTAAATGTGGACTGGCTTTGTCTTCCTTTAGTCTTCATTTTGAGAACACAGTTGCTGGATTTGTCTGCCAATTTAGATTTCCTATAAAATTTAGTTCTGGTATTTCTCATTGAACACACACACACACACACACATATAACCTTTAATTTTTATTCAACTCGTTTTTTAAAATTTTAACCGACAGGTGAGCTTCACAAAATTCTGTAAGATACGAGAGTTCATTGAACAATTTTAATTAAAATAATATATTTTAACATTATAGTACTGATTATATTTTTGATATTTTATAATCATATATAATACGTGAGGTCTAATAAATATCACATGAAATATTTAAATACAAAATCAAAAATTCTTATCCAAATACAATGCCTACTTTTTATTCTCAAAATAAAGAGAAAATCTCTTACTCAAAAATAAAAAAAGATAAAATTATAGTCAAAGGTTTAATCTATATACAGACATTAGACTTACCAACAGTTTATGATGATGACAGTCTACGTAATGGGTTTGAATTTAACCATTGAATTATGATTGCCATAACAATAAATTTTGAATTTATGTCCAGGGCTTTTGGTGGATTTTTACTATAATATTAATCTTATATTTGAAATTTACAAGTTATAATCGTGTTAATATATGATAATTACATTTGAAATATCAATTCAAACTTGATAAGATTAATAACTGGATCAACTAAGCAAAATAATTATTCTATACAAAATGAAATGAAATAGATAAGGTTCAATTCACAAAAATTACCTATTTAACTTACTAACCTTCCAAAAATTCATCACAACTTTACTCTTTGTCTTCTTCTTTTTTTGCCAAACTTTTTTTCCTCTCCCTCTCCTTCTAAAAAAAGAAAAATAAACAAGGAAGATAACAAATTGGCACCTCTATCCGTCTAACTGATATAGTTGACCCACTTCAATTCAAACCCATAAACGCCCCTAAATTTCACTATAATCATATCAAATTCGTATTTTATTAGAAAATCATGTTCAATATTGGTATCCCTAATTGAGGTTAAATTGTTGGCAAATCATGCTCAATTCTTTTTTTTTTCTCTTTTATTTGAAATTCAGGATTAAAAAATTATTAAATGGTCTTAATTGGTAATAGAAAAACGATTAAATTATATGGTATTGGGTATTGAGACATGAGAAAAAGAGATTCAATTGATATAGTTTTTTAAAATTAATTAATATAGTTTAGTAGCTGAATAAGAAACAAGGGATAAAGTTTAAAAAGAATAATCAATATTTACTGTCATTTTTAAATAACAAAATTTCTCCTAATAGGATCGTTGTTATTATGAATCAGAAGAAGTATTTGTTTACTTTGGGTCTTGCAAATTTCACATGCCACCAAATAAAAACATAAAAATATTATAAATCGTTCTATAACTTTAATTATTAAGTTAGAATTCACAATATTTTTTTCTTAAAAAAATCACAATATTTAAGTTGAAAATTTTAACTCATTCGGAATCTATAAATATTTTAATAATTTACAAATCTATAAATCACTTTACTTTGTATTTAAGGGATAAAGATTAATTTAATTTAATTTTTTATTTTTATCAAATACTTATCAAAGAAATCAAATATTTAGGAAAAAAAATACTAAGAGATTTTATTTCTCAATTTCTTTTATTGTCATTTAATTTTTTCATTTTAAACTTTGTTTTCAAATATTTTATGCAACCGTGTCTCGTGCTACTTTTGCCCATCCAAAAAGCTATCATAATAGTTCTAAATAAAATAAAAAAGCAATGATTATTTATACAAGAAAGTAATGATAGTATTATTAAGAAATGGAATGTGTCCCATTCCTTTTCTGATCTTAATTCCTATCTAGTAATCGATCTCTCATACATATAAACGATTTGGAGCAAGCCAGTTTTCTCCTGTATATATATATATATATATATCTCCTTCTCCATCATAATAATCCTTCTTTCTTTTTTTTTAAGTATCAGAGATGAAGTGTAATCTTCTTTATTCAATAAAAAAGTGCAATATTTCACCTAAAGCATTGGGCCCAAACCATTTTATGATGGCAGCACACAAATAGTAGATGATTTAATAAGTGAAATCCCTAATTACAAAAAAAGAAAAAAAATGTAAAAGTCCCTCATATATTTTTATCTTTCTCTAAACAAAATCCAATGATGAGTTTTTATATTTATTCCTTACTAATATCAACCAAATAAACTTAAATTATATAAATATGAGCATCATCTTTTCTTTTTCATAAATGAGTTGGGAGGAAATAAGGAAAAAATAGTGCAATATTATTATTATTTGCTCTAGCTTACATATGCTAATATTTCACAATAGTTGCAAGTAAATACAATAGCAAATTATATACGAACTATACTCATGTTTTTCAAATGTTTAAATTTTAATAATTTTTCGATTAAAAATCAAATATTTACTTTTGACTTTAATATAAAATTTAATTAATGAGCATTCAATTCTTAATAGATGAAGAAATTATTTCCTTTACTTCAACATATACAATAATATATATATATATATATATATTGCAAGTAAATACGTTAGCAAGTCATATATCACACTATTATATATACATGTCATGTCCTAATTTTCAAAAGTCTTTAAAACTTCAATAGACTTTATTTTATTGGGGCCCTATTCAACAGAAATGTCCCAAAAAGAATTGTAAAAATATTTAAACCGTCCATTCTTTGTCATGTGGTGCGGATGTTGAAGATGAGGACAATAATGTTAATGTCCCAAATAAAGTGAAGATGAAGAAAAATAAAGGAAATTTTATATGCTCTGTGGCTTCTTCCATATAAATGATTTCCTCATGGACCTCTGATTGAGAAAGGAACGTACCTCTTTGAGTTTGATGTTATGGGAGAGGAAAACAGAAAAGAAAAGGTATCTGAAATAATATGTACTAAATAGTTGG
This sequence comes from Apocynum venetum, assembly GCA_019593545.1. Taxonomy (NCBI): domain Eukaryota; kingdom Viridiplantae; phylum Streptophyta; class Magnoliopsida; order Gentianales; family Apocynaceae; genus Apocynum; species Apocynum venetum. The sequence continues at coordinate 3,336,318 of SRSM01000137.1, forward strand.
ATGACTTGGATGTTTGCTTTCCTTAATGTAACTTTGCATGTTTATTTATTATTTTACATTTTTAAAGGAAAAAAAGGTAAAAAATATGTTTGAAATAATTATATGGACTTACACCTCCTAAGAATGTTTCAACAAAATGGAGAGGATATTAGTGATAATAAATGTTTTTTTTTAAAAAAGGGAAATTTAGTTTACCTTACATCCAACAAATTTTTTTCCAAATTTCCTTTTAAAATTAGGATAATGCATATGCAAAAATTTTGTTTGAAAATTATTGATTAAGCAAACCGAGATTTGTTTTTGGGCAAAAAATATTGGCAGCATACTAGCACTTGAATTTTTTTTTCTTCAAATTCAAGTCTTTCACTTAAATTAATTTATTTTTAGGTTGAAACTTGAACTTTTAAAATGTCAAACTTTTTTCACTTCTGTCAATTTAGAGTCTTAAATAATTAAATTATGTAAATTACATAATTTTTGTAAAGTATTTAATCCGTCCTTTTTTTAAAAAAATGTTACAAATAATTTTGTATAGATCAACAAATTATTTTATTTACGATTATATTTTTATTTATTGTACTTAGAACAATAAATATTTGTTTTATGTTTTTCAAAGAGTACTTATTATACTTATAACAAGGAGAAAATATGTAAGGATAAAATATTTAAAAATAGTTAAAACAATTATAAAAAGTAACAAAATATCTTATATTTAGAGATAAATGAATTTAATTATTTCATCTTATAAAAAGGGACAAATATAGTATAATTTAGTAATCATGACCTATTATTGAACTACTCTACTTGTCTCAATTTAAATATATATTTTTTAAAATAAGTATATTTATCATATAAAGTTTAATTAATAACCTTTTAAATTAAAGAAATTTATATCTTATAAATTATGTAGTCTCACCATTAACTATATTAATTATAAAGATACTACGATGACTTCATTAATTTAATACATTTTTTATTAAATAAAAAGTGGATTTTTCTAAAAAAAAATATGAATATTTAATTTTGGATGCATAAATTATTAGTATTATTATTATGAACTCTAGTCATAATAAATGAAAGATTAAAACTTTAATAATAGTTTAATCAATCTATATTTCTTTTTCTTCCCTTATCTTCTTTTGTTAGCCATGGCCACTATCAACTATTGTGAGACCACCATCTACCGTGACCAGCCATAGTTATTTTTTTAATTACAAGTCATATACGTAATTGCTAATTATTAATCATTCATGGAAAAGCCTTCATTTGAGACAAATGAAAACAACTAATTCATAAAAAAAATGAAAACAACTTATTCCTCAAAAAGAAAAGAAAAAAATTGAGACCTATTTATAATAAATTATATCCACATTTAAATGTTCTTAGTATTATTTTTGGATGTTTATAATTAAATGTATATTTTTTTAAAACAAAAAATTATCATGTTTTGTTATTCTATTAAGAACAATCTAAATTATTGAATTTATAACCACTAACTTCAGTAATTTTACTAATATTCATATTAATAACAAGAATAATGTAATATTTATTTTTTATATTATATCAAAGGTGACTATTTAATTATGTATAGAAAGAATAATTTGATTATGTAACTTTGACTTAATATGGATCAATAATGAAAAAATTAAACTTAAAATTATATCCAGAAATGGCATTCCCGAAACTTATGGCAAAAGAGAAGGGTAAATCTGTACGAAAGAGTTTCCATGATATTGATATCCATCATATAAAAGAGCGACAACGACTGGATCTGCAGCGGAGGAGTCCAGCTATGCACATTCAAAAACACACACAGAGACACACACTCTCACACACACTACACTCCTCCCCTCCCTTGGCTTGGACTCCTCAAAGACTTTCCTTTTCTTTCTTCCCCCAGTCCCACACCAAGAACACACACTCACCCACACACACACGCACCACTCTCCTTCCATCTCTCTCTACCTCTCTACACCTCCATTCATATTCCATTTCTCATTCATTCAATAAACAATTCTCCATTAGAGTTACACTCAGAGAAACGGAATTGCAGAAACCAGAGACAAATATTCATTTCAGATTCTCTGGAAAAATTTCTCTCTTTCTCTGGTTAGTCAAATCTCTCTTTTTCCATTTTTCTATACGTGGTATAATTAAGGAGTAAGCTGTAATTAAATTGAAGCGAATTACTGAATTTGGAGTTGGAATGTGAATTTGTATTTGAAGTTTACTTTATGTGTTTTTATTAGTTATATGGCATGTTCATTTAGTAAATGCATATATATGTGTGTGTGTGTGTGAGGCGAACTTTATTTGATAAAATATTTTTCTTTTGATCTGCATTACGTATTTGTATCAAGAATTGATCTTCTGTTGTGTTCGTCAATGTCTCTGATCGGTTAGATATTTTGTCGAGTGCTTGTAATATGTATGATTTAATATATAGTTTTTTAAATGAAAGAAGTAATTGCATACATAGACATATTTGTTTAAGTTCCTATATGGTCTTGCATAAACGTGACTATGCAACTGCTCTGCTTTTTGTTTATTTAATCTTTTTTTTTTCCTGGTTGAAATTTGTTGCCATTTAAATTATTATTGATTTACTTTCTGGTGAACTCGGGGTTTTGGAATCTTCTAACCTTGGTGTCTAGGAGTTTCTGTTCTTTAATCTGGAATATAATAAGTTATCTAATTTGAAAAATTAAAGTTTATTTTTTCTGTGACATTATTTTCTGAGCAGTAATGGTGATGCAATAATAGTTCTCTAGATGAAACTGCCGAGAAAAGTTAGAAGCAGAGAAATCAAGCTATGTGATTCATCTCTCTGGAAGCTCCAGAATTATCCTTTTTATATGTTATGTATGTTGAGTCTTTTAGTGTTTAATGAGTGAATTTATATTTCTGACAGTAATGTCGCATTTGGCTTGTTGTTTTTGTTTGAGTGTCTTAGAAAGAATAATCTTTTATATAGTAAGGTTTACTTGTAAGATTTTCAATTTTGTTCTTTTCAATGATTCAATTTGGTAACGAGATATGGATCCACTTGCAGGATATACTGAAAGTGCATAGTTTGCTGTACTGGAGCTACTAGGAAGCAGACTCTTTTGATAAATTGCAAGCAATCTAGCTTGTTTATCTAGGGTCTTGCAAGACTGCTAAAGATATTCTGAAGGAACTACATTTCATTGAGTTAACCAAGCTTGAGTGGCGGCCTGAGACTTGAGCAGTTCCATTCATGTGTTGATGTTCGTATTTTGGCGCATTTCATATTGTGATGTGTCCGGTGCATTTCTGGTACTGCCTCTGCTGGTGGATTTTGTCTGGACATCTTCTAATAACTGCACCATCTGTCAGCTTAGGGGAACATAGAGCTAAACCATTTGAGTTGGGAAAAACGATACCCCCTCATTCTGGGCCAAATTTTAGTAATAATTCCAGAATTAGCTTGGCTCTCAGCCTTCAGGGATCAAAACTTAGAACTTATAGAAATGATATTGTTTCTTGTGATAATCTTGGAGGTGTTGGATCATTTGATACCACCTGCCTGTTGAAGTCAAATCAGTCCATAAAATCAGATACATATGTTTTTGGCAAAGGAAACCTGGAGATACTTTCTCATGTTTCAATTGTCTGTCTCATTGAAGGATGTATATTAAGTTTCAATTTATCTGGAAATGTGAAAGTGGGTCAAAATGCTGCCATAGTTGCAGGCTCTGTAGTTTTTGCTGCTATCAGCCTGACTATGGGTCCTAACTCTTCTATAAATACGACAGCACTGGGCGGGCCACCTCCACCTCAGACTAGTGGGACACCAGTTGGCTATGATGGAGCTGGTGGAGGGCATGGTGGTCGAGGGGCATCCTGTCAGAAAAACAATGAGAGTAGCTTTTGGGGTGGTGATGTTTATTGTTGGTCTACTCTCTCCTGGCCATGGTGTTATGGAAGTAAGGGTGGTGGAACATCTGATAATCATAAGCTTGGAGGAAATGGTGGAGGGCGAGTTTTTCTTGATGTCAAGGGGCTTTTGTCTATAAATGGATCAGTAACTGCAGAAGGTGGGGATGGAGGAGCTGAAGGGGGTGGAGGATCAGGTGGAAGCATCATTATTCATGCTCAAAAGCTGTGAGTCACTGTCTTTTTGGACTAATTAGTTGATTTTCTCTTATGCAAGTAGATTAGGAAATGGGTGGCAGACCTTGTAGTTATTGAGGTCCCATGCACATCAGATCTGACCAAGTACACCCATATCACCAATAATGAGGGAAGGAAAGTTGCATAATAAAAAAATAGCTTTTCTTGTCTTTTTTTCAGCATTATACAAATGAATCTACGATTATGCAGATAGTCAGGTATGACAATATTATATTGGTAAAGAGTGACTTTGGTTGCTTGTTTGGTTGTGCCTGAAATCATTTTATGGTACGCCTCAGAGAGAGTTGATAGTTTATTATCTTTCAGTTGAAAGGATACCCATAAAAGTTCAATTGCTTGAACTGAGAACAACTGATGCCAATTTTTGCAAAAAAGTTACAATCTTGATAACTACATTGCTACATGGAAGGAGAATAGCTCTGTGTTAATTTAGGTTGTATTTATGTATGGTAAAAAGGAAATAATAAATTGTTGATCTAGAAAAGTAGTAATGGAAGAAGAAATAAAAGAAATGCAATTAGAACAGTGAGTACATTCAAAGACAACAACTGCAAGAATTGGATAAAACATAACAGAAAATGAATAATGGATAGATATGTTGTGGTTTGTGCAGGACAAGAGGAAGAGTTAGGCCAAACATGACAAGTAAAATGGATGATGAGTTGGATTTTATTGCGTTCACCACTCTAGCTCTTTAGGTATAAGTGAATGGACAAAGTATTGTTTATTGTGTACAAAATTTCTTTTTCCAGTATTCTGGATCTCTTGGTTTTCATCTGATTCAGGTTGTATTAGACTTTGAGGCCAAATGAAACAGAGAAAAGATCATAGGATTTATAATAGGTACAGATGGTTCTTTATCTCTTTGTTCTTCTGAATGACTAATCCTAACTTTGGTTTGTGGAAGGGAAAGGGGGGGTGGGGGAGTGTGAGGGGACAAATACTTCAATGGGGAAAGTATTTCCTCTTTCCTTATTTCAGTATAGTATGAGTGGTATAGGGAAGAGGAAAGAGAAAATTTTATTGCTTTACAATTTTGTCTCTTGTCATCTGCTTTATTTAATATTCTAGACTAAGAAAATAAGGCCCTTAACCTATATTATTCTTCAATTAATCCAATCCCTTCTAACCCCTCCATTTTGGGAGGGGAACACTTTGATATGTGAAAGGGGAGTAGTACCAACCATTATATACTCCCTTCCTAATCCAGACAAACAAATGTGATATTTATCTCCAAATTTACCCTTCTCCTAGTTTTCTTCCCAGCCGAACTTGGATTTGTTCCTTTTATGAAGAGAGAGAGGTCTTTGATGTTTAATCCTTGGTCCAACTTTGTCTACTAATTTATGCTTATTATACAATTTTATTTGTATAAATCACACTTCTATCTAAGCCTAATATCTAAGTTAATTTAACTTGGTATCATTTTGAGAGGTCTGGTTTTATGTCTTGCTGCCAACTATTTGTATTCAAGAAAATATGATTGTGTTGTGTCCATGAGTGAAAAAGTTTGTGCATATGTAAGTTAAGTTGTAAAAATTTCACTCCTGTTCAACTATTAAACTCTTTTTTATTCATTCCCCCCCCCCCCCAACACATGCAAGACAAAAATACTGCAACTTTTAGATGATGTTCCGATTTAACAAACATGAGAATCTGATGTTCTGATTGAACAAACATCAGTGAGTCTGTCACTTGGTAACACATGCCGCACTGAAATAGTCATAAAGAGGCTTTAACTAATTGGTATGTTATCTAATCCAGAAATTATTTGAATTAAGCACTCTATTCATTAAAACAATGATTAGGTTATAATTATTTAAACCATGTCTTCTGCATGACTTTTTTCACTTGTCAAGTAGATAATCTCAATACAGAAGAAGATACTTGGGATAAAGAAAGATGAGAGCTTCCATTCCTTCAAGATATTGTATTTCTTGAAAAGTTCTTCTAATACATCTTGGGATTAACCTGATCATGTACAGGTCTGGATGCCTGATACATCTAGCTTTTCCATTGACATATATTCAAATGGCTATCCTGTTCAAAGAGCTATAGCAAAATCTATATTAAGCAAAAGAGATTCTTATTTGTTGTCCATCTTACATATTTGTAACTAATACTAGAATTCTTAAAATCAAGAATATCAGATACAAGGTGGGTCTGATATTCTCCAGAAGGATGTTAAAGGGGAAAATAATGGTGTACCCCACAAGTATGAGTTTTATAGCTCGTGAGGTATTCTCATGGATTATTGATTTGAAGTCTTGCATCTATTAAATAATGATAACTGCTGAGAAGTGCCATCCAACTTTGTTCATTTATATGTTCATCACATGTTTTATAGGTTAAGATTGCGGTACTTTTACTTTACTAGTCATGAAATCTCCAAACGGTTAGCTTTGCTAACATGATCACATGCATATGTTTATCATGCCTTATAAGTTAATATTTGCTGTACTTTTACTTTTTTGTTATGAAGTCTCCAAACTATTGTCTTTTCTGACATGGTCATGGTGTCTTAATTTTCATTTGTGGTTTTACTGAATTAGGAAGGGATTTGGGATCATCAGTGCTGCTGGTGGAAGGGGATGGGGAGGAGGTGGTGGAGGCAGAATTTCTCTCAATTGTTACAGCAAACAAGAAGACGTAAAAGTAACTATAAATGGTTTGTGCTGTTAAACCTGTAGCTTATAGTTCTTACATGAAAAAAAGGATTTCTGGGTTGAATTTCTTTATGGGCACCTGACTTCTGTTCTGCCTATAATCGAGGATTGCACTGGGAACAGCAGAATGAACTGATCCACACTTTTTGTTTCTTGGTGACCTTATTAACTGGATCATGGGTCTAACTGTCAAAAAAATTAATTAAGAACTTTTACTGGTTTAGATCCTGAATCATGATGGACTATCTGATGTACATGCCATGCACCAATGTTAGATAACGCGTCATAGTTCTTCTCTCGCCATGTGAACCTATTAGATGATTGACTGTTGATTTGCCATTATTTTTCTAGTAATTACCTTCTAGTAATTGAGTCTCAAGCGACTAGGAACAATGAAGATTTTATGAAAGGCCTCTTGTTGACCTGGTTTCATGTATTTATAAATTTGCATTCGTAGCTCTTCTCTAGTATCCCATGGTGAAGAGTTGCTTTCTTGTATTCCTTTTCCTCTTGTGTCTGGTATATGTTTAGGATGAGCTTTTATTGTTTTGAGTTACATGATCTTGGTATGCTTGCAGGTGGTTACAGTATTGGATGTCCTTTGAATGCTGGAGCAGCAGGTACTTATTTTGATGCGTCAGTACTTAGTTTACGGGTTGACAATGATAACATGACCACCGAAACAGAGACTCCTTTGTTGGACTTTTCTACTAGCCCTCTGTGGACAAATGTGTATGTGGAGAACCGTGCAAAAGTTTTAGTGCCTTTGCTTTGGACAAGAGTTCAGGTCATCCTTTATTCATAATCTTGTACAGAGATAATTTGTGCATACATATCACTACAGTGTTTCTTCAGTTATGTATGCCATGATGATGAATGTCTTTTTTATTTTTATTTTTTCCATTGTCTAAATATATGTACTTTCGAGTAATACTGTTTGCATCATCTGAAAGACTGCTGACTAAAGTTAAATGTTTTCTTCTTGCTTTTTTATATGATGTATTGGTCTGGCACAGTTAGGCTTGGGATACTAATCCTGTTTTCCATCTTGACAAGAATCATTCTTAGAATTTGAGGATGATAAGGCCAACAGAGGCTATTATTACTTAAAGGAGCTTATGTACTCTTGAAGATTTATGTGCCTGAATTTTTTTTGAAGTACTCTTCAGTACATAACCATTCTTATATTTACTCTTGAAGATTTATGTACTTGAATTTTTTTTTTTCACAAGTAAAGAGACAGTCATTTCTGCTTTGGTGCAGACATGTTTTTCTGGATTATTCTGTCTCTTACCATGTCATTCTTTAGAAGTGAGTTAGGAATTCTTTCCTTTCTTTGCTTCTTGATGTATTAGGATAGTCTTTGAGAACTATCCTAATTGGATATGAACCTTTTCCTTACATGCTAAATCTTTCAAATATATTGCTAAGTCCAATGTGATTCTTATTAAACAAGTGATTTCAGCCTTGTGAATTGTGCACACAAGTACTTTATATACAGAAATTTTACACGATCTCCTTTTTTTTTGGTTGAAGGTTAGAGGACAAATCAGTCTGCTTTATGGAAGCAGCATAATTTTTGGGTTGTCTAATTATCCAGTCTCAGAATTTGAGGTTGTTGCAGAAGAACTTCTGATGAGTTATTCCATTATAAAGGTACAACAGTTACTTTGGGCATCTTCTTTCCCTTATATGTCTAACTTTGGTTGCATTTGTTTACGGTTGTGTGAATAATTGAATGGTTAAAAGAATTCATTTATTATTTACTCTACTTGCTGAAGTATAATCTCTCTGTTTCCTCTCGAATTTTCTTAGTACTTCTGGCCTTTGCTCTGAACTGAGGATGAGCTGCTTTAGTTTTCTGTCTTCTCTGTTAAGTGGTTCGAACTGTTTCTTCCAGTTATTTATCATAATAATTACAACTCCTTAATCAATTTAAGTGGCTGCCTCTGGCAAATAAGTTTTACAGTTACACTGTGCAATTATGACTGCTTGCATTTACTTTTGTGCAAAAGTGAAATGCAAATGACGACGATGTGTTAGGAGGAAGAAATTGATTTTTTTGGAAATTGCTAATAAAGAAGAGTATCAAAGGGAAATGTCAGACCAGTCCTTGGATCTGAAAGGATGTCTTCTCACATTTAATGATGGTCTTGATGGGGAAGCCTTCTGCTTTTGTATTTAGAACCAGTAATTGTGCTCTTCCAGGTAAAAACACATCAGGATGGGACTTATTTTGCATTAAATAATTTGGTATGAATCTAGAAGATGTGGTGATACTCAGGTATTTGGAGGCCAGACATGTCCATGACTTCCTACGTTCACAAATGACTCCGGGATTTTTCATTGTTTCCTATATTGTGAAAGGACTTGCTTGCTGCATCTCGAAGTTTTTATATTTTGTAATTAAAGCAGAATATTCTGTCAAATATATAGAATTTTAAGAAAAAAGAGAGTATTTCAATGTTGCTTTGGAGTTAAGAACCTTTTTCTTTGTATTTCCCCAAAAGTGTAAATTCTAAAATATGATGTTATCTGTGTTTTCTATATTTTTTTCTGAATAAAAAGTGATTTTTTTAATTATTTGAAATTAGTATAACAAATTGAAAATCTTGTGTTCACTGAATTACATTTCTCTTTACTTTGTTATAACTTTTATCCCTTGAAGCCTGAAGCATCTTGGTTTCACTGCTTCTGACATATAATTCATAGATCAAAATGTTCTTTCTATCCTTTTGTCCTTGATGCAGAGGATCTTAGTAATGCTTTGTTCTTCCAGAAGTCCATGAGCAATATGCTATAACTGTATTTTGATGCAGGTTTATGGTGCCCTTAGAGTAGGTGTTAAAATGTTGCTCATGCTGAATTCAAATATTGAAGTTGATGGTGGTGCAAATACTTTTGTCACTACATCTGTCCTTGAAGTCAGGAATCTTGTTGTTCTGAAGGTACCTTTATGAAAAATAATGCATGTAACTTAACAAAGATGTGAATCATTGTGGGAGCTTTGATCCCTATCTTTTCAGGGAAATTCTGTCATCAGCTCAAATGCAAATTTGGCTCTATATGGACAAGGACTTCTTGAATTGAGTGGTCCTGGTGATGCGCTCAAAGGCCAGCGACTTTCCTTGTCACTATTTTACAACATTACTGTAAGAGTTTAAGACATGAACGTGACTTATTTCTTCAGTTCATTGAGTTTTCACTAAGATTCAGTTGATTTAAAATTTTACTTGAAATTCTTTAGCTTCTGCAAAAGGCAATTAACTGTGCCTTATATTCAAAAACTTGGACGGATAAATTTTTATGCTTCCAACCCTCCAATAGTTTTCTTCTCATACTAGCCACTTTTCCGATTGTGGATAGTATTGGTTGGACCTTGGTTGCCATTGGTTGAAGAATCAACATTTGATACTGGTAGCCAAAGAAGAAATTTCTGCATTGGATGTTTTGGGTTCCTGAAGCTTCTTAATGTACTTTGTCCTATAGTTTAATAAGGAGTATGCAACTTGCTAAATAAGAAAAATGAACTTTTGAAATATATCGTCAAACTTTACAAAAGAGAACCGTGGCGCTTAAGTTCTTCTGTGCAAAAACCAAGTTGTTTGTGAGGAAATATCTTGGGTGAGTTCAACACACATGGTTTGCTATGGCACTTGGAGGTTGTTCTATTCTGATGCTGACCTGTTTAACTTACTCTGTATTAATCTGCAAGGAGTTTGGTTTTCATTTCATTAGCTACTTAGAACTATCCACTTATTTTTTATAGGGTTTTGAGCCTGTCATTGTCTCACAGAACTTTGTGCTTCTATGGTTTTTAATTTATTTTTTCACAGGTTGGCCCAGGGTCCTTACTTCAAGCTCCCTTGGATGATGATAACAGTAGAAGCATGTAAATATATTATCATGGTTATATCTTGCTGGTTTTCGAGTCATGCAGTTCTTTTAAAATCAGGAGTTTGATATAAGGTTTTTTATCTTTCAAATAGGGTAACCAAGACACTTTGTGAGAGCCCGAACTGCCCGATGGATTTGATTTTTCCACCAGATGATTGTCATGTTAATTATACATTGTCCTTTTCACTTCAGGTTAGGAATCTTATATCTACAATTTAATCTGCCAAGAGATAATTGTTTATTAAATAAGGATATCTATATCTGTTTATTTTTATTTTACCATATGCAAGAATAATCTTTCTTAGAGATTTGGTCTCTTTTTAGCATATGGAGTTGTTTGTAGCAAAATACATTGGCTATATAGTGAAATTCATTCTTTCTTTCTCTTGAGGAACTCTAATAAATATAAATCATTGAAAATAATAGAAAGGATATAGAAACAACGAAACAAAATCAAACAATTCTTAAGCCCTTGAATACACTTAATGTGAGACTGTCTTTTCCCTTCTTTTTTTTCTTTTAATGATAAGTCCTCCATTAAATGACAACCATGTTACTGTAGGGGAATTCTGTTTTTTCTTTTCCTGATCTGTTTATCAGTTGGTAGTCAAGATGTTCTTTTCCAAATACATTCCCCCCCTCCCCCCATTTTATACACCATTGACGTCATACCTTTTGTTTAAGTTCATGTTAGCATGGGCTTTATGTTGTTCTGAGTTATTGCATTTTAGCCCCAATATGATATCTCAACTCATAGGTCTAATAAAGTATTTAGAAGGTTTTTCATATTAGTAGATGCTCAAGTCAGATTAATCTTTCTCATGTTGTCCTTAATTGAAGCTACATGTAAATTGCTTCTCCAGGTGACATTCTGTTTGTGAATTTGAAGAATCCTCAAAATGATAACTTTTAAACTTAGTACTTCTTTAAACTCCTTTCTAACATTCGCCATATGGTATATCAATCTATTGATTTAATAGATCTAGAAAGTAACTGCTTTCTTCTTGTGATTACTCAGAGAGAAATGATTCTTATGTATTCCTATGACAATATAAGAATGTTGAGAAATGCTTAAAAGAGAATATGTTTGGTTGTCTAACACTCCCCTTCAAGTTGGAGTATAGATGTTAATCATGCCCAACTTGTTACAAAGATAATCAACTCTAAACTCATTGAGAGCCTTTGTGAAGATGTCTTCTAATTGTTTTTCAGTTTTCACATAACCCGTAGAAATCAAGCCATGTTGAACCTTCTCACATCTCGATATATTTGGTTTGCTCATGAAAAATTGGATTAGAGGCAATATGAAGTGCAGCTTGGTTGTCACACCATAACTTCGCTAACATTGAGACTTTAAAACCTATTTCATTGCGAAGCTGATATATCCACATTATCTCACATACAGACTTAGCCATAGCCCCGTATTCAAATTCTGCACTTGACTGTGAAACTACATTTTGTTTCTTGCTTTTCCATGAAACCAAATTGACTCTAACAAAGACACAATACCTAGTAGTGGATTTTCGATCTTCCTTGGATCTTGCCCAATCAGCATATGAAAAACATTCAATATTAGTATGACCATGATTATCATACAAAATTCCACGTCCAAGTACTCCTTTTAAATAACACAAAATTTGTTCCACTGCCTTATAGTGATCAACAATTAGAGATGACATAAACTGACTTATCACACTAATTGAGTAGGCGATATCTGGATGAGTCACAATAAGATAGTTTAACTTTCCAACTAATCTTCTATATCTCTCAGGATCTCCAAATAATTCACCATCTTTTGTGAGATGTATATTCGAAGTCATTGGAACACTACATGGTTTAGCCCCCAAATTTCCTGTTTCAGATAGTAAGTCAAGTACATACTTCCTTTGAAATAAGTATATTTCTTTCTTACTTCTATTCACTTCAACTCTTAATAAGTACCTTAGTTTCCTTTGAAATAAGTATATTTCTTTCTTACTTCTATTAGTTTCCTTTGAAATAAGTATATTTCTTTCTTACTTCTATTCACTTCAACTCTTAATAAGTACCTTAGTTTTCCTAAGTCTTCTGTATGAAACTGAGTGTGAAGAAAGGTTTTAATAGATGAAATGTTTGGAAACTTGCATTTGAAATAACAAAGCTCTAGCAGTTTCAAGAAAATGTCTATTCTTTCTTTCAACATCACCATTTTGTGAGAAGGTGAGCAAGATGTTTGATGAAGAATATCTTGTTGGACCATTTATGTATGAAAAGTGTCAATAGATATTCTTTAGCATTATCATTTCTTAAAATTTGCACAGGAACACTAAATTGAGTATGAATCTCAGCACAAAAACTAGAAAAATGAGAGAACAATTCTAAACGATTTTTCATCAAATATAACCATATCATTCGGGAATAATCATCAACAAAAGTAACAAAATAGTGATGTCCAGTTTTAGATAGAACTGGACATAGACCCCAAACATCAGAATGTACTAACTTAAAGGGAGCAGTTGCTCGTTTATTAACGCTTGGACTAGAACTTAGACGATGATATTTGGTAAATTGACAAAACTCACAATCAAAAGAAGATAAACTAGAAAATTGAGAATAAAGTTTCTTGAGCATAGGAAAAGAAGGATGATCCAACCGACAATGTGCTTCAAATGGAGTGACACTTCCACTACAGGCTAGAGATTTTGGTATTGATGTATCAAGAATGTAGAGGCCTCCAGACTCATGTCCCTTACCAATAATCTTCTTCATCACGAGATTTGGAAATAAGCAATGATCAGGAAAAAATGAGACAAAACAATTGAGTATGAGTGAGTTTAATAACAGAAATCAAATTAAATGACAACGAGAGAGGTGTGAGATTAATGGTGCCAGAACCAGTAACATAAGAAGTTGAACCATCCGCTAAAGTAACATGAGGGGTAGATTTATGTGACCAAAAGGTAGAGAATAAGCTAGAATTACCTGTCATGTGATCTGTAACACCTGAATCAATGACTCATTTTGAAGAGGAGGAAACAAGACATTTATTAGGTTTACCTGACTCAACAATGACAATAACAGGACTGGATTGACTTTTGTGAAACTAAGTCAATCTAGTATACTCTGCTGCAGATATTGTAACAGATTTCTCAGGAATGTCAGGAGTAGATGCAACATGGGCAAATTGAGCTCTCTTATTCTGCAATTTTCGACAGTCTCGCTTCATATATCCTGATTTATGACAATTCTCTGGACTCTTTTGCACGAATACTAGTACTCTTATCATAATTGTTGAATTTCATGCCACCATTATTCCTCTACGGTTGCTTCCCTAATTGAAATGTGTTATTATGACTGATAAGAAAACTTTTAGGCTGAGAAGATTGGATAGACGATGAATTCTCTGTACGAAAAATCCTACTATAAGCATCTTTTAGAGAAGACACCTTTGATTTAGAAAGAATTTTTGATTTTGCAGTTTCAAATTCCGACAGAAGCCCAATTAAAAAACTCATAACAACCATTTTCTCTCGTTGAGTTTGTTGTACAGTCATATCAGCACTAAAAGATATTAACATGTTGAGTTCTTCATAGGTTTTCTTAAAGTCCATGAAATATTAGGTGAGAGACGTAACCCATATCTGCCTTATAAAAAGCTTTACAGACATTATACATTCTAGAAATATTCCTCTTTTTGGAATACATAAATTCTCGATAGTTCATTAGCTTTTTAACTGTTTGACAGTGAGTAACTAAATCAACAACTTCACTATCCATAGAATTACGAATTTGTAAGAACAAACGAGCATATTTTCTCATCCAAGGCAGCCTAGACTCATCTTAAGGAGGGTCATCAGTTAAATGATCATCCATACAAATGCTTAACAGATATAATTCAATAGTTCGATTTCAATCAAGATAATTTGATGAATTAAGTTTGTGATTTGTTATCTTAGACATTACTCGAATCATATTAGAAACAACAACCAACTTTTTCTCTTCCATATCTTATCAATAGGACTCTTAAAATAAGAAATCAGAAGGCTGTTCAGAGAATTTTCAAAGGAAAAATCAAACCTTTAATGAATAAAACCCGACACTTCACTGATGTTGATCTAAAACAGATACAAAACAGATCGTATATATCGAGGCGAGCAAACTGAAACAAACCCGAGCGAATTCCGGTCACTCACACGCTCTCACGCGCCGGTGCGTATGGGAGGATTGCACTATTTAAATTGATTTTTTTTTCAGAGAGAGATTTCTGCTTGCTCTGATACCATGTGATTACTCAGAGAGAAATGATTCTTGTGTATTCCTATGATAATATGATTACATATATATATACACATAAGACTGTTGAGAAATGCCTAAAAGAGAATATGTCTAAAAGAGAATATGTTAGGCTGTCTAACACTTCTCAAGATTGACCCCTTTATTGCTGTAACTATATTATTTTGTATGATCAAGCACATTTGAGAGTTACTGTCCTCATTTACTTGAGACAATTTTATTAGCCATGGTGCTGCTACTCTCTCATATGCTTTTGGACCTTAAAAGCATAAGCTCTTCTGTGTTTATTCTTTTCTTTTTGTAAGCATTTTTAACAACCAAATAATATCTAGTTCTCAAATCTTCAGTGTCTTGTTTAAATTAGTTCTTGAGTTCTTGCATTATTTCTTATTTGACTTTGTCTCTTCACCAAGTGCAGGATTTCCAATAGTTAGGACATATAAGTCATTCTTATCTCTTCTTTCTCTTTCCTGTAATACTTTTCTGTCTGGCTGTGTGTAATTTAGGTGAGCAATCAGTTTTTCTCTGACGAATTATAAATGGGATAAATTGTTGTTTCTGGTTCAATTTGTCAGATTTGCCGTGTTGAGGACATTGTTGTGAGTGGTGTAATCAAGGGGAGTATTATTCACATCCACAGGGCAAGAACTGTTGTTGTTGACGCTGATGGCTTGATAACTGCCTCAGAATTAGGTAACCATATCCAGGCATAATCTAGGTTTTATTATGTTTGCTCACTCCCTCCAGGGTCTCTTCAGGCCATTGTGGCAATATAAAATACCCTCGGGCCTCCGTTTCCGAGGCTTCTAACTTGATAGTTCTCATTTATTTTGATGGTTTACAGGTTGTAGTAATGGTGTTGGCAGGGGCAATTATTCAAATGGGGCTGGTGGTGGTGCGGGACATGGTGGAAGAGGAGGCTCTGGAATTTTCAATGGAATAGTTAGTGAAGGTGGTCAGAGATATGGTAGTGCTGATCTTCCTTGTGAGTTGGGAAGTGGCTCTCAGGGTTCCAATCTATCCTGTGAACGAGTCACTGGAGGTGGAATCATTGGTAACTTTTCCAACTTCATATTGCATTGGATTTGAAATAATTCTGCACATCCAGTTTTTCTTGTTCTAGAAACTTCTAATTCTAGCATATACCTATATCCTCTAATGCACTTCCATTGTCTACTATATGCACTTTCTATCTGTCTCATTCTGAAATGGGCTTTAGATTTTAAGCTTTTGCCCTATTTGAAAACCTAGTAGTCATTAGTTTCTTCAACTGATACTATTGCATGCTAGTGGTAATTATCTTAATACTGTAAACTCATTTTTTCTTAAAAGAAAAAAGAAAATAAGGAGTCAAGTGAGCTCAAATTTTATTAGTTAAACTGTTCAATAATCTTCTGCTTACTTCTTCTCTTTCCCTGTTACACATTAACACGTGCTAAGATGAATCCAGGTTAAGTTCTTTTAAGATGCTGAATAAATGATTAATAGATGAGATATCCAAACAACAATGATATCGTGAAAAATTATTTTATTGCTGATTTATCTTTTGGGTTGAGTAGAATGTTTATGGTTTTAAATATGCAGTATATGCAATGGGCAATCCTACACTTGCTTGATATTGAATGGTGTTTAATTGGAGGAATATGTTTGGATGCTGCATGTTATGTTGAATGTTGTATGAGAACATTTTTTGTTCTTTTTCATAATTATTAATAAGCTTTAAAATTATGCAATAATTATTTTATTTTTTAAGAGATATGATGAGAGATCACAAAATACTATATTTGGTTGGATGATAATATAGATAATTATCTTTGAGAAGATATTAGTCTTAAGCGCTATCTATTTGAACAAATAGAATGCCATATAGTGTAGTGGCTGAGCATTTATGCTGACAACCAGAAAAGGCTTGGTAAGAATCAGTTTCTGCACTTTTCACCTATAAAATGCTGTCTGTGATTGTTAACGTGAACTAGGGATTGAGGTATTACTTTCTTAACTTTTTTGGTCTCTGGCTACAAAAGCAACTTACCTTACAAGTTCTTTTTGCTTCACGTTAAATGGTTTTAGTCATGGGGTCAATACAACGGCCACTCTCGAGGCTTGATATTCATGGATCTGTGAGGTCTGATGGGCAAACATGTCATAAGACAGCTAGAAACAGTAATGGCACTCTGATAGGTGGACTTGGTGGAGGTTCTGGTGGAACTATTCTTCTTTTTCTGCAAATGTTTTCCCTTGCTCAGAACTCCTCTTTATCTGTCATTGGAGGCTATGGTGGCCCTCTTGGTGGAGGAGGTGGTGGAGGTGGACGAGTGCATTTTCACTGGTCAAAGATCTATGTTGCTGATGAATATTTTCCTCTTGCAACTGTAAATGGCACCATCAGTAACAGGTATATTCCATCTTAAAATTTCTGCAGAGCAGTGTTGGACGTGTTATCCTCTGAAGAATGTCTGAATTTCTGGAGTAAAGGAATTTGCATCATATTACTTGTCTGGCAACTTATATAATTGCCAACCAACAGATTCCTTTGAATGTCAGTTATTTCATTGCTACACCATAGTGAAAGGGGAAAAAGGAAAGAAAATGTAAAGCTAAAAGATGAATAAGGAACATATATAGAGAAGATTATTTGACGCAATTTTTTTCTTCCCTTCCCTTCCTCTCCCATACGCATTGCATGATTGTGGAACGATCGATAGAATTCTAATACTAATTATGATAGCATTCCATTTACTCTTGTTAAATTTTCACCTGCTCTAAAAGTTTAAATTGATAAAGAGGGGATGGATTTAACCTTTAACACACTTCCTCACTTGTGGGCCGCCAACAAATTTTTAATAACAGACCCTACACGTGGATACTAATCATTTAATGGGCAAGAGTAGGGTTTGAATATAGGACCTCATGCTTTGATAACACGTGGAATTGTGAAACCTGCATCCATTCTTGCAAACTATCTAACTCATAAAGGTGGCCAACCGTGAACTTATCATACTCAAGAACTTTCTCTTTTTTTTCTTCCTTTAATTAATGGGGAAACCTCATTCAGTTTCGTGTCTGTTTTATGGTCCATTACTAGTCTGTTCAGCTCCTTTTGTCTGCCACTCTTGCGAGGGGGCAGAACTCCCAACTTTTACTAGGCATTGCTTTCCCAAGGTTCAAAGCCAAGATCTTCATTGAGACACTAAGTGCCCCACTTGAGCAAACTCATGGTGGTAAAAACATCCAGAGCAACTTTAGGGGCAGTCCAAGAAAGCACTTGTGCTAATCTGTTGATCTATTTCATTACAATATCAACTCAGAGATATTAACTGAAACTACTAATCGTCACCTTTAAGGATTAAAGGTGGTAACCTGCATTTCTCATCTATACCTTTATATAAGCAGCACCACTATCCATAGTCCAAACCTACTTTCTCCTTGAGGTTTATGTTCCATGGTTTTTTACAATTATACATATCAAAAAAATAGAATCAGTCACTAGTCTTGCATTTGCTTTCCTCATCGAACATTGGATATCTTTTCTTTCTTTGCACTTTCTCCTTAACTTTGTTTGAGGTCTTTCCTTCTTTGCTCAGTTGAGACTCTTACATTTTCGGACTCAAAAAGTTAATAATTGTTCTCCTTCAGTAACATTAAATTAAGTGTTGCTAGGATAAAAATTCATGTCTACTCACTTTCAATGTATTTCGTCTTGGTTTCCTGTTGTTTGCATATTAGGAATTTTTTCTTTCTTGTCTAATGTTGTACTATATGGTTCCATAACTTTTTCCTTTTGGGCTTTGTTGATTATATTCAATGACTTGATAATTTAGATTACAAGAAGTGTCTATACGTAGGCTTACACAAGCACAAAAATGTGGAAGAAATAATACTCATAGCAGCTATGTTAGGTTACCAACATAGTATTTGTTTTAGACTGCCAAACATAATATTTAATACTCAACATTACCCCTCAAGCTGAAGCATATAGATTAAATGCTTCAATCTTGTTTCAAATGTATTCAATTCTAGGCCCTCTCAAAGATTTAGTAAAGACATGGTCAAGTTGGTCATTTGATCCAACGAACGTAGTAACAATGTCTCTGTAAGTAACCTTTTCACGTATGAAGTGACAATCAACTTCAATATATTTGGTCCTTTCATGAAAGACGAAATTAGATGCAATGTGCAAAACAATTTTAGAATATAAGAAGAGGTAAAGTCCCTTTGATTCATATCCCATACTAATGGTCTCCTTCGTATGGGGGTCTTATGCACAAGTACCGCATTAGAAGAGAAAGTGACAAAGTAGTTTAAGAGACTGAATAAGTTGGTAAAACGAAAATAAATTGAAGAGACATCAGAGTAATATACACACATTAGATTAGAAGGATAACGAGAAGTGAAGAAGAGTGGAAATCCCAGATTAGGAAGAAAAAAATCCTTTTGCAAGCATCACTGCTTTAGTGTCAAAGGTAACTGATTGAAGTGAATCTGATACAGGATAAGTGTGGATAAAACGGATCAGGATTATCTCCAGAAAGATAATCAGGGACTCCAGAATATAAAAAAATACCACAGTTAGTAGTTAGAAGTGTGAAGCAAAAAACGGTAGTGCATGACTATTGAATTGATTTATATGAGAATGAAAAGGTTTTAGCAGTTCACTAATAATGGAATAAAAACGAGAGATATCATTTGTATATAGTGATTGTGCTTGTTCTCATACAGAAGCACATGCCATGAAGGGACAGAACATAGGAACTAACTAAAGTGAAAGAGCCTGACATAATAGACTGAATCATTGAACATCAACTCTTTTTCACACATCTCCTTCATAGTGAAGTTTTTCAGAATTGATAGTTAAATGATCAGCTACCCCTTGTCCCATGAACCACAATTTCACAGCAGAAGACCATTCTTAAATAATTTTGGGACCCTCAACTTATCATGGGTGAACATTACTAGATAAATTTGACACAAGCTTCCGGTTGAACAGGTTGAGATTGGAAAATAGGATTCAATATTTCTTTTTCAGCCATGATTTGTATTTTGTTCCAATATTAAAGTCGTATGTCTCTTAAATCAGAGACCAATTGCAGAGAAAAAACAATTGCAATGAAAAATATTTCAAAGTTCTTAAGACCCTAGTGAACAAATGTGATCCATTTAAAAAATCAAAGGTGAAAGTGACAAATAACACCTGGAATGGATCAAGCAGAATTGGAGAAGCTAGAGGAAGAAGCAGCGCAGTGTTCAGATGGCTGGAGGTGGCGCATGAGACTCACGCTCTGGGTAGGCTAGTGGAGCGTGGGGCTTTTTTCTGATCGCCGGCCTTCGGGTAATGCTTTGAGAGCTTGAAGCGTGCTTAATGATGATGTAAAATAGATAGAAAATTGACTGGAAAATAGAAACTGAATTGGGGTTATCTTGAAGCTGAAACTTGAAGAAGTTGAAAAATTGAACTGGATTTATGTTGAAGTTGGAACTTGAAGATGACTCATTGGAGATATGTTTCTGATGTGATCTATGTTTATGATGATAAAGGCTATTTTCTTTCTTGATTTCCTTTTTTGTTTAACCCTCATTCTCAATTCCTTTCTGCAAATCAGCTTCAAGTGGAACCGTGTATACAAATGTTCCAATTGGGATATCATTGAAATCCTTGAGTGGTTCTACAGTTTTGACAATTGCACTAATGGTTGGCGTATTTTTGGGTCGATGACTTAGGCAATGGCAAGCTAATGAAGCGGCTTTCTGAGCCCCAACTTCTGAATATTGGCCTTTGAATAAGACCAAATATATTGAAGTTGATTGTCACTTCATATGTGAATAGGACCAACTTACTAATGTCTTTACTAAATCTTTTAGAGGACTTAGGACTGAATACATTTGTAGCAAGTTTGAAGATTTTGATAAAATAATTGTTATGTTTGGTAGCCTAACATGACTTTTATGTGCATTGTTGGACATACAGAGGAGCTTGAGATTGAAAATTTTCTTGAACCAAAATACTTAAAGGTTCTAGTCCTTCAAATGATCAGAAAGGTTCAGGTCACAAGAAAAAAGGCTCTGATACTATGTTGATTGTATTCAATGACTTGATCATTTAGATTACAAGAAATGCCTATATATAGGCTTACACAAGCACACAAATATGGGAGAAAACATGTTAGGCTACCAAAGATAGTAATCATATTAGACTACCAAACATAGCAGCCATTTTAGGCTGCTTAACATAATATTTAATACTCAACAGACTTCTGATTGAAATTTGACTTCTCTTATTTTGTACTGTTTTGGTTATGTTCCTTGCTTATAATAAACATGAAACTTGAGTAGACTATTAGAGATGAAAAATTTCCAGGTTTATTCCTCTATTTGCTGGATCAATACTATAGCACCCTATATACAAACCATTTTTTCAAGGATTTTCCACTGGAGCAAGTGATTTTGGGGTAGTTGTTAATCTTAGTTCTATTATTTTGTAAGGGTTTTTTTTTCGACCTGATGCTGCAAATAACAGAATATTCCCCCTCCCTCCCTATGTTTGGCTCTGTTTGAAGCATCACTTGTTTGAGATTATCAAATATTCAAAGTTTTGAAGGTTGCATAAACCTAATGGAGAAGAACTGGGTAGTGATTTCTAAAGCATTCTACATTTTTCAATCTGGCATTCCCTTCCTACCACTCCTACCTCCCCAAGCAGAACAAACAAACTTCAGTATGGGTTACCTTAAAACCAAGAATATGTTTCTCAAATGAGACCATGGTGGCTAGGAAGATTGTCATGTACACAAACTTAGTCTTGATCAGAAACAACTAAATTCAATTGCTAGTGTGAAAATGGAATAAATAATATTACATACAGAAAAACCTTGGGGATAGCCTTCCAATACGGACTGTGATCTCATTTCAGAAATTTTTAGATTAAAAATTTTGAACATTGATCCATTACTTTCAAAATGTTGGATTGATTTGTTGTCAGAAAGAAATAATGATTTTCAATCCTGTGTCTCATATTTTCCCACATTACAATTTTTACAGTGGTGGTTCTGGAAATGACGGTGGTCTCTGGGGAGAGGAGGGCACTGTTACCGGGAAAACGTGCCCTAAAGGTCTGTATGGTATATTTTGTACGGTATGTATGTATTTCTTTGTCTTTTATTGCTTTACTTTATTTGGCATAAATCTTTTCAGATTATTTTATATTTGAGGAGTATTGCTAGCACAGTATTGTAAAAGCAGGCCCTGGGAAAAGTTCATTCATTCTTATTTTCCAAATAGAGCAAGTGAGAGGAGCCATTCCTTTTTCTCCAACCCTCTCAGCAACCTTTCATTTTTTCAGGCAGCATTTTCTTCCTGTTACTCCATTTAGTTTTGTATTTGTCTCCAAGTCCAAATAATTTATATACACCATACTAAATATAAGCCATTTTGGCATATCCCTAAGGTCCTAATATTGTGGTCCGAATTTGGACTGAGCTTCCATCCATAGCTTTATGTGATTTGTTTTGTTGAGCTACTTGTATATTGTTTCTTCTTAACTGTCCTTATGATTTTATTCTTTATTGTGTCTTTAGTCTACAATTCTTGGCTGCCCTTCATATTTCCTTGAACAAATCCTGAAGAATGATGATTTCACATTCAGTACATTAGCAGTCAACATCAAGTAATCTGTTCACATAAGCTAACTAATTGTTTGAGCTTGTAGATTGGACATATTGTCACAGCTCTAGAACATAGAAATCTCCAAAATAATTATCCTTTGGGTTGAACTTCTACTTATGTTTCTCCTTATCTATTTAATGTATGTTACAGATCTCACTTTCCTCTACTGGGGAAACTTATAGAAGTTAGTTTGGTATATAACATAGAGAAGATTAAAGAGGATAGGAGTACAATTTGGTTTTTCAGCTTGACAGCTGATGAGTTTCACACTCTGCCCTTTGAGAGGACCGAATGCCCATGTTGTGCAATGTGGGAACCACATATTCAATCTCCTTTTAGTGTTTAAGTATATTTTTCTAGACTTTTTCATTGTAAATGGAAAAAACAGTATCTACTATTTGATTACTAAAGCTATATGTTTGGTAGGGGGACTATGATTCCTGTTAAGGCACTAGCATGGTTGTTTTTCTTTCTTTGGTCATTATTTGTTTTCTTGTGTTTTTGTGAATCTTTCATGATCAAAATGCATCTAAAAGAAGTTGAAACAATATCCATGCAACATTTCCATCATACTGATTGAGGTAAAAAATGCTGCTTGAAATCTGGCATATTCAATCTCTCAAATCTGGTTTTCCATTTCCAATAGGAAAATCAGGGGCGGATCCAGGGGCTTACCTCACTGGGGGCTTTTGGAGGTTTTAGTGTAGATTTTTAAAAAAATTAGTAGGGGCTTTTAAGTATTGCAAAATTACTTAACTAATTCTAAAAAGGAATTTCTTAGTGGGGGCTCAAGCCCCTTCTTGCTCCTTCATAGATTTGCCTAGCCCAAATGATTTTGCATGTTTGAGACTTTAGCCGTTAAAGTCCGATACCTTTAATAATGGCCTATAAAGTCCCGTATCTTTTAACATTTGTACAACAAAGTCTAGTTGGTCAAAAAACACCCTTGAATCTGGCCAAGTACGTCATGTGCTGGTCACATTATTTTTTTTAAAGGGTATATTTGACATTTCATAAAGAAAAATTAGCCCATATGGTCTCGTATGTTTGAGACATTGGTCAAATAAAATTTTGTTTCTTTTAACATTGGTCAAATAAAGTTCTGTATCTTTTACCATTGATCAAATAAAGTTTGCTTAAGTCTTTTTTTTCCTAGTTAAGTATATTTTTCAGTTTAAAATTTCCTTAATTTTTAAATGTTGCTCTTCACTCTTCACTTTTTACCTTTATTGTTATATTTTTTTTCTTTGTATATTTATTTTGAATTTACACAATTTATTTTAAAGTTTGGCTTTAGACTTTTAAATTGCTTAGTAAATATTAGCAATATTGTCTTTAATAGTGGGAATTAGATGAAGAAAACTATGGGCAGGCTATTGTGATCTTAAAAGATTAGGATAGTTTTACGAATTTAATATTTTTATCTAAATATACTTTTAAAACTTAAAATATTAAATTATACTTTTAGTAGGCAAAATCCTCTAGGATAAAAGGAAAACAATATGAAACAATGCAAAAAAAAAATTGCACTAAAGTAAAACATTCGTGCGATAGAAATGTTATGTATATAAGTGTGTATCTTTAAATAAAAATTGAAAAAAAATATATTTTATGTACATAAGTGAAACTAAATGTGTTATAGAAAATTTATATTTTTCTTAAAATAAAATGTTAACAAGGAACTTAGTTGCAATGTAAATATTATAGCTATTTTTATACTAAGTTTTAAAAATATAAAAAACTAAGGAAATTTTAAATTGAAAAAAAATTTAATTAGGAAAAAATACTTAATTGGAATTTATTTGACAAATGATAAAAGATACAAGACTTTATTTGACCACTCTTAAAAGATACGAAATTTTATAAGCCAATATTAAAGATATCAGATCTTAATGGCCATAGTCTCAAACATATGAGACCATCGGGGTTAATTTTCTTTTATGAAATGCCAAATATACCCTTTATAAAAAATCCGTGATGTTTTCCGACCAATTAGACTTTGTATAGGGGACTTTAAAGGCCATTATTAAAAATAACGAATTTTAACAGTCAAAGTCTCAAACATATAGGATCATTTGGGCTAATTTTCCTTTTGAGTAATAGGGTGTTAGTTTTTCCCTTTCTTTCATTTGTCCTCTATAATTATTCCTTCTTCTGTCCGGTATTGAATGTTCACATTTTTATTTTTTCGATCTTCACTTTTCTAAAATAACCAAATTTTACATATAGACTTCCAATAACAACCTCCTTTAAGATATTTACTTCTCACTAACTCATTTATTTCCACTACTAACTACATTATAACAAGTATAATGTGGTAACTTCCTGAAGGTGATTCTGGACAGAGAATGTATTTTTCTCCTAATCAGAGGGTTCCTTTTGCACTTCAATGTGATGTAGAGACATGAAGGCATTGCCATGGAAAGACAGTCTACACCTTGCTATCTCAATTAGAGATCCTTGATAAGATGACACCTTGATATCGCAATTGGAGATCCTTGATAAGATGATTGAGTGAAAATCATCTCTTGATATTCTATTTTAAACTAATGTTGTCAGCACTAAATTGTCAGAATTCCAGTAAGCATAATGATAAGACGTTTGAAATTTAGCCTCTTGATCACATTTCTTCTTAATTTAGCTTGGTTGCAGATCTGGAATTGTTCAGTATTTGATACTCTGAATATCCAAATCTCATGCTTAAAAAAGTTTGATGTGCTTGCAGGAATGCCCTGTTGGCACATACAAAGACATGGAAGGATCCAATGAAAACCTCTGCAAACCTTGTTCCCTTGAGCAACTTCCTAGTCGTGCATTCTTTACTTATGTACGAGGTAATGATGCTTGCACTGAAACTGTCTATGCTTTATGATTCACTGAATTCCATGTCAGTTGACACAGTTGGCCTTTTGTCTATGCTTGTTGCAGGTGGTGCTACGAAGTCACCATGTCTCTATCAATGCATATCTGAGAAATACCGAATGCCAAACTGCTATACACCTTTTGAAGAGCTGATATATACTTTTGGGGGTCCCTGGCCTTTCTCACTATTGTTGGCATGTCTTGTGGTGCTCCTGGCTCTTTTATTAAGCACATTGAGGATCAAATTGATTGGTCGGGGAGGATGCTTTCAGAGTGCAAATTCAATTGAACAACATAGTCATCATCATTTTCCTTATCTTCTTTCCTTGTCTGAGGTAACCAAGTGTTACAATTGTTTCTCACTGCTAATTATTTATGCAATGGAGTGACATGGTCATAATGGTTAAGCATGTCTCTTAATATCTAGGTCCGGGGTGCCAGAGCTGAAGAAACTCAAAGTCATGTTCATAGGATGTACTTCATGGGTCCAAATACTTTCAGAGAACCATGGCATCTTCCTTATTCCCCTCCCAATGCAATTATTGAGATTGTGTAAGGGTTCTTATCTAATCTGAGAGGTTTTAAATGGAGTCAAAATTTAAGCCACAAACTTCATCTGATATGGTAACTTGTTTTATTCTTTTGGCACGGTAGAGGATAAAGTGAATGTTGATATAACTATTCATTGTTGTTACTTTTGACACCATGATAGCATGTATTTATGATGTTCACTATCTGTGTCTACTTTTCTTTGAGGATTTCAATCATTCTCTGAATATATGAACCTGTTATGTTACCTAACACTTACCATGGTTCTTGCTAGTGGCTGCAGTTATTTGTTTGAGATTTACCTTCTGTATTTATACTTCTAAACAGCATAGGGAAGAATTGATTCAGTCAAAATTTCATTCTCTCAAGAGAACTCACAATGTGCCAAACTGATAACATATTGCAGGTATGAGGATGCTTTCAATAGATTTATTGATGAGATCAATTCTGTTGCTGCATATGAATGGTGGGAAGGATCAGTACACAGTATACTTTCAGTGCTTGCATACCCTTGTGCCTGGTCCTGGAAACAATGGCGTAGGAGGAATAAAGTTCATCGTCTTCAGGAGTATGTCAAATCTGAATATGATCACTCTTGTCTACGCTCCTGCAGATCACGTGCACTATACAAAGGAATGAAGGTTTGCCAATATATTCAGTTCCAATGTCTTCAGTGTGAACAATTAAGATTACTTCAAGCATGAGATGCCTGCCTTAAGTTATTAAACATCAGGAGTCCATAATGTATCAATCCTAGGAACAACTGTAGGACAATTGTTGCTCTCCTAAGAACAAACATCATATGAATTTAATGCAGGTTGGAGCAACACCAGACTTGATGGTTGCTTATATAGATTTCTTCCTTGGTGGTGATGAAAAGCGCATGGACATTGTATCAAGCATACAGAAAAGGTTTCCCATGTGCATCATCTTTGGTGGAGATGGAAGTTACATGTCACCTTATAGTCTCCATAGTGACACATCACTGACGAATCTCCTTGGCCAGGTCCCTTGTCATTCTAGTTGGTTAGACTCTGAATTTTCAATTAAATATTTTTGTCTGACATAATGAAATCTCCCTTATTTCCAGCATGTACCTGCAACTGTATGGAACAGACTGATTGCTGGTTTAAATGGTCAATTGAGAACTGTGAGGCATGGGTCAATACGTTCAACTCTGATCCCTGTTTTAAATTGGATCAGAAGTCATGCGAACCCCCAGCTTGAGTTTCATGGTGTTAAAATTGAGTTGGGTTGGTTCCAGGCCACTGCTAGTGGGTACTACCAACTGGGTATTTGGGTCATGGCCGGTGATTATACTCTGAGTGACTTTTACCAGTCTGATTCTCTAGAAAGCGGTGATGAAGGTTCAAGGTAATTTCGATATCTTTTTCCGGAGAGATAAAGACTGTACATGCTTCTCTCTTTCTCTCTCTCTCTCATAATATTCAGCTTGTTACAATCTAAACTTTTTTGTTATTGTAGAATAGATTGCAGGTTCATTCTCAGTGCCTTAATATATTGAATGAGTTTATTTCTTTGCTGAAAGGATGCTGTATCTATTTTTGCTTGATATTTTCAGCCACATTTTCTATATATTGGAACATCTAATAATAGGATGAACGATATTCGATGATTGAGATGTGTGTGTTCTGGATCTTTTTGTAATTGATGAAAATTGTTCCTCGAATCTTGTAAAGTACACCGAGTAGTGAACTTTTTCTTCATGTGAGGATCTTTTGTATTGCTATTCTGTTACATACACTGAACAAGTATAATTGCTGTTTGACTATGGATCTTCTAGTATATTTTCTACTATACTTTATACTACTACAATAATATTACTCAATGTGTTTACTTACTATTAGAGTACTAGTGCAGAGTTAAATAAATATGCAACATGCTTGATTTTTTGGTAATTAGATGAATAAAACTTCACAAAGCTTTTACCTCTTTTAGTCTTAGAGAGCATTTTATTTTTCTTTTGGTCACAAAATCCAGTCATATGGACTTTTCTTACCCCAGTTACTTGTGTAATTTTATCATACTCTTTCAATTCATGAGGAGAATGCTTGATAGAATTTAGCATTCAGTTGTCTTTTACCTTCACATCAACCTCTGAAAACACAATGGCAAAGAGTGCTTTTCTAATATTTTGCTTTGTAATCTCTATTTACCAGAAAAGTTGCCACTATAGTGCAAAAGACCCTAAAGCAACCGTTGTTGAGTCATCCATGTACAAGTCATGCTTTATCTCGCAAAAGGATTACTGGTGGAATCAATGGTGGTCTGATTAATGATTCTACGTTGAAGTCACTGGATTTCAAGAGGGACTATTTATTTCCATTTTCTCTTTTGCTTCACAACACAAGGCCTGTTGGACGCCAGGTAATTAGATTATCCTCAACTTGCTGGTTGGAGGATTGTCCGCATCTAATATTGGTTTACTTTGCGTGGCAGGATACCATACAGCTCCTCATCTCCATCATGCTCCTGGCAGACCTCTCTGTCACCCTTCTTTTGTTGCTTCTATTCTATTGGATGTCCCTTGGAGCTTTTCTTGCTGTCCTGCTCGTCCTTCCTCTATCATTGCTTTCTCCTTTTCCAGCAGGCTTGAATGCCTTGTTCAGCAAAGGTGCCAGGAGATCATCACTTGCTCGGGTTTATGCATTGTGGAATGCAACCTCTTTGTCAAACATTGTAAGTGGGCATACCTAGGCTGCATCATCACATCTTTTAACAATTTCTTATGTTAAACGTAAGTGATGTTTTCCTCATGTCATAGCGGCTTAGTTTCACTAAAGGTATCAAATACCACTTGGAACAACTAAATTATAAACAGTTCATGCAGCTATATCACCTTAACCACAAAACTTGGAAATACTTTTGTCTTTTTTATTCCCCCTCCCCTCTTTAAGCAACTTAAACCCAATATGGGTTCCATTATAGTGAAATTTTACATCCTTTCAAGCACTGGTAATTTTCATAACAAAAGATAGGTGAGATAGAGAGTGAAGAACTATGAGACCATGATGGAGGAAAGCAGCCCTGATAGCCTTCTTAGGCATCAAAAGTCTGGTTTTTTTGTGTTATATTTTTATTCTCTGACTATTGTTGTTATTATCATGTCTTTGGCTTTTATGCAGGTTGTTGCTTTCATATGTGGTATAATTCAATATGCAATATCCTCACTGAATCCCCATGAAGTGGCATGGAGTTTCAAAAGGTGATATTCTTTTCTTCTTATGGAATATCTTTATGATACACACAATCATAATAGGTTAGATGGAAGAAATTTCTAGCAATTTATGATACTTTCATAAGTGCAACCTAGCTAAAGAACCTTGTTTTCATTCTATGGTAATCCAAACAGCAGGATGAAGCTTGTGAAAAGATAGGACTCATTAATTAGAAGCTCCAGGGTGTTCTATAGGGTAGAAGAGAATTGCATTATTTGGCTGTTTTGCTCAACTGCAATTCTGGATCAATAAGTTTATGCCATCCTTCGATTATCAGCAGCTGCTGATACTGTTGGAATTGATGTTTTGAAATCAGGGGTCTAGCTATTACCATTCTTCAACGGAGAGGTTCTAGAAAAAAAGAAGTCAATTGTGTTTTACTGAATACAGAATGCTCATATTAGGATCAAGATGGAATGCGAGTCTAAAGCAATAATTCACTATATTTCTTATGGTCTTTGTCAGGATAATTTTCCCCAACATTTGGTTTATCATAAATCAAAATCTTCTTTACTATTTGTTGAGTTTGCTATGCTCTTACAACTTTATATGGCAGGGAGGACGATAAATGGTGGCTTTTGCCTACCGTCCTGCTACTATTCAAGGCAATTCAGGCTCGATTTGTAGATTGGCATATAGCAAATCTAGAGGTCCAAGATTTTTCTCTCTTCAGTCCCGATCCG
This sequence comes from Apocynum venetum, assembly GCA_019593545.1. Lineage (NCBI taxonomy): Eukaryota > Viridiplantae > Streptophyta > Magnoliopsida > Gentianales > Apocynaceae > Apocynum > Apocynum venetum. Next base: position 3,366,300 of record SRSM01000137.1, read on the forward strand.
GATACTTTCTGGGCCTATGAAGACCAGAGGGCCTTTGATGCGAACTAAGAGTTCGTATTCCAGTTGTACATATGTTTCAAATCTATGTAAAGCTTCATTATACATGTGCAGGTTTTGTTCGTCTTAGTTATAGTCAGTTTAGAAGAGAATGAGTGTGTGAGAGAAAGGGACAGACGGGCAGAGAGAGAGAGACATATAGAGCTCTGCTCGGGGAGTAAATTGGTAGCAGTTGTATAGGTTTTGTTTACACTTGTGCTTTGAACAATTCAACGGTATTCTAGTTAATTATTTAACATTGAAGTAGTGCATTTTTAAACTCAGTTCTTGATTGTTCTTTCCGTACGGATATTTGCTACCTTTTCTTATATCTTTTTTCATTATTGAGGCTTGTGGTTGTGTAGTAAACAAATCCCGTTGAGCCTCTAGTGCCTGAGTCATGACTCGATCATTCCTCAGATGTTAGTAGCCACAAATCAGTTAGATGATAAGAAGATTCAAGATAGGAGTTAAAAAAATACAAACAGAAAGAAATAGCTATTGCAATTTATTTATTTTAATGCAAACAATAACCGTTTCACCTCACAAAAAATGATTCATATCGGAATGTATAAATTTTTCCACTCTTTTTTTTTTGGCTCCTTTCTACATATTTTAAAGAAAAAGAAAGAAAGAAAAAAAATCTCCCATAAAAGTTTCTTTCAGAACTCAAAATTTTAAAACTAAAGAATAAATCTCGTGTTTGGAGCACAAGATTTAGGTTCCTATTTACCCCATAATTTGTTTAAAGTCTTAGAAGCACATGCATAATGATATACAAATACTTTAGCAAAAAAAGAAAAGAAAAGAAAAAGATATACAAATACTTACACAGTTATAAGTACATATAAATTATTAAAAATCACATTGTTTTGATAAGTAGTGAAAGTTAGCTTTGATGGCTTATTTTCAATTGTTGAATTATCTCAACTTTTCATCCCAATCATTAATTGGTGTTGCAATTCATCAAGAAAGAAAGTTAAAAAACAAACATAAATACTTTTAAGAAAGAAAGGAAAGGAAGTTTACTATTTCTAATCTGTAAGAGATTGAACTATGAATGCTTAGCCCTGCATGAGAAGTATCATCACAAGCAAGGAACCTAATTTGTGCAACACTTCCTCCACATATGTTACACTAAGCATTAAATAGTATGCCTTTTATTTTTATATATTCATTAATTTAAAAGGCATACTATTTTTATATATTGCATCAAATGGAATGCAGATTAATAGTTGGTGCGGTAAAAGTTGATATGAGTGGTTTTCTATGGTAGAGAATTCAATTATTGATATAAAGGAGGGGGCATTTGATTATGGAAATTTGGGGCTAAATTGGTTATTGAAAATTGGGATCAAGTCACATATTAACGCTTTCAACTGTTAATTCCCCCCCCCCCTCTAAATACATTAATCGGGTCAAACTTTAAGTTTGAGCGGGTCAATTTAAACTCTACATATAATAGAAAAAGTTTTATAAAATTTTAGAGGGCAGTGTGACTTTTGATTATTAATGTTTCTTCTGATCCGTTGTTGTTACAATGTGTAAATAGTCATTGTATATTGTAAATAGTCATTAGTTGTTACATCATACATGTTGTACTTTTAAGATCGTACAATTTTGTAAAACATATAACCTTAATGTGTGAGTTATCACTTATCAGTCAATAAAAAATAACCTTAAAACAGAAAATCCTACAAGAAATCCTTTTGCAAAAATGGCAGAGACTGTTGTTTCTTTTCTAATTGATGAGTTTTCAACCTTGATCCAGGAAGAAGGAAGACTATTGGGTGTACTTCAAACAGATATCCAGGAAATCAAAGCTGAACTGGAACATATGAGAGCTTTCCGCAGAGTTGCAGAAGCAAAGGAAGAAGATGATCCCAGGCTCCAACAATGGATTCGTCAAGTACGTGAAGCTGGGTATGATACTGAAGATATTCTTGATGAGTTTATGCTTCAGTTTGCCTGCAACCATCATGGTGGATTTATTGCTTACATTTGGAGCATTTTCTCCTCCATAAAGAATCAGCGTGATCGTCATTGGATTGCTTCTGAAGTTCAACTGATCAAGAAAAGAACTGTTGGTATTTTTGAAAGGCATCAAAGATACCTATCTGAATATGGTACCATTGACCAAGTCTCAGAATATGTTGCATCATACAAGAGGCGGCGACTTAATACTAGTAGAGATGATGCACTCCTAGTGGAAGAAGCAAAGCTCGTGGGCATTGATGGGCAAAAAAGACTGCTCTACTAGACAGCAATTCCCTGTTAAAAATTGTCTCAGTGGTTGGCATGGGAGGTCTAGGAAAGACTACCCTGGTAAGAAAAGTCTATGAAGATTCAAAGATGAGAAGAGAATTCAAGGTTTGTGCATGGATAACTGTATCTCAAACAGTATGTCACGTTGAGGATCTACTTAAAGAGTTGATTGAGCAATTGTGCAGAGAAACTAAGAAACCAATCCCACAGGGAATCAATTCCATGAAAAGTGATGGACTCAAAATGTATCTTAAAAACTTGCTGCAAGATAAAAGGTATGTGATTGTTTTCGATGAAGTTTGGGACACAGATATTTGGAATAATATCAAATTTGCATTGCCAGAAGGTTTTTGCGGTAACCGAGTAAAACTTACCACAGGAAAATCTGATGTTGCATCTGCCCCTCACATAGAGTCTCAAGGCTACCTTCACAGAATGGAACCCTTGTCTTTTGAAGCGTCTTGGACCCTCTTTTGTAAAAAGACATGTGGAGACCATTCCTGCCCAGCCCACCTAAAGAATGTTTGTGAATGTATATTAGGTAAATGCGAGGGCTTACCACTTGCAATTTTGCGATTAGTGGTTTTTTGGCTCTAAAGGACAAGAACAACTTGATGCAATGGGAGATGGTTAGACGTAGTTTGGGAGCGGAGCTAGAAGGAAGCGGTAAGCTTGACAGGATTAAAAAGATCCTTTCTCTCAGTTACAATGAGTTGCCCTACTATCTTAAAACTTGTCTACCGTATTTAAGTATCTTCCCTGAGGATTACTTGATACCATGTCGGAGACTAATATGGTTATGGATTACAGAAAGATTTGTACAGCAGAAAGGAGGAATGACAGTTGAAGAAGTAGCCCAGGAATACCTTAGGGAACTCATTAACAGAAGCTTAATCCAAGTAATAGATGCATATGAGGATGGAGAACCGAGAAGATGTATTATCCATGACCTTTTGAGAGAGATCCTCATTTCAAAGTCAAGAGAGCTGAACCTTATGACCATAGGCTCTGTGCAAAACACTAGGTGGTCCGAGAAGGTTCGGCGCCTGGTGGTTCAAGATTGCTAAAGATACTAGATTTAAGGAACTCACAGTTAGATGTTACTTAATCTCAGGTATTTATGCCTTTGGAATATGGGAGTTAAAAACAGTCCCAAAAGCCATCGGGAACCTTGAAAATTTGGAAATTTTTGGATCTTGGTGGAACCCAAGTGAGTGAATTGCCAAAAGAAATCCTTAAATTGCAAAAACTCCATGCTCTTTAGGTTTTTAAAGAACGTGGTTACTCAAACGATTACTTTGCTGATGGATTTAAGGCTCCGCCAGAAATTGGTAAGCTTCTTTCTGTACAGTGGTTGAATAGCATAGATGCTGATTCTAATAATATTGTAAGAGAGATTGAAAAGCTCACACAATTAAGGAGATTAGGTATTGCGAAGCTGAGAAGTGAAGAAGGAAAAGACCTTTGTTCTTCCCTTGAAACACTGAAAAACCTTATTGAATTAGAAGTGTCTTCAATTCAAAGGGATAAGATAATAGATTTGGATCATTGTGCATTTTCATCTCTGCAACTTCTTCAGAGGCAATCTTTATGGGTCCACTTAGAAAAGGTGCCACCATGGGTTTCTTCTCTTCAAAGCCTGACTAGAATAGTGTTATGTTGGAGTGAACTAAAGGATGATCCACTTGAATCCTTTAAATATTTGCCACATTTATTGTGCCTATATCTGAACCAGGCTTATCAGGGAGAGGGGTTGTGTTTTAAGGTTGGAGGCTTCCTCAAGCTCAAGAGATTATCCTTGAGGAAAAGTAGAGGAATTAAATGGGTGAGAGTGGAAAAGGGTGCCATGCCTCATCTCCAAGAACTAAGGCTAGGGGAACTCAAATTTTTGGAAGAGTTGCCCTGCGGGGTCCAATATTTAAGCAACCTCAGATTTGTTGCATTGACTGATATGAGTGACAATTTGATAGACAAGCTCCTAGATTGGGATGAAGGAAGTGAAGAACGAAGAAAAATTGCTTATGTACCTGAAGTAGTGATTGCTTATTATATCAGTGAGGATGAATGGAAAGTGCCCTATCTTTAGAAGGAGAAATGAGCAAAAGGCAAGAGGAGAATCACAAAGAAGTATTTATTGACTGGTTTGCATCTAACTTTTGTCTCACTTTACTAGAACAAAGTTGTATTTTTCTCATTTTTTAAAAGATTTAAATCATTGAATCTATTATTTGGGATATGGCACTTGATCTCCTGTTTTGTTCAGGGCTCGAGGTTTCCTCAAGGTCAAGATATTATCCCTATTGAGAAGTGGAGTAACGAAATAGCTTAGAGGGGAAGAAGGTGCCATGCCTTCTTGAAGAGCTATATATGTTGGAAGTGGAGGTGAATTATTGAAATAGTTGCTATCCGGGTGTCCAGCATTTGAGCAACCTTAAATTAGTTGATTGGTGAAGAACATAGAAAAATTGCTCTTGTTCCTGAAATAATCATTATCACTAAAGAAGAGGACTAATCCTTCTGTCTGAAGACTTATCCTACATTCTGATTTCTGTATCTCTATTATAGAATCTTTATTTAGATATCATATCTTGTAGATTAGCTGTAAATTCTGTTCTATTGTAAGTAGATTTCTTTAGGGTTTGCTGTAACTTAATATAAATCAGTCACAGGGGAATGAGTTCCTTTTTTTAAAATTTTTTTTCTTCCCCCCAGGATGATTTGGTACGTTGTTATCTTTTCTTCACCATGAAGACAAATCATCCTAGACATCTTTGATTTTTATAAAAAGGTCAAGCTCTTGTTCCCCTTCTGCGATCTCTCACCCGTCGCTACATTATACTAAACACAGACTAACTGTAATCAAGTTTCCAGCAAGGCCCAACATATTCCTCCTAAGCCAGAATATACTGATAAGTAGAAAACAAACAGGAAAACCCCACTGGGGAATATGATGCTCTAGGATTCCTAGACTGGTAGAAAGCTGCCAAGTTTTAATGAAGCATGCATTTTTAAAACTATTCTTTTCATGTGCACATTTGCTTATTATTTTGATAATCATCATAAAAAGTTGAGATGATTGAATGACTAAAAATAAAATTTTCACAAACTTAACAAAACAATGTTGTTTTGCAAATCAATTGTACATAATATTGTGAGCATCAATCCTTCAGCCTTCTTTAAATAATTTATCAATGAGATAAAATCAAGTGTCTGTATGCTAGAATTAGGTTATAAGGTTATGGAATTGATGGGCTAAACCCAATTCACATAAATGGATTAGTCCATAAAATCTGGGCAGAAGCCTAACACAGCTCCTCAAAGAACGTTTTGCAATGATCTCTTAAAAATTGTAGTGAAGATCTCAGATATTCTTGGATTGATTGCCTAAGAGCTCAAATTGGGACAACCATTTTTCCCTTCTCCTCCAGGGCCTAAATAGTAAATATACACCTCTGATAGAGCACCAAATGGTAAACTCTCAATTTTCCGAGTAATACCACCATTTCCTTCATCCTTAAACTAACTTAATTATTGGAAGAGGCCAAAGGAGTTATAATTTCTGGGATCTTTTCTCTGTTTTGCATGTCATTTTCCCTCTTTCATCATTGAGTCAGACAAATTCACAACAGCCAGATACATCTTCACATATTCCTAATTCGACAGGTGATCAATTTTTTACAGTACTCAGAATAAATAAAATTTTAGTGCCTAACACCATAACAATAAGATAATAAGAGTGACTTGGAAGTGTGGTGAACTTAAAACCTGTAAATATTAACTTTGATATAGAGTTATATTTGAACCCCTACTTCATATTTTTCACAAGATATTCTACGTAAATTTAGCTGATATTATATTCCCATATGCATGATCAACGAAATATATCTACACATTCTTTTATTTACAAAGGAATAAAAGAAGTTTTGGAGGCTCAACTGTGTTTCTAATTTATACACATTCTAAATATGGAAAAATATAATTTGAATCGCCTGAAACTCGACCAGAAGCTCATAGTTTTTTTCTAGATTGAGTTTTGGCCAAATTAAATGATATTTCTCATACTTCTGATCGACATTGTCTCATAATATATGAGTAGAGACATGACAAATTTCCTACCATTTTGGCGGTATCATTTAAAAGAAAAATATTGAAACTCTTCCAAATCTTGTAACTTTTTTAGTTAAATAAAAATATCTTAAAAGAAAGAAACAAATTGTAAGAGAATTGTATTACTAACATGCAGTAATATTTCACGGTTTTGATGTCAAATAGTCCCCATCTACTACGATACACAATCTCCCTGCCAAAGAAAGAAAAAATGAATAAGAAAAACCAAAATCAAAGATATTGACATTTTGAGTTAGAAAGCCTCATGAGAATTTTCAATCGAGAATTGCGAAGCATACTAATATGCATGAAGACTTTTCTCCACGCATCTTCAAAGTACAACTTAGCATAATTAGCTACAAGGACAATTTGAAACCACGGAATCAATAAAGTTCGTGGATTTAGGTGAAAATTAGTCTTTCCTAAGTATGACGAAATTAGTCACTATACTTTTACTAAGTTCCATTTTTAGCCATTTTACTTTTTATTCGTTTTTTTTTAAACGAAAAAGTCACCGTACTTTATAACTACTTGTCAATTCGTTAGGTTTCCGTTAGATGCATTTCCTTGATTAAACTTTTGTACCGTCAACCTTTAAAATTTAAAATTTCAGCAAAAAAAAAAAAAAACCTTTAGATAACTTTTTTTCTTTGTTCATCTAATTTTGAATTTCAACGTTCCATCAATGTTCACATTCAATATTCCGAAACGAAAGGAGCATTTTGATATGTAAATGCTGAATTTCAGATAGAAAGAGTATTTTGATGGATAAAGGCTCAATCCATCTTGCTTATTCCACCATGATATCTGATTGTAGTCATTTGCTTATTAGCTTGAATGCCCCTTGTGGGAATTACAGATTGATCACATATGTTGTTAATCGCTACGGAAACAGAATTGCCGATTTTTTGGTTAGAAATTCTGGAGCATCCAACATGCATGATTATGAAGCCCCTCTTTTGTTACATAAATTATCGCTGGAGGAGGCAAATCAGTTAAGGGGTGCTGTTTTAAATGACCAAAATGTTAAAAAAGAAAAAAAAAATGGCATTATTTTTTCTGTGGCAAGTTCTCATGGATATCCCTATAAATACAGAGGCTTCACAAGATGTATTCTCATCCCTCCAAATCTTGAAACCAAAATATCCTTCATGGCTACTTCAGCTTCTGCTCCGCTCCTCCTTGCCATTGCCTTTATATCTATAGCCAATTTCTACACTTCTGTCCAGGCAGAAAATATAAAAATCCAAAAGGCTAGAGCCCTTTTGTCCCATGATGATCATCCTCTCGCTTCGGTTCTATCCATGGAATCTTTTACCTCTGAAATTAATTTCTGTTCTCTTGAAAATCGGGCTTGTTCATCTGACTTGAATGGCTTCAAGCCCTTTGCGGCAGTCTATGAAGTATACGAGGGCATAGACAATAATAACTCTCCGGTCAATATGAATGTTAGTAATTCCTTTTTCCGACAATCAATCCTTACACCTGGAAGCAAAATTCATCTCTCAAAATCACAGAGTCAGTTCCCAGAAAGAGCACGTCTTCCAATTGAAAGCATCGAGGCAGGTTACGAACCTCAAGAACTTCAGCAGTTAATATATTCTTTTGTCACTCCTGCCACAAAAGAAACCATTCAGTCTGCTCTTTGTAATTCTCCAACTAAGGGATCAGAATTCAAAAGCTGCCTGAAATCTCTTGAAGAAATGGTCGAATTTTCGAAAACTGTTTTGGGTGGTAAGAAATTGGTTGCATTAACCACCAAAAGCACAAATATCTCAGGTGCTGAACTCCTAATTGGGGATGTCAAAAAGATGAATTTGGATAAAATGGTAGCATGCCACGGCCTTCTTCTTGATACTGCAACTTATTTTTGCCATTCGATGTCCCCAACACAAGTTTATGTTGTTGATGTGGTTCATCCTCAAACAAAAGCTCCAGTCAATGCGGTTTTGGCAACATGTCACATGGATACTTCAACGTGGGCCAAAGAACATGTAGCCTTTAAGATACTGAAATCCTCTCCGGGGAAGATCGAAGTGTGCCACTGGAATACTGATCTTGATCTTGTGTGGGCTGGTGATTATTAGTGCCCAACCATATATATATCAAACTCATGTATGCTTGATTAAGCAACCTAAACTAATTTACCAATAAAATAAGGGCTTTGAGTATAATTGATTTGTGAGTTGTGACCAAGATTTCACCCTTGAAGTAGTAGAAATAATACACAATTGAAAACAAAAAAAAAAAAAATCAAAAGTTGAAATAACCTATTAAAAGTCATTTTTCCAATGATGTAATTAAGATGCAAGAGCTCAGTTTGGCAACTAAGTGTGAAGATTTTCAATGCCATTTCCTTAACTTAAATTATTACAAGGATCATAGAAACAATGCTGAAATTAAGAAAAACTTCAAGGCAATTAGGAGAACGCTGCATGAAATCTTTACCCAAGTTTTTTTGCAGCTCAACTTCACGGACCACATAAACAAGGCAGCAGGGATTTTAGACTTTGTGAAGTATTTATGTAAATAGAAAGACAAATATTGCTTGAGAATTTTCAGATTTTCCACCTTTTTTTTTAAGTAATAGATTTTCCATATTCGGATTTAAGATCTCTGATAAATGTTTCAGACATACGGGCAAAATATTATACTCGAAATATGCAAAAATTTAATTTTTGCACATGAATTAAAACAGGTTTAACTTTTCCACTTCTGTTTTTTAAAAAGGCCAAGATATATTTAAAGAGAGAGGGGAAAAATAATTCCCCGAAATGTCTTTTGCACTTTAATTGTTAAATAGTCTAGATATTACCCTTCTATCCAAATTTGTCGTCAAGGTAAGTGTAACATCTGGATGTCCTTTTTTCTTTTTATTTAAATCTGGACGTCTTAAAAATTCGAGGAAAATATTTTGATGTTTTTAATTAATTAATGGGTAAAAATTTATATTTTTATATAGTTTGAATTTATTTAACTGATATAAATAAATAATTGTTTCTTATTTTTTTCTAAAATGATTATTGAAACAAATTGAGTTTAACAATTTTTATACTAGTAATAAAGGGTTGTTATTATACATCTTGCGTTAATAATTAGTGAAAGTTTTCCTTAAAAAAAATAGTGAAAGTTCAATTTTCTAGTTAAAAAAATTATTTTGAGGTCATATATATTGTGTTTTAGTTAGTTTTATGACTCAACAAGTTTAAGATTGCATGGATACACTAATTCGATTTAGATAATATGTACCAAAGATCATTGAAATTGATTTGAATCGATCCTTAAAAGTAATTACAAATTGATCCAATATTGATACTGAAAAAATATTTAGTTCTTGAAACCTTTTCCTTATATTTATGCCACTAAAATAACATATAAAGAGAAAATTTTCTTGGGCTAATGGGAGATCAGGGATCGCATTCAACAAGGCCGTTGGTTTCCAACTTTCACTGATGTTCTACTCTAGAGAAGGGTTACAATAATTGCACGCAATCAATATCGATATTAGCAAATTAATTTTTGTTGCATATGCTACAAATTGTAAATTGCTTTCAATCTACGGATTTGAATGTGTATATTTGATTTAGTCTAAAAATGAAGACTAACAATTGATTTTAAAGAAATTATCTCATTATTCTTGTTACTAATTAGGTTAATGGTGTGACTATATTAGTAAGTAAAATATATATCTCTTAATTATTGTTAGTGAAACTTTAGATAAAAATTAAATTTATTTTAAAAAAGTAGACATTCAATTCCGAATATCAAAAAATGAAAATGTGAATATTGAATTTTGAATAAAGAGTATTTTCTTTTTAAGCATTTGCTTATTTTGAACGTCCATGGGAGGTACGATTCAATCACATATGTTAACCGCAACAACAAACAATAGGGTTGTGGAGTTGAACATATCCTCTATGCATGCATGATGCACCTCCACTTTTGTTACGTAAATTAGTATTGGAGGAGGCAAATTATATTAGATCAAGATTTATTAATGCCAATCTCAAATCATTTATCAATACTGTATTTTTAATTAAAAAGTAGTGAAAAAATATTATTTATGTGAATATGTGGGATACATTTATGGGGTTAGAAGAAAATTTAAAATTTTGATATGATAGAAATTTTAGAGGCAAAACATTGTTTGGGAGATGTTTATGTGGGGAATAATGAATTTGAGAAAAAAATATTGTCCAAATTGAGCCTAAATTAGCCCTTGAAAAGGGACTAATTTGGCTAATTAAAATTTGAACAAGGATTACTATGACTAAATTGGAAAAACAAGGATCAATTTGGCAAAAACATCATAGTCTAGGGACCAAATAAGAGTTTTTCCTCAAAATATGCCTATTCTCAAATGTGTGATTCGTCATATACCCTTAGGTGGGAGGAAGCTCGATGCATATTCCTCCAATCTTTGCCAAAAAAAAAAAATGAGCCATTCGAAAATGACAAGTCAGCAATAGAAATGGTGGACTACTGTATTTATTATTTAATTTTTTAAAAAAATGTAATTACATACTTGTCTTACCAATAGAGGACCGGTTTATTTTTAATTTTTTAAATGGACCGATCTTGCCAATAACGAACTGGATTATTTTTAATTTTTTTATAAATGGTGGGTCTTGTCAATGGCCAACCGGTTATTGTTTTAACTTTTTTATAAAAAAAATCTAAATATCATATTGTTTTGAGGGGAATTGATATGTGGAAGATAGATGATTTGAAACTACATGTAATTGCACATAAAAAAATATCATAACACATGACAAAGAATGTCACAAAGTTGCTAATATGCACTAGTGATGTATTCATAAACGATCAAATTGTCTACTCTTTCTTCTCCACTAGCCAAAAAGACATAAGGCAAAGAGACAAGAAAATATAAAAGACAACTAAACCAAGTGTCAAAAAGAAAGAGAACAAAAGCATTTCGAAAACCTTAAAGTGTTGTCATGTTATTTAGCATTAATTGTATATGTGATTACCCCTGACGAAGCTTTTCGTATGACTCTCAAATTTAAACTTAACAGTTCCAATGTAGATAGGGAAAGTAGAGATCGAATCCACAGAGATTTGTCAACTCTTAAATTAAAATCATTAATCGAGAAAGGTTTTGGGGGTTTTGTTATTTTGAGAACAAGAAAATAACAACAATTAAAATAAATATTTTTGGGGTTTTTGGATTTGTGAATAGAATTAAAAAGAAATTTAGAATATAAATGATATAAAAAGGCGTTAGCAAGGAACTAATCATAGATAAATACATTATTAATTAGTTAGTTTTAGAATCCTGATAAGCTCAAACAGATTAATATCTAATTTAATTAAAAATCACTACTAACCAGTGTGTATAGGATGCTCAATCAAATTGCATTAAACAAATAAGACATCACCAACATGAAATTATATATAACAATCAACTTAATTATATACAATTTAAATTATATTATTCCACTACTTAATTTAATTAAGCCAAGAGCTGCAACTTAATTAAACTAGTAGATGCTACATGAATAATTAATACAAGATTAATAATCCTAGATATATAATCACATTCATTAACTAGATTGTCAATCCAATTAATTCACACAATTATATTCATTAAAACATGAATTATATAAATACTCAATTAATATATAAATATATTAAATAAATACACAAATATATATATATATAAAGAAAGATTGAATTTATACAAATTATGCGGTTTAACTGGCCATTTAAATAAATTAAACTAAAAGTATGGAGTCTCTTTGATTTTGATAATTTACCACCTTTAATGACTTTATTATATATATATATATATATATATATTAAAAAAAAGGTTGTTACATTATCAAAGACGAAGAACACTTTATGCGCATCACATCAGAAAAGCTACAAGATCTAGAGCTGTTTCTTTCTACAACACCACTCTCATGATTAGGGATGGCAATTTGAACCCGATTTGTCGAGACGATATGATTATAACGGTTTAAGGTTCACACGACATGACATGTTTATTGACAAACAATTTTCGTTCAAATCAAATTGAGCATTCAAAGACTAAATTTAAACTTGTTTAACTTATGGAAGAAAAAAAATTTGTCTTTAACTTACCAAAAGAAAACAAAATTTTCTTTTAACTTTATAAAATTTGAATAGTAAATTTAACCATTCAGTCCTTACTTATACAGAATTTTTAAATTAAATTTAAAAATATTAGAATTTTATTAAGATTTAGTTATGTTTAATTGTAAAAATTATAATTTGAGTGTTTAAATTATTTTTGAATAGTTTTTACATATTAATTGTGTTTTATTTGAATTGATAATTTTTTCGTAATATAAACGGGTTGACACGTAAGTTATCACGATTTATCGTTAACATGAGTCAACCCGAATAGCCACCCTGCTCATCATAAATAGACAAGGAAATGCGCTCATGATTGCATGATTTGGAAGATATAGAAAGGCAAAGAAGAAAAAGCCTACCCATGTCAGTGCAATCTGTGCTGATCTTTAATCACATTCCCAAGTTAATTGGCTAGTGAGATGGAGATCACCTTTTCCACCCATTGCAGTAGCTTCAACAAACACCAAATTAATGAAGTCCAAACCAAACAAACAGAAACACCAGGAGTTGCAACTCAATCGTTCCTCTGTCTTAGATCTTGTGTGGGTTGGTGATTATAATTAGGCCTCAAGAATATCAAACTCATTTATGTTTGATTAAGCAACGTAATTTACCAATAAATAAGGGTTCAGAAATAAGTGAGATTAAAAATAGAGAAAAATCATCCTTTTCTTCCCAAAGCCTTCTCTCCACTTGGTAGTGTTTGTTCACAAGTGAAGAGCGGAGGGGAAGGGAGGGAAGGGGAGATAAGATAATTTTACTTTATTTGGTTTGGATCATATATAGGAAGGGAGGGGAGAGAAGATAAAATTTTCTTATTTGGTTTGTAAGGGGAAGTGAGGGAATATATAATTAAATTGACTATTATATCCTACACAATTCTCATTCTTTTTTTGTTTAATTTTTTTGATAAAATTTATTTTTTTTCCATGGATATAACATTTTTTAGTAGGTGGGAAGACTTACTAAATATTAGAAGAGAGAAAATAAGTGGAAGATGAAGTTGAAGAAGAAAAATGATAGAAAAATAAGTGAAATTATTAAAATGTAACCAAAATAATTTTGTAAATACAATACTTATATTTTTTCCTCCCCCAAATCCCCACACTTTTGGAGGTGAAGGAAAGGAAGGGAGGAGATGGATTTTAATATCAAATTTCCCTTCCATCCCCTAAAAAAAAGTGAACCAAAAAAGGGTTTGTTTGGTTGTAGATATTTGGAGGGGAAGAGATGGGAAGGGAAGGGAGGGGAGGGGAGGTGAGAGATATTTTTTTAAAATTCCATATTTGGTTTAATAAGTTGGAAGGGAGGGGAAGGAAAAAAATTTCACATTTTCCAAAATTGTAATTATTCATGACTATAACAAATGTTACGAGAATTTAATAATCAATTTAATTATATTTCTCTATCACTCCCTTACAAATCGAACAATGATGTTTTATCTCCTCGTCTCCCCTTCTATACCTCTCCTCTCTTGCTCACTTTTGAACCAAACACACCCTTATGGAGAGAAATTAAAGGATTTCAAATTCAACGTGGTCAATTAGTACTAAAAAGACTAAACAACCCTTAAAATATTTATATCGAAATAAAAGTTGACTAAAAGAGACGGATATAATATATTTGCAATTTACCTCTTAAAAACATCATAGAAATTCTTTTCTCTTCTACCTCTCGAACAAGAGAATACATAATTTATTTCTTTTCTTTGAGTTAAGCAGCTTTTGTATGGTAACCGATTACATTGGCCCTTACCTTCTGTTTTCTTCTACCTCTCACAAAAGTCAAGCTGCTTCTACTAGTTTTAGAGCCATAATTTCACGGTCAAAATTGTGTTTGAATAATATCATATAGAGTGTATCCTATGCTATATTTCTTAGCTATACATGATTTATTAAAAGAATTAATAAAAGTGTTTTATACGAAAAATGTTTTTTTTTTGTATGAAATATATATTTAGGCAATTTAAACTATAAAATTACTCTATTTCAATCCTCTCACTGTGTCATTCTGGTAAATAGACAAAAGTGCCCTGCGTACAATGACTGAATGACAAGGCAAGGGAGATCAAAATTAAAGTAATAGTGGGATCATATAAATACAATTTTTAATTAAATCAAAATCATGCAATCCAATAAGCACTAATACTACTTAAGCTGCAACAGCTGAAGTTTGCTGGGCAAATTTAAGGAGCTCTTGGTCAATTTCTAACGAGGCCATTTCTTGTTCCTCCAGTGACACCACAGCGTCTATCCCACCCGGGTTCAGTGAATCCAGCAAATGGAATGTGTTCTTCATTTTTGGCGCAAAAGTACCCACAAATACAGGCTTTCCCCATCCAAAATTCATGTCAGCAAAAGAATACCTGCATAAGCTGCTACACTTGTACACAACAATATTATTGTTACTTTGATTTCCCCTTAGCACCTTTGTTGCCTCTTTAATAGATTCACATAACAGTGAGTAGCATTCATCTACTCCCAAATTTTTTCCATACTTCTCACGAAATTCCCCATTTTTTTCCTTAAGAGCCTCAACAATTGTATTCAATCTTTTGTCACTATCATCTTTAGACATGATTGAGAAGAACCATGAAAAATTCCCCACAGAATTTTCCGACAACGGCGGGACCACCCGTGGTCGTAAATTCACGGTTTGCATTAGTATGGACGGCCTGGACATGCCGGAAATGTTTTTTGCTGCACATCTGTAAATTAACGCTGAAACAACTTCTACCCTTGTGGGATTATGAATCCCTGAGTCTCTTACAATGGCCTTGAGTTCATCTATCTTTGAAGCATCAAAAGAAAACCGCCTTGTGATGATATTTTCTTTATCAATTTTGGTTCCTGGAAAAATGATCTCACCAGTATTGAAAGGCGAAATTAGAGATGAAATAAAAGTGGGAGATTTGACTTTTCCACCACGTGCTACGTCAGCCCAATCATTTAAAAAGCCAAATATTGCACAGGCATCACACACTTTATGCAGAATGCTACCACTAATTGCTATTCCTCCACAAGTGAAATGTGTGACTTGGACCATTAAAGGACTACCCTTAAAAGATTCATTAAACAATGAACCTGGGGGAGAGAATAGATCCATTGAGCTTGGGTCGGGATGGTTTAGGACATTATCAAGCCCGCAGTTGATTCTGGCTTCGTAGTAATCAATTCCTCCGTCGTTGCAATCAATGGAGTTTTTACCATTAAAAGTGCCTGCAAATGGGTAGTATTGAACCAAAGTATCTGATAAAGATTTCTTGAGATGAGAAGAAATATTGCCACCGAAGGTGGTAATTATAGCCTTGCTATAGAAGAGAACGATGGGCATGTAGAATTGGGGCGCTAGCTGGTCTACCAAAGAGAGATTGTAAGTTCTCAAGTGCTCTGGTGTGGGAGAAGAGGGTTTGATGATGGATTTTGAGATTAGGGAAGGCTTTTCGATTGCCATTTAGCAATGTTTCTTAATCGAACTGCAGACTCTTATGCATAGATATAGAAGAGAAGCTATAATTGTGTTCCGTGGCTTTGGTCTGCAAGTTTATATAGAGCTGAATATAATCGCCATAATTGTACCTTCTTTTAAAATAAAAAAAAAGAAGTAATTAATAAGAGTAATAGTAATTATAAATTTATAATAAGAGGACGAGGAAGATAAGAGTGGGGGAGAGATGAGGATAGGTAGAAGCAGTATCATGACTTTGGTGTCGAATTTAAAAATCTAAGTCTCAAACAAAATTCTTCAACTTCCGACAGTGTTGAAAAAAAATATTGATATTTTTTTAGGAAAAAGAAAAATTATTAAATGAGAGAGTCTACTAAGAACAACCTGATATTCATGTGGGGATGTACATCATACCACTCCTATGAAAAAAAAGAGAATTTAATCAAAAAGAGAGTTAAGAGATGAATAAGTTTAATTCTTTCTCTCGTCGGAAAAAAAAAATAGTACTTCTTCTATGCAATAGATTCAACTGCACTTCGAATTTTGTAAAAGAACAAGTGAGTTAGATACCTACATTTCATGTATGGCTTGATCCAATACCCTCTTATATATTATTTTCATAATTTTAATGAAATTTTCCTTCAAAGAAAAAAAAACTGAGCTCCTTGTTTAAGCACGAACACGGCAGAAACCCATGTACTATTATCCATGTGAAAAACCATTGACTTAAATGCATAAAAAAAAAACCCTCTTTAGAGCAATTCAATTTGTATATAGCTTTATAAAATCGTGGGATATAGTAGTAAGCATAGTTGATAGCCGGCAGGCATAGCGGAGACAAATCTAAATTTATTTGTGGTTTCCAGTTTCCTCTTCTTTATAGCTCCCAAAGTTTCCAAATCTTGCCAGTCACGAGCTGTGATTTCTGTGGAAAGTTAGCTTGATAAATATATCTAAAATACAGCTCGATGTGATTCCTTAATTTATGTATGACAAAAATTGCTAATCTTTTCCCTTTTCTTTTTCTCCCTGTCTTCCTTTGTGTTCAGATGGCTTTCTTTTCATTTCCATTTTGTTTCTTTCTTGGAGGGGGGGGGGGGCGGGTAGTTTAAGGTTTAAGAAAAAATCAATGTTTTAAAATTTCAATTTAGTCCCTAAAAATGTGGAAAATTATCTATATATGTACTAAATTTTGCAAAAAAAAAGAAAGAAAAAAGACTCATCTAATTCTTCCATCCAGGAATTGGATAGAAGGGCTTAATTAATGATTATTTTTAACAAGTAAAAGGACACAATTGCAGCTTAATTTTGAAAATGAAGAACTTAATTCATATTTTTGACATTGTCAAAGACTAAATTGAAATGCAACAATATTAATTTGCCACAAGTATGTAAATCACATAAAGCATGTCAGTTATTATTGCTCAATATCTTTGTTGTTTATGTAATTTTAGGATTCAGAAGAGTCTTTTACCTTAAGAAATTTATCACAATGTTCTTGTTATTAAAGTTAATAAATGGTATAATCATATAAATCAATCTCTCAAATTAAAAAGATTGTTAAAAAGAAAAGAAATAATGTACTTGCGACAAATCATAACAAACTCATGCAAAACTTGAAGTATATTGAAATTGTATTAAATATTGGTCTAAATCAATAGCCGGCTTTTACATAAGGGAACTTAGGTAATTGTATGGGGCACCCAAGTTTTTAGGCTTCAAATGTTTTGCCTGATAATTTCCAAAGAGAGTTCGAATGAACATAGAATATATGTTATCTATGAGTAATTTTTGTTTGAAAATCTTAGGAGAGATATAAATTATAATATAATAAACAAGTTTCAAAAGTAAATACATGTTATAAGTATAATATGAATGTTGGAATATAATTTCTTAACGTTTCATTTATTAGAAAATTAATTAACATATATTAATAATGATTCATAAATCTTAAAGTTATTCATAAGAAAAATTATACCCCTCTACTATACCTCCTTCTAAATGTCTACTTTGGACTTGCACAAAGATCAAAACAAGTATTGAAAATGATCATTTATGCAATTAAATTTTTAAAATTGTTATCATTTAATAGCTAGTATATATATATATTAATTCTCTTTAAAAAATACATTTTTCAATAAATAGTTGACAACTCATCCAAATCTTTAATTAATAACAAGGCTGTAATTGTAAAATTACATACTAAAATTAGAAACTAAACAATTGAAATTAGACACCTTAAAAAAATGTGAACAATTGGAATAAGAGAGAGTAAGTATAACATAAACTTATTATTTAACAATTATTGACCAATTACAACTTACTAGGGCCTTATTTTATAACATTTATCTACATAATAAAACTAGAAGTTGTTTAAGATAAGAATATATATATATATATATATATATATCCTCAATAATTATAAAAATCAGAAAATATGTTTGGAAAATTTGAATACAAAAATTTAATCAATTTTTTTGGATAACTAAGAAAGAAAATTAATTAAAAAATATTATTATTATTTTTAATGCCAAGCAAACAACTCGTTGAAATCTCTCACCTAAAGCCCAAATTAAATGTCCTCGAAACAGTCTGATCCAAGGACTTCTTTTCTTCTCGCCTCCTTCTAATCAATTTCTTTTGTAATGCGATAGAAATTTTGAAGGAAAAAATTTATTTTGAGATATGTTTTTATGAAAATAATGAAATTAAGAAAAAAAAAATCCTAGTCCAAATTGACCCTTAATTTCTGTTGTTACAATTTCTTTCAATTTTATACCATAAAAATCAATTATAACCAAACATTTTTCTTCATCCGACTCTCTCCTATTTGGTGATCTTTTGCTATTGTCTTTATATGCCGACGGCTGGGCATAGAACATTACCAGTGACATTTGTTTTCTTTTCTTCCAGCGTCGTCCGGGAGATTTTGGCATCTAGCTAATATGGCTAACTATTTTTACAAATAGTATGAGGTTGAAACTTAAAAGTGGAGTCAAATATTGGTCTCAATATTCATAAACTAAGTAATTAATATATTAATTGTTGACTTGGAATTAACTTAAGAATAGTAATCATCTTCTTGGCGTTTTCATCTTTCTTTGTACATGACCAAGTCTGCGGTTTATACCGAACCATCCATTTTTACTAATTACTTTGCAGAAAGAGTCATTTGTATCTGCCGACCATACATAAAAAGTTATAACAAACATAATGATTTCCTTTTTTTAACGTCTTTTGGATGGAATAGAGTAGTTCTTTTTGTCAGCTAAGAAATGGGATCATGCAATGTATTCTGGATTTTTGAGAGAAGTTTTAAAAGCACACTTCTGTAAGGTGTCAATATTGTTCCAATTAATTACTAAAATTTTGCAAAATAGTAAGTTAAAAATCTATGAATCTATCTTAATTTGACACATTCTCAATTAAATAATGTTTTGGTAGCATCCTTTGATCATTGTCTCATAATTCCATGTATAAAAGACATTCATTTGTAGACATTGTCAAAATTCAAATATGATCGTAAAATATTTTGAATGAAATTTAGTGAACAAAATATTGTTCTAAAAACTATATATATATATATATATATATATATATATCGATGGCTAAATTCAGGGATCGATGCATCAAAAGGACACAATTAAAAGCACTCTATTTCTAGGTTAACAGTTTCATCACTTGTTCAGGCACATTCCTAAGGTAGATAAAATGGAAAGTGATTCGAGCTGGTTTTTCTCAGCTTTAATGATTACTATTGTTTCCTTGTATGTTCTTCTAAGGAGGGCAAACGAGTGGATATACGTGAAGAATGGTTCCAGTAGTGATCCTATGCACGATAACTACAAACTACCTCCAGGTGACTTGGGCTGGCCCTTCATTGGGAATATGCTGTCTTTCTTCAAAGCTTTCAAGTATGGTCATCCTGATTCCTTCATCTCCTCCTTCACTACCAGGTACTTAATTTCTCTCTATACATAATTGCTACCACTTTTATAAGTTGTTAAAAAACTGTTGTCTTGTTCCTAATTATAAATCATTTTATGATTTTTTAAGATATTTTATTAATACTTTCTAATAATACTTGTATTTATTATTTTCTATCTTATTTCCAAAATATACTTTATTTTCCCTATATCTCTTATTTTTCTTTTTCTTATTTTCGATACAAAAATTTTCTTCTTCTTCATTAATTTAATCTTTCTCTATTTCTTATTTCTAAGACAAAATAAATAAAGATATTGTAATAATTTTAAGGATTTATAAAAAAGAACAGATTGAGGGATGGAGTAGTACATAGTTTCTTGCGAAATCCATGATTATTCTTCTCTCTCTAGCTGAATATTTTTTTCTTTCCTTTCCTTCAAAAAAAATGAAAAAACAGGTTTGGGAAGGCACCAATGTACAGGGCATACCTGTTTGGGAATCCGAGCATTATCGTTACAACTGCAGAAGCATGTAGAAAAGTTTTGACAGATGAACGTTTCGGACCCGGATGGCCAAAATCAGTCTCAGATTTATTAGGAAAGAAAGGACTGCACGGGGTATCTAACCAAGAACACCGGCGTCTCCGTAAGCTTATAGCAAGTCCAGTGGCAGGTCGAGAGGCATTGTCATCTTTTGTAGAGTATATTATGGAGATTGTGGAAACTTCATTTGAGACATGGGCTAAGAATGATGGGCCAATTGAGTTCTTGACTGAGATGAAGAAAACTGCCTTTAAAGCAATGATGAAATTCATTATGAGTAATGAAATTGATGAGATATCATTGGATTACATGGAAAGGGAGTATACATTACTTTCTCATGGACTCAAGTCTATTCCCATCAATCTACCCGGGTTTGCTTACCAAAAGGCCCTCAAGGTGAGGATTTTTCTAATACAACATTATTTGATTAACAGCCTTGAATTAGTACTTCAGTCAAATCCTTAGAAGAATAATTGCATTTTTTTTCCTTTTCTTTTTTAACAATTTTTCATGATATTAGGCTCGGGAGAACTTGGTCAAGGCATTTCGAAGTATTGTTTTGGAAAGGAGGATGATGCCTAAGGGTGATGAATCAACTGTAAAGAAAGACATGTTAGAACTAATGATGGAAATCTCAGATGATCTTGGAAATAAACTAACCAATGAAGAGGTTGTCGATTTATTGATTATATTCCTGTTAGCTGGGCATGAATCTACTGGTTATATTGTTACATGGGCTGTTATCCTCTTAGAAGAAAATCCTCAATTCTTACAGAAGGCCAAGGTAGAAAATCCCTTTATCTACCATGTTTTCCCTTTATTCAAATTCTCAGAAGCTTCCAAATGGGACATGCTATTTTGGTCTTTTAGGTTCATAAATTTTGGTTATTTAACTATGATCATTTCCATTATTAGGAGGAGCAAGAGGAAATAGTGAAGAGAAGAGCATCCTCAGTAACAGGTCTTAACCTTGATGAAATCAAACAAATGAAGTATCTCCGGAAGGTATCTATCTTTTCATGTCATTTAACCTGAATTTAGATATTTGTATGTTAAATATTTAAATTCAACCCCTCTTTATTAGTTTAAACTAATAGAACATAGAAAATATTCAAGTGATATCAGAGTAGGAAGTCTTATTTCAAATCATGCTTTCATGTTTTATCCGTTAAATGGCTATAATCAAGGTGTTTGGAGCTTTAAATGCAGGTAGAAATTTATCATTGTATGAATAATAACACGATGCTCTTACTTCTAAAGGTGATTGATGAAACCTTACGCATTGCCAACCTCTCATTTGCACTTTTCCGTGAGGCAAAAACTGATGTCAGTATCGAAGGTTTGTGTTAGTCACTGTTAATCATACAACAGTAGAAAGGATTTTCTAAATTATGATTAAACTGTTGAAAATTTTCCATCCCCTTGACATGATAATTAAATTCTATTAATCTCCTAGGTTACATCATTCCTAAAGGATGGAAGGTTCTACCTTGGATAAGAAATGTTCATATCGATCACGAAAATTATGAGAAACCATATGATTTTAACCCAACAAGATGGGAGGTATGTCTTTTTATTCTTTTTTCTTTTTTTTATCTTAATTTCCCTTCTCTTTGTGGAGGGGTATTGGATGAGGTTAGGAACAACCATATATGTTCTAAGAGAAGAGCTTATTGGGATTGACAATTTTATATAAGTTGAGCATATATATGCAGGATCACAAAAGCAAACTTGGGGCATTTGTTCCTTTTGGAAGTGGTGGTAGGTTATGCCCAGGAGCAGATTTGGCCAAGATTGAAGTTTCTGTATTCCTTCACTACTTTCTCCTTAACTACAGGTCAAATTTCAGATTTTGGTACTTAGGCATGATAAGGACATCACTTATTAATAAAATTAATAGATAGCCAATACACTATAATACATGAAGGAATTTTCATTTGCAGGCTTGATAGAGTTAATCCGAAAAGCAAAATACAATATTTACCAATTGCAGGGCCAGATGACAAATGTTTGGCAAGAATAAAGAAAATGCCATCTTGCGAATGAATACCCAGATACAATCAATGTCGAACAAAGAAAAATTAGTTGACACAATGGCCTCATGCGTAGTTGGAAGATATGGTTCTGTAATTCTTGTTCTTATTTGTTCCTTAGATCATATTTTATATATTGGAGTTATTCTTTATTTGGTCATTGATCATTTCGAATTATGGAAGTACTATATACACAATACCTTTCCGGATTTGATTTTAATCATAACTATTTCATTTTTTTTAAAAATGTTTAAGAATATAATGTATAGTAGTGTGGGCCATATATTGTAACTTGAAATTTTGAATTATGAAGGGAATTTTTGAGAAAATATATTTATTTAGGAAATTTCTTTTTGTATATTGGAATTTAGTTTGCCTTCCAAAGGATACTGTTGAGTTGGGTATTGCAAATTTGGAGATTAGAAACAAAACGTTTTTGTATAAATCAATCTGGAGATTCGGTTTGGAGGAATCTTTTGGTTGAAAGGTTTTGGGGAATGGGCAGCTCATTTCTTTTTGGACTGATTTATGGATCGACGATGTGATTCTTAAGGATGTGTTTCTTAGGATCTTTGTTTTGGCCACTAATAAAGATGGCAAAGTCTGTGAATATGGCAATTGGAATGGTGGCAACTAGACATGGTTGATTAACTTGAGAAGAAATCAGTTTGATTGGGAAGTTAGTCAGTGGCAACAATTTTTAAAGACAAATGGGGAACATATTCAGTACATCCAAAGATGAATGACAAATTCATTTGGCAATGTACTCCTTAGCGGCTGATATACCGCTTCTTTCTGCCAAGAAAGAGTTGGTAAGCATCTTCCCAAAAATCCTGATTGGGTTAGCTCCTCCAAAGGTTGAGTTCCTTTCCTGGCAAATTGTTTGGTTAAGAGTTCCTGTGGAATGGGAACTAGTTAAAAGAGAAGTCATTTCGGCTAATGATTCTGTGTGTGTTTTTTACAAGAGCTCCTGTGAGACAGTTGTACATATTTTCTTTCACTGCAATTTTTCCTGGAAGATCTGTTCCTTCTGTTGTGAAGAATGGGGCATTCAACGGGTCATGCCTAATTACCCTATTTCCTTTGCTCTTGCATGGGACCACATTTTTGGGTAAGCCAACCACATTAAGGGACGAGATATGCATGACAATATTTTCTTAGCGCAAGAGTTGTTACGTGGTTATAATAGGAAGTGCTCATCTCCTCTCCTAGGTGCTTACTCAAGATTGACCTTAGGAAGGCTTATGATTCTGTCGATTGGATATTCCTTCACCGTGTACTGGTTGACTTGCAATTTCCGAGGGAATTCATTGATTGGATTATGGAGTGCGTGATATCTACATCCTACTCCATCTTTGTAAATGGACAGATTCACGGTTTCTTTAAAGGAAAGAAGGGCATAAGGCAAGGAGATCCCCTTTCCCCTTTCTTCTTTGTCCTTTGTCTGGAATATTTGTCTCCAAGCATCAACCTTTGTAACATCCCAAATTCCCCATAAAACCCAAAATAGAAAATATAAAATAATTGTCAAATCAAAAGAATAATTCAAATTTTAAAATAGTCAAAATTCCGAATTCCAAATAAGTATCAAATTATAAATTTGAATTCAAGACAATCTTTTCTAGAATAAAATTATTTATACCAAATAAAACTAAAACATAAACATAAATATTCTTAGCTCGAAAACGAGAACATAATTTAAACAAAATTCAAAATTCATAAATGATTGGTCATCCTTCATCCTAGCATTACAACCCATCAGCCTGTAAATGATTTTAGAAGAAACATAATACATGGGTTAAGTACAAAGTACTTAATGGGAGTAAAGTGTGATATTTTACAATGATATACACATTGCAAATATAATATA
Organism: Apocynum venetum; assembly: GCA_019593545.1. Lineage (NCBI taxonomy): Eukaryota > Viridiplantae > Streptophyta > Magnoliopsida > Gentianales > Apocynaceae > Apocynum > Apocynum venetum. Next base: position 3,390,647 of record SRSM01000137.1, read on the forward strand.
AATATAAATAGTCAATGTATTTCATCGAATCAAAGATTCCTATTGAATTGGGCTAAAACCCCTGTTCAAACGGACATAAGTCTCTCTTTTATCAGGCTTAAGCCCCTGTTGTTTGATGACATATGCAATAGACCATTATATGCGCATTTATAAAATTATTGTACATATATCATAATAGATTTTAAAAGTGCACAATTAATCATGGAATAAATAGCACATATAACATATAAATATAAAGATTTAAATAATCAAATAAGATTATAACTCCCACCTCAAATGCAGATATAAATGCGTGCTAAGTTGGGTGGAAAAACAAACTTCCTAAATCCTTGTTTCCTACATTTTAAGTATTCAATGAATTAGAACTTTGAAAAGCTAAACTAAATAATTGATCTTAAATAAATAAATAAATAATCTAATAAAAATAACAAGAATGGCTTTTTTAAAAACATTAAAGGAAATATTTGGCATTTTGAAAAGGTTTGGAAACACTTTTGGAATATTAAAAAAGGTAATTTTCTAGTTTGGAAAAGCTTGAGGCCAAATTGTAATTTTAGAAAAGTTCAAGGGTCAAATTGTAATTTTTGAAAGTTTGGAGACTAAAACGAAATTTTTTGAAAATATGGGTTGAAACAGAATTTAAATAAGTCTTGTGGTATAAAAAAATTCTCAAAATAATTGGGTAAAAATATAACTTTTAAGAAATTTGGGGTCAAATTGAAAATTCTAGAAAGATTTGGAGACTAATTTGGACATTCTAAAACATTTGTGAGTAAATCTATAAATTCATATATGAAATTGAGGAAATTTTAGGGTTTATGAACCCTTAGGACTTATTTGTAAAAATGGATAAGTTCTTTTCCTCTTTTTATTTTCCTTACCCTAGCCGCCGCCCCCCATTTTCTTCCCACAGCCGCCACCGCCCCCATCACCCTCTTCCCTCAACCGCCACCCTCCAATTCTTCTTCTCTTCTCCCTTTTCCCTATTCTCTCTTCTTCTTCTTTTCTCATTTTCTTCCTCTTCCTCCTTCCCCCTTTTCCATGGCTTCCCGCCTCCCTCCGCTCTTCTCATTCCCCCTCTCGGCCCCTCCTCTTCTCTTTATTCCTCCCTCCCTCTCTCGACCTCCCTATCTGCCGCCCCTCCCCCTTCCTTCTCCCTCCATTCTCTCGGCTTTCTCCCACTCGATTTCTCTTCTTTCTTTTTTTTTGAAAAAAAATGCTATGGATTGTGGGAGGTTAGGAAAAAAAATAGATGTTTTTAGACTTATTGCCGCTGTCGCCGGCCAACCATATGACGGCACTGGTGGTGGCTACCATGCCTACCTCGGGATTTCGTGACTAAGGGGAAAAGATAACCAATTGTTTTAACCCCTGTCTATATATATGAGAAATATTAAATCCTAATTGACCGAGTTAATTAATTAATTAAACCCATTAAATTATAATTTGGGTATTACAACCTTGCTACTGTCTTTTCAGATTTTAACCATCATCTGAAATGCAAGAAGTTGAATATCACTCATTTGGCCTTTGCAGATGATCTCATGCTCTTCGCTCGAGGTGATACTCCTTCAATCAAGATCATCTTGGACTGCTTAGACATGTTCACAAGCACTTCCGAATTGCACATCAACAAGGAGAAGTCAGATTTTTATTGCTAGGGAATAGAGGCCTCGGACTTGTCCACCATTTTACAGATCACTGGGTTTAAAGTAGGCTCAATGCCTTTCAGGTATCTTAGCATCCCGTTAATGGAAGAGAAAGTCGCCCACTATTTGCCTTACATTAACCACATCATGGCAACTATTAGGTTGGAATTTATAAGGGCAGTGTTACAAGGGGTGGAGAGCTTTTGGTTATCTACTTTTCCAGTTTCGAAGGTTGTACTCAATCAGTTTGTCTCTCTATGCCGTAACTTTCTGTGGAATAGCAAACATTCTCTTGTTGCTTGGAGTGCTATTACCTTGCCAAAGGTGGAAGGTGGTTTGGGACTACGAGATCCGTACACTTGGAATCTCAGCTTTATGGCCAAAGTGCTATGGGATATCCACACCAATAAGGACTCCCTAAGCATTAAATGGGTTCATATGGAATTTATTCGAGACAACATAATTTGGACAGTGTCCGGCAACAAGGATGTCTCTCCTCTACTCAAACATGTGCTATTGGTGAGAAGCATCCTCTGTAATTCGACTAGCTCGGTTGGCACGGGCAGCGCTATGTTGTGCTCATGGGCCAAGGCTGGCATCTTCTCTTCGTTGTGTGCTTACCATTTCTTTAGGCATAAGGGCAACGTGACCCACTGGGCAAAAATGATGTGGGATAGGGCAGTGACGCCTAGACACTCATTCATTCTGTGTTTAGCCTCTCATGATATGCTAGCCACGAAGGACAGGCTGAAAATACAACTCCTAGATACTTTGTGTTCGATTTGTTATAGTGTAGAGGAAACCTCTACGCATTTATTCTTTGGTTGTGCTTTCAGCAACAAGGTTTGGCATAGTATCCGGGTGGTTAGAAGTTAGAACGTTGATGTCTACCCTAAGCAGTGGACTTAAGTGGCTTAAGAAAGAATGTCTGGGCACCACAAAGCAAGCAAAGATAAAACGTTGTGCGTTTGTTACGACTGTGTACTTTATTTGGCGAGCTTGGAATGAGGCTATTTTTTACAACAAACGGTCGTATGCGGATTATATAGTTAATAGTATCAAAACTCATGTATTTCAAGTTATGTATTCCTTATATCAGTAGTCTTTGTATTGAGTCATAGAGTATCTAGTGTCGATATTTTGTTTCGATTTAATTGTTTTAGTTGTGTAAGATGGTGCAGCGTTTGTACTTGGGTGGTTAATTCCAGTTTGCTTGTATTACCATTATTTGATCATATATATATATATATATATATATTTACATTTTGATAAAAAAAAAAAAAGAATTGCAGTTTGGCATGACGCCTGCTCTTCTTTATGGTTGCTTGGTCCATTTGGCTCTATAGAAATTAAGTTGTATTTAAAGGTAAAGGGTAAACTCCCATATACAAGGTCAGATTTTCTTGATGGACGCTGGTAAATGACCAAATCAACATCTCTCTTTTGTTGACTTCTATAGGAATTCTTAGGCTACTTATTATCCTCTATGTAAAAGACCCAACATTCCTGTTCTAATTGTTTGGAAGCTTCCTAGTTAAGGGTTTGTTAATTCAATGTAGATAGTGCTGCAAAAGGAAAACCAGGTACATGTATAGGTGGGGATTTAGGGATAGCATAAAGGTAGTGTTGTAACCGAGTTGTGCAGAGCCGAGTTCGAGCTTGGGTTTGGTCATGCTCGAGCTCAATTATATTATATTGGCTTGAGCTCAATTGAGCTTGAAAATTAAACCTCGAGTTTGGCTCGTCAAATTTTTAGCAAGCTCGAACTCGAGTTAATTGTTAAAATATTTTTAATTTAAAATTTGGGAGAAAATTATAAAAAATTAAAAATATATATAGGTGGCTTACAAACGACTTGACAAACCATGAGCCAAGTATTTTAAAGCTCAAGTTTGATCGAGCGACTAGCTCATTTACACCCTTGCATGGAGACAGGTCAAGATAGGTTCGAGTGGATAAGGAGATTACCCAATTTAAGTGGGCAAATGGATGGGAATGAAGTTTTAATTATGGATTTTAGCGATTACAGAGATGGGGATAGAAATGTTGTATCTATTAGATATATCTGTATCCGCACTCACTTCATACACACATTGTACCCGCATATTTTTTACTAAGTTTTAATTAATTACTTATATTTAATGAGATTTATGTGTGTGAGTGTGTATATGGATTTTTTATTTTTGTTAATAAAAGCAAGAAAAAGAAAGAAAACTCATGCTTAAGTTGAATGAATATAGGTCTCACTTGAATACAATAAGAATTTCTTTTTAAACTTGGCACCCTTCATTACACCTTAGGGAATGAAGACAAGCTGCTGGATGGGAATGAAGAAAGTGAAGAACTAAGAAAAATTGCTCGTGTTTGCATATTTTTCATTATATCAGCCAGGACAACACATAGCAAGTGCGCTATCTATAGAAGGAGAAACAAGAAAAACGCAAAAGGAGATCCAAAAGAGTAGTTTGCATCTAAATTTTATTTGCCTCTTACTTCACTAGAACAAAGTAGTGTTCTAAATCTTCCCTCACTTTATTGTACTTGTAGCATTTTTTTTTTGTTATTATTATTATTATGCCTCAATTGCTCTTGTTCCATTGGAAGAAAGTTGCGCTGTTTCCAATTTGCGAGATTGTTTTCCAATTAGAAGAAAGGGACATTGTCTCTTCTTACTGTCTTTGCTTCCTGTTTGGATTACATATTCATGTTCTTTACTTGCTTGTAATGCAAACATTCTTCACTGGGCAATCTCTGGATAGTCTACAATCTTCAAATCAAAGCAAGAAAAGGAGAGGGGGCAAAATAAAAACATCAAGCTTAAGTTGATTGAATAGGCATAACTTCAAATCGTCAATTCCAGATATCGAAATGACGGGAACTAATCCGGGTAAGGCGAGAATACCCACGACTTGCTCATGAGCTACATACTAGAGTATATATGGACCATCTGAATGGAATATGATCTCATCAACAATAAGGCACAATGCAATATCACCATTAAGCTAAATGACGTCAATTTCTCAACACTTGTGGCCTCAATTGTAAGGGATTAACCATGTATTTTCCTGCCAAGAAAATCAACATGAAACACACTTCACTTCACAATTTCTAACTGCTCCCTTTTTCTCCCTTCTTCGACAAAAAGCTAGTGTATATGCATTCATCAAATCCATTCTACAGTTACGTACCAAAAGCAATGTGCTGGGAGAAGATATGCTTGTGTGTGAGAAACTGTATTCGTCAGGACTCCTTAACATTCAAGGAAAAGATCCAGAAGTTCTGGTATGAGCCTCATGCTTCAAGAAGCATCACACCTGATGAGGAGCGATTACACCTCAAGAACCGAAAGTAATTATTTATGTAATATAAAATGATTTATACACATGGACCTTTATTATATGACGCACAGCAGGAAATTGGAAGCTGTAATTTACAATTACAAACACAGCTTTTGGCAAGAAAGGAGTAACTGTATCTCACGTAATATAACAAATTATGCATGAACGTGATGAAGTCCATATAATCAGTTACCCCTCTGGAAAGTTGCAGAATCCTCCAGTAACAACATTTCTCCTGTGGTATGAACACCATATCAGCACACCATGATGTCTGAGGGCAACTTCCTGATTACTAGGAGGTTGTTAGAGAAGTATAAAGCTTGAATCTTGTCATAACTTTGCATGCAATCTCCAAGGGCAACCACCTTCAAAAGCATGTTCCAGGACATCTTCCATTCGCCTTGCAAGTAGTATCTGTTTCAGAGTCACAGTTAAACCCCAGAAAATCTAGCTTATTTAGTTCCTTAGCTGTATCGCCAATCTAGAAAACAAATCCAACCAGTCAAGCCAATTACATTTTCTGAGTCGAATACTATTAAACATTATACAAGAAATTTAAAAAATAAAAAAACATTAGCCCTACACTACCCTACGGGCAACCAGGGCAAGATGGGAAAAGGAATGGAGGAAAAAAAATCCACATTGACCACAAGGTATCCAATTTTCGGAAGTTGGGAAGTCTCTTAAAACATAAAGACTTCACTCAAGTATTCAAAACGCATTGCCCATTGTTGGATGGGAATGGTAAATCCCCTTAAGATGGACAAGTCTGCTTTTTATCATGATCACACCAACCTTATGCAGACTTAAGTAACAACGCTGTCTCCAATTTAACTGTAATTGTTTCGAAGAGGGCTGGAATTACATCCGTTTCACAATTTTTCAATCTTTTATTTTTGTTATTTGTTAGTTGGGGAAAGGAACTTTGGAAGATTCATATCAAATGGCTTCAAGAATAAAATCCACTAAATTTTCAGTCAAATTTTCGAGTGCATTTATAAATATTTTTTAAACATCTTTCACCATTCTTCTGTAGAAAGCCATGATGTATATGCTTCATTGACCATGAAGAAAAATTATTCATACACAGTTTAAACTTTAGAAAAAGGTTAAGCTGTTGGCCCCTTTTGCACTCTCACCACCACTACTTTATCCTAAACACAGACTTGAGTGTTAATAATAGGTGTCCAACAAGGCCCTATACTCCCAAACCAGGATATACTGATAAGTAGAAAACAAACAGGAAAAGCCTGGTGGAGAATATCATGCTCCAACATTCCTGACCTAGAACTGGTAGAGAACTACCAGTCTTTAACACAAAAAGTATCTTAGTCACAAAGTTGCCTAAAAGAATTTACCTCTAGACTAGAAAGCACAGTAGCAGGAACTTCCACCAAGTCCTTCAAGTTCCTCTCCGGCAAAATTACTCTCTTAATACCATACCGATGGGCTGCCAAAACCTGCACAGTTTGTCAAATTCCTTGATTTTATAGCAGATAATTGAAGGAAAATGCCAAATCTACTATCGAATCTCCATGGCCATAGTATTTGAATAGCCTGAAGAAAAAGCTTTTGATTGCGCACTAGTTTCATTCCCTTGGTTCATCTAATAAAATTTTCTTCCCCAGTAACTCATTAGTAATCTGACAATGTTTGTAGTGTAGGATTAACAATAAAGCAAGTCACTTTCCTTTATTGACATTTTTCCCCACCCTAAGTCATTTCACCTTCTATTTTCTGTTTTGTACTTCCAGCCTTTTCTTTTTCATTTTGCTTTTCTTAAACTTTTTTTGCAAGGGAGGCAGGGGAACAGATATTTTGTGGAAGAGAAGCGGCAAAAGAGATAAGGCAACCTACGGCACAGATGTACCAAATGCTTATATATGATCATAGAAAGCAGCAAAGATCAAATTGTCCCATCATTCCCAAAAAGGATCAGATTTCACTTTCAATACACAATAAGGTAAAAGTTTAATTAACAGCAAAATTCAAACTTCACAACAAGGGATATAATTCTTCAGATAGGTAACAACTAGAAGTACATTTTATAGCATCACTGCATCCATTTCATACAATGGGCACAAAGGGATGCAAAGCAAAAGCTATATAATGAAGCAAAATGCATACCTTATCCTTGATACCACCAACAGGCAAAACAAGACCCCTCAGCGTCATCTCCCCAGTCATAGCTGTATCTGCACGTACTCTCCTCCGGCTAAAAAGTGAAACTAGAGAGGTCACAAGAGTGACACCAGCTGATGGTCCATCCTTAGGGACTGCCCCAGCAGGAAAATGTATATGGATATCTCGACCATCCAGCAGATTGCTTTCTTCAGCTGTAGCCAGATTAAGGTCTGTTGCTCTTGCTCTTACCTATATATGGGAACACAACTGTAAGTCCAATAAAAATAAATAATAAAATGTATGGGACACTTCACATGAGTCTCTCATCACTCATCTGATTTGGCAAAATATAAATATGATAATAGGATGTCATGGGTAAACCCTTCATATTAGCCAACACAAAAAGTGACCATCCTGATACATTGACTTCATTTAAGTGGAATAGCCAGTAACAATTAACTCCAAATACTCTTGGGAACCCAAATTTGTTTTGTTGCCATTAATGGTACAGTTAAAACAGTATTCATGAATGCTTTCTTCAGCTATCTCCCCCCCCGAGGAAAAAAAAAAAAAAAAAGGGATATTCTTATGAGTGGAGACATCTTAAGGAAGAAATAGCGGAAAAAGGGTTAAGGCCATTACTAATATTTGCTTGGGAGAACCTTCCTATACTTCAGTTCTGGGTCAAACAGAGAATGGAGTAGTGTCATTACTTCATGCCTCCATAAAAACAATTGGTGACAGAAACAAAGGAATGGAAGGAGAGGATGCTTGAAGGTAGACAAGAACTTTATGTGTTTCTTGCATGTATAGACATTTTCTCATAAATATTATCCCCTATTAATCTCAAAAGAGGATTAAGAAAAATTAAATTCCATGCAATGAGCAACTGTTGACGGGAAGGATGACATTCTAATCTTTAATTATTCACATCAGTGAAGCTTAAATGCCATGTTGCATATGCCTAAAAAGGTATGTCATTCCAGCATTGTAGAGCCAAGGATTCAAAGAGGAAGTAATAAAGAGAATTCCTACTTCTAGTATTTTCTCACAAGTGAAGAAATTGTATTAAACACAAGAAAGGCCGCCTCTCCTTTTGGAGAGGAATACCCCTCACAAAGATTTAGAGCTCAAAAAACTGTTAGCTGGTGACAGATTACAAAAGTATGAACTGTTAAATTTGGATTTTCACTTAGATCTACATCCAAAATAAATAAATAGCAAACAACAAATCACAATTCATTTAGCAGAAAGTACCCAATAGAAGAGGCCAACAACCACCAACCATCAACAGAAAAGGGAAAAAACTATTGAAATTGCCATGTTCACAATGCCTCAAAGGGGTTACTAGTAAACCAACATTCAATATTACATTCTTTAATGCATCTTTCAAGAATAGAAGAGCTTTCAATCACATTGCTGCCATATGATGCAAGAATACAGTTTTGTACTTCAAAAGTGCATAGAAGGCCCTGACAACAGATGCCTTTGCTCGCACATTTGCATATCTATGCAGAAAAATCTTTAGAAAGTCTGCATACTTAAAACATCGGAGTATTAGAAGCTACATTATCAAAGACCAAGAACACTTTATGCGCATCACATTAGAAGAGCTACAAGATCTAGCAGCAGTTTCTTTCTGCAACACCACTCTCATGACAAATAGACAAGGAAATGCGCTCATGATTGCATGATTTGAAAGTGTAAAAAGGCAAAGAATAAAAAGCTTACCCATGTCAGCGCAATCTGTGCTGATTCTTTAATCACATCCCCAAGTTGGCCAGTGAGATGGAGATCACCTTTTCCACCCATTACTGTAGCTTCAACAAACTGAACCTCTCCACCAAATGAAGTCCAAACCAGACCAACAGATACACCAGGAGTTGCAACTCGTTCCTCTGTCTCCCGATCATCATATCTTGGAGGCTGCATTAGATTCAGAAAAGAAATATCAGAATATTCTTGCAAGAAGCATTAAAATATTTGAAAGTCTCAAGGACCTATCTCCAAATTTACAATTTAAAAAGGTCACTTACCCCCAGAACTTTTTCCAGCATAGATTCATCCACAACCAAAGGTGAGGACGCCTTAAATGCACTTGAAATATCATGACTGTTGATGCTCATTGGAATGACTTCCATTTCTACTTCAGCCCCATCAGCCAGCCTGCTCTCCAAAAGCGGGGAAGGCAGCCGTTGAACTTCCTTACTCAATGGCACAGCTTGTTCTAGTTCTGCAACACGCACAGCTGCTGCACGAGCTAAGGCAGCCAAGTTCCTCTCCAAATTACGAACACCAGCTTCCCTAGTGTACCTTTGAATGACAAGTTTTACCATAGCCTACCAAAACAAAAATATAATTGCCATAAGAAACCTGCATATCAAAGCCATCAAGATGCCATAAATAACTTCCATCCTATACATCAGATGGGTATCCTGAACGTGTTTGTGAATATATTCTACTCCATCAGTAAACTAATTTTCCATCAAAATTGAAGGGGAAAAAATTATGAGACCACTGAGGATATTCTAAAAATGATGATTCATATGATCCATTATACATTAGACAACAGAAGGCTCATATAGATGCATAATCGCATAAGCTTTATTAGACTAAATGAAATAAACAAGGAACTCTTTCAAGGGAAAAATATTTATAGAACTCCTTTACTTTATTAGAACAAACCAACATCCATTGGAAACAAAAAAAAATAAAAAATAAAAAGATTGTCATCTGTGATATTTCAATCTACAAGTCTAAAATGATAAAGTGAGCTAAAGAAAAGTATACAATGAAACAGAAATAAATAATTTCTAAATCTCAAAGAACAAAATATTATTGATCCAAACCTTCTCACTATATCAGGTGCAGTCCTCTATGCAAGTTTACATGTAAAAAGATAAAAAAATATAAATCTTCTTAAACCAAAAAAAAAGGTATTGAACTTTACAGGTTACAGCTTGATGCAAGAAATCAATGGAAATCATGACAACTAGAAGCCCATTAAACAAAATATTCGCAAGAGCAACAAACCTCAGGAATTTGAAGAAAATCAGTATTTAGGCCATGCTGATCAAGAACTCGAGGAATCAAATGTTGCATTGCAATTCTAAGCTTTTCTTCAGGAGTATATCCAGGCAACTCAATGACCTCCATCCTGTCTAAGAGTGGAGGAGGGATAGGTTGAATCCTATTCGCAGTTGCCACAAAAATCACCTTTGACAGGTCAAAGGGAACATTTAAATAGCTAAAGGTTTGATTAAGGAATCAAAAAGGGATATCAACTAATAAGGTTTATTTGGGGCATTTACACGAGTTCTTGCCTTTCACCTGTATAAAAGGTCAGAAACACTTGAATTTTGCAATATTCATAGAGAGAACAGAAAGTAGCGAGAAATAAAACCAATTTAGATTTAATATGATTATGCATGAATTCATATCCCAACATGAGTTCTCATAGTACTTTCCATTGAGCACAGGATCCAGTTAATAATGAAAAGTTGTTTTTAGCAGCTAAAGATGAAAGTATAGCTGAATTAAGAATACCTTAAGATTATACAAGAATCAGATGAATCATTAACAGAAGAATCACGTTCATTAGGTGCAGCTGATCAGAAGAAAAGTGGCAGTCCTTAGAAACAGAAGTAGAAAGCAGCCTGGTTTTTCAGTTCATATAATTCTAAAGCCCTGAAAGAAAATTGGCATAGGATACTGATCATTAAACATTTTGTTCTGCTCAGGATCGAGAACCTCCAGTAATGCCGAAGCAGGATCTCCCCGTACATCAGAGCCTGTTTTATCAATTTCATCAAGTAGCATAACTGGATTGCAGACAGCTACTCTCTTCAAGTCATAAGAGAAATGAAATCCACAATCAGAACGATAGTACAAAATGAAAAGCTATATCACACAGACTACAATACTCAGAGACCAAGAAATGAACAATAGCCGAATGTTTCGTGATAAAATATAGGAATGGGTATCCACCTCCTGAGATCTCAAGGAAGGTAGCAGCAAGAATATATCAAATTGAGACCAAAACACATCATGTATACATCTTAACCAGTTTCCAAGAGAACTATGATAAATATATATATATATATATATATATATATATACATATTATTCTAGTCAGGCCAAAGATATATTGATTTATTATTTAACAAATAAATCTGTCAACCACTAACATGTCTTCGAAAATTTGAGAACTAAATGAATACAGTTTACAAGAGTTTAAAACCATTTTAGCCCAAAACAAAAGAAGCAATTACATTCCAAAACTAAAGCATTGGATGCTACAAGATCCAAGAGGCACATTATGAATTAGGAATTTAGATGCAAATTTCACCCATGATCCCACCTTTAGACCATCAACAAGGCGCCCTGGCATACTTCCGATATACGTCCTCCTATGCCCTCTAATATCAGCTTCATCTTTAACACCACCAAGGGATATGCGCACAAATTTTCTGCCTAGGGCTGCAGCAATAGATGAAGCTAAAGATGTCTTTCCAACACCTGGAGGACCAACAAAGCACAATACTGGGCCTCTCGCATCCGGTTTGAGCTGGATGACAAATTTAATCAACAAAGTTACACTGCCATGTTCAATGTCTAAAAGATTGAGATATTGAGAAAGCAACTTGAAATAGATATATTTTAACCTTACGGACAGCTAGATACTCGATTATGCGTTGCTTGACCTTAGATAAACCATAGTGGTCACTGTCAAGACGCTCTCTCGCAGCATTTAAGTCCAACTCAAGCTCTTCACTGGCTTTCTGCCAAGGAAGGTCAGCAAGAAGTTCAAGGTACACACGAGAACTATTGTATCCTGGTTGCTGAGACTGCATTTTTTTCAGTCTCCTGATAAAAATATATTTCAAGTAAAGTATTATTGTTAAACAAACCTCCATCAAATACACAATCATACGTTAGAATCCAAAAAGTATGACGTGGATAAACAATAGTAATGCTTGCCACTACCACACACCTCAATTCCCTCTGAGCATGCTTCCAAATATTAGCAGGCATTCCAGCACCTTGCATCTTCCTTTCTAGGGCAGCCAAATCATCTTCGTCATCATCATTATCACCTAATTCCTCTTTTATAGCCCGCATCTAAAGAAACATTCAAGAAGGAATCAGATTTTGTTGTCATAGCTAATATAAGATAGAATCTTGCAATCAAGAGCAATTAGTTCATAGAATGGAGTGAATCCTTGGCAAGAATATTAACATACTTAAAAATAAATAAACCAGTTATCAACAGGCAATGGCCCATTACAGTATAAACATGGTTCTGTACTCATCTAAGAAGATATATCCATCATGACATTCACAGACCAATACAAGGAGTTAAACCAATGCCTTAAACCAATTCTATGTTCAGCGAAAATTTAGCTACAGATGGAAGGAATTGCATAAAAACTACTCCCAAAAATTGAAGTTAAAAAATAAAAGAAAATCATACAAATATTGCTAGGGTAACTGCTCTGCCAATCCAAATCACCCCGGAAAATTTCAACCTTGTTAACCATGATAACAGTCCATAGCCAGCCTATCTTTAAGTGTGATCTAACCCACCAAATGAAGATATAAAAAAAATACTCCATAATAAGTTAAGAAAGCATTTCCTTGACTACATGTACCAATAAAGTGGTAGATGTAGAAGCCATAAATATTATTCATTTAATTAAGGAATAAATAGTATAACTCATTTGGTCACAGCTTTTGGAGAACTAGCCTTTGAGGAGATGAATAAAAGTCAAATTAGGCAACAAAAAAAAAAGGACGTTTCTTCTGCGTATCTAAACAGAAAATTTCAAAGGTGGTATTCAGCCAGAGTTCTTTATCATCATATACGAATGGGTAATCCAAAGAGAAATGAACAAAAGTACACTCCAAGAAATGATTTAGCATACTTAGAAAGCAAATGAAAATGTTGCAGCCTTGTATGTGAATATGTAAGGAATTACTCCCTCAATCCTTTATTATAAGTCGTTGGAAGACTTTCCACACAAACCAAGAAAGTTTTTCTTTTCCAATCATACCCTTATTTATTTTTTCTTGGAAATAAGAAAGATGAGAAATAATAATAAACAGAGGAAAAGAGAGATAAGAATGAGAGAAGATAAATAAGAAAAGATGAGAGGAGAAATAAGATTAAATAAGGGTAATATTGAAAATAAAGGGAAAAATATTTTTAACAAGTCGTAAAACGACTTATAATTAAGGACAAAGAAGTCTTCTAACAACTTATAAAAAGGGACAGAGGAAGTATAATTTTCAGCTGTTCAGGAATCAAGACTTATCCTCAAACGAGTAGCTACCCAGTTTGGTTATTTAAATTTAGCAAAAAACCAAGTCTCAAAAAGACAGAGATATCTATTTTTGAGACACTAATTCTTTAATGCAACCTCCCAGATAGGAAAATGAAGCCTAACACAAACTGTAACCTCGGGGAATTAAATTTCTTCCCATAAAACTTCAAATGCTAATTAATTGGTTAGATTCAAGAATAGCTTTCATACAAAAAGTTATAAACAAACCTGCTGACGAAGAAGAAATTCTTTCTGTGACTTTGACAATTGTCCCTCAACCTTTTGTGTTATCTTCTCTGCTACACGAATTGACTGTTGCAAGTAAATGATATATTAAACAATATACAACATGACAAAGATTTAGTATTCAGGAAAGATGAAAGAATTCAAACACAAAAACATGCATCAGTAGCTAACTAAGTACCTGTAAGTGCCTGTCAACTAGCTCCGTAGCTTTGGAAATCCTTACTTTGACATCCACTGAATCCAGCATAGATAGCTGCTCTTCAAAGCTAATCTCAAAGCTAGCAACAAATATATCTGCCAGTTTGTGCACAGGAACAGTCTCCAGAAGAACTTTTGTTCTGCCACCAGTTTTTTGTTTCTAGAAAAGAGAAAAAGAACGATGAATTCTTTAATAACTTGATCAAGTGGAAATTGATGGGAACTCAATTAACACAATCAAAACAAGTGTAAGGGTAGGTTTCCATATATCAGCTCCTTGACTAATATTGAATTTAATTTCTAAAGAGGGAGAGGGAGAGAAGTTCGACTACTCCACATATCCAAAAAATGGGCCAGCATAGCATTTGTTTTCAAGCAATTCTTGGTGGTGCAAAATGGCACCAATGTCTTCTATCCTCTCATATTAGGTCAATATGATTCTTAAAGAGGCATACAGAAGTAAAGATGAAAACTAGAAAGCCCCAAATTACCTGTTCAAGAACAGAAATTAGCTCCGTGGCAGTAGCTTTAAATTGACGAGATAATGCTACAAAATCTGGGTCTTGCTCCACTTGTTCCATCTCTAATGAAGTTAAAAAAGGGCAGCAATCCAGGATATTAACAGATGACACAAACTACTTCCCAAGTGCAACATGTCAGTGAATATAGAAACCAATCACTATAATGTTGTCAAACCTCTGGCAACACTTAACTTCCGCATTAAATCAAAAGGACAAGTAAGATGCTCTTCCTTGAATGAAAGTATAAACATCTTTACCTCTTTAAACAAAATGCCGAAAAACTCTACCTCTTTAAGCTAATTACTGACTACTCCATTACAGAATACCAGAAAACATAAGGCATTTCAAACTTCCACCAAAAATTTAAAAAAGAAGAAAAAAAAGGGGGGAAGAAGAAGAATGCATCTAACATTACCAGTCTTTGTCATATCAAGAGATGTAATCCGAGCAGTATAGTAGGTCCCTCTTGTACTCAGCTCCTGCACGCTGAATCTGCAGAGTCCTTCAAGCACAACTGTGTATGTGACCCTCCCACTTGGCTTTTCAACTCCTCTTGAGAGATGTAAAGCTCGAGCAGCAACTCCCCTATATGGGAGATGACAAGTCAACAGCTGAATAAATGCATGGTTTTGTCCTCCAATAAATACATCTCATCTAAAATACAGGTACACTTAATGAATAACCATACCTGTTATGCCAATGCATAACTTCCTGTTGACTCTTGCTATCATGTTTGTGGGTATCTGCTAGACCAGCTTGACTTTTTGAGCTCCGTTCTACCGTATCTGCTCCCAATCCTGTGGCAAAAATACTTCAGCTCAAGCCCTTCAAAACAATCAAATCTATACTGAATACAAACTTTTGCACATAAATGATCACCTGGAGATAAAGTGGGACCCACATCAGCAGTCTCTGCAAAATCCCGAACAGGCAGAATGCCAATCAACCCCTTCTCTTCTCTTTGCCATAACTCTTGCTCGACCAATTTCACACTGCTCGCAACAGAACATCGTTTCACTTACCATTGCAAGAATGCAAGTGGGGTTGCACAAATACAATAAAAAGGTTGCACCACATCTATATTCCATTAACTTGGATATTTTATTTCCACAAAGATCATGATCAATACACAGTACTATAAAGCGCTAATAGAACTATTTACTCTTAAGAAATAAGTTCAACTCAGTCAAGCACTAATCTCGTTTACTTTTTATTTTCCTTAAATGACCAGACTAAGAAGTCAATGACTACCATTGATCGAGGCAATAAAAGAGCCTTTTTCATCCTTCTTTTGGTTCTTTTTTGTTTTTTTTTACCAATAGACCTCGATTATAACCGGCACATTATCTGAGGACATGAACAAAGTTGCGCAGTCATGCCAACAAAAGGCTACAAAACAATCTGAAAGGAGAAAAATTCAAATTCTAGGGCTTTCTAATAAAATTTTGATCTTTCTCCATTTCCTGCAACTGAGGCAAACGTAACAAAACTAAAATTTACAGAAGAAACAAGCAAAGATTACACAGACAAAACATTCCAGGCGGAGTTTTCAGAAGAAAGGTGAGGCGTGAATTCTCAGACTAAAATTCCGAAAACAAAAACGAAACCTGCTAGGTGATGTGCAGCGAATTCGAATGATAGCACCGGGCAACAAAACTTTGTTTCTGAAAGGCAGAATTGCCAAACGATTCGGCAGCTCCACCGACTCCGCCATGTACTCCGACGCCGCGACGGATACCAGAAAATATGCGTATATATAGTAAGAAAGAAATAGAGAGATGGAATTAGTATGTGTTATTCTTCTGTGTGTGAGAAAGAGATAGAGATTGAGAAGGGGGGGGGAATAAGGAGGGAGAGGTGCAGATTGTTCAATGAAGAAGAAGAAGAACTAGACTTCGCCTTTCCTTCATTCAATTTGTAATTTATGTTTTCCTTATAATTTATTTATTTTTTCCTCTCTCTCTCCTAACTGTTTTGTTCTGTTTCTGTTCAAGCAAATTTTAACTTGTGATTTCCACGATTGATAGAAATCATGCCAAGAATAGAATAATCAATCTACGGCTAGTATAAGAAAAGAGTGGCACTAGGGACATTCTTTCTTTTGTAATTTACCTAACATTTGTTATCATGTTTGTTTGCAGGGAAATTGACAAATTTAGTCCCCGAACTTTTTTCAGTTGGTGAGGTGAATCCCTAAACTATAATTTTAATTTTTAAGTTCCCAAACTATTTTCGTTATGCTTATTGAGTCCTTTTTACTGGAAAATAGAAAACTCCAATCATGTCATACATTTTTTGTCAAGCATAGATGGCCAATTTGGTCTACACACTATTCCCTCATTTTTCAAATTATTTTAAGGGTCATTTATGTAAAATTTGTGCCCAAAATTTTGCCCTAATATTTTTGCAACTAAGGTTGACAATGAGCTCTGTCTCCACCAAGACATCATCTTCGTAATTAAATCCAAACTAAGCACTTCTTGCTCCACAATATTAGCCACTAGAGTTTGGGAAAGAGGTTGACATGGGGCTTTATCAAAAACATTAGGCTTATTAGGGGTTTTAACACCATTGGTGCTATCTTGAGATTAATTCTAAGTTTCTAAAATAGTAGGAAACAAGTTTTTAAACACCTCATATGGTATATTAATCTCATTAAGTAAATGATTTGGTTTCTTTCAATGATCCCTCCATCATCCAATGAATAAGTAGTATCCAGATCACTGAAAATTACTCGAATCTTCATGGTGACTTTAGTAGGCTCCATCATAATTATGTGTCGACTCCAAAACGAGTCATTTAAGCATCAAACGCATCAATACATTAGATTGGCAAGCAAAGCAGAGGGATAGTTTCTTGATATTAATTCATTGTTAACGCTTTTTATATCATTTGTACTATAAAGTTCTTTTTAATTATGTTAACAATTTAAAAACCACAAAAATATTTCCTTTAAGTATTGTTATCTTTTTCTTATAAAAAAAATATATCCAAAACCCCCCAAACCCTTTTTGATTAATTATTTTAGTTTAAAATTTGACAATCTCTGTAGATACGATCCCTATTTTTTCTATTTACATAAGAATTTTTAAGTTTAAATTTGAGAGTTGTGCAATAGGCTTCGTCATGCATCTTTGTGTATTTGGGAATGAAGCTTTTTAAAAAAATAATTGGGGAATACGGTGAAAAGTTCACAGACAAAAATGCCCATTTATGCTTGACAAAAAATGTTTGACATCACTGAAGTTTTCTATTTTCCAATAAAAATGACTTAATGGGCATCACGAAAATAATTTGGGGACTCAAAAAATTAAAATTATAGTTTAAGAATTCACTTCACCAAAAGAAAAACGTTTCAAGACTAAATTTGTCCATTTCCCTTGTTTGCACAATATCATTGTCTATCGTGCTCAAAATTAAGTATAATTTAGTAGCACGGGATATTTGATATGCAAATTAATTCTAATAAAAATAAAGTTATTGTATATGTTTCACTCTTATTTGTAATAGTACTATATTGAAAAAATATGGGTCAAACTTTCTTTTAAAAGTAAAAGTCAAGTTTTACAAACACTATTTAAGTTATTTGGATTAGTCTCAACAAATACCGAAATTCACATATTAAAATTTTAATTTTCTGAGTTTCTTAAGAGAATATTTTGTAAAATAACTTTTTTTAATATGACTAGAGAAAAAGGGGGGGAGGGGGGAAGTTAGCTATAGAGAGTGGCCAAATAGTTTTGAATGAGTTGTTACATTTTGCATACTTTCTTTTTGAATTATAAGTTACTTTATTTATTATTTTGTTTGCAAAATAAGAATAAGGGTGTTAATTCAATCTTTGGTTCTAATTCTTGCCTTGAATCTTTTTATGATCAAAACTACATTGGATTGTATTTCATATAAAACTCAAATTAGAGAAAACCAAATTAATTTGGTTTCACTTGAAATCGTAATTTCACTATCCAATTTGAAAATTATTATTTTATTTTTTAATAGGATTATATTATTTTTAAAAAGAATTATATTAATTTATAATTTTAATATTAATAATTTGTTTGTCATTTCGATCTTTAATTTTGCAAATCGAAGACAAAATCAAAAGTTTTATTTCCTTCTGAATCAGACCATACTAGATTGTGGGATTGAAAATTGAAATGTATTTAAAAATACAATTTAGTTCAATTTGAAAATTTGATCTTGACCAAATAGAAGAAGAGGGGGAGAGATGAATTCAACAACTACATTTACTCCTATTTTGTTAAATAGGAAGGGGAAAATGTGTGGATAGGAGAAAAAAAATAGAGTTGCTAAATACTATAACATTTTTATTCAATATCACACCCCTCTTTGACCTTTTTGCCCTTTCATAATTTGTCATATTTCTCTATCTTTAATTATTTTCTCTAGAAAAAAAAATTTAGTGTCTCCCACAATTCAAAAATATAATTGAATTACTCTAAGGCATAGGCATTTTTAACCATGAAATTTTCCATGTAAAATAGCAATTTTAAAGTTCTATAGTTGTACATGGGTCTAGAAAAATCTTATGATAATAGTACATATAGTTATATGTCTGGGACAAGTTGCCAATTTTGTGTCATTTGGAAAAAAATAGTAAAAGGAAAAAATGTTGTCAAGAGCAACAGTAAAAGGGAGTATTTGCCATGGACTCCTTTTCCTTTTCATAAGCATAAACTTTTATTCAAAATCTCATCAATTTCACTGTCACTCATTGCAATAGTTTTTGTTTTCTTCGGTCCACGACATACATGGCTTTAGAATTAATGAACTCATGTGGTGCATGGTAGGTGTTGGAAATTTTGCTAATTAAGTGAAGCGCCCAGATGAACAATATCAACACCCATAGAGCATGCCTAGTTGCAGAATACTAGGAAACCTTGACACATGCCCAGTTGATCCTCCCGGGCAAGCCAACCTGAAGCCCGAAAATCTCTTTCTGGTAAAACTTCAGCCGCGGCAAAATCCACCAAATATTCAACCAAAATTCTATATAAATTAAACAAACAAACAACTAATTAACAATATGTAATCATAACCTTTCAAAAATATCACAATTTAACACAACTATTGCACCAAAATCCATGGCATTTAGCATTTAACAAAATACAACACATTTTCACATCAAGAATCTTTTTAAAAACTATTTAAATCAATGTAATAAATTAAATAAACTTCAATGGGTTGAGAAGAAATTACCATAATTACTATTTTTTGGAATAAATTTGATGACGAAATCTAGAATGAAATTTGGTCTGAATCAAGTAGTGGATGAGAATAGAGAGAGAAATTAATAGGTTAATAATACAATTATAATTTCAAGCTTGCGGTATTTAGTAAAATAGTGCAGTATTTAACAATCATGAAAAAGAGAGTGAATAACTTATTTATTTTACTATTTTATCGCTTATTTTCTATTTTATTAAATTTAAAATGCTAAAGATTGTGTTAATTTTGTTATTAACGTACCTCACTTATTTTCTCCCTCATAATCCCTCCAAGTTGGTATAGGGAGCAACATCCTATCATGAGTTACTTCTTTTTTTAATCTATTTCCAGCCAAATATTATAAAAAAAATATTATATTACTTCACATTTGAATCTACTTATTTTCTATTTTATTAAATTTAAAATGTTAAAAATTATGTTAATTTTGTTGTTAGTGTACCTCGCTTATTTTCTCCCTCCTAATCCCTCCAATTTGGTAAAGGGAGCAACATCCTATCGTGAGTTACTTCCCTTTTGAATCTACTTCCACCCAAATATTATAAAAAAAATATTATATTACTCCACATTTACTTTGCTTTCTCATTTTAATTCCTAAAAATAGATAAACTAATCATAGTTAATGTTTATTTATTTGAAATGTTTTGAGAAAGTAATTGGTGAAATAAGTAAAAGAAAATGTGATTAGACCAAATATGTCATTTGGTTGGGGCATTGGAGGAGGGAGATAAGTAAATTCATGGAAATAACTTTGCTTGTTTACATTATAGACGAATTGAGACGTATCATATATGTAATTATTTGAATATCCAACTTCTTTTTAACTAATAATTGAATGTACTTCCTCCATCTCTCTTTATAAGATGTAACAAACAAATTTACTTGTCTCAACAATAAGAATTTGTCATTCACTCATTTTCATTTAAGTAACAAAAGATATAATTACTTCTCTAAAAGTAAAAGGCACATTCTCTTTCCTCTTTTCCCCTTCACCAACCAAACAAAGCAAGTGAGAATGAAACCTAATTTTGTTTACATATATATATATATATATATATATATATATATATATGTTGAACATTGGATGCTTCCACTATTTATGTTATTTGCTACAATGGTGGTCAATAGAATTTGAATTTTCCCTTTTACCCTACAATTTTTTGCCATATTTATCATTTTTGTAGGTTTATTATTGTTCAATTTAAAATAAGGTAGTTACCAAACATACTAATTATAAAAAAAATTAAAGGACAAAAAAAGTCTAGAAAAAAATATTAAAGACCAAAGTTACTGAAATAAAAAAAAATCAGAGACCAATAATTTGAAAAATAAAAACATTAAGGACCAAAGTCACAAAAAAAACAATTAAGGACTAAATACAATAATTACTCATTAATTCTCATTCGCAAAATACAAAAAAAAAATCCAATTTCAAATGTACACCCTCATAATCTCATAGCCGTTGGATCTTCGAATATGGTGGAGGAACCTAGCATTAGCTACGATGTGTAACTTATGTCATTAAACAAGTTAGATCATCGTCGGTTGCGACCACTGTAATACGAACGACAAGTCAATATGTGGTTTGCTACTGCATATCTGGATCATCGTGGACTGCCAAGGCACCAAATGATGAAAATGAATCGATGATATTAATATTCTTGTTAGCTTTTCTAATACATTTTTTATTTTATTATTTAACAAAATTATATCTTGTCCACTATATAAGAGGCAATAATCATACTATATTGTACATAGCGTAGTTAGTATACATTATGTTATATATTGTTTTTTATTTAAAATTAAAATGACTATTTTTACCTATGATAACTATAAATAATGATTTCATTAAAAATTCACTTTTTACTTAGTATAAAACTTAAAAAAGATCTCTTGAACACAAATAAGTAGCTACTTCTTTTTTTTCTAAAAAGAATGTAATTACTTTATTTTTTATTATTATATAGTGTTCAATGGGTAATGTATTTTTTTGGAATTGAATGTACATTTTTCTTCTAAATATATTTTTTATTTAAAATTTCATTAATAACCTGCTTAATTTAAGGGATTTATATTTCACAAACTCATAGATCTCATCTCTCACCACATTAATATAAGAGATTCACATCTTACTAACTCACGTGTTTCATTATCCATTACATTAGTATTAAGGATAATTTGATAACTTAATTAGAATCAAATGTCTTCCTTAATTTTTAACCAAAGTCAAAAATAGATATTCAATTTTAAATGAAATGAGTATTCATATAAGATGTTGGAAGCAAATTATTTATCCCAAAATATAAGTTATTTTACTAATTTTGAGGGTTATTTTGTATATTGTTTTCAATATTAGCACTACTCTTAAATGAAGAGAAAGATAAAATAAATTATTTAATTACAAACTTCCAAGAAATAGTAAGACATGGCAAATGAGTTTTTTTTTTAACTAAAAAATTTCATTATGTGTGAAGCACTCTCAAAATATTATATTTTGGGATGAATGAAAATTTTAATTTGAGAGTAAAAATAATCATTCATTCGTCCATAATTGAATGTTCACATTTCCAATATCGAATATTCACTTTATCAAAATAAATATGTTTATCATTTAAAAATATACTAATAACATTGTTAATTTAGAATATTTATATCTCTCTAACTCATATGATCCACTATTGACTACATTAATAATAAAGATAATGTGATAATTTTTTAAAAGTTAAATTTTTTTTAATTTTTATATTTAGTCAAATATAAACATTTAAAGAGAATATGTCGTTAAATGTGGTACTTTGGACCATCAATTCATTCTAATTGAATTTAGTCCCTGAACTATTTTTAATTTTTAGTTTTGGTCCCATATATATTTTTTTTCATTTTCTTAAATTCTGAACTATTTTTGTTTTCTCAATTTTAATCATTGATCATTTTTTTATCCCTGAACTATTTTTACTTTTTCAATTTTGATCTTTAATTGTTTTTTTTCTATTTTTTTATTTCCAAACTATTTTAAATTTTTCAAGTTTGGTCATTCTCATATAAAAAAATAAAAATAGTTCATGGATAAAAAAATGATAAATGACATGGTTCAAAATTTAAATAGATGAAAAAAAAGATATGAAACCAAAACTAAAAACTAAAAATAGTTGAAGGACTAAATTTGACATTCTTCTTACTAACTATTTTATTTCCTTCATTTTTTAAGTCCACAAGTATTGTCCTTCCTCTTTTATTTTTGGTAAGAATTGTCCTTCCTCTTGTAGGTTTAAAATTTTTTCCCTCTGTAACTTTTACTTATTATCATCCCGTTAAAAGCACACTAGCTATAAAATTTAATCAAAGCAATGAATATTTATTTTAGAGTTAAAAAATTATTTTTAATATAAACAATTTGTTAGAGGGTTAGACAATTCTTATCTAAGCTTTGGCGTTCCATTTTCAGAAAATTGCATCCCCAAATAAACTAATATATCACGTGAACTAAATTGAATGAAAGTAGTAGGACCTAACACATATATTCATCTGTTTCATTTTTAAGTATTGTTCTGAATTTAATTTTGTTTGATATTAAATGTTATTTAAAAAACTTTGACATTATTTATCTATTTTACCCTTATATTAATGAAATGTTATTTTAGTAATAAATAATTATTCTTCCCCTTTATCTTTTGTCAATTCTCATTTAAAAAATATTCAAATGCCCATAAAACTTCCATTAATCCTTTCTCACTCTCCTATCAAATTTCCCTTGAAAATTTTTATCTACAAAAATTTGATTCTCATTAATAGAGCCTTTTCATTTCTTGTGAAAAATATGTCATAGTTGAAAAATAGCATTTTCAATTTCAACTACTAGGATTCATAATTGATTTTCAAAATTTCAATTGGTTAGTTTGTCTCTATATATGCATTAGAAAAAGAAACAATATTTTCAATTGTTTTGGCTCTATTTACAAATTCTTAATAAAAAAGACTATTCAAATATTTAGTTTTTGCTCTAAATTTAATTTTTTAAGGACTAATTACAACACTAATAACTACTTCATTTGATATGGGGAATTGAGAAGAAGCATGATAATAATTAAAACTAGAAAGATAAAATTATAAGAAGAGAGAATAATTGAGATATTAAATTAATGGTACATTAATTATTTTTAATAATTTCTTAATTTATGTGAAAATTCTGAAATGACACCAGATGGATTATATATATTAAAAAAAGTCAAATGAGATGACATAATTCTATAATTACATAAAGAAAGTGGAAAAGCAAGTTTTAATTAGATGGCCACATTGTACTTTAAAGTGGTAATTTACCTAACAATCATCAAATTACTCTACAGTCCTTTACATCAAATTACTCTACAGTTCTTCACAATCATCCAATTTTTTCCCAGCTATTTCTATTTTCCCTTTTGGATAATGCAGTAGTGGTTGCACTTGTTGCTTTGATTTCAACCACCTGTTTATTCTTTTGTTTTTTTTTTCTTTGTCATTGTTTACATACAGTATTTGATAATTGGTGATAATAAGAATTATTTTCTTTGAATTAATTAAAATAGAGATAACTCCATTGATCATCGCATTGCTATCTCTAGAAGAATGATTGAAGCAGTAATTTCCCAAAACGCATTCAATTTAGAAAAAAATTATCTCATTGTATATTGATTAAGAAAATAAATATAAGAATAACACATGTCGCTCGCTGAACAAATGACATATCAACTTTGCCTAGTAATCGAGTTCAACAGTTCAACGAATTAACATTTTGACTTTGCCAAATTGCAACGCGTTGCATGTGTACTTAGGGCAGGTCACAATTCTTTTGATTTATTATATTTATTTTGCACATATGAATATTTTTATACACAAACAGATGCATTTTCTTTCTTTTTTGTTTTGTTTTCTTTTTTTTTTCATTTCAAAGATAAATACAAGTATTATACTACAAAATTACAAATCAATTAGTATTGACGAATTTTATTCTTTATATTTAATCAGTTGATCACACAATCACTTAGCTAGTAAAATATTCACACATAATTAATTTAAATTATATTATGAATTCAATATAAGAATTAATGAGAATTTTTTTTTCTTAAAAAAATTATCATATTATCTGTGTTATACATGTTGTTAGTTATGAAATTGTATGAATTAGTAGGATATAAACATATTAAATTAAAGTAGTTATTAATGAAATATTTTATGTAAAATATATTTATTTTAGTAAAGATAATATTTATTTTTTGACATTTAAACATAAAAACAGAGAATACTATTTAGAGTTGTGATAAGTATTGAGTTTAATCTATATATTTTTATGTATATATATATATAATATTTGAAAAAATGAGTTTGAAGTATTATTCCAAAATTCATCCTCAATAAGGTTTAGGTTTAAATTTATGGGTTGCTCTTTTTTCTTTTCGGATTTTAAATTGGCTTGGACCATTATGAATATAGGGGGCCGGGATTCTTTCCAGTAAAGCCCAAATTAGAAGCCTGACCCATTTACTTTAGTTATACAGGCATCGATTATATTAATCGTCTTCCCCAACAGCGGGAGGCGAAAGCCCGCGTAACGTTCAGATTTTGAGACAATCTGAGGAAAAGAAACCCGAGAATCTCCCCTCAAAAAAAAAAAACCCCCAGAATCAGACATCAAATTTGAAAAAAAACAAAAAAATTGCGATACCAAAACGAAAAAATTACTGAATTTATCAAAACGATTCGTTCAGTTCAATGGCGGCATCGTCGCCAGCCCTAAGTAACAACGGCACCGATACTCCGACGAACGCCGCTACCTCCAGTGTCATTGGAATTGGTACTTCTCCGGCCTCCATCAACTCGTCGAGGAATCTTCGTGGCCTTAACAAACCTAAGTGCATTAAGTGCAATAACGTCGCCCGATCTAGGTACTTTTCTTAAGCAGAATTTTAAATAATTTTGGCTTAGTTACTGTTATGTTTATTGTCTTCTCCGAGTGTATATTTGCAAAAGTTGTTTGCTTTATGAGTGTTTTATTTTACTCGGCAGTTTTGAAGTTGGGAAACTTGAATGGTGTATGAAACTCCTTAATGATATTGAACCCTAGGTTTATATAGGTGTGCCTGTCATATTTCTGTCTCTTTTGCAAGGATTGTAGTTTTGAAGTGCAGGCCTTTTCGTTCCAGTACTATCTTTTTAGTGTTTCCGGTTAATGTGATAGTGCCTCAAAGGCTGAAATGGTTTATATGGTTACTGTAAATGGTCTGATAAATTCTGGACTTTGTAGCCTGTATTTCACAAGCATTGCATGAGGGGGAATTGCCAGCTTGTTACTGTAAGCTTTGTGAGGAAGGGATTGGTTAAGAGGTACAGACGATGTTAGATGACATATGCATTGGTTCTGACTGATTGGTTAATGGGCATGCAAGTTAAGGCTGACTTGCTCTTTAGGAATTGGGTTCTTGCACCTTTGGATAAGCAAGCATTAATAACAGCTGGAAACACTTTAACAACCCCTTTGGAAAAAGAACAAGAACATTTAATAAGCTATACTCTTTTAGGACTTGGCATCTGAAAATTATACGTGCTATAAAAGCGTCAGTCAAGTAACTCTACTGGTGATATACCTCATCACAGCAAGAAAGAAGTGGTGTCAAAGCGCCCAGAAGTATCTTCTTTCCTTTTGCATTACATTAAAGTTATGCAACCTTAAAATTCAAGGAATGGAGGGAGAACCAATTCGCAAGACAGAGAAGTATTTTGTTTATCAATTACGAATCAGCATTTTTGTTTTTTGGCGTTTTATTTGGTTACTGATCTTTCGATATTTTTAAATTTGTATAGTACTTCAATATAATCGTGATGATTCCTTCCTCAACTGCAAGTGAATACCTATTTTGTAGTTTCCTTCCAACTCCTAGATGGAAGATAGTTAATAGACTTTAGCTTCCAATTCAAATTTTAACCTCAATTTGGGTTTATATTATATCCATTTTGTTTATTTGGCTCATTCTCTTCCTTACTTTAAACTGGGTATGAATCTCTAGTGGAGTTCATAAATGCAAGTAAATTAGCCTATAGCAGTTGCCATTGTATTTTCCATTTGGTGACTGCATTGCATCTTAATTAATCTGGCAAGGAATTGAAGGTTGCTTTGCTTGCTAAATGCTTCTTGTAGATTTTTGACACGGTATGGTTCGATTCAAATTACTTTTTAGGAATATGATCAAAAGTAGGAAGATATTCTTTAATTCCCACTTAAAAGTTGAGCTAGTTCGTAGTATGTATGATGAAGGAACAAGAGCTTCAGCTGTGTGTCAGACATGAATTTCTATTAAAACTTAGTCTCGCTCCAATCAGCCAGGGTTTTATAGCTGTGTCGTCTATCATCTAATTAGTTCACTAGTTTGCATATAATCTGGATTCTTGAGTTTTGTGGGACACATTTTTGTATATTGGCAGCAGAAACGCCCAAGGAAAAAGGAAGACCTGAGAAATAAAGCGTATATGTGCAAGATTTTTACTGTAGTTGCAGAATACAGTGGTGACTCTAAATACTGACAAAAGTTGTCCTGTAGCAATCACAGTGATAATCATTCTAGCTGGCCTAGATAAAATGGGAAAGGCCTTTATGGTATTTTCTTTAGTTGTGGGTTTAATTTTACCTAGTTGAGGTCATTTAAGTCATTGTAAGAACCACAATGTTATTCTGCATCTGCACTTTGCTTTACAAATCAGTATTGCTTAAAGGAACTGTGTTTCTCTTCAGACATTTACTTCACCTCCTGGTTCATGATAAGAAAATTTGTGCTTGCAGGTGCCCGTACCAGTCATGCAAGCGTTGCTGTGCACAAGCGCAGAATCCATGCCACATACATGGTATGCAGATTTTCAAAGTGTTTAGGTGGTTGTTAAACAGTATCCTAGTTGCTGCAGTGCATAGGCAAAAATTCTATATTTTAGAAGCTGAAAATCCCACCATAGAGTATATACAATATTAGAACTTCTCACAGTTCATAAACATTCAAAGGAACAGAAGTTGTACTAAGCCTTGGCATTTCTGACAACCTAACCTGATAAAAGCATGTATTTCTCTTGCATTATTCTCTGGATTTTTAATAGACTAGGTTGTTCTTGGGCAAGCTATAGAAAATAAAGAAAATTTGGCTTGTGTCAATGAGCAAAAAGAGATGATGGGGTTGCTGGTGCTCATTTCTGCAAGATACTTCTTCCACCTGGGGGTCCCAAATCTATACTAGAAGAGCAAGCTAAACCTATAACTTTGATACTAAATCTGAGTTTTAATAGATCTATAAGGGCTTGAACTAATATAATTAAAGGTGCAATTAAGTTACTGGCTACTATGGCCCAGGATGCTGATTGGAGTAATATTTGCACTTAAGTGTTGCTCATGATCATTTGGAAGACCAAAAAGTCTTTGTGTGAAGCACGTACTTGCACAAATTCATTAACAGATAGCTCACCAAACTGTTGGAACTTTTGAGGAACATTCTCTCTAATACTCTGCGCAAGTTTAATTAGGATAGGACAATTCAATAACTTGGGAGCCTTGTTCTTCCTCTGTGCTGCTCATTTATTTTAGATTTAAATATAATACAAAAATCTTTTTTATCTGTTCCTGAAAAGATTCCTTCTCCCATCTATTTTCTGCCTTTTCATAACATACTCTTTGATTTGTTGGCTGCAGTTCTTAAAGGTGGTTCAAATATTCTGGACAAGATACCATCTTCTAGTTCTCCCACATTGGATCGGCAAGCAAATGATGTATCACATCCTGGGTAAGTTAAAATGACTGACTAGACTACAGATACAAATATAGTTACCTTTATCAACAAATGAGGATTATGTTTCTTAGCTAGTTTGATGCCATCTTAGATGTCAAGAAGCAGAGCTGTCTCTAATGAATGCAATTGTTCACATATAATGCACTTTGTATATGATAGATCATTGGTGATGCTATTCAAAGAATTATTTGGTAATGCATTTGAAATGATATCTGGTATCTAATCTTGAAACTCATGGGCCATCAGACTCTCTTTATCATTCACCCTCCAGAAACCCAGTCACAAAAAAGAAGTATCCTATCAATAAATAGCTTTGTCTTTCTTTTCTTGGCTTTGCTGATTGCCTTGCTTTCTTTCATTTGTATTTGTTCATGTGTTTGAATAATTGCTACTTCCGTGCGAACTATAAGAAATTGCATTGTGGAAGTATGAAATGTGCGTGCATACATTTGTTTTATTGTGTTTTTCACTGCACAACCTAATCTTTAATTTTCTTTCAGGAGTTCACATAGAGGTCCTTCACTTCGCCAATTGTCAAACAACTTCGCCCAGTTCAACAATTTGCATACCCCTATTCGGTCCAAGAAAGCATTGACTCGAAAAGTGAGCACGCGTTTAACCAATTACTGTCTCGTCTTGAATTTTATAGTTCAAAAACATTTGTATTTATCTTCGTGATTACAGGATGCTCAGCTGATAAATGAATGGAGATTTCTGAAATTAAAGGAATTTAGGGACAGAAATATTGAAGCAGAGAATGAAGCTTTTGACCGTTATATGAGAAATGTAAGTTTATTGGAGGAGGTTTTTTCGGTGAATTCTGCAATAGGTGGTGAATCTGAGGATGGATCTTCCACTGCAAACTCTGATCATTCAGTAGATGACGGTGGTGAGATGATGATGAGAGGCTTGAAGGTAAAGCTTAGATCAAATCCAGTTAGAATTGAAAACTTGAGGAAGAGGATACAATATATTGTGGATCAGGGACTAAGAAACCTTGGCAAATCTGAGTTGCATGAGGTTAATGATGATGTCAGTGAGTCAGATGAGATGGGCAGCAAGTCTAAGAGGTTGAAGTCTGAGGAAACTGAAAGGGCTTCAACCTTGAGTGATCTCATGGATAAGTTGAACAAAGCCCGGAATGAAGAAGATTTAAAAGCTTGCTATGAGATGAAATCTCAGCTTTTCAGTCAGCCAAGACAGACAACTGAAATGGAACTTGATACAGTTGAGACAGATGAAGTGCGGAATGCTGAAAGTGATTTGTCACCTAAATCACAATCCGGTTATTCTCCTCCAAAGTGGATTAGCACAACTACTATTGATCAAGAAACTCTCAATCGAATTGATGCTCACTTTTCTTCCTTGGAGGATATAGAAGATTTGTGAATTCAGCCAACTTTCTAAAGCACCATCAGGTACTTTGGTCCGTGTATATTGAGGAACTAAGGATTTTAGTTTTTGCTCTAGTGCTTTAGGCCTTATTTGCTAACCCTATAAATGTTTTGTTATCATTGCAGTTAAAAAGTGTCAAATACCATTGTATTATTGAATTTTTCTTAATGAGAAGTTTCTATGTCTGTGTAGCCAATGCTGGTATTCTTATAAGGGAAATTCTTACATGGACTGGTATATGCTCTTGAAATTCTTTAAAGGAAATTCCTATGTCTGAAGCCAATGTGCTTGTATTTCAAGCCAATCTTGAGCCGCATGCTTAGAAACTGTGTCCTACTAGAAGGGTGCAGTAATCTAGTTTATGAAGACTAGATTTAGCTAAAAAATTCCCTTCTTACAAGGACAGCCTTCCCGTCCTTGAAATTTCATGAGATGCACTTCCTTTTTGGTTGGTTCTCAATTCAGTTTACGCTTATTGGACTGGGTGATTAGGCTATATCTCAGTTGCATGTCCTTTCGGCCCATTGCTTGACATGCTTATTTTATGCTGGGAAAAACTCTGATATGGAGGATATTTATATCAACTAGCTGATTTGATTCAAGAGAATAAGGTTTACATTGCCCTGTAAGAAGGATGAGTATCTGAGAACTTGAGGCCTGTCAATTTTTTAATCAATGGACTACAAAGCAGGAGTTTCCCTTTTATTTTCCATAATTTTGTTATTTCATGATATAAGTTCTTGACTTCTTTCATGCATTTTGACTTTTCATTTTTTGTCTTTAATCAAATTCTAAGATGGATCCCAATATTATATAGTCTTATGGAGCCTAGAAGAAATTGAAATTTACCTTGTGCCTTTTCAGAAAACCCTGAAAGGTGTTGATCAACTTGGGGTTGTTGGTCCAACTATGTCTTGCAAGCCCAATCAGTTGTCTATTAGACACTATAATTTTCAAAGGCCAAAATATTTGGCTATCTCTGCTAACCTGCATTAGCTTTCCAAGGTCGGATTCGTTTTAATTTATCCCTAAAAAGAGTATTTAATGGGAGTCATACACTTGTCCAGAGAAGCAAATTAAGTGGGAGAACTAGAAAAGTCAGCATTCCAATTCTTGATCTCCTCTCCATAAGATTTTCTTTTTCTTTCTGGGTTAGGTTACATGTCAATGATGAGCACTAGCTTAATTTTTTCTTCTTGGATATTTGACCCACAACACTATAATACAATACAAGTTTGGGATATTGGGATTGCCTGAGACATTTCTTGGTTGCGTAATGATAATTAGCATAGGATGCAACACGCTTTAGAACATCTTTTGTCAGCGCATATATATATATATATATATATATATATATCATTTTAGTGTAGAATATCAAATTGCCAACAAGAAACTAAGATGGTTTTCTTGTTCAACTTCTCTGTAAATTTTGACCACCAATTCTCATTTGCCAAACACTTTGGGCCAACAAGAATGGGCTTCTAGCCGAAGACTTGTCATCCATAAACATGCATGCCCCATTCTAAAAAATATATATATATATATATATATATATATTTTTTTTCCTACTAATACATTGGGAGAAAAGTAAAGTGTTATCTCAGTTGATACATATATATATATATATATATATTTTTTTTTTCCTACTAATACATTGGGAGAAAAGTAAAGTGTTATCTCAGTTGATACATAATTGTCTCATTACCAAATTTCTCCCCATATTACTTGTCTCGATAAACTTTGTCACTCTTTTGCTGGGATTGGGTGATGCTACTTTGTTTGAGTTAATGCTTGTGATAGATATTCATGAATTGAGTACAAGAATCCAAATATAGTGTAGTGTCAAATTCTTTAATTTTCCATCTCTAGACCCATCTTTTCTTCAATCGAA
Source organism: Apocynum venetum (assembly GCA_019593545.1). NCBI lineage: Eukaryota > Viridiplantae > Streptophyta > Magnoliopsida > Gentianales > Apocynaceae > Apocynum > Apocynum venetum. Next base: position 3,422,377 of record SRSM01000137.1, read on the forward strand.
AAAGGAAAAAACTAAGTTTAAGATCTCGTTACCGACAAATGAGTCTTGTTCCGACTGAGTAATAAAGGGGTTTAGGGTCTAACTTCTATAGTATTTGAAAAAAAAAACAGACTAAGTTTGGCAGCCCTTTTATTAGAATTGTGTTGTTTTCCAACGGACATCATGTCTCTTAAATCAGTTTTGAGTTGTTTTTTCCGTCCATTTATTAAGTATTAGGAGTTTGGACCTCCCTGTTTCCTACTGCATTTTCATATATTCGATTCTATCTTCCAAGTTGGAATCATATTACAAGAAAAGTGGATCATCTACTATATATATATATACACATATAAAAAGAATACTGAAATCATCGTCGAATCCCAATATGTTCCCACATGTGCCTTGTAAAGAAATAGAGACGTATCAAAAATTTCAATCTCAAAAATTTTCTTGGGACAACCAAAAAGAAAACAAGAAATAGTAGTTCATATCCATTGTTTGTCTTTGAATCAAAGTCACATGTCAGTTCAAATGATTTGAAAGAATCAATCCTTATATACGAATTTTTAGAAATCCCATTAATGACAAAGAAATTCTATCTTTCTCAAGAAATTTTACCCTCAAAGTTGGTTCTTTTGAGCCATCAATAAAATCTTTGTTGGGGTTTGCTTAATGGGGTAGTGCTTTCTTTTGCAATTGCTTTATTCTCCTACTCCATATAAGATGTACCTCAAGCCACACCTCACTGCCTTTGTTGGTGGTGGATGTCTTTCTCTCTTCCTTTCTTTCTATTGCCCATTTTCCCCCTTGAAACCAGGCTGTCAAATACTTTCAATATCTGTGATTCTGCACATCTCACCATCTACTTTTTTCAAGTAACTTTTCCATTATTATCAACACATTATCATAGCCACCGCTCCATACTCTTCTTCTTAATCATGATTCTTTCTGCCCATTTCTCTCTTAATAACTTAGATTATTACCCTACCAAAAACCCATAAAGATTATGCTAGGCATAGGATTAGGAAAATAACACTAACACTACTGAATATGTTTTTTATATGTTTAGAAAAAAGGACTGTAAATTGAGTGTCACGGTCCTTTTTCCAAACATACAAAAAGAAAATATTTGCCTATTCAACACTCAACTTATAGTTTTTTTTTTGGTAAGTCAATTTATAGTCATTTAAAGACTGTAAATAGTGCGTTGACTTATGTAAAAAAAAAGGGGAAAAGGACTGTAAATTGAGTGTTGAATCGGCAAATATTGTAATAAGTTACCAAACTAGGTACCGCCTTGGAAAAGGAATGATGTAGGAAATGGGCGGTGTAAAATAAATAAGAATGATACAAATTTATCTATTATGCTGATTTTGACCGATGAGAATTTTAAATAGATTTAAGCTGAACATAGCCAAAGAATCAGCTTTCCCCTTCTGAAATTTGGAATCATTCTTGAGATAGTGTCTGTGTAAGCAAAGTGGTTTCTTTCTTTAACAGATGGAACAATGGAAAAAGCTAAATCAAGTCCTCAACTGATTAAATGTGTAGGAGACGTTCTCCATTCCCACATGCCCTCCATCTGGATGGAGCCATTCTTGAATTTAAATCAAAGTTCATTTGTTTAAGTAAAGCCACATTGAGATGAACTTATCATTATGCTGGCAAAATAGAGATTTGGACAAATAACTTGAAAGAAAAGCCCACATGGGAATGGCTATTTCAAAGCCCACTATATATCCCATATGAATATAAATACACACATACACAGCCATATATGATGTGACCATTTGGTTAAAGAGAAGTATATATGAGGAAGGAAGCTTCACTCATTATCTCTGATGAATGGGTTATTCTGTCTTCTTAAAAAAAAAAAGTCTGTGGTGCAGTGAGGAATCATGTTTGAGTATAATTCTGGACTTGTACTATTAAGAGAAGTGAAATGATGCCTTTTCTCCTATATCAGTGGTTGATGGTCTGCACTATGTTAATAAAGGCATTTTTTCTTTTTCTTTTTTTACCAGTTTTTGGTGCCATGCTTGTCAAATTGTGAAAAGGTCCACATGTCTCTGCACATTTATCAAACACATTCTGTGCCCCTTCAGTCTCGCCTCCTTGGTTGGTTTAGTTAAAAGCACTTTGTCCATGAATATAGAAAAAATTGAGTTCATTTTTCAAGAACAATTCACCAAATCCGATTCTCCTGGTTAAAGGGTAAGAAAAAGATCGACGAGTTATACGAATTCAACCAACTTCTTGCAAGCAAAGCACATTTAAGAGCGTAATAATCTCGAAAGTTGAAACCATCGCTGTCAACTGGGGGAAAGATTATACATTAGTCATTGCCTCAAAATTGAATACTTACTTCTAATTTAAAATAATAATAATTTTTAAAATTTTTAGTAAGTTATCATCATATCACTGATATCATGGTTACTGATGTACTATATTAATTAATTAGTAAAATGTTCTTGATATAATTTTAAATAAAAAAATATTTAGTTTATAAAAATAAGTATTCAATATTAAATATTTTAAAATAAAAATATATACATTTAATTTTGAATCAAATAAATATTTATTATCAATACATAATTTAATGTACAATACTTAGATTAAGGCGTCTAAATTATGTCATAGTGGTATATGTTCAATCTTCATTTCAAAATAAAAAATATCATTCTTGTAGAAGGCCTCGTGGAACATTTCTCAAGCAGATGCCTTAGAATTCGTCTTGAAGTCGTATTATTATGGCTACTTTGGATCATCCAAATTTTTCCATTAATCTTTTGTGCGCTTATGACTCTTTCTAATCATGCATTCATTTCGCTAACAAAGTGTCTCAAATTTATGAGTTGAGACATTCAATTATTCAAAATGTGGATTTCTTTTTCCTTTCTTGACATTAAGCATTACATGAGATGATGTAGATTGACCCCAAAGAGGACATTATGGGTTTGGTAGGCCAACCTAAGGAGATAATATACATGCGTAAGACAAATGTAGTTAGTTCCAAGCATGAATTTTAATTTGTAGATCCATTCCTCTACCATCACAATAGAGGAGCGGCTTGTCGTTGAGTCAATCTATCAAACCTCATATGATAAATGTTGATAATTCATAATTAAATTTTGTGAAATAGGTCGAAGAGAAGCAGGTATCTATCGAGGGGGATTGTGAGCTAATCCAAACATGAGATTCCAAACACAGTTAAGGGTTCATTTGGAAGTTACATCTCAACCATATGATGGTAAGAATAAATAAAAACAGTAGAGTAACAAATATAATAATGGAAATCATTTGCTTAGTTGACAAATCAACTCATCAATTTTTTAGAAAAGAAAATCATAAAATGGTATTCTTTGATAATCAGCAGCCATGAATAATGCTGCAAGATTTTCCAAAATATTCAATCTTTCAACCTCCTCTTTTGCTGAGGATCCAAGCCTGTCTGCCAATAAACAAGAAAGACACAACACATGAGGATAAATTTTTTATAGCACTAAAAAGGTTAATCACACTTAGGCTATGTATGAGACAAAGATGCTCCCTTTGGGCAACTTTCACATCTTAAAGCAATAATTATGGATAATATAGGTATATAGGGGGGGATTAGGGGGAGAGCTTTTTGGGGAAATTCAGTGGGCAACTTGAACAAAGTATATCTATATGATCATGTGTGGAGATATGATATGTTTATTGAACCTATAGATGAATCATAAGGGGAGAGGAGGAGGAACAAAGTTTGCACAAAATACAAAAGGTCAATTGGAGGAGTTTGGAATTGGAGAGGTTCAAATTGAACATAAAGATGAGGCTCTTCGGAATTTGGCCTAACTTGCAATAAGTGAGCCTTGTCGGCATTTGCTAATTCAAACAACGACACTTGCATACAAAGTAAGTTAAGTAACTATAAATGAAAAAGAGCTTCAAACTTTAACCAGTTATCTCATATGCATCCAATCAAAGTACTTTGTGCCACATAAATAATTATGTATGTTAATCTTTTGAGATAAATACTTTCTTATAAATTATGATGAATTCAATAAATGAATTGTTCAATCGACTAATCAACCGAGCAAGATCCTTTTTTTTTTTTTGTATGTGGGGAAATATGACTTCTGTTACCTAAAGACGTGGAAAGCATTGAAGCCGTCCACAAGGAAAAAAATTTAAAAACTAACAATATGAAAGCAAAAACATGAACTAAAAATTCAAGAAATAGCAGTCATTTGGGAATTGAATTCTGTTTTGAGAAAATGTTAAATTGTCTTCATCATTTAAATAGAGAAATTATTTATTAAAAAGTTATAAATGGCTAGACTTTTGAACAAATCAACATCCTAGCAGAGGACATTAAGAAGCTAGAAACGGAGTGTTCATATTTGCTTTTCATTAACTCTACCACCTCACAATAATTTCCATAATTTAGTAGGCCATTACTTGCTTTGTAGTTTTCTTGAGAAAAAATAATTTGACTTAAAAAGACAGAAGTGATTTTGTCATGGTTTCATTGAACCAGCATTTTATGGGTCCAAGAGGGTTTTCTTTTTCTCTTCTTTAAATTTTAATTATCAGAGACTGAATTATGAAAATGATGCATTTCTTATTACCAACGTTTCTTGAGCATTCATCTCCCAACCCTATATATATGGTAATTAATTGCACATAGCCTAAGAAAATCCCTTGCCTTTGGAGGAGCTACAATGGCTAGAAGGGCACTAAAATTTTTTATCCAATTCAATGTTCATTTTTCTAACTAAAGAAGAGACAGTCAGTCTTGTTCAACCAACATGAATTAGATTTGTTTTGGTGGTCATTTTATTCATGAGCATCTTCCCTCCCCTACCAGTGTAAGATTTCCTTTGGCAAAAAAAGAAAAATCAAATCAAATTTCAAAAAAGATTTGTGCATACAAAAATAAAATCAAGAAAAATACTATTGAAAACGAAACATTTCTTTTTCTCTACTGATTAGAAATCCCTACCGAAAAGGAAGGAAAAGAACAAGAAAGAAAAAAATGAAGCATTCTTTGTTGGATTCCATTGATTGATTCGTTTCTCTAGCTGATATATTTATCAGTTGGGAAAGCGAAAAAAGAAAAGAATAAAAGAAAAGAGCAAGATATGGGGCTTGGGAAATACGTTTGTTTTTGTTTCAAGCCCTGCTTTTATTCAGAAAAATAAATGTTCCATGCCGAATTTTATCGAGACAACAATCACTAACCATCCAAAGATGTATAATGAGAAGGCCGTAGACAATTTCATCTTTGGCGAAAGTAACTGACTTAAGCAAAAGAAGCTATTCAAACCAGGCTAATTTACTATCCCTCAAGAATGATTTAGTTTGGATATCCCTCTTGGATTCTACTCCCATTAACATAACCATAATTTCTTTTCTTTTCTTTTGTTTTTTTATAAATAAAAAAAAAAACAGATCTATCAGTTTCATTTTTTAAAACCTTTTTCTTTTTGATTGCTTTAGTGTCAGAGATTAATTGGACCATTGCAAAGTTCTTTGGCCTAATGTTTTTAGTTCATTTTGCAACTTAGAATCCGTATAAAAACTTTATTGATGGCAAAAGACTATGAATACAACATCAAAAAGTTGTTTGTAAAACAATTATTTATGCTGCAACTTGAATTTTTTGTACTTTAATTTATTTCTCTTAATCTAGAAGCTTTTCTTTTTCGCTATAAATCGAAGATTTTTCAATTTCAAAATATTTGGCCAAACTTCATGGAATTGATGTTATATGATCTCTCAAAAATAAGTTATGTTTATATAGTACGTTTCCTTCCTTTTTAAAAAAATAAGTTAAGCTTATATAATATGTTTCCTTTATTCTTCTTTTTTAAAATAATTTGTTTTAATCTATAAAATAACTGGGAATGAATAATAATTTGATGGTAAAAACTTCACTTCGTCCGAAAAATCTTGAGTTCGAACCCATTTTTTTCCCATAATGTAAAAAAAAAAAAAAAGAATCTATAAGATAACATTTATTTGATCCTAAATTCTTCCTTCTGCTGACACTTTTTGCATAATTACAACTCTTCAAGAGAACCTTTCTCTAGTTTAGGTGCATTCATCCTCCAGGTTCTATAGAACTAATTGCTTTCTCTTGAACACCCACCCCCCCCCCCCCCCAAAAAAAAACTCCCTTCCTTTTTACTTTGTTGCTTGCAAATTTTCAACAAAACCAATGGTACAAGATAATCCCTTTGACAAAAAAAAGAAAAAAAAGGATAATCCCATTTAATTTTTGCCCTTCCAGAGTTTCCAAAACAGCATTAACCATTAAACCTTATGAAATTAATACTATTTGATTACCATCTTTGTCCTAAACAAAGCAGAGGTATGCCCCTTTTTAAAAAGTTTTCCCCCAATCAAAAGGGATGGAATCATTCACGGGTATAGAGTGGACAGTTAAGGATGATTTGTTCTTTTTATATGTATAAGGTTTAGTGAAAATCTTATAACCAATTATTACATAATTCATGATTTAACCTGAGAATAGTCTAAGAGTACAGATGAATTGAAGTTACTCTCCCATAACTCAACTTAGAATCAGTCATATGAGATAATTATTGAAATCATTCAAAGCCGTTCAACTTCTGGAAAAAAGTAGCATACTAAAACCCTCAGGTTAAGAGATTGGTCCCCATTGAATTAACTTATATTTACTAGAAGGTACCCTATACTTTTCTTTCACTTGTCCAAAGTCTAAATTAAGGTAAAGTGTACCTCGTGTAAGTACATATATTAGGTACATAGACATTGAGATATTGTTGTCTCTGTGGAGATTTTGCTTACAAGACTGAAAAGATTGATATCTTCCATGCTTCCTCACATGTCACCCTGCATTTCGTGTCTGTTCATTGTATTCATTTATCTTCAGATGCTTTTCTTTATTTTAATTTTACAATTGATGGGGTGTTTATTTATTTTTGTTACTTGTACAATTTCTAATGCATTTCATGAATCTTTCTTGGATTCTCAAATGTTGCTTAGATCCCATCTCGGTTCCCAATATTTAGAGAATAATTAGTATTTTAATCGAAATCCTCTTTTATTTTTGAATCACTTAATTCGGCTAATTTAAAATTTGACACGAAAAGAGATAAGTAAGTCTAATTTTTATTTGAAGATATTTTTTATTCAAAACATTTTTAATATGACGTTTCAAACAAAAATCAAATTTATAACCTTGCAGAAATAAAAGAAATGCTTACCACTTTCCCCTAACTACTAACGGGTAAGTGACAATATTTAGAGAAGAAGTAAACTCTGAAGAATTTGATTCGGATAGATTACAATCCATATCTAATCAATCAAGGGCCATATTGGAAAAATATTAAAGATATTGCAGAAGATTTCCCAACAAACAAAGTAAAGGATGGCATCAGAATCCATGATCAACCACATAATAAAGACATATATTAATCTATGACTTGTTTTTGCCAAAAGTAGTTGGAAGAAAGACAAGAAAGAGAGGTGATGAGTGATGAGAAATAGGGAGATGTGCAGATGGAAGAAGATGAGAGAGTTGCAACATCAGGACTTTGGAGGGGTCAAGAAAGTCTGGAAGGAGGAAACAAAGCAACGTGGAGACAAAGGAAAGAAAAGAAAAGAACTGACACCTATATATACTACTTATACATATATATATATATATATTTTTTTGCATTTGCAATTTTGAAGAGGACTTTGCTCTGATGAGAGAAGGATCAGGTGGGAAGTTGTATTAACAAAGCAGATTTTGGTTCCCCATATTTCTTAATAATAAAAATAACAATAATTGTATGGGACTTGGCAGATCAGAATAGCTGGTGAATTAGGAGATATTGATAGATATATATATATACACACATCATGTGTTGAAACCTTCAAGTCTTGTAGTTGTGGTATTGACTCAACCAAATTCTTCCATACTTTTCTTTCATCATTGAAAATGATATGTAATTCAAGTGACCTGACCCTCCTTATTTTCCAAGAAAAATGGGGGAAAAAAAGAAAAAAAAAAAAAGAACCTTTCACACCTTAATACACTTGGTAAAATATACTTTAAGGAATTGGAGATACTACAAAATTTGATTTATGATTGATCTCTGGAGAAGATGGTGAATTATGTCGGTAAACTATTTTAGATTCTTTATCTTTTATTTTAACTCTTTTAATCTTTATATTCTCAACAAATTTCAAACAATTATTTTATCCTCTGATATCCAAAATAGTTTTTGGAGAATATGACGGATGAAAGGATGTACAAACATTCCCTTTTTCTCCAACTTTCATGTAAAAGTTGGAAGTATGGGTAGTTGTTACACGAAAGTTGTGTATAAGATAGCTGATGACTGAAAGTTGAGGAAAAGGGACTGTTGAGACACCATTTTAATTCTCTCTAATAATGAAAGAATAGTTGGAAATCACCATTTTAAACGACGAAAGATATAAATAATAACTCGAAATTTTGTTGAGGATATTAAAAATTAATATAAACGATATAGAACAAAAATAGTTTGATAAGAGAATTCACCATTTTCCCTTGATTTTTTTTTTTTTACCTTTTCAAAACTTCATGCATTTTCGAGATATCAAATTCCCATATCTTATTTTACAAAAAAAAAGATAGGTTCCCCATATCTTTATTTTTATTTTTATTTTTTAAAAAAGTTCTCATATCTACATCAGCTTCTATAGTACAGTATTATTTTTCTTGAAGCTTCTCCGACTTGGAGTCTAGCTGATTATAGAGACCAGTAGAGATTTCTAGTAACTGTATGCATGTTAATCCCTTTATAATCTCGACGCATTTTAACATTTTTTTCTTCTCTATAAGTATTTTATCTTCAATTATGAAATCAAGATAATATTTAAGTGTTTATTCGTCCCTTCATAATGTTTATTCTTATTCACATTTTTCTAGTATCATTCTTTGGACACAATCATCTCATATCAAAGATTTATCTTTAAACATTCCAACCACTTACAATCTTCTACCCAATGAAAAAATGAAAAATCTTTTGAGTGAAATTAATGTTGAGAAAATTCATAAAAGAGTATTTTGATCTTTTTCTTTTAAAAAAATATATAGAATTTAGAGGTTTTCTTAAACAATGTGTGTTTTTAAAATGAAATATTTGATAACGAAACTGAAATATTGTTTTCATTAAAAATTTCGATAGTGTGTGTATTTTGAAGGAAATACTTACATATTATCAATAGAAATTAAAAATATGGTCATTTTTTGACCTTGCTTCTCTTGTTTCTCCAAATCAAATTAAATTAGGAGTGATGGTCATAAATATGATCAACAATTAATCCTTTTATGGGCTGTTTGCCATCTGCCACCTTCATCTACCACTTCTGTTTTTTTTCTTCTTCTAAATATTTATTTATTTTTAAGTCATAGAGATTTGCTTATTTGTGAAAAATCTTCAGGGGTGCCAATAAATCAGTAGAGTGAATCTTAGGGATCTTCAAAGAAGTGCTCATTTTGTTGAGAGTAAGTATATGTTAATCGAAGTAGATGGAAATCATAAAATAAATATGATTCCTGTAAATTTCTATTTCTAAAAAACAAAAGTGAAAGAAATAAAAAACAACAACAACAAAGAAATTAATGCTAGTTGAACAAGCTGATCCTAGGGGACTGAGCAGTTTTTTTTTTTTTTTTTTTTGCAATGCCTTCCTGGCCCATATTGGGATGGTAAAAAGAATAAGAAGACAAAGATAGACATATCTTGATTGATTTGCAAGTGTTACTTTTCTTCAGAACAAATGTCTGGTGATTTTTCTTTGAGAGTATTTTGGAATTACATTGAGTCGAAAAGGAAAAAAAAAAAAAAGAGAGAAAAGAAAGATCATTCTTTATCTTTACCATTTTGCTTGCTCATCATCAAAAGAGAACCATAAGTTTTTAAATGGTTTGCACTACTGTTCAGAGAATGACCTGAACCGAACATGTCACCTTGAAAGTGACTCCATCATTTTAACCTCAGTGACAGATGGATGCCCATAACTATTCCCTATATGTAAAAACTTTTATTGACATTACAGTACAGAGGAATATCGAGAAAAAATTAATTATTTTACTAGTCTGATTGATTCATTAAGCAAAATCATTTAGTCTATATTATATATGTATCTGGATTGAGGGAAAGGAGGAGCAAAAATGTGAGTACATTTTATTTTTTTTTTGAAAAGCAAAAAAAAGAATGAGTACTTGAAGAGAGGAGAGGATGGGGGAGCATTGATATATATATATATATATATATATATAATGATTTTATATATCATGTTTAAATAATTAATATTACATGTTTATTTATGGTTTTAGTCTTTTAGACGAGTATTTTAAAATAAAGGTGCTTTAAGTACAAAAATATTAAATATTTAATTTGGTTATTTGCAGCCACTTTTAAACGGAAACTAAATTAAATCCAATCCTTTCATTCACCTTCTTTTTCTTTTCGTTCCATGCCCAAAATAAAAATAAAAATAAATAAACATTCATTCTCTCTTCGACTCTTGCAATCAAAACATAGCCAACAAAATTTATAAGTCTTATCACTACATTATATTTAATATATATATATATATATATATATATATAAGTATAATAATCATGCAAATATAAAATTACATTACAACCCCTATGTGTCAACAAACATGACTTGGTCAAATTATGTCAGTGTTTCTTACTAAGGTCTCAGAATTCAAAAATTTACATAATATCTTATAAAATTATATGAAAAGTTCTGTCCTTTTGTTCGACAAATGATTATTATTCAGTCTCTTCATAAATATAAAAAGATGCTAAAAAGTAATATGTCTTGTCTTTAAATATAATATTTTTATTATATTTAAAAATATTTGACTATTTATTTTTAATATTACTATTATTTATCATTATCTCTTTCTTCACTTTTTTTATTCTCAATAAGTGATTTTAACTTTTCTTCATCTATTTTTTTGTACACAAGACAAAATTTCTTTTCTCCTCATCTATTTATTTTTATTTCTTATTCCCAAAACAATATGTTTATTTCTAAGATAAAATATTCTATTTGTGTGCAATTTCTTCTGCTCTCTTTGTCTCACTTGAATTTGTTACGTATATTAAAAAAGCATATTTAATATAGTTAAAATTGTAAATTATTTATTTGTTCTTTCAATTTTACCATTTCATCTTACATTTGAAATTTGATCAAACTCAAATTTAATAGTGTAAAAAATGTGTACAAATTTAATTTAAATTATGTAAAAAATTATGTACACATTTTTTAAATATGTAATCTTTAACTTAATGTTTATCATTCCAACAATTTGACATTGAGTAACAAATATATTAAACAAGGGAATTTTAACTAATCAAAAAATAATTACACCCTTAATAAATAAATTTAATTATAATTGAGACTAATGAAAAAGTAAATAAATCTACTTTATTGAGACGGAAGAATCAAAATCTTATATTTAGAGTGGGGTTTTAATTAATCATAAATTGTAAAGAGTAGTTGACAAGATAACTAATTAGATCCACACATGCTAATAATCTATCTTAATTAAGTTTTTTTAAAAAGCATAAAAAGGGTAGAAAACTTTGAGAGGGATGAAGGTAAAAACTTCAAATTGGGAAAAGATGCCTAGTAGGCTAGTACTGAGATATCTCTTTATTGGGTTGCATAAATTAGAAATGTACCATAGCTACTATCACAAGTCATTATTGCTTGTTTTTAAGCATTGTTGGACACAACACAATGAAAGCTGCAGCAAGCAAAGAGAGCGCCAACTTTCTCTGATTCTTGAAGAAGTTGTAGAAACGAGACGTTTTTCTTCTCGTGTTTTTATATGTACTGTGTCTGACTCGTGAAGCTTATAAATGCTTCTTCATCTTCTCCTTGTTCCATTATCACCACAGACAAGGACGAAGCAGCAGTGCAAATATGTGAGACCTGTGTATGTAGAACTCTAGCTAAGCCTAAAACTCTGTGATTTATGGAACCCCCACAATTGATGTTTTCATGGTACTGAAACACACCATGAGGGCCAATTTGGATGATGGTCTATGGAAACTGTATAATATATAGGAATATGATATTATATATAATGGTGCATGTGTAGTAACATTCCTTTTTGAGTATTTTTTTAGAGGGATTGCATATGTCCTAGCCTAGCTTAGTCATTTTTAAAAAGCAGTTGAGAAAAGTAAATATAATTTTAAAATAATCACCATAAATCTAAGACAATTTATTGATCCAATACTTGATTTGTGGGTTAAAGGTTCACAATTTGATTTATGAAGTCTAAAGTATGGCTTCCTCCCTCCCCCCCCTCCCCAAAAGAAAGAAAGAAAGAAAGAAATTTTCAAATGGTTTTTGACTTCACAAAAAATAATAAATTCAAAAAGTTTTTTTCCCGAAAACAAAAAAGGAAAAGAAAGGTGACCCTCATATATTCTAAAAATGTTTTTAGTTTTAAGACACATGACATGAAATAGTATACAGATCATGGTAATAATGAAACAAATTAATAAAACACAATAGAGTAGTAATTTGGGTAATGCTTGAAGAATATGATCCTTGCTCCCTTCGATCAATTTCTTAATTCCAATAATAATATATATTTTTGGCAAGATAAATTAAAAAAAGACGTTTATATTTTTCATTTTTATTTAATAAGAAAAGTTGTTAACCCTGATGTAAGATGTTGCCCATTTTTTCAATGTTTCGGTTACATATTTCAGTCTCATTTACTCAGTACTCACCAAGAAGATTATGGGATGACCTGAATACAGTATTTATTTAACGGTTCATTACTAATTCAGTCCGTTTTTTCGGTTAGACCATTAGAGCATCTACAATTATATGTAAATGTCAAATAAAAATCATACCACATAAATAAAATTGACAATGTAATTAATTTTTTATTTTAATGCACAAAGTTTTAAAAATTCATCACACTAGTGTGACCAGAATTCTTGTTGATAATGTCACGAAAATTATCAACATATAATTGTTTGTATTATAGACGGTGAAATAAAGGGGAAAAAATCAAAAGAAAAAATAGATGGATTTATTTAAATATATTATTGGTTTTAGTTGATTGATATTAAAAATTGAGAGTATTGCATTGAAGATTATTTTTTTATTTGAATGTCTACTTAATTGATATAAGTATGCTTTGATTTGACATTCAATTTATTAAATAGCATTTTACATAAATTTGATAGTGATGATTGGAGATGCCTTATAGAATGACCAAATTCCAAGGGAGTTTTACTAGACATTACTCTTTCAAGATTCAAACTCAAAATTTTTATCCAAAACACAAAGTGTTCTTCCTATTTTAAAGGTATACATTAACTAGAGCTATTAGCTACTTTTATCCTTCAATTTTCTTTTAACAATTGAATACTGAGTTCTGAACGCTTGACACAAAACTCAAGCAACAAGTATTCAAACTTGTCAAAGTAAAATTTACATTTTTAAACAAAGGGGAAAAGAGAGAGAGAGAGAGAGAAAAAAAAAGAAGTAATCCTCTTAGCATTCTGTGCTTGGGGAAAACTTGCTCTCGACCGGTTGATCCCTCGTGAGTTGTCAGAGTACTTTTATATGAGACATATCTTACAATATTTTACTTAATATCTTAAAAGATATTGCAATATTCTTCTTATTTACGTGCTTAGTGATGCAACTTTTCAATTACATTAGATAATAAATTGTAACTTTTTTTAAAATATTATTAGTGAAACTTTAAATAAAAATATTTTTATTTTAGTAAAATAGATATTTAATTTTAAATATTTTAAAGTAAAAATTTAAGAATTTAATTATGAACGAGTTAGTATTTTATATATTTCACTTCAAAGATTAACTAATACTTATACTATCACTATTTGCAATAAATGAACTTTCCAATTGACAATATATTTTCATATTATAAAAAAATAAAACAAATGATAAATGATCATTTTAGTCTTTGATGTTTTCTCTTTTAGCAAAAGTAATATGTGATGTTTATTTTCATTAATAGACTCATAGTAGTTCATGTACTTTATTTTTAATATTACAAACGCATCATTTTTCCATCTATAGTAGTACTTATATAAAAATGATGAGTTTGACGTATTAAAAATAAAATACAAAAATTATTATGAGAGAAAGTAATAATCAGGGATTACTTTTGCTAAAAAAGTATACTACAACTAATAAAAATGACCAATCATCCTAAAACAAATGTCCACTTTCAGTGAATTCTGCAATCTGCATACGCATCATCTCCGCCTTATCTGGATTTGTATGATATACATCTAAAGCCGACATTTTGGTATTTTTGGGGTCCATATGGATACCCAAATATCACGAGACTGCATAAAAACTTCATATTTGTCGAGCAGGAAACTGATAAATTGCTTTTGAAAAAATAAAGTAGTAGAAGAAGAAGAAGAAAAGAGGAAACTGATAAATTCTCAATTTGATAGATTTACTTTTATTTTTTGTTTGATCAAAATTATAGGTTTATTTTCTTATTAAAAGATAATATATTTCTTAGTTAATTAAAATATTCATATTTAAAGTGAGAGTATTAAGTATATTTTGAATAATAATTTATGAATAAATTGTTGGAAAAATACATTTAATTAATCAGAAAATATTTTTCAACAATTTATTAATGTTTCTAATGCTCAAGTTCTTTAATGTTAAAAGGGTATTTTAAAAATATTCTATTAAAAATACACATTCTCAACAAAATTAATTATGTTTTATTAATCAGTGTGAAAAACTAAACAAGTCTATCAATTTGAGATTAATGAAGTAATAAATTATGAAAGCATTACATTTATTCAACATAAACAAAGAAAAAAAACAATGACAATTTTGTCTTTAAAATGTCTCTTCCCCAACTCCACCTTTTCAAAAAAAATTTGAAATTTTTATAAAGAACGAAAGCAAAAAAAAATTGTAGGACAAAATAATTTCAATCATTTTCAATATTATAATATGAAATTAATATTTAATTCACAAAACAATTCAACCATTTTTAATATTATAATACGAAATTAATGTTTAATTCACTAAATAATTCAAT
The DNA here is from genome assembly GCA_019593545.1 of Apocynum venetum. Classification (NCBI taxonomy): domain Eukaryota; kingdom Viridiplantae; phylum Streptophyta; class Magnoliopsida; order Gentianales; family Apocynaceae; genus Apocynum; species Apocynum venetum. The sequence continues at coordinate 3,437,452 of SRSM01000137.1, forward strand.
CGTTTTCAATATTATAATACGAAATTAATGTTTAATTCATGAAATAACTTCAATCATTCAATATTATAATACAAAACTAATTCTCTCTCTCTCTCTCATTTTTTAATCTTTAGATGCTAATTTTTATGTCCCGAGTTGGATGTATACATTTTCATTTTGAGATAATTGAAATTGAATATTATTTTTTTAAAAAAATAAATAAATATTTTTTATTTAAAGTTTCACTAACAACTTCTTTAATTTAAAAAATTTATGTCCCATTAACTAATAATGCCTATCACTAATTTAATTAATAAAAAAGATAATAAGGTAATTTTTTAACATCAAAGACTATTTTAAATTTTTATATTATGAAAATATTCAATTTGTGATGAAAGGAGTATTATATTTGTACTTATTTTGGTTCGTGAGAATGAGAAGGAAAGTCTAATATACCATATAAGATAATACTTCTCCAAAAGAACTATTATCTTATATGGTATACTAGAAATTACGACTTACAAGAAATTCATTCTATTTCGAAAGGGTTAAAAGTTAAGTGGAGGGAGAGAGGAACCCTTGCTTTATTTCTTCCCATTTTACTTCATATAAATCAAATTAAAAAGGTTTATTTACTTCCCTACTCATTTGCTTTCACTTTTCACCGCAAAAAAAACTAAGCTAAGGCAACTTTTTGAAACAACAATTGAGTATCCATCTATTATTATTATTATTATTTTAGTATCTATTGATAATCATGTACAATTATGTGTTTCTTTAAGTGCCAAGAGTAACAATTAACACACAAAAAATTCGAGAAAAACATATAATTTGAGGGTCATGCATGATGACTGCACTTTCATGAATAGTACAATTATGCAATTTCTCTATTGACTAACGTTTTATCCATTCCTCCAATGCAACTCTGAGATAGTACTGCAATGCAAAAGAGTGTCACAAACAAGAGTGACATTTTTTTTATAGCTAGGAAAAAAAAAAGGAGAGAATTTCAATACTTTTATTCAGAGATACAATAAGGTTATTTCTCCTTTCACCCGAGAAAAAAAATACAAGTTTTTTTTAAGGAAAAAATAAAGAGATACAAGGTCATTCCTAAATTTTCCTTTTATGAGTATGGAAATAGAACTAAATTTAGTTGAGACATATATACCAAATTTAGCGGTAAATGGTTTCCCGTGATAGAACCAAAAATTGCAGAATTGTAGCTACCATGAATACCTGTACGTTTTTTTTCAGTCAGCAGTCACGATTTTAATTCATTTGGTTGAGATGCCCGTTGAAATCGCTGCTTTCCTCAATTGATTTTGATTCTAATGTACGTTTTACAATTTGTTTCTTAAAGAAAGCGTTGGGATGAAGCCAAATATTAAAGATCGGTACCTACAGGGAGACTGATGGAAGTTATACAAAATAATGAGTTTGACTTCAAAGAAAAAAGAAATGGAGGTACAATGAATGGGTAGGATGAAGCTATTATGATGCTTTTGCATTAATATTATTCTAAGCTATTGATTACAAAAATAAAAGAAAAGAATCTTGTTTATTTTGAGTTCATAATTTTGTCTCATTAATAAAATTTAATTAAAGAATACATAAATGGCCATTAATATTATTTTGAAAATAACTTTACTATTTTGGTTCAAAATATAAGTCTTCGACATTTTTATTTCTAATTATTTGTCCTTTCATAAAATTAAGAATACATAATTACTTTTCTATTTTCAGTGGTATCCTCTATTTGTTATTGATTTACACAATCATATCGATTGATTTTTTATTTCTTGAATTATCCTCTATATGTAATCATTTTTTTAAAAAAAATTCCCGTGTAAGTCTAAAAGGAGACTATTATTGTAACATAGATATTCGAGAAGTTTTATATTTCTTGTTCCTTGAATACAAACGTATAAAAGGACTTATTCTCCTCTTTCACTCAAAACTCACCCTATAAAGTATGTAGCTTCTACCTAATATGAAAAGTGTTTCACTATGTGATTCTTCTGAAAAACCCATAGTAAAGTGTTTCTCTTAGAATTTTCAACCTGCAAACGTACAATTTCACCACGATAGTTGGATGATACCTACTAGCAAGGCATGAAAGGGACCATATTGTCATTGCGTCAAGCATTTAATTTCTTTCGATTTCTACTTGTTTTGGTTGCGTAATTGTCAAAGAAGATTCGTGAAGGGGAACCAAAGATAAAGCAAATCAAATTATATTCTCCTCGCACAATTGAAAAAGATGAGGATTGAGGAGCTTTCCCTTGTTCCCATCCAAGACCAATTGGTGCCAAAATCGCTAATAATACACCAAAAAAATTCCATAGAAATGTCCAACCCCATGGCTTGAATGATTCTCCTTCTTGCTTGTCAATGGCCGTAGCATTTTCCTTGGCTAGCTTAGCCACATGGTCCCATGACAGAGAAAGTCAAGAGAGAACTAAGTAGGTTTGTGAGGTAATGTTTATATAAGATTATGTTTTTTATTATTGTTATGTTGAATTTGACTGTTGTTTAAGTTATTACGTTAAAAAAGATATGGATCAAATATTTTCTCACTAGCCAAGAGTCTTTAAACTCTTCTTGAATCAAATTTCAAGTTAGTCAGGACCAAGTGATTTTGGATATTGAAATATTTCAATGTAAATAAAAAAAATGAGAGAGAGAGAAAATGATTAACTTTAAAAAACAAATAATTAAAAGAAAAAAAAATGCTTTGAAATTTGTCCTCGTCCTTTAGCTTGAAATACTGGGGGTGTGGACAAATTAAGGCCCTCTTAAAAGAGTCATGGGACTTGCCTCGTGTTGTGTCTGGTCGTCACTTGTTAGAGAAAACATGAGAACAGTGGTTGCAATTTACAATGTATATGAGCCCATGGGTTGGCTCAGCATCGCAGTCATGGCAGCTCAACATTACCACCACCGCCACCGCTGCCACCGCCACCACCATTGAATTGCACGCAAATCGCTTTCCTTAGACGTGTCTCTCGATCGAGACTCGAGAAGTCGATATTCTTTTATTTTTTTCCATAAATATGACAAAATTTTATTGTCAAAGAAAAAAAATGCATGGGAACAAAACTAGCTAGGGGAACGTTTTTGAAGGATACAAAACTTAATTTGAATAATAGAGACACTTTATGTCATGGACTTATAATCAATATAGGTTTATAATATTGCCGGCATTTTGATATCATTTGTAACACGAACAATTTTTTCTCAAATAAATGGAATTTTTATGTGAACATTTTTAATTTTTTTCCCCTGATGTAATTAAAGATAAACTAAATATGTACTAGGAGACAAGAAAAAGGCTACGTGTGATGGGAATTTGACAAGGGCTATGGTTATACATGATGATAAAGGAAAGGAATGATAAAGTTATTTTAATTATGATATATCGGGTGGGAGGGTAAAAAGAATTTGGATCCTTTTTCTTCTTCTTTTTTATTATATATTTTTATCATATATGCATGGCATAAACGAAGGTTAAACCCCCATTTACAATAACTTCGAAGGTGCTTTTACTCTTTACTTACCACGTTATTACTTTACCTTACGAGTATTTAGCCTTTATTTAATCTTTCTTTTAAGTTACTATTTGAGTCGTTCACAATTTCTTTTCTTTTTTTTTGAGCTATCTAGAAAATTTAACAAAAGAAACATTATGAATGATGATGATATCGCATCTTATAAAAGATTATACATATGAAGAGGGATATAATTTATATTTAATGGGTTAATAAGATTTGATTCCGACCACTCTGTCTAAAAATTTAACGAGTTATGGCAAAAATATGAGCAAAATTATCCACGCTAGTATCTTTCCTATTTTTTTTATTTTTCATTTTTTTGAAGAATAATATCCTTCCTGCAGGTGCAAAAAGACTTTTCCCTAAAAAAAAAAAGAAGATAAAGTTGGAACCATAAAAAATATTTAAAAGATTTTTTCCCCTTATTTAAAATATATAAACCCCATATTTTATTTTGATTAGTTGTGGATGAAAAGGCCATTCTTTTTTTAGGCTCTATTTAAAAAGGTAATTCCAAATGTTTTGGCTTTTTTTTTTAAAAAAAAAGGTCATAGATTTATTAGAAGGATCCACAGGGAAAAAGAAATCTCCTCATGGACCAAGTTTACAAACAGCATACATATACAGAGAACCACTCTCATCAGAATGCAACACCACAAGATCAATAAAACTCATTCTCCCAAAGAGCACCACCTTCCTCTTTCTTATCGGCCCTATATATACATCAAGCGGGAATTGCCAGCACAAGAACAAGAAATTCAAAAAACCAGGCTAAAAAATTCTTATTTTGAATTTATCATTCTCCAAGTTAAAAAAATGAAGTGTATAAGAGATCAATAAAAGTAAAAAATAAGGTTCACATTATGAACAAGTAAATGCAGTTTAATTAGTAAAATGATTTCATTTATAATTGGCCAATTGTATTAATCATAAGTTAAAATTATACTTTCGACATTTTTAAAAAAATCACATTATGAAGAATTTGAGGAGAGAGAGAGAGAGAGAAATAGCCAAATAGTAAACTTGTTATTTAGATAATCTAGGTTCGATTTAGATACCATTGAGATTAATCCGAGTTTTTTTTTGTTTTGAAGGACAGGCAAATTAAGATTAAAAAATGGGAACGTACTCCTTTGAAAATGATAAATCAACTAGACAAGTAATTCCGAGATTACTGGTTTGAACTTTATTATAAATATTTTATGTAATTATATTCTGACTAATTTAAAATTACGTGAACTTGAATTTGATTCATATTAGGAGTATCATTTTTCTTTCTTTGAATAGAGGAACTGGTGATAGTCAAAACACCACCACAACGGAGCTTGCATTAATAATATATTAATATGGTTATCATGATGTGATGTGTACTCAGGAGTCCCAATTCATTTCTTTCCTTCTCATATTACCTCAGAGATATCAATATCATGAGATATCAATATATACATATATACTCCAATTTCTTGGACCACTGATTCTCCTATTTATTGCAATTGTTCATAACCATTGTTAGCTCCATCTACAATTTTTGTCAAGAACATGAAATTATGACACTACATCTCATGAATTTGGAAATTAGTAAAAGTTTTTGATTTCTAGTATTCAAGAATCTTGCCAATAGTGTTGAGCATTTTTGGCGTTCAAATGTTGGGAAATTGCTGTTTGAAATGTAACTTTTGCTTGGCGTATTCAAGGACAGTATTCTTATCAATACTCTAACACATGTTTGGACTCCCAACCATCTTTTCATTGATTGTGATTTTGATCTTGCATATTTATTTAAGAATAGTATTCTTGCCTATGGTACTGCTGAATTATATGCTTGGCATTTAAATGCTCTCAAAATGTTAATGAAGATGCAAATACCCTCAAACTGTGGGAATTCTTAAAACGATTTCAATCTTCATGGATTATTTTTTAAAAAAAATGTACTCCTTCCATCTATTTTTATAAGATAATTTGTTACTTTTATAAATTATTGACTATTTTACACATACTTATTTTTTCCTTATTTCAACTACAATAAATACTCTTTAAAAGAGAAAAAATAAATATTTTTTGTTCCAAGTACAATAAATAAGAGTACAATATAATGTAAAATATTTCATCTGTCTCAAAATATAAAATATTTTGAATATTTCACACATATATATCTAAAATACCATTTTGTCTAAAATACCATGATTTATTATTTATTATAGCATACTCTTTCTTACAATTTTGAAACTAAATCAATTATCTTCTCTCTTCATTTAAAATAGAGATAATATTGAAAACAACATACAAAATAGCTCACAAAAGTAGCAAAGTTATTATATTTTGGAACAAATAATTTGGTCAAAAAATCTTATATTTTTAGATGAAAGGAGTAATAATTCATTAATTTATATGAAATTACTTATAATATCTTATAAAAGAATGGGGAAGTATTATATTATATAATATTTTAATTTTTTTTTAAAAAGGGGGAAAGCTAAGGATAGACAATGAATGGAGAGAAGAAAAGAGAAAAGATAGATCTTAATTCAATGTTAGGCAAAAATCCTCTTACTATTTTGATGTGCTCTCGATCTATTTTCTATTTCATTCACGATAAACTAAAGTGCCATTTGCATTAGTTTTTTATTTAATGTTGTAAAAAACAAAAACAATGTGACAATTTATTTATGGATTAATAACATATAGTATATTATTTTCTCCATTCCAGGAAGATAGTTCACTATTTTATTTATAGTTATCTCAAAAAGATAGTCCACTTTATATATAAATTTTATATTTAATTTTCTATTGTCACATTTACTCATAATTAATATTTTTTATTATTAATTACAAATTAATTTTATATTGAATTCACACCTTGAAATTAAATCATAAAATAATTAAGTGTACTTTCAAAGAAAAACTATTAATTTCTAGTCACAAAATTATTTCAAATTGTACTTTCAAAGAAAAACTATTAATTTGTTTGCTTTGTAATAATTTAAGTAATTAATAATTATATATATAATTTATATATTATCTGAATCAATATTTTTTTTATATGTGTGAAAAAAATTAAATAAATATATTTGTAGGACAGGAGGGAGTAATAAGAAAGAAAGTGGAATAGAGGTTTTGAAGGATGTTGGATACTTAGTCACCTTTATGTTTGCACTTTTCATGCTTTGAAATTTGAATTAGGATTGTTGTGTGGTGTGGAGGTGAGTGAAAGAGAACAGTGCATAGAATAAAATCATGTTTCTTGAACATGAAGAGGTTAGATAAATGGGTAAATTGTCGCGGGCATTTATAGGTAGAGAGATGGATGGTCTATGGGGCCTTGGAGTTTGGAGGTGTGACCACAATGAATGATCTGAATGAATAAATTTTCTGAAAATATATTGAGTGTCTGATCTCCCCAATGTAGTGAAAGCTAGCTTTGATTCTTGGCTGCAAAAAAAAAAAAAAAATTTACAACAGCCCCACCAGACTCAGCAGTCAGCACAGCACAGACCACCACACTCTGATGTTGCTTCTCTCTTGTTGGTCCTTTTTTTAGCCTGCTACGTTTCTTGTGACTGCCTTTATATCCTCGCCGAACCACTCATTCATAAAAATAAAATAAAAAAACATGCCAAGTACTTGCATTGCTTCATAAATTATAATCACCTACCTTTCTCTCCTCTGACATTCTCATAAATAGAAGTCTCAGTATAGTTTTTTTTTATTATTATTTTCATCATATTTTTTTTAAAAAAATTACATAAGACCAATATACATATATATATATATATGTATGTTTCAAAAGACCATTGTTTTTCTTCTGACATGTGAACACATAATTATTATAAAAAAATTAGGAGAGCATTAATTTCCTTGATCAGGAATACCTAATTGTCCTATTTGGCAGGCTGAAAATGGGAGATGGAGAAAGGAAAAGATCCCACAACTACGTAACTCTTCAAATAATTCCACTGAATTGAAAGGGCCTGATACACTGTGCTTTACTTTCCTTTTCTGTATTTTCCTTTGATTACTTTTGACGGATGGCAACGATCATGGCCAATTCCTCCCAATATTTGCTCTAGCAAGCCAATTGACATCAACAATATTACCCGTTACTATACCATACTTGGATGATATTAGGCAAATAAAATTCACAGCATTTTTCTACACCGACGTTTTTTTTTTCTTTTCAATTCTCAAGATAATTTATATTATAAATCGGGAAAATAAAATAATTAATTATATGTACCAACAGTCAGTATCACCTATTTTATTATGTCCTTATCTCTATTTCATTCATTACGAAAAAATAAATAATTTATTCTTCTTTTTCGTTTAAAAACTGTTATGAAGTTAATATATATTAGTTCCATGTATGGGACAAAGATAAACGAGCGATCCAAAACATTATACGTTCTCCTAATTAAATATCAGAGATTACTTAAATTACTTTGTTGTCCCTCTTTAATTTCTCCACGTAAAAGGCATCAATAACATAGTCAAAATAAGCAAAAGAACATAAAATGATCAGCTACTTGCAGTAAATAAATTATATAGTTCTATTAATTAAATGGATGTGATGAGCCACCTGCAACGACATCTAGCCCACCTATAAAGTAAAAGCTAAGTGATGGTAAGTGTTGTTTTAGGTAATAGTTCATTTTGGATACATATAAATCCATAAACATGTGTAGCTTATCACTAAATCTCCATTATCTCACATGAGATTCAAGAAAGATTGGATAAGTTTGTATAATGTATTTTGATTAGTCTGCTGATATTTGATCATTATCTCTATATAATTATGATAAGCAATTGGTTAGTTGTACCACTTCCCATTTATGCCTCTTGATCTTTCCAAGTAAGTTTTGCTTTTTAAGATGTTTCTCCTTTACCAGAATAATTTCGTACTAAATTTTTTTATTGGTAGGTTTGTGTCAAAAATCGTGTGCTTTTGGTTACCAATTGATGAATTAGTTAGTTTGATATGGAAATTATTGCAAAGTTTATTTTCTTTCTACGGTTCGTTGGATGGATCGATTGAAATTATGAGGTGAAGGGAAGTTGATATGTATAATTCATCTTGTGAATTAAAGAAAAAGGGTCATTAATTTGAGAAAGCTTTTCCTCAGAGGAAAGGAAAAGTGGGTAGAGCCAGTCATGCTGGGAAATTAAAGAAAACAAAGTCCAAGAAATATTTTTTTAGTGTAAATAAAGAAAGGAAAAGAAAACCCTATAGAAATTATGAAAAGGAGGTTTCTGGGAGTGTGTAGGTCAAGGAAATGGATGGGAAGGAACGGGTTTGATTGGGATTAAAGAAAAGTCTAAAGTTGTTGTTATGTTGTTGTGTCTCCAACGGTTCAAGTTCAACCCAAGGAATTGCGCCTGATTTCATGACACCTCTTGGAAATTATGATTTTATTTGGATTTCAGTTTCAATCCCATCCCCAAACCTTTTCTGTACTACTAATAATAAAAAATAAAAAATTTATAAATTCGAAATTAAATATTTATATTTTATTTTATTTTGTTAGGAATTGAATGTCTAATTTAATTAAATAAACATATTTTTTTATTTAAAATTAATAATTTTTTATTTAAAATATCTATATCTCACTAGCTCATTGTTTTTCCCACTCAATACTTTAATTTAAATAATTTAAATATTATTAACTCATGGATTTCATAATCTATTTAAGGATAATTTAATAAGTTTATTAAAATCAAATGTATTCATTAATTTTTAATCAATGTCAAAATAAATATTCAATTTCAAATGAATGGACTATTCATTTATCAAAAAAATGTAATAATAAAAAGTACTAATATAAGTTTGTCAAATGAGTAGAATAATGTGCTTTTAATCAAAGTCTTTAGATAAATGAATCGGTTATATCAGTCAAAATTACATATGTATAATGATATCTCCTTTTATTTTCAAAAAATAAAAGTCTTTGAGTTCAAATTTTAGAAGGGTAATGTTTTTATTGAGAGCTATATAATTTATATATATATATATATATATATATATAGAACAGAGCTATATCATCACTTCATGAAAAAGTACCACTGAAATAATGAACCAAATTAATAGTGTAGAATAAAATTTGTTACAAGCTAAACTTATCCCAGAGAAAAAACTTTTACTTTTTTTTAATCATAATCTTTCAATTCATGAAAATGAAGGTCTGATTCAAAAAATTTTAACAAGATCAAATAAAATCGTGCTCTGTCATCTTAAATAAACTTCTTATCCGTTGCGCCGAAGTCAAACTTAAATAGACCTCTTAATGGCACTCACAAATTTCCTGACCCAATTTTCTCACCGGATGACAGCAATATTAACTAGGTTCCACGGGGCACAAGGCGATAACCAGAAGAGCCTTTGAAGGAAAACACGTACAAAAATTGTTGTGAAAGATAAAAAATATAGTTGACTTGGCCATACAAATAACGTTTCCCACTTTTTTTCCACATCCCATGTATTGACTCTTTGAATCTTGATAGTTTTATCAGGCAGAAGAGACAATGAATTAATTGGCCTTTTGAAAGTTTGATTTCTAAGGCATGATGAGGAAGATTCAAGAAATCAAGCTCCAGAAAAAGTGGATTAATTCAAAAATCAAACAGCTTTTGACCCGTGATGCCATTAACCAAACGGCTGTGGAATTTCATAACGTAGCGCAACCGCGTAACTCATGAAATTTTTGCATGCAAAATTAAAACCATTTCATGCATTTTCTCATTTGAGTTGTTGATTTTTCCAGTCAATTTCAGACCAAAACAAATTTTATATATATCCTTTTCTTTTTCTTTCTTTTTTTTTGTGTGGACTTAAGAAAAATGTTGAAACGTCTGTAATTACGGCAGATTATATATATATATATATATATATATATATATATATATTGTCTAATCATGTGCCAAACACAAGTGTTTATTAGTATGAGAATAAGAAGAAAACGTTGTTTGAAACAATTGATATGGTTTCCAATCCTTTACGTCTTTCCTATACATTTGTATTATCCAGAAAAGGCCAGGGAAAGACTGTCGGATCAGAGTTTTCTATTTGTATTCTAATTCCTAGAAGTTTTTTCAGCAGCTTCCAGCTGAGAAAATCGAAAGTTGATTCCACGGTATCTAGAAAATAACAAAATGGAAATAAGTACGCACAATAAGAGTTGCTTCAAGATCGAAGTAGTAGTTTTTTTCTAGGTTTGGTTTTGGTTTTTGGACAAAGATGACTTTGTTGATTGTGCATGAAATGACTCTTCATTCATTGTTTACATCAACAATTTACAGCGTGCTAAACTTATAGAATACTCTTTCCTTTTTATTTATTATTATTACATTATAAAACAGATTTAGAATTATAAAATAATTTGTCTAAAATGGATATCCATATTTTGACTCAATACAAGAAATAAGGAGGGTTTTTTACATTGAAAAAACTACCACAATATGATGTTTAGGTGAAACCACCTGGATGAATGAGGTATAAGATCTTAAATTAAAGAGTTATTAATAAAATTTTATATGAAAAATATTATTATTATTTTAAAAAATGAATACACATTCAATTTTATATATCTCAAAATAATGCTATGATCATTCAATATCGGATAAAAAGAATAGCAACTTAGGTACAATAATTTGCAAAATCAAGAATCTATATAAAAAATTATTTATTTAAACTTCTACCCTCGAAGATTTTATTTTGTGTTTTCTTTTAAGAAAGACAGTATTTGTTGGATGGAAGGATTAGGTACTAAGTAACGCATACAATTAGTTAGTAGAAGATATATTGGATGGTTGAAGTTAGTTCTTCCGCGTAATTCTTGTGAATGACATGTTCTTTTTTACTATTTAATTACTTTCACGTTCAACTAATATTCAGGCAATTAATACACTGTATTAGTCAATTCATCAAACTTTATTTATTATTACCACCAAATTTCTTTTGGGGTGGTGGGTTATATATGTTAGAAACGACATGGAGTAATCACAGCAAATCCATCATCACCATCATGCTTAAGTAAACAGCTTATAAATATCTTATAAGAAACAATAAAAACAACTTATAAATAGTACCACTGAAGCTTGAATCTTCTTTATTATATTATGCATTTGATAATTGATGAGTTTTAAGAGGAAAAACTAAAACCGTACAAAAAAGCCAACAAAAATGAATGATTCAACTTTCACATCTTGGTATAGATAGTGCAATCAAAGATGGAAAAGGAAAGGCTGTCTTAAGAATGGAGAAGAAAACAATGATTTTATTAGTTAGTTCGTAGATATATACATATTCATATAAATAATAACTCAACGATAAAAATGTTTAACTCATCATTTATATAAATAAAAACTTATAAAACTCGAGTGTATATATATATATATATATATATAATTAATTGAGTTTTGTCGTGCAAGGTTGTGCATTGGGGGATGGGGTAGGGGGTGGCATTGAGGGCGGAGGGAGGAGGGAGAAGGTGAAGATGAGAGGAGGAAAAACTAGCCGACCCTCGTGGGCCAAAGCGCAAAGACAAATTGCGTGATGCCATTACAAGCACTCTCTTTCACAATTTTCTAACTCTTTTCTTTCCTCTTTTTTGGTGGCTTCTCTCTTTCTTTGTCACCTCCATTAATTAAAGAAAAATAGTCCTATCCTTCTTGATTTTGGGGAAGATTACCAAAACTCCCAACTCAAACTCATCCCTACGCCCAACTTTCTTCCCTTCTCATAGATGCACTTGTTTTTCACCATAACCTCCTTTCCTTTGTCCATCTACTTGCCATATATTAATTAATTCTCCTTTCTAGTCATCATTTTGCACCCACTTTTTTCCACCTCAATAGTACTCCTAACGTGAGTTATGTACATCACAACATTGATGGATTTTGGGCATCCTAGAACTATCATTCTTTTTCTTTTTTTGCCTTTTTTTATTTATTTTTATAAAAAACCTTTGATTATATAAGTATTATAATGCTTTTCAATTATTGAGTATTTAACTCATATAATTAAGTAAATATCAAATTAAACTTACATCACTATGACAATGAAGATCTAAGAAAGGTTTAAACATTTTGTTAGCTCTTCAAATGAGGCTCCTCATAAATAGTACTCTTCCAAATAATTGAGTTTTCATACGAACCAAAGAATCCCACAAAATAAAAACTCATTAATATTATTCTGTCTTCTTAGTTGATGAGTTGATTGTAGTTTTGACCAATTCATTGGACCCATGGCTTTGTTAATTCATTCACCCTAGGTTTCCATCTTTCCGATCTAATATTGCATAATTATTTAATGATTCGCATTTTGTTGTTCTCACCTATATATGGGTTTTGGATTATGCGTTGGAGATAAAAAAGACAAATGGGTGTTCTCAGAGGGGTTTTTTTTTTTTTTCTTTTTCTTTTGAGCAATGTTCTCAGAGGTTATTGATTTGAGAATATTGCATAGATTTTGCATTGTTTTTGGACCATAAACAAGAAGCATAATTCTCTTAATTAGATACTCATTCTAAGCCAATAGTAGTAGTATCGATCCATTACTATATATAGTTATTTTTAAAGTGAAACAATCTACTACTAAAAATAAACTCATTTTATTTTTTACAAAATTTGATATATATTTATTGATTTTTTAAATATTAGCAATTCACAATTAGGTTTTTTCATAAGGAACGAATGAATATGCCATCAAACATAAGAAAAGATGCGGCATAGATATAGTTGGAATGATTGTGATTTATGAAATTAATTGATTCATTCTCGCCCACGTACATAAATAATGGTCAATATTCAGATCCGATGCAAATATTTAATAATTCAAAAAAAAAAGAGGATGAAAACTAGAAGTTTCAGCCCCCCATGTATATATCTATTTCTGATTCCTTGCAAATCTATTATCACAACCACCCAATTACGTTGTCTGGAAGCAGATTAATGGCGTATTTATCTGCTACATTAATGGGTTAAGTGTTTTGAAATTTTCCTTTTCTGATTTTGTCGGGTACGTACTCCTTCGAGAATGGGACTAATATATAGATCAGGTTTGAGTACAAAACTTCTTTCTTCAAACGAGAGATTAGTGACTTATAAACGTGTTTTGAAACTTTAAAATTAAATATGTTCAAGTATACAAGTGTTTTTAGTGATTATTTAAACTTATGGTGAGGGTTTTAAATGAATCAAGGAGAGAAATTAAGATCTAGTTTTAGAGACTTAATCGATTTGTGATGTAGAATTTTTTTTTTCTTTTTAGGGTAGGGGGTGGGGAGGGGTCGGGGTGGGATGTCTTCATTTCACTCCTAATGAGTTCCATATTCACACCAAACATTTACAACAAGAACTAATTTAAATTTAGAACAAGTTAGTTTCAAAAGAAAACTAACACTTTGATTTTTTTTAAAAAAATACATTGTCAAAAGTATATATATATATTTATATATATATATGATTCAAACTCATGATATCTAGAATATAGGTGAAATTGTTTTATCAATCAAGCTACACCTATTTGTCTAGGATTTAGATTATAATTTAAATAAAAATTAAGGTGAAAATAATGCATTTATAATTTTTATAAACATTTCTTTTTAATTTTAGGTTACTTAATTCTACTTTATTATTTGCGAAATAATATGATTTTTTTAATTAAAAAAACCCCCCTTTAATGCAAACATGAAATTCATGATTCCTTTTGGTATACGATTGAAACAATGAGTACACATTAAATATTAAAAAAAATGTAATCTACCTTTTGGCGTACTTCTCAATTACTACTGCAAAGCTATATTGGCCGCCAAGGGCATCCAAAAGAATGGTTTAATCTTAGATTCCACATTTCAAATGGTCAGTTGGAAGTTTTGAACTTCGGATCAACAAAAACTTGTTGACAATGGGAAGAGAAGAAGTGAGCTCAACTAACAATATGAAAATTAGGTCAGGGGTATGCTAATCTAATATCTTTCTTTAATTTCTAAGGTAAGGAATGCACAAGCATAGTAGCTGTTAAAGCATTTGAATCTTGAAAACCAAGAAAATTCCAATCTCTTTACCAATCCAAAAGTTGACAAATACTCATTTCTTCATGAATCCCTCTTCCAATTTATAAAATCTTTAATGATGGAAAGAAATATACTTTGATTCTCAAAAATATTCTTCCCTCAAATTCTGGTTATTTTAACATGTTCTTGGGTAGCAAATGCCAAATGCTGAAAGAGAAATGAAAGAAAAGGGGGAGGCGAGGAGGGTAAATGGATATTTAACAAAATTCCCATGCATGTCTTTTATGTTTGTAGTGGCAGAAAATAATTCTTGAAATCAAGTGATTCTTTTCCCCCCCCCCCCCCTTTTTTTTTGTTGACTAAATCCAAGTGATTGAAGATGGCACCATCTTCTTTTCTTTTAATTATCAAAAAAAGAAGATGGCAGTATCTTATCATTTTTTTTGGAATCATAATTTTTCTGGGTCCCAGAAAATTATATTTTTTGCTCAATATTACTCCAACAAAAATGGTGGTTCCTCCAATATCTCCATATGCTACTATACTACCAGTAGCTACGACTTTTACCTTAGCAACAGCTAGATTAGACATAGTAACCATTTTCAAGAAAAACAACACTATGAATTTCCTTCGTCACACACACACATAAGGAGAAAGAAAAAGAAAAATTGATGATCTTCTGTTTTCAATGCAGAGAAGGGATTTATTTACTGTTCCATTTACCAAGAAAATAGACTAGAGATTGCCCAGTTCAATAAAAGCAGAATGCTATCAATAAAGAATTTATAAAAAAATCCTGGAAAATACTACTAGTACTATACTAGTATGATTTTTCTTTTCTTTTTTTAAAACAAATTGTTGTGCGTATAGAGATACTCATATAAATAATAGAGAAAGAAAGGCTGGCGAGCATGGGCCATATACAAACAATCCCAGCGGCAGCGGTAACGGCAGAGACTACTATTCTCTGTACCCAATCAAACACCTTACCTCACATTTCATTCATTATTTTTCTTTTTCTTTTTTCTCACAAAGAGACTTAATTATTATCCTTTTCGTACGTTTAATTGTAAGGGAAGTCTATCATTCCTAACAATAAAAATAGTTATCAGCACAAAAGTTAATTTATCATATACTCGTGCGACCTATCTGATATGTACAAAATAAATTTATTAAATATAAAATATATGCTTGCAAGAATATAACTCTCTCTGTATAAAATATTGAACCTTTGCTTCTTTTATTTTTATACGTTTAGAATAAAATGTTTATTTTCTAAAAAAATAAATTATTATTATCAAAGAAATTTTCAATTAGAAAATCCATTTTCGATATAGAATATGTATAATATATTGAATACTTATGTATAACTACCCATGCCAAATTGCCAAGTCTTGTTAGCATGAGTTATTGATAAGAAAAAGAGTTATTGATAGTACTTATTTTAAAAAGAAAAAGAAATAAAAATAGGAGGAGTTGATAAGAAGCACGAGAGTCGTCCCTCCCTCGAAAGAAATAAAGAAAAGCCACAGAGCCACGCGAAACAAGAGAGGAAAGGAAGCCACCAAAGGAAAGCTCTAAGCTAAGCAAATAGCGAAACCAAAGAACCAGAAGAATAAGCTCTGTCTCTCTCTCTCTCTGCTGTCTCTCTCTCCTCCTCTTTCTCCTTGGACTGATTCGATTCAATCGCATCTCTCTTTTTTATTTTTTTCAATTTCTCCCTTTCATCATCTCTCCTATTCTTCTTCTTATGTGTGCAAAGCATTACAAAAGGCAATTTTGATGAAGTGAGCAATATTGGATGATGGTCATGGTGCTCTGTTTTCCATCTTATTCTTCTTCTTCTTAGTCTTGGTAATGGTGGTGCTGATGCCCAAGAAGAGACCCATTCATTTACTTTACGTTTCTCTTTAGACTCAGAAGAAACCAAAAACCCATCTTTCTTTCTACCGTTTCTCTCTGTCTTCATTGAAGAATCCGCCTTGAGTTGAGGGCATCTTCTTCTTTTTATCTTTCAATTCATGCTGTTTATGTGTCAGCGTTTATTAGCCCCCTTTTCATTTCATTCCAGCCTCTCCCTCTTCATTGCCTTATAAACGCACCTAATTAATCCTTTCCCCTACGCTCCACATATCTTCCTATATTGTCTTTCTTTCTATATAATCATCCGTTTTGAATTCATCCAATACCATTTCTTTCTTCTTCTTCACAAATATACAATGGCCGTTCAAGCTCAGTATCCATCCAATGTTCTTCTTCTAAACAGGTTTGGTTTTGTTTGTTTGCAACATTGATCTTGTTCCTTCCTTCAATTCTTCTATTCGCCAATGGTTGGTTCAATGAATTTTGATAACTTTTTTAATGTTGGGCAGAAGTGTGCAAGAAGGTAAAAGCCCTCTTGGAAACGATTATTTATTGAAACCTCAAACGGCCGGGGGTGGCGGTGGCGGTGGCGGTGGCGGAGGAACATTTCTTGATCATACAAACATGTCTTTCAACCATGGAGGTAAGAAGATTGAGTCAATTATCAATATCCAATCAATCATATACTGCAAATTCATTCAACTAAAATTCTTGTGTTTCCGAATGCGAATACATAGTTGGGACTAATAATTCGCGAAAGAGAGGTAGAGAAGCCGGCATGTCATCCACAACTGCAGCCCTCGATTGCCCATTAATCTCAATGCAGCAATCTCAGCTCATTGACCTCACTCACCTCCACACCTCCCAAAGAAATGCTGTGTCCACTGGCCTTGGCTTGGCTTTCGGTGAACAGCAACAACAGCAGCGGCCTCATCAGCACTCTCTTTCTCCTCAATCCTCTGCTCAATCATCCGTTCTGTTATCAATTATATCCGATGACTTGACCACTCACATTAAACAACAACGTGACGAAATAGAATGTTTCCTCCATTCTCAGGTACCCAAAATTTTGAAAAATTCCTAATTTTTTACCAATGTTGTGATTCTTATGAGTTATATTGAATTTTTTTTTATTAAAAAAAGACGATGAATCATTTATAGTGGTGATTGATTTTGTTCACCTCTTCTCCGTGTATAGGGAGAGCATTTACGCCGTACTTTAGCAGAGAAGAGGCAAAGGCACTATCGTACGCTTCTGGGGGCGGCGGAAGAGACGGTGGCACGGAGGCTGAGGGAGAAGCAAGTAGAGGTAGAAAAGGCTGCTAGGCGAAATGCCGATCTTGAAGCGAAGGCCGCTCAGTTGAGCATGGAGGCGCAGGCGTGGCAGGCGAGGGCGAGGATGCAGGAAAACATGGCAGCGACACTGCAGCTGCAGCTGCAACAGGCAATGATGACGGGCGGCCGTGGACAAAGCGGGGGCCAAGTTCAGGATGGGGATGAATGGGGTGGAGGAAATAGTGCGGCAGTGGGGGGTGGTGACGCCGAAGACGCTGAGTCTGCATACATTGACCCTGACCGAGTTGTAGCATCATCTGGACCGAGTTGCAAGGCCTGCCGGAAGCGAGTTGCATCGGTGGTGCTGCTGCCGTGCCGCCACCTGTGCCTTTGTCAGCAATGCGACTCGGTGGCTCAAGCTTGCCCGGTCTGTTTTTCTCTAAGAAGCTCAAGCGTCGAGGTATTTCTTTGCTAACAACCCGGCCCAGATTTGGAAAAGCCTAATTTGGGCCCAAGCTTTGGTCCATTAGAGAGAAGTTCCAGGATTTATGGTGTGGGTCCCACATTCCAGAGAGCAATGAAGTTGGGAAAAAAAAAAAGACAAATGAAAATGGACAGAAAATGAAAAATAACAAATGAATATAATAAGTAAATATTTCTCTCCCCTTGATTTTCCTTTTTTCTTCTTCACTCTTGGTTTCATTCTAACTCACAGCCATCTGAGACCCCCCTTTTTTTTTTTTTTTTAAATTCTGGACTGGAGATTAAGAAAAATGTTTTGATGGGTGGGAGTAGCTTATTGTACATGGTCACGTGGCGGTGGCAGTGCTTTTTTGCTTATGTTTTTTGTCCTAAAAAACAAATTCATATATAAATTCTTTTATTTGATAATTTAATTTCATCTGTTCCTTTTATTACTGCATTTTATTATAATTTGTTAAAATGTCAAGTGAGATTGCAACAGTTCATTTCATTTTCTGAAAGTTACTCTTATGTTTATGTTTTAAAGAAACTCCTGAAATCATAGTTCCATCGCATTTGAATTGGCATTTATCATCCCCTCCATTTTATTTTTTTACACAAGAAACGTAAATTGAACCCATTGTTTTTCCTCCTTTACCATGTGATTTACCATCCCCCTCCTCTCCCCCACCCCGACAAAAAAAACCCCATTAAACACCAACTTTTATTAACACGAAGGGGATAAACATGCTCTAAGCATATGACTAGTTCTTTAAATAGCATGCTTCTCTGCATTCCCTCATTTGAAATTTTAGGGAAAAAAGTTTAAAGATATCCAATTCTGGGGTAGTCTAGATTGCATCTTGGTCCATGGATGATAATTCAAACGTATTTTACAGAAGGGTATAAATGGAATTAATCCAGAATATGCAACACGGGCAAGAACGTCAGCTATGTTGGAATTCTAAGATAAAGAGTTCCTTATGTAACTGATGTGATATATGCTACAAGCTTTTACATCTAAATAAATGAGAGAATTTCCTCGAAAAAAAGAAGAGAGAAACGAAGGGTTTTACTCAGGCGCGTGGTAATTATTCCTTTAGGAAATTTATCTATTTAGTCTGTAAAAAAACATTTTATCATTTTGAATATCTATACATTTTATAAAGTTGTAAAAGAATAATCATTCTATGAATTACTTTTATCATTTTAAATCTTCATTTTTTTAATGACGATTATTAGAGTGCTTTTTTTTTAGACATTTATTAAAGTTCTTATTTATTTATTTTATCCTTTTAATTAATTAAGACCCATTAAAGTAATATAACTATGCACTTCATCATCTTCTTTTATTATTATTATTATTATATGTCTCAAAATGCAAGGACAGAAAAAAAGAACAAAAATTATATAGAAATTCTTTCTAATTGTTTGATGTTAGAAGTTGAATTCTCAACCTTCTATATATATCACAGATGGATACAATAATTTTTCTTTACTAGAGATGGGTTTTTCCTTTGCTTTACCTTTTCTTTTTTTTTGGGGGGGGGGGGGTGGGGGGTTGTGGTGGGGACGAGGGGTAGGCCTGACTAAAGGCTATGAGAGGAGGCAGCATGGTGCCGGTGCCGGTCAGAGTTGAACATTCAATTATACCGACGTTGTCTTTGGCAGATAGCAAAGAGAAAAAGGCAACGTTGCACAAAGATTTTAGGCCATTTTTTCTTTGTCCAAAGAAATAGTAGCTATGTACAAATATCAATCGGACGAAACTACCCCGACATACATCTTTATCATTTTATACTATATATATAAAGGGAACTACTTGTATTTTGTATTTAGTCACTCAACAATTTAAACGAGCTCAAGTAATATAGTTTGTAAAAATAACCAAAATTCAAACTAAAATATACTTTTAATAAGAAATACTTTTATCAATCATAATCCTTATGGCGTATGGCGTACGTATTCATATGCATATCGAGCTAAGCAGATAAGTAGGAATTTGAAAGGGATTCACAAATCACAACTTCACATGGCCAACTTTGGATTCCAAAAGTCCAATGAAGAATGATATGAATGGTTTACGTAAGAATGAATAATGGAGAGCGAAATCGATAGCTTGAGCAAATTTAATTCTTGTTCAAAACAGTTTTTAGTTGAACTTTTATTTCTAAGTAAGATTTAAATTATGCAGACTCTTCCCGACTAGACATAGTAATTCTAAATATCTGGAGATTTCAATAAAATAAAATGGAAAGCAATTCCCCCCTCCCCCTCCCCGCACTGTTTTTTTTGTTGTACTATTGCCAGCACTCTGAACAAGGTACTTAAATTATGTAGCTGTGAAATGACAGAGAAATACAACCGACTTTAATTAGCTGACCTGATTTATTCAGAAAGAAAATGCCAGAATTTTAAGGGTTCTCATTGATTCTTACTATGATGTTGAACTATGCAAGTAATGGTGTGGCTAAATGCTTTATCAATAATTCCACCCACAAATACACATCCCTCTCTGTGTGTGTCTTTTTTCTCATTTGTTTTTCCAAATGGGACGATAAGGTGTGGATCAAGATTCCTTTTTATCGAAAGCAGTTCCCAAAACCAACAAACTTCTTTAAGGAGTTGGAAATTTGCTAGTCATCCTATCTTAAAGAAGATCATTTAAATATGATCAATTCAGTATGTCTTTTCACAAGTGAATATTTGAAATATTGTGATCAACCAAGTCTCATTCGAATAGTAAGAATTAGCGTAGCGTCTCCTTACAATTTGTAACTTAGATACTGCTGTTAAATGGATAATTTAATTTTAAACAAATAAGTGTAGTTTAATTAGTAAAATAATATCTATCATTCATAAAAATTATGAATTTGACTTATATTTTCTACAATTATGTATTATATTCTAAATATATATATCTAGTAATTTTTTTTTATTCATAAAGAAAAATATCCAAAATTCTATTTTAGTAAATTACAATTATCAACTTTCCAAAAAGCCATCCCAAATCATGATAGTTCCAAAGTGTTTGATAATTATTTTTGCAAGTTGGAGGAGAGAAGCAGCATTTTTCTTGAGAAAGATGTAAGATTCTTCGTTTAAAACACGGTGAAGCAGGCAGGCAAGCACTTAACCCACATTTACAAGATGATTTTTTGTACTCAAGACAATGATCAAATAATGACACGCTCTTAGTTTTGACCAAAAAGATTTAAAACCATACAAAACAAAAACAAATGCTTTTTATCATAAACAGCACCAAAACATTGATTAATCATAATAGTGATTTTTTTATGGATCACATGATGGCTGAACTTAGAAAATTAGTAAAGTATGGCAAGTTCTCTAGCATTGAAAAGAACATGTTCCTAATCCATTTTCTTATTTCAAAAACCATCATCTCATGTTTTGAGATTCTTTCTTCTTAAGTTAGAAATAACTATAGGTATATATATGAACAAAATTAGGTCCAAATTTTTCAATATCAAAGTTGATCAGATCATGATATTTTGCTAATCTTCGAGCTTTTAAAATATTGATTAAACCAAGTGGGGGGGAAAACACCCTTTAACATGCACCAATGTCTCTATCTCGCTTCCCATCTACAAAATTTTGTTGGAAGGTCTACTGCCTATAGTAATTCACTAATTCTTCTACTCTAATATTTTCAAATATTTTTATTAAGTTTAATGTAAATATTTAATTTGAGATGAAAATATATTAATAAGGAAAAATTCTATCAATAATATTTTAATCACATGAAATTTGAGGACGAATTTATTTTCACTATCATGTTGGTTGTGTCTTACAAAATCTTTTGCATTGAATACACTATTTTATTTTATTTTTTCCTTTTGTTGTTGAGTCAATGAATTTGCATATGGGTTACTCCATTGTAACCATTAAAGCATCTCATTCTTCAACATCATCTAGCTATTTATATCTTATCATGATAACGTAAATTTTGTCACAAGGATCTAGAGCTCTAAATTTCTTTAAGGTAATTTTAAAACACAGTACTCATTTAAGAACAAATCCAATTGTAACACAATAAGGTTTTTAGCAAGATATATATATATAGAGAGAGAGAGATACACATGTGTGTGTGTGTATATATTACTGGTAATTTTATTTGCCCACTTCAATATGTTTTCTTTTCTTTCCCAATTGCTAAGGGATATGATCACACCAAAGTTTCTTTTGGAGATATTGTAGAATAAAATCTGGAATTGGGTGGCCTATATGTACCAAGTATCATGACAAGATGCCCGTTACTTTGTCAAAACATCCAGATCGATGGGTACTTGTTATGATGCAAATAATTGTGTTATGCATTTTCAAAATCATTTAAATAATGTTGAAAACCAAACATTGATGAGCCCAAACAAGCCCTCACAGACACAACTGTTTTCTCCCATTATTTTCTGCAAGTAGAATGGTCGTGATGAAACCCTGTACTGTGAGAGAGGGCCCTTTTGAAATGATGTGTTTGGATGGCTATTTTGACGAAACAAAGATAATGAAGTATCAGTCCAATGTTATTTAAAAAAAAATAAAAATTAAAGGCGTCCACAACATGCTTCCTCTTTGAGGCATCTTTTGTGCCTCTTGTTTATGGTAATATGGTGGGTATGGAACCACATTTCCACTTGTTTTGATCTATGGCATTTACTAAGTCAACCCACTTCTTGTGTTTTAATTATGCATGAAAACCTCCTCCCAAATCCCTTGCTCATCATTCATGTAATCACCTTTAATTTATTATTTTATATATGTAAACAACATAATAATTTGGCAAATTTGGTTTCCGAAGGTAAGATGTGATTTATTTTGACTTGGACCTTGGTGACAAATACTTGCACTATATATATTAATCCTCCATTTGTCAATGTTTTTAGTATTCCTTCTTAATTTCTATAATTCGAGGAAAATTAGTGAACTTTTAGTCCCCAACCTATTTTTCTTTTTTAGCTTTGGTCCTCCTTTTTATTTTAATTTTTTAGATCTTTAAATTTTTTCCATCTATGGGTTTGGTCCTTTGAGAAATTATTTTTTATTTTCCGACCAAATTATATTTGAGGAAGTGGAAGGAAAAAAAGGGTCACATGATTGCATTTGTTTTGACGGGAGAGACTCAAAATAATATTTTTTTTCCATTCAAATGGTTGATTAAATTATGATTCTCAATGAGATTTGGCTGAAAAATTTTAAAAAATTGTCGAAAGAACCAAATACAAAGATAAAAATAGTTTAAGGATTAAAAAAATTTTAAAAAAGAGAATGGACCAAAAGTTAAAAACAAAAATATTTTGAGGACTAAATTCGATAATCTTCCATAATTCAATCAAGCATTAACTACAGAAAGCAATTAGAATTGCAATTGACCCAAACATTTCAACCAAAAAAAAGGGAATTGATTGGTTGAAGAGGTAATAATTAAGTACTGTAAAAGAAAAAACAAACCACACCCCCATCTCCTTAATTTGTTCTCTCCCCTCTTCTGCACGTTTGTTGATTCTTTGACATCTTTACAAAAGTTGATGGGACTGGAAAATATATAGGTATATATCTGTGTGAGTCACAGTGTGTGCAATGAATAGAAAGTTTTGTATGAATTTCCAACCAAACGTGCAATGTCCACTATATATTATGAGGGGAAAAAAATGGAGGGTGGAATCATAATGCATGATGTAGAGATTTTGAAGAATTCAGAGGCCAACCTGCACGTGTAATGTAAGTTCATATAGAAGTTTAATATATTAAAAACTTGTCCTGCTTTGTACTGTATATTTGGCATTGAGTTTTTTATTTTCTTAAGCCAATTGCTTTTCCTGTTTTATTAATGATCTCAAACTTCTCGAGGACAATGTTTATATTGATTTTTTAATATTTTGGTTTTTTTCAAATTATAAATTAATTTACTTATTCAAAGTATATCTATTTGATAGTTGATCAAAATATTTTTATTTAAAGTAAAATTATTTATATTTAAAAAATACATTAAATTCACTTCGTGATAAATTATTACGCAAAATTTTTTTATTAAGAGGTTTAAAATAGAAAGTCAAAAATTATAAGAGGCAAATGATAAGAAAAAAAATGTATCCCCAATAACGTTGTACTTTAGCTGCTACATAAACCACTTTTTTTAAATGGAAGAGGAAGAGGAGCAACTGCCCCTTATCTCACCACTTAGGTCATGATATTATGAACCTTATGAAAAATATATATATATTTAATAATATTAACTATATTTTTTTTATCGAAATAAAAAATTAAATAAATTTATCAATCGATAGAATACTTCTTTTCTGATTAAATGAAATACTTACATGTTTTGAAAATAACATATAAATTGAATCTTGAACGACTAAATCACAAGTCAAAGTGCACGATATTCTAAGAATTGGGTCTATGGAGATTTGTATTTATGACAGTGAGGAAAGAAGGAAAATGTGTCGAGTAGGAACTAGGAAGAGAGAAAAAGTTACCCGATTTGATTGAGAGTCAAAATCGGAGTGGACTTGGACTTGGACTTGGAAAAATGGATGAAGGGCCAGAAGTAGTAACTGAATTCGGGCCTGCCCCAAAAGCAAACTTCATTTGCTACAATTTTTCAATTTCTTGCGTTTAGTGGCTTTTATTGACATTGTTCCCATCTACCTAAACTAATAATCACAGTGTCCGACTATAGTTTTTTTTTTTTTTTTTTATGTTGAAGGTATCTAAATATTAATCATTATACATAATCATGGTACCTTTTCCAATATTGTCCTCTATTTTTCTTTCTTCAAAGAAAAAAATAAAATTTTAATCATAAATGAAAGAGAAAAATTTACATTTAATGGTATTTTAAGTATATTTGTCACATATAAAGATCCTTAATATAAATATGAGAAAAAAAATGTTAAAAAAACTTAAATAGGGACGAAGGGATTAAACTTGAAAACCCTAAACTAAATGCATTGATTTGCACAAGATTAAGATCATGCTCTTGTTGTTTAAGATAGATTTATTTTAAGTTTGAATCTCATTATATATAGTTGCACACCAAGTTACATTCTAGTCCCTTGTAGGTATTTGATATGGAATCGGATTTATACTACCAAGGATAACCAAGAAAGAAGTATATTATGTCATAGAGAAATGAAAATTTAGCCAAAAAAAGAGAAAATGCTCTTGATATGGTCATCCACGTACTAGAAGGCCATAAAAAAGTTCAAAAACCTTCCCTTTAAATTGTATAACATCCACTGTTTTTTGTTTGTGTTTATGTTAGGTGGGAAGCTACCATTTCCATCTCCTATGAATAATGCCAACCAAATTATAATAGTAAAGGTGAATGATGAGAATAGTAGGCCGGTGGTTTGGTGACTAGCCATGTTATATGGGGACATCTCTTTGATACATCTTTCTTCCTACCAAACCATAGCAGAAAAAGCTATTTCTGTACTAATCTTTTTTCTGCTACTTACATATATATATATTAGTACTAGCACTACTATCAATTGTCCATAGCTTCTTTCTGATCATCACATTTATTTTCTGTCATTTGTTTCTCTTCCAAAATGAAGAAAATTGGTGGTTGAGTTTGTTGATATCAAGGACAATCTTTGGTCTTCTACCATTCAACTGCTCAGCAATGCTCCCCCCCCCCCCCCCTTTCTGTTTTACTTATTATAAAACATACTGAATATTCATGTGACTTTTTTATAGTTAAAATACCCTTTCATAAATCTTTTCAATAGGTAATAAATGATACTTTGATTTCACAAAATAATAATAATAATAATAATAATAATAATATGAATCTCCAATAGAGATAAGTTCTTTAGTGTAATAACTTTGATTTGACAAGATTTTAAAGTATTAAAGATTAGAGTTAATGCTATGAATAGTAACAACTTATACATCAAGGTAAGCATTTTAATCTGTAGATCTTTCATGTGCGTGTACGTTAAACTTTAACTATTATTGAAATAAAAAAAAATTTAACGATAAAAAATATATTTATTTGAAACTAGCTAGGTTTCAAATTGATCACTGAAGTAATATTCTCTTCCCCTACCCTTACCCTTAACAAGTATTTTGATTTCATAATGTAAAAAAATAAAATAAGAATCTCCAATATAAAAACACGTTTTATATATTATATACACACGAACTTGATGCATCCAACCAACGATATAGGGTAGTCTCACCTAAAAACAAATAAATAAATAATCACTTATATTTGATGTTGCATAGCACAGCATCGAATAAAGAAGAAATTTCACTCCCAAGATTTTTTCATAACTCATAAAGAATTGTAAGAAAATATATTATATGAAATAAAATCCCAACACTACTAATAATGAAAACATGAAGAAAAAAAACGTTAATTTTGCTTCAATGGCTCAGCCTCACGATCAACGGCGTTGAAGCAGCCACATAAGTAACGAACCGAAAGCAATGCCAGGAGAGCACTTTTCCACCATGAAATTGGAAGCTCTTCAATCCGCTCCGGTTGCCGATCCACTGAATCCGCCGCCGCCGCCGCCTCGTACTCCTGCTTCTTCTCCTCCGCCATCATTATGTTCTAAATATGCAGGAATATTTAAAGGTCTCCGAGAGGTAAATAAAAATTGATGAAATTTCTTGGTGATTTCTTTTGGAGGGTGAGATTTGGTAATTATTTATAGTAATTTGAGATCAGAATAATTCAATAAGGATTAGATTATTCAGAATTATTACGGTGCTTAAATTCCAGTTGAGTTCAGTTTTCTCTGTTCGTAAAATTCCAGCTTCTTTTGTTATAGGAAGTTAATTGATATTAGTATTCTATTTCTATAACTCTATTATATAAGCTACAATATATTGGGGTTAACTATTTTTCTTATGGAAATTTTAAGCTAGAGTATTAATTGGGGTGAAATGCAAATTTGTCCTCAAAATGGAAATTCGATTAAGTGCTTCATTTCATTGTTGTAAGAAACCCATAAACGTTTCAAGAATTAGGTAACGAAGTTAGACAAAATAATTTTTTTTTTTTGGCATAAAAATCTCTCATCATTGCTATATATATATATATATATATATATATTTGAGTGACAAATTTAGATAAATTAATTGAAATGATAATTTTTTATTTTAAAAAACGCTAAAAGTAATAGCCATTTATAGTCCTAATTAATGTAAGAATAGAAAAATAGGATAGACGTGGATTAAAACTTTAATTATACGTATGATAAATAAGAGTTTTTCTTGGAAGCTAATTGAGACACACTGCTACTCTAAGAACCAATAACTTTTTTTTCCCCTTTTTTGAATTTCAGATTTGTAAATATGTGTGAGTATGTAATAGTAATGAACTGCAATTGAAAAAAAAAAAAGAAACAAAAAAATCATATATGATAACACTTCTTGAGCAAAGGGAAAATTAGAAGGGTTCCTTATTCCGTTCAAACTAAATGATCAAAACGAGTAGAAGACTGAATCATCGATCCGAATAGGATTTCATATTTTTATTCAATTTTATTTTAAAAACTTTGGTTCAATAGGATTTGGTTTTCAATTTTTAAAAGTATTTTGGTTCGATTTGTAATTTGTTGCTATTACTGAAAACCAAACCACAATCGGATAATTGCGGAGCAGCCCACATCACATTAGAAGACTATCATTCATTCAACTGCAAACTATAGTGGCATTATATTGGAGCCCAATTTTTTATGTGGATTATGTCCTAATCTTACTTGGGTTGTACTTCTTATAAGGGGCACGGTAGTCTAAGCCCTACCCCGTAAGAAGTATAACATGTTTTTTTTTTTTTAGGGAAAAAAGGATAATATTAATTAGGTAAGTATGCTAAAGCAGCAGAAAATACCTGAGATGGGAAGTCAGCAAAACATTCTAAAGGAAAAGGATTATCAATTCCTATTTGATTACCTTCTTTACGAAAAAAAAAAAAAACTGAAGTAGAATAAAAAATACAAAAAAGTTCACGGATCATTCCAATGATGTGCCCAATGTGAGACAAGTCTATCATCAGTAGAACACACTTGATGCACTACGAAGGATGAATCACTTTCAAAAACCACCCTGGAATACCCACAAAGTGCAGCAAAGGGGACTGCATGTGAGCCATAGCTCCAAGAATTTTGCCCTGATGCTCTCTGGACATAACGCCAACAGCAGCATGAGATGAAGTAAGAGCTCCATCAAAATTTAATTTGACAAAAGAGTTCACAGGGCATTTCCATTTAGAAGGAAGGCACTTTGTTGGTGTTGCTAAAGATATGGATATCCAACACTATAATCTAAGATTAAAATTAATCTGCTGAGATTGACAACAATCTTGGGTAAAGCCCTATAACCTGTGTTATTATACTAATAGTCAATCTTTCCCAAGTACCAGCTACATTTGCTTTGCCTCAAGAATTGCATTTTGCATTAGACCATTATCTGCTTTCCTTGTTCTGGAGGTGTTTATGGCACTGGATCAAGTCCGTCTTTAAGGTTAGTGGTAAACTCAACGATCCCCGCTCGTCCCAGCAACAGACCACAAGCCATCGATAAGGTTGGTATTCCAAAAAGAGTGATCTGCCAAAAAATCCCATTGCAAATCATTATTGAAGAATCGGCAACATAACATAGCCTTTTTTAGCTTTGAAATCTACTTCATTGCTTAAAGAAATGTTTGATGAATCTAGAAAGAAGTAATATTGTCATTCCCAGCCATTAAATCACTAGAGCCTCTGTTCTGCAATCCAACATTGCAATCAATATCTTCAATTCACAAGAATTGATCTATTTGATGAACCGATTAATAACCTCTTCAAATCTAAATTGCATTGGACCTGCCTTAGATTCAAGTTCATAGACATCAAACTTGAGGTAATTGGTCATGGCAGCAACCAAGCTGGACTTCTCCTTCCCAGGTGGTCCATAGAACAAATACCCATGCTTCCGAGATTTCCCAATCCTCCTGTAATAATCCTTCCTGTTTTTGAATCTTTCAAGATCCTCAATCAACTCCTCCTTTAGCTTAGGGTCCATTGCCATTGCACTAAATGTTGCAGGATGCTTTAATGTTACAGAACTTCAATAGTCTGTCATATTATAATTCACTGTGTACCCTCACTGCCCTCCTTTTCTCTAGAATGCAAGGCAAGTATGCCATCAATTCAAAATATCGCCTCAAGCGGCCATGGCAATTACCTTTAGCCATCTGTTGAACACCTGCAGACTGCAAAACCCGATTGAACTCAAAACCTCTTCCAATAGATGTCTACTACTATTGTTTTCATTGAGGATGACAGAAAAATCTTGATCCTTTTCGGGGTGGTTGTTTCTTTGCGTTAAAGAAGGAACTTTGGAGGCCAAGTGTGTATTAGATGCCTGAAACATGTGATTTGCAGTTAGGCCATCAAATTCTTCTATAACGACAATGGGTTGGGATAACAATCGTTTGGAAAGCTATCGAAAAGCATATGAAAGTAGTAGTAATTTCTACAGTTTTGAGGGATGAAGTAATTGATAGGGATTGAGAGGATGGCAGTGGAAGAGATTGTGGTGAAGACACCAAAATTCTAGTCGGATCGGATGAGGGAAGAAATGTTTGAAGTTGCGAACCCTTCTGCAAGCTATAATGTAGGGTTTTTTAAAGAACTACAAGCTCCGATTTGCTTCTTCCAAGAAAAAAAGGGGGGGAGGAAGGTTCAAACTATATAAAGATAAAGATCAAGCGTTTTCATTAGTAGCAAAGTGTTATTTTTTTTCCTCTTAAGAGCGCAAATCAAATCGTATTCTGCACTATGTTCAGCGAACAAAACAGGGAGAAAAGAACGAAATAAAACTAACAGCAGTCGGCTCAATCAGGAACTGCAGATCAACTACCAAATGCATCAGAAATGAAGTTCAAAAGGAGTACCAGAATAACAAAAATCATAAACCCTCTAAATTTTACTTGCAAAGATAAAATACCACGGTGCTTGCTTACACACAAAGTGGGATAGCATGAAAGACTTTTATTGAATAATAATATGATTATGGGAGGACAAATAGAATTTGAGATCTTTGTGCTAGATTACAAACACAGAAGAATGACAATTATGTAGTATGAGAAACATGAAGAACTTGATCATAGAATGTTACAGAGCTTGTAGTACTCATCATCAATCACATACCAAACATCACATCTCTGACATGTTTTTGGCAGTGAAGGGATTGTATCTTTCTTCTCATCCTTCTTTTCTTCTTTGGGAGGACCAATGCTGATTATTTGTGCAGATCTTCTGAACTTCCTTACCTGTTTAATGATACACACGGGATCAACTTCACCAATTACTGTCACTGTCCTTTTAGCTGGGTCAAGAACGATGGAATTTATCCCCTCAAGTTTTGATATCAACTTCATCACCTTCATTCTGCACCTTGAACAGAGTAGATCCACTGAGACTACTGTTTTCTGCAATAAAAAGGGAATCAGTGTCCTCAGTACGTTCTCTGAACTAAGGAATAAAAGTGCTCTGCCACATCAAATGAGCAGAAAAAGGTACTGCAGAAAGTGTCAGGGGAAACAAAGAATGAATAATCCACTAGCATTTAGTAATACGAGAAATAAAAGTACTGAAATGAGTCACATAAAATGAAAGAATGATGCTTTGAGCTAAAAATAGAACCTTTGCGATCAATGACATGGTACCAAATGCAATTGTGAGAAAGAAAACTGTTGTGCTGTTCTCAAGTTAGTCCGGGAAATGCTAGCTATAAAATTAGCTTACTAGGAAGTCACCACGTAAGGAGCCGCAACTTCTTTCCAAGTCCCTTGTTTTCTTGTTAGGCTAATTATTTCTTTGTTCTTTTTTGACGAGTCTGGTACATTAGTAAATGGACTGACAGTATGTGTTGGTGACTAGGAGTAAATGCTTGTCAGAAGGCTATTCAGTGATTATTCAATGGCTATAACTGCACCCTTTACATTTAATGTGGACTTTGTTACCTCTCTCTGTGCCCAGTAAGCGCAGAACTATTGGCAACATGATAATAACGCGAAGGATAAAATCGAAGGTAAATTACCACCCTCTAGTAGAGTCATGTAGCTAGAAACTTCTGAAGGCAGAAATGGCGCACAAGTTACACTTACTGTAACTACTTTGTATGGCAGTCTGTTGCAGAGCAAAATATTTCATATGCACGTATAATGACAACTTCCTAAATTAAACACATTTCTCATCAAAACATCCACCATTAACATTAACGTCCTCAATTTAAGGATCTGAGATTGTTTGAGATTCCACTAAAATAAATGTCTCACAACTAACAGGTAGCTCCCTCGCTAACCGCTTCAATTAATTAATAAATGTAAAGTGGCAAGTTGCTTATGGCTAAATCATCTCCTAAATCTTTGCGCCATGAAAATGCTGATATTCACATTGAGACAGAAGAAGACGGTATTATTCATGTATGTTGTGAAGACTGACAGGTTTGACTTGTTTTATGAGTAGGCGTTAGTTATATATATACATCTCTACATGTGATTCAACGATTTCTTCCAATCACTAACAAGGATAAGAAGCAAGAGAAGCAAGTCCAGAAGATGATCCTAATACCTTGTGCAGGAAATCGTATAGAATGCATCGAATGATCATGCCTGTATCTTTTACAGACATTAGTTAGTAATCACCCAGCCCCAGAATCCTTTGTAATTCCGTGTACATAATTAACAACAAATGGTTCTTCTTTAGTAGCAACAAGGGCATTAATATCAAGTTCCGTTTACTCCATACTGCAAAAAGCAACCCCACACAAGCAGAATATTCTTTCTTTTTTGTTTTCCTTTTTGGGGAGAGAAACAGACAAACAGACCTTCGAAGTCAGAGAGTAGGTCCAGCCATCAAACAGTTCAATAATTCATCAGCTGCATACTCATTCAGGCACCGCCTATTGTTGCAGTGAGCCAATGTGCTAAAGAACATATCGTATAGCCTGACTGTGCTTCTGCAGCGCTATATGAGCCAATCCAGATGTCATCTTGCACTGAAAATCAACCAAATGAATAACTAATCAACTTGATATGATCAAATTTTGCTTTCATTAGGACATAGGTTGTTAGAATCATTCCCACATCTATGCTTTATAATGCCAGGCTACAACTTTTTATGGTTCAATTGTTTCCTCAGCAGAAAGACCAAAAACATCATATAACCACCATTTGATAAGCTGGAGGACTCCTAGAAACAGAACATAGCATACATCTCTAGTGGACATGACGAGAATAGTGCCATTGTAATCCCACAAGAACATGACAAGCATATTAAAAAATTCCAAGTATGATGAATTACATGATGCCACCATGAACACATTAAACCCGCGTTCATGTTCTAGAGCAAAACTTGTTCTATTGAAACAATAAATGCAAATTAAATTACTGCATTTTCTGTCTATACCTCACACTGCAACAATGCACACACTCAAAAGGCTCATTCCGGTATACGAGTTTGTACCATAAGCAACTATGACAACATGCAGAGCACAACATTTTCAATTCTTAGAATTCATTTTGTTAGACTACAGTGAGCTACAACAAAAAGTTTTAAGGCTCACATTGAAATTTGACTGATACAAATAAATTATGGGAAATTACAAATTCATGAGTTTGGTGCATACTCGATATTCTTGTTCTTCGGTATAGCATGCCGTTGCCTCGGCCCAGAGTTATTGACTATCCATCTTGGTGAATAAATGGTTCATGTGAGGTAATAAAGTAGTTGACATATCACTTTCCTTGTGAGAAGAAAAGCTCTGAACAGTCTCTTTCTGCATAGGTCTTCACTTTTTTTTTCTTTTTTTGCATAATCCGCATAGGTCTTCACTTAATCCCTGAACCCTGTGAAACTAGAGCAAACAACCACTTAGATCAGATATTTGCACCCAATGAAGGTTCTGAAGCAGAATTTCATTGGTTCAGTAACACAACAAGAGCAGTAACATAAGGAAATATGCAGTTAACTGCTATAGTCAAATGATCCTTGATTACAGTAATTCAGATCAGTTATAAGATGATGTGACTAATTTTAGTATCAGCTCCATACTTGGAAGATGAAGTAGCTGGAAGTTGACAAAATGCCTCAAAAGTATATTCATTCAAACCACCCAAATTCCATTTTACTCCCCACCTCCCACCCACCCCACCCCATCCCCCACCCCCCACCATCCGAAAAAAAAGCATAGATTAATGCCGATGGTTAAAATATCTATATCTTTAACAAAAAAAAGTAAATGAGGTGTGGAATTTTGTGTCTATATGAAGCATCAAGTGCACAAGACTCCCATAGCATTTAAGGCTCTAAAGTACAGAAATTCAGATTTAGAAAACACAGCATGTAAAGGTATTAAAAATTAAGAAATAGATGTTCCACTTCTACAGACTGTAATTATGAATAAAAAGCCGGGTCAGAGATTCAGCTCAGTGGAAAAATAACTATTAAGATCTACTTAGCTATAGACCATTATGCCCATTTAGCAAGGAAAGAGATTACTAGGACCACGACAAACTATCCCTTCATGAGTGGCTTTTAATTTTTCCATATGGCGGGGTGATGCTTGACTTTGCAATTGCAAACCTAACAATTGCAAACCAACCATCCACAACAAAGAAGCAAGGTAGACAAATGAAAATAAAATCAGTATATGCAATATCTAAGAAATCAAAACTCAAGACTTGAAACCAGTTTAACATTACCTGCAGCATCTTTGGTACGAGATTCAACATTTACTCCATTTACTTTGTCCAAATACAAATTTTGTGCATTATGTACTTCATTTTTGAGACAAGGCTCTGCTATAACCATTGGAGCATAAAACTGAACAATCTCCTGGTCTAATTTGTAGTAGTACTCCATTTTTGTCAAAGGTTTCCTGTCCAGGTCGATAAAAGAAACCTGAACAATACGAAAATGCATGATCACCAATCAAGCAAACAGAAATTCAGATTGCTGAAACTACAGAATTTCAAAAAAAATATGCGGCGTTGGCATTAAAATCTATTAAGCTAGCACAAACTGACAAGAGGTTTCCAATATGAAATCTGTCAAGGAAACTTCAGAACAGATCAGAAAAGAGGCGCAAATAACCACCATAGAATCTATGCAATTTTTAAGACAATTTGAAACAAACAATTTATTCCAAAAGGTATATAACAAAATGAGAAAAGTGACTCCAATCTAGCTTGAAAGAGAATTCCAGTTTAGCAGCCACAGGGACAGAATCACGGCAGAGACATAAAGTTATGTACCTTGTAGTCAAAAGTTTGATTGGTCGATTTTAGGACGAGAACATCATACAAAGAGTCCACATCAAGTTGTTCTCTGGGTTGAAAAGTTAGCATCATACTCAAGTCCTTCGCAGTCGCAGCTATCAAATAGTCTCTCACAATTTTCAAGCTTTCTTCTAGTGGTTGAGAATGTAAATTAGTGTATCTATTTGAAATTTTGTTTTCATCTATATTTTTACATAAAATACAAGGCTGAGAAACAATGTCATAATATCCATGAATTGCGCCTTCGATGTCAATT
This sequence comes from Apocynum venetum, assembly GCA_019593545.1. Taxonomy (NCBI): domain Eukaryota; kingdom Viridiplantae; phylum Streptophyta; class Magnoliopsida; order Gentianales; family Apocynaceae; genus Apocynum; species Apocynum venetum. The sequence goes on from SRSM01000137.1 coordinate 3,472,144, forward strand.
TTATCAAGTTTCTGGACCTCAAGAAGCCGATCTAGTAATCCTGATCTGTAAAGTGTCTCAGCGACAAGCTCAAGAAAACTGTCTGTGCGCATCCCATCTTCAGCTTCAATAATGTACTTAAGTGCACCTTCAAAATCTTGACCAACCGCACCACCACTCAAGTCACCAAATACAAGGGAACCATTCAAGAAGACTCTGAAATTGTTCTGAGGAGTTCTATAAAGGGCCTTTATGGCTTTATGTATCCCATGCTTAGATCCACTAAACAAATCTAGTGGATCATATTCACTTATCTCTGATATCTGATCAAAAGAGAAGAAAACACACGCAAGTCAACAGTTATAGTTAATAGGGAAGGCATATTGCAAAACCATATCAGGTATAACGTTTCAAGCTCCCAATATAAGCCGAAATTGCTATGCAATGAAGCAACTAAATCAAGAATTTAACTAAAAATCGCCTAATCTCAACACAAAGATGGAAAAGTAGTAACATTCACCTTTCCTTCATGCAATTTCAGAGCCTGGTGCATCTTAAAACGAGTCACGCTTTTTTTAATGGCATTTCTTTCCTTGATGTATTTTGACTTCGGAAGAAATCCACATTTGGGCTGCTTGAGAAACAATTAAGAGCATGAAATTCTGGAATAACATCTAGAATCTTAATGCCATTGAAAGCAAAAAGGTAGAGAAGCGAAAAGAGGGAAGCACCTTGATCTCAACGGACACACATAATTTCTCTTCAAGTAAACCTTAGGATAAGAACCAAATTAAGTCAGCAAAATTAAATCAATTTTGCAGAAAAAAGGGGGAAATTTATGAATTCTAAAAAATCTTATCTTAGCATGTAATCAAAAAGAGAACAGCTAAATTTGTGCAAGAATGTAAATGTATTCATGTTGAATCAAACAACATACACAAAAAGCTAAATTGAGTTCCCAAGTAAATAACTAGCATGTGAGAAGATCAGAACAATACAACGAATAAATAATAAGATAATAACATGATGAATTGGCTTTCAGGCTCAAGATAATAATAATAATAAACTCCTTACATGCTAAACGCCTCAATTTATCCAAAATTTGTAGATATTCTCAACTATTCCTCATCCTTGCACATATTTAATCATTGTAAGTAATGTTTTTCCATTTCTTTTCCCCATTTATCTCCAGATATGTGTAAGCATATATATCATAGGTTATCATGACTGAAAAAGGATGCTATTTTCCAAAAGCATTTGAGAGTAAGTACCATGAGGAAAAACTGAATGATCAGATACCAGAAGAACAGAATCGCACAGGAGATTGACCTTGGCAGCATTAACCCGCCAAGAAGGGCGTTGAGAAAGAACATTCTTCTCAACTGCCTCGAGGAATTCCCTGGACACATGTATGCTCATCTACAGAGTTGATCAGATTATGAGAGATGAAGGAAAAGAATCTGATGCATGCAAGTGGGTAAATTTGCAGGAAAAATCATTTTTCAGACAACAATTTACCACATAGACTACTATGTATGACTTCCAGCTGTCAGTTGATTTGCAGAAAAATGTTGCAATGTAAAATAACTTGTGAAAGTAGATAGAGCTGACAGATCAACCACAAGCTCTCAAAAGAAATGTAAATGAAGTCGATGGGAACCACATAATATCCTTTTACATTATAGTTGCATTCAAAAGACAAGTTATATTTAATTAACTATCACTCAGAAAATGTGGCTCCAAAGGCATGGACCAACAGTAGTCCTGCCTGAAGCCCAAGACTCCAAGAGAGCGCACTTCACATCCACTCTCAGAGCATATATGTCTCGGATCAAGCATAACAGAGTAAATTAGAGCAACAAACATGATGCATCATGCTTGAGATTATGACAGATTTTAGCTTACATCGTTAATCGAAGTGAGCTGAATATAATGAAATGAAATTTCTGCAGAAATGACATCAGGTGGAAAAGCATACCCCAGGATCAACATGTTCAGAACCTAACAACCTGCACATTATATGCTTTACGTACAGATGGTCTGCAATTTCCCTTGTTGGGGCTGATATGAGTTCTTCTGTTTCTTTCCACAAGAGGCATTCATACAACGTTAATGCTGAATGACCATTCTCACTTTGAGATCCATTATTTGAAGTCTTTTGTATCCTTAATACTTTCCCAGCCTGGCAGATCAAATAAAAATTGGTAATAAGATATTAAAAAGGTTCTGTCTTGAACTATGTCTCGGTGGTCAGACTTCGAGATTTCGAGAAGCATAAGTATGGAAGGACAGTTCCACTTCTTGGGAAAACGACAATAAAAAATTTTAAAAAAAATCAATGGTTTTAATTAAAAGTGGATAGCATTCAGTGGTGTTCTATTTCTTTCTCTGTATTTGCACTTTGTCTACTTTACTATATTAGGTTATTTTATGGGTTGAATGTTAATATCAGGTTTCATGCTGATGTTTTAATTGATGTTTTAATTCAAGTAACCAACATAAAGTAGCAAATGAAAAGTTTATTTCCTTACTAATTTTTTAGTCACTACAAATCTTTGCAGCTGAGATTGACCGTAACAGAAACAAGGGATTAAAAGATACAAACTTTCTAATAAAAGTATATACCGCTTAAAATTTCCGAAAGTTACCAGAAAGTAAGCGCATGCAAGATTCATCGAATTAAAAATTGTAATTTTCCAACACTAAAGTCGCTTTTACGTAATCTTGAAACAAGAATTACTTTAATTTAAAAAATAAAAACACGTACAAAATTAGGAGAATTGCCAGAATAAGAGAGAACAAGATTAGCAGCTCCTTCCCCTCTGTAGCACCAGTCACTGGCGTGCTTCGCCTTCAATACCACCTCCATCCGCCTGCGATATGCACAACTCTACAATAAATCAAATAAAACGCATGTAAAATAACCACACTGGTAAAGAAATGCATATGATAATATACCTAAATTCAAGAGCTACGTATACGGCGGAGTAGAATGGCTTAAACCCTAACTTCCTCAGAGAATTGTAGCTGCAATACAGAGATCGTTGCTCGGAGCCTCCGAATAAATAATACAAATGCTTTTGCCTTTGTGTGTATATATGAAGAATAGTGATCGAGCAGTTATGATTTATACAGAAAGAGTTGAGTCAAAGTTGTTTCGCTTTTGGGACCTACTTGAAGTGAGAGTAACAGTAAGCCCACCCAGAAACTAAAAAATATTTACTCCCTCCGTCTTTTTTATAATTTAGGACATTGACAAAATATTTTATACAATAAAATCAAAACATTTCCTCAAAAAACAAAACAAAATTAATAACATAATTTTAATTTTTAGAACATAAAATACTGGCTTCCTTTTTTTATCCAGTCTCAATTTAACTCTTTTTTTTTTTTAAACTAGACTCACAATTTCATATACAATTTATTTGCATATCTTAAATTTTTGTTTTAATAGTTATTCATTAAAATTATTGATGTTTACAATGTTGCTTAAATTTTTTAAGTGGATAAATAAATAGGAATAAAACATGGGGAATATTAGCTTTCAAGGTATTGGATAATTCTTTGGTTAAAAAAAAATATTGGATAATTATATTTACCAAAAAAAAAAAGTTAAGAGATAACGTGCGATCTTCTGTTTCCTCACAGTTGATCCAGGCCCCTAACTTGGCATCTGATTATCACTTTTCGATTTATTATACTTTTTGATTTAAAGATATTGGACAAGGAGACGGGTCAAATTGATTAAAAGGATAAAAGTAAAGAATGTTTTTAGTTGGGTCTAAAATTTTTGTATTTGAATATTTAATAGTTAAAATATCATAATTAATTGCTTGCGTGTGTAATTTAATTAAAAACTATATATGTGGTGTAAATGTATGAACTCGTGTGTTAAATTTAAATTTGAATTAATGAAAGTTTTCAAGGAAAAAGATACATTCAAGTTTCAAAAAAAGATCTTTTAGATTGAAAAAAAAATGAATAATAAAAATAATTGGTAAAAAATGAGAATGCTTCCGGCCAGCAAATTAATTATCATAAGTGGTTCATCTTTTTCAGCAAAAATGTAGAGGAACAAAACCAAGTTGTAATTCAACAACGACTTGGTGGTAAACTTGGAGCTTCACATGGTCGTTATTTAAGACTTCATTTTCTTATAGGAAGAAATAAATCAGCTATTTTTGCTTATGTGAAAGAATGGATTTGAAAAAAACTTCGTGGCTGGGAGGAAAAGTTATTATCTATTGCTGGTAAAGAGTTACTTATAAAGTCTATGATACAGGCAATTCCTACTTATGCCATACAATGTTTTCACTTTCCTAAATCCCTTTGTGATGAGATTCTATCCATGTTGATATCTTTTTGGCAGAGAAAATCAGGAGTCAATAATAAGATTTATTGAAAGAATTGGGATGATCTTATTATGTCTAAATTTCAAGGGGCCTTTGTTTTCGAGATTTGAGTATTTTCAACTTGGCCTTAGATGCCAAGCAAGGTTGGCGTGTCTTAACAAATTCTACCAGTCTTATGGGACGTGTTTTGAAGGCTAAGTACTTCCCCAATTCGAGTTTCATGGATGTTCAGATTGGAGCAAATCCTTCCTTTATGTGGAAAAGTATCCTTGAGGGAATAGAATTGCTTTCACGTGGGGTAAGATGGAGTTTATATTCGTATCTGGGATGATGCATGGATTCCAAAAGATGACAATTTTTCTGCCTTTTATTGATTGCGGACTGGATTTTCCTAATGCTAAAGTGTCTTCCCTTATTGATCAGGATAAAAGATGTTGGAATAAGAATAAATTAGATCGAATGTTTTGCCCAATTGATGATGTGGGTTATATATTTTCTATCCCATTGGCCCCTTTAGCAGTTTCAGACTCTTATGTATGGCATTTCACAGTCCTGGTGAATACACAGTTCGTAGTGACTATCCTTCATATTTGCAGCAGCCACGTCTTGAAATTGGTCTCCCTTCTTCCTCAATCATTTCTCCAATTTGGCGCAAGATTTGGAAGTTGAAAGTTCCTCTTAAGGTACAATAGTTTTTTTTTTTTTGGAAGGATTGTTTAAATATTTAACCTACAAATGCAAATCCTTCTAGACGTATCAAGATTGATGCAGCATGTGCTGTTTGTGGTTTTCACTTTGCTTCATATAGACATTGCCTATTTGATTGTGCTGTTGCTAAACAAGTTTGGCAAAAATATGACTTTGGCCCTTCCCTTTTGAGGATTTGTTGCAATACGTTATTGCACATTTTCATGAGAAATGGTGGTGATTTTTAAGGTAATTTTGTGGCTTATTTGGTATGCTCGAAATAGCTTTATTTTTTAAAGAAACCCTATAAAGGTTGATCAGATTTTTCAATCTTGTATTCGTTTGGTAGAATATTATTTGACTCTAAGTAGTATGATTACTATTGCTCCTCTAAGAACTCCTAATGTTGGAGAGTGGATGAAACCCAATCCTGGACAAGTTAAGCTTAAATTTGATGGTTCACTTCCGTCTTCTGGGACCTCTATTGGTATTCTGGCAAGGGATGATCAAGGGACTATTCTATTTGCTTTTGCAACAAAAGTTAGGTTATGCAATAACATTGAATATGTTGAGGCCATGGGTATGCTACATGTTGTTTGTTTGGCTGCTCTACATCAATACACTAACGTAGTGTTTGAGGGTGATTGTTCTAATTTGATTTATCCTATGAATTTGGCTTCTGCTGATTTTTCCTTTGTGGAACATATTTTGAAACTAGTTAAAAAATTCATTTGTGTTTTTGTTTCTTCTAGTTTTTCTTATCTCGTTAGATATGATAATAGGCCCGCTGATCTTTTAGTTAAGGGTTGACTTTTTATATTTGTCTTATTTGAAGCGGTATTCTTTTTACCCTATTGATGTAATATCAACTAATTTAGCTAATATTTTTATCTAATGAACTCGTTTTTCACTAAAAAAAACACTAAGCCTTCAAAAAATTAAAATTAAAATACACAAATAGAATAAGGTTTCTTTGATACAGTGCAATGACTTGTGCGCTGCACTCCCCACATCCCAATACACCCACAGTGAAATGGAATATCTCTCATATATGACACAAGGTTTATATGTCATGCTTGGGTGGCTTTGAAACTTTGAAAGAATTCTTGGAATCTACTTTGGAAAATGACTTTTACCCTTTTTCCACTTTCGTTGTTTTTTATAATAAAAAAAAACCAAAGCACTAAGTATAAATATGAATAAATACTTATAATTAACCTACCATTTAAAATATCTTTTACACTTAATCATTGAATTATAAAAAATATTAAAAAAAACTAACATTTGTGTTGCACGACGTGTGATATCCTTTCCACAATGCCAATTTATTTTTCATTAAATTACAAACAATATGGTACTTTCTTAAAGCTCGAAAACCAGATAACAAACGTGGTACTTTTTAAAAAAACTTGAAACCCTAATACTGAAAATAAAACATGATCAGTTTGATATATTTCCAAATTGAGTATTTAGCCTTTTTTCTAAACTATTTATTCAAATAATAAATTATTCTTTCCATTAAGGTTGAATATCTAAAACAAAAATAGACATATATTTCATTTGATTTTTTTTTTTTTTTTTGAGATGTATATTTCATTCATTATTTCACAAATAATCTTTTAAATTTGAAAAATTCATATGTGGTCTCAGCATTAAATAAGGACAGGAAAGAGGCCCGCAGCTTGTGTCAACTTGGACACCCCTCTTATATTTTATCCTATTTCAAGGTTTTTGAAGTATCCAAAATTTGTGCTGGGTTTCAGGGACAGCCTGCAGGCCTTCAAACTGGGCTTTTACTTATTTACCTAGAACTGGACTTTCTTTACTGGGCCTCATACAGTAAGGTCCAATATTTTTAGCTCATTATCTACTACGATTAGAAAAGAGGATGATAAAAGAAGTCCAATATTAAAGAAGTTTATTTATTTATTTTGAAATATCTCTTTTTTCTGACAATGAAATATTGTAGACAGTCCATTTCATTGTAGAATAATATTTTTTTAATCTCTATAATATCAAGAAATATCTTCCCTTTTCTTCCACCATTATATGACAAAGCATTACATTTCTCGCCCTTGCAATTTATCACTATTACAAAGTCCTCTCCATAGGTTCTTGAAATTAGATTAAAGTATTCTTTTTCAATTAATTTTACAATTTTTTCCACATACTTCTTTTTTTTATCTTAAAAAAATAAGAAAGGAAGAAAGAAGCATGTCCTCCTGTTACTTTATCTTATGCTCTGTCTTGCTTTTTCAAAGGTAAAAATTGAGCTACCACGTTTTATAATGACTACATTGACCGCAAGCTTCTACAGTGAATTAAAGACTAGGCCAAAAAGTCAGGTATATTTTTAAACCCTAAATGAATAATCTTATACCCATTATTATATATATTATTTTTAAATTTATCTCTACTTTTATAAAAAGATAAATATTTAATTTTTTAATAAAAATAAAATAAATAAAAATATAGTAATAAGTAAAATAATTTATTAATATATATAACATTACTTAAAATATATTATAAAAAGAAATGAAGAAAGTATTAGATTAAACTTTCACGAGTTGCTCAGCATAATTAAACGAACCAAAATTAAATTCTACTGCCGTACCATAAGAAGTTGAAACTAATAAATTTATGTCACAATCACTTTTCATGATTCAAACTGTAAAAAAAAAATTTACTATGTCAATTACAAAAATTAAATTGAATTGTGTACTTTTCACAAAGTCAAATATTCAACGGTTTAAAGGTGAAAATAAAAAAAAAAACAAATTGCAACTTTGTGGGGACTTGAGCAGTGACTTCAGCTTCTGGTGGTTCATTGTAAACTATCCTAATTGAATTGTGGTCCATTCCTCCTTTAATGACTTTATATTACCGAGCACAGTGTGGAAATTTCTGATAGCTAAGTGAAAGTTACGAGATATATTCTTAATGCATGCCAGCTCTCATTGGCATCTCACTGGCTACTGCTTTGTTTTCAATTGGTTCGATATCAATTGGCCAATCACCTCACTTCTGCCGTATTTGTTTTTTTTTCCGAGGAAACACTTCTACCGTATTTAAAACGAAATATTTTTATTATTGTAGAGGTGACAATTTAGACACAAGTCGATTCCATTAGAAAATTAAGTTATGCCAAAAAAAAAATGGAAAAACAATTCGGACCATTTCGAACTCGACCGTCAAATCATTTTTCTATTGAAACCGCCATGGACATTGGTGGGGGGTCTTTTTTCTTCTTTTTTTTGCAGTTTAAAAAAAATAAAGATTATGTATATTTTTAATGAATTAAAATTAATTGTTTGGTATTTTTAGATAATTTCCCAAAAAGAAAAGACCCCTCGTTACTAAATTGAAATGAAGTTTTTACCTTATTCAAAAAAAAAAATTTTTTTTTGAGAAACACAACTTTCAATTTCAATTTCTGCAATCATTGTAACTCATATCCACATATCAATAAATTTTATTCTTATTTATTTATTGTTTTCTTTTCTTTATTGCTTAGTTGAGGATTTATTGTGTACAATGGCATTTCCTAATAATTGACAAAAAGAAATTGTATTTTATGAGAGGAAAAAATCATTTTGTCTTGGTTACTTTTACACTATATTAAGCTGAAGGGAGAGGAAAAAGAAAAATTGTGACTCAATGTGCATGAAACGCTATGGTTAAATTTATTGAGAAGATAAAATATGTGAATTTAGTTTTCATCGAAATATGTATTAAAAAATATATAAATTATAAATATTCATATGTATTTGGAGTATTTGTCAACGTTCAACTTAATTTAATTCATTTTGAACGTTCACCGCCAATCTCATAATTTATTTTTGTTCTCTTTCGAATGCTTAAAAAAAGAGAAAGAAAAGAAGAAGGAACTGTAAGCCAATTGACTACAACAATTTCTTAGATCATCGAAAGATACACAACATGATAAACAAAAATGTGTGGTTACATCAATTTTATTGTCATCTACCTTGCATTTCTTGAGGGTTTTAACTTTTAAAAGCAAGCACATGGAGGGTTAGTTGGTGCCTATAAACCATAAACAAAAGATTGCACATGCAATGCTTATTATTACAACATTTCTAAACAAAGTCTCAAAAAAAAAAAAACATTTCTAATCAAATATTAAAACAGATATTGAGAATCATTGGATCACGTAGGGCTTAGATTTCATCATAATTTCTAGCACGTGTGTTGTTTCCTCCACACGTGTGTCAGAATCTTTATGGTTGGGGGGGGAGAACAAATTCTACAATAATTAACATAAACTAGCAGCAGTCCACTTTAACCCTTTAATTGATTATAATAAATAAAAAGCCAGTTGTAATTTTTAACCCTTTAATTAATTATAATAAAACTAGTGGGATTTTTTCTTGAGTATACTTTTTTATATTTAATAAAAGTTAAAAGGAAGAAACAGAACTACACGTTGCACAAGCAAGCTAGGGGCTACAGGTGACGGGTGAAGGAAGAAAGGGATTTTTAAAAAAATATCTCTATTTTTTAATGTATATATTTATTGAAAATTGAGCTTAAAATAAAAGCATAGTGGTTTCATGTTTGATTAACATGCTTAGTATTTGGGAGACAAACACTGGATTAAAAATGTAAGAAGGCAATATTATGCTGGATTTTTTCCCCCTTTTTCTTTTAGCCTTTACAAGATTCAAGGTTATTTTTAATTTGGGCGAAGAAGTTTGTAGGTGTCATGAAGTTAGTAGACTCCCGATTTTAATAAGAATTTTTTATCCATCTAAGTGTTAACACAGTGAAAGTTTTGGTTAATTTTCTTTGGATTAGTTTTACACGAAATATTTCTTTGATTCAGAATTAATATGATTTATTCGATACAGAAGACTAAATATCATAAATAAGTTATTCTTTTTATTACTCCTCTTAGTTTAAAATAAAAAATATATATAAAAAAAAACTTGAATCTTGACACTATTTGGACTTGTCACGTTATAAAATTAAGAAAACATTTACTACGTTTTTTTTCATTGTGCTCTTATTTAATAGTCATATCTAAAGCTTATAAATTCATCTATTAATCAATTTATTAAGGTTGTATTAGTATTTCTTTCGAAAAAGTTACATATTTTTTTCTTTGAATGTGAAAGGGCATAAAAAATAGAAATAGTCTTAATTAAATTATTGTATTGAGGGAAATATAAATATTTTTGAAATATAATATAATATAAAATATTCATAAATATTTATTTATTTTTAAAGTGAACATCTCATTACGGGAGTGAAATTAAAAATTATTTATATCAAATGAATATCGTATTGAGTTGATAAAATTGAATGAAATTGTATCAAGAATGTGTACGAGTTGATAAATGATATTTATGTCAATTGAATATGGAGTAGATTAAAATTATTTATAGTCGTTGAAACACTTTTTATATGTTCAAATGAAGTGTTTTTTCTTTCTCACATACCTTTATTTATTTTGAAAATAAGGAAGATTAGAGTTGAGAGATAATAATAAAGAGAAGAAAATAGAGATAATAAAGAGAGAAGAAGATAAATTTTATCTTATAAATAAGAATGAGATAAAATTAATAAATAATAATAATATTATAAATAAATTGTAAAACGATTCATATTAGGAATAAAAGTAAAGACTTCTAATAAATGACAAATGAAGTATTAATTATTTTCTCTCATCTTTTATCTTCTAAAGTGTAGACTAAGATTTTCTCTCTTCTCTTGCATCTTATTCAATGTATTTTAGAGTGAAAATATTAGTTATTTCAAAGTTCAATATATAAGTATAATATAAATAAAAGTATTAACTACTCTATTAATTTGTGAAATTGACGAATAATTTAGGATAGCAAATAGTATAAAAAATTTAAGACAGACAGAATATAGTATATAGAACTGTTCGAAGACCCTAAAGCAGAAACGTAGAAAAAGGGGAATAAAAACAAAAAAGAAATGGGGGAAGAATTTGTGGATCCAATGGACGAGTTGTTCTCTCTTTCCCTCCTTTTTTATTTTTTTCCAAAAAAAAGTATCCAATGGACAGGTTGTTGACAACATGCCCACACCAATAGCCTAAGCCGAAAAAGGAAAACCTGGTGCTGTTTCCAAGCGGCACCGAAGGAATGGAAGACACAATAATCTTTCTTGGAAGTTTCCGGTAACATCTCTATCAATTATGAGACCAACTTTAAGGTATGTGTAGCGTGCTTTGTATGTCTATAATTCATTCACAAAAGTTATTCCCCTGGTTCATTTCATATGATATTTTAGTTTGGTTCATTTTGTATTTTAGCAACTAGGAATACTTATTTTCATACAGTAAATTAATTTTTGACGAAATAGTTAATCGTGAATATTTTTTATCTGAATCCTCATGGTATTTGAAAGGATCGAAATTTATTGACTAATTCGAAGTTCAATTCGAAATATTTTCAAAGAGTCTTTTTAGCTCTTAATCGGAAATAAAAGTATGATCCTTGCTGAATAATACCATAACGAATTCCAGTTTCTAGAAAACAAACTTTTAATGTGTCATGAGTGCTTTATATGGTATCAAATTATATAAGTAGATTATATAATTCATAATCATGGTTTATAATTATACCATTGGTTGGGCTTCCCCAAAAAATTCTATAATGAAAATGAATTACGTAAATAAAACCTATTGTCCTCGAATTCTTCATACCATTAGAATTCTAACAAACTTGGAAAAGATTAATCATGTGGTTTTCAAAATATTATACTACTGCTTAATTGTTGAAAACAAGCAAATGATCATAACCTCTTCAAGAAAGCACTCTGAATAGGTAATCTTTAATTCCAGCAACTACCTACTTTGACATATTTATTTTGCTAACATTAAATATTATTTATCTGTTGAAATCAAATGTCTATATTTTCAATTTGAGTTGTTTAAAATTGGATATTAATAGTTTTAAAATATGCATATTTTCTTATAAAATTTCATTAATAATTTCCTTAATTCGAATGTTTCAAATCTCAATAACTAATAATTTCACTACTATTTAATAAGAGTGATATTGTGGCAATTTCTTCAAAATATAAAGCTCTTAATTTTTACAGTAAATTCCATGTAAATATTCAATTTTAAATGAATAAAGTAAACTTTTTTCTTTGAGAATCGAATATCAATATTTGACTTGATAAGAAAAATAAAATTATTTTTTACCACAATGAAATTACAATATTATATTTGTCGTGGTTTGTGAGACATGATATTAAGATGCAAATCTGTAAGTTTATATTTTAAATAAATATATATTCTTAAAAGGATATTTAATTTTAAATATTTAAAATATATTTATTTTTAAATATAAAAATAGTAATAATAATATATTACTTCCTCCGTCATAAGTTAAATGCTCATTTTTAACTTTGATTAAAAATTAAGATAAATTATTCATTTTAATTAACTTACAAAATTAATTTTGATATTATATAATAAATTGTAAAATGTAAATATGTTAAATTAAGGTATTGAGTTGTGAGTAGCATAATTTAGTAAGATATAAATTCTTTAAAATAATAAAATTATTAATAAAATTTTGAATATAAAATATATTTATTTAAAAATTTAAATATTTAATTCGAATAAATTAAAATATAAATATAAATGTTTATTTTCAGATAAATTAAATATTATTATTATTATTCTTCTTCTTCGAAGTACATTTATAATATATAATAAGATAACGACCTGCACTAAGCAGCAGCATACCTACTGGAACCGTGGTCTAAAACCTAGGATTTGCCCCTCCAAATATCAGCTGAGACGGAGATAATCTCAGGACAGCATTATTATTACACGAAAATGACCACCACTTTCATTTTAATATGCTTTATATTTAAGTAGTGGGTACTACTAGTCTACTACTGATAATTTCACGAGAATCTAATGCGCCAGTTTTATACTTTCCCTCCTCTTCTCTTTTTTTTTTTTTTTTTGTTTGTACTATATTTTATTTATGCCTTTGCAGGCGAGTGAATTATTAGTATCAAACTTAGTTTTGTGTAATCTTTTGGGATCCCTAGTGATGTATGTTGTTTTGATAGTTTTACCTGCAAATGTGTATTCCACTGTGATCATTGATTTATGGGAGCGCACAAATTTTCGATCCATTACTCACAAATTGAATTAAAAATATATATTTATTTATTTACTTTAATTAACTTTTCGACATAGTTTGCAGTTATTACATGAAATTTGAAATATGCATGATCACTTTCTTTTGTATATATATAAAAAAGATTGGAACAACTATAATAGTCCAACTGAACAACACTCTCACATGTTCAGTGAAAGTTGCAGAATCTATTCTGCTGGTCGTTTTTCATTCTCCCAACATTCATGTATAAAAAAAAAAATGTAGGCTCACTATTTACTTTTAGAGTGATAATTATATATATATATATATATTGGGTAAGGGGTTGTAAAATAGAACCCATAATGAAATGATTGTGATAAGAAAAACTTAACGCTGCTTATTTTTCCCCAATTATATTTTTATTAATCAACTTTCTGAGTGACAATTAAAACAACTTATAGTTTTAAAAAAAAAAATATATTCTCTTTAAATTTTTTTATTTCTAGCCTAAAAGTTAGTTTCGTACACGATTATCGTACAACCAAAAAGAGACAAAGTACCGCATAAAAAGAATAAAAATAAAAGAAATTGAACAGAGGCTTTGGAACTAAGAAATGGAGGGCCGGAAGCCCATGTACAGAATTCCTCCACAAAGTGTCCAAATATCATTACAGCTGAAGATTGAGAATTATTTCTGTGCTCCGCTGCCAGGGGAACCAGGGTTTTGTATGGCCTCGATTGTGCCACCAAACGACGTCACTGTAGTTTTGTCCCGATACGTGTCACGTGGCACGAACCATGGGAATTCGTTGCTGCCGTGGTACAAGATGGTAATGCACACGTGTACATTTCCACCGCCTGGGCAGATCTTTTCTTCCTTGACCGATTGTTCTCGGGCAAAGAATGGTAGGGACAAAAAAAAGAAAGAATGGTAGGAACCGGGTAAAACACCTCGGGAGTCGGAATATGAGCTCATTTTCAAAACTGCTTCTTCTCATTTATACCCTTACGTTTTACGATATTTACATTTTTACTCCGAATTAATAGTTCTTTAACTTATCATTAACTTTCCTCGACATATCATAATTATTTTGTATATATCTCGAGGAAAATTAATGATTTCATCCCATTTATAAAATAAAAAAATATTTCATCTAATAAAACTATCGTTAATAAAGTCAAAGATTCTAAGTAGTGATCTCATATTAGGAAAGTGCACACTCATTCACGATTAATATTATTTTAAAAATTTTACGATATTTAAACAAAAAATAATATTTAATAGTACTGTTTTATAAAGGGATTGAAAATCACTCATATTCCTAAAAATATGAGAAAATTTTCTATTATAATACCTTTAAACGTAAAACTAATTATTACCTTAATAATATTATTTTCTTCTTCATAATCTTTGACTATTTAATAATGTCACTTAATTTCGCATAAAAATTATAATAGAAATAAATACCTTATTGATTTATTAATTGAATAGATTGATAATTAAATTAATATAATAAAAATATAATTCGTTTTAGAATTACATAATTATATTTCATTTTAATATGATATTTGATGAGAATCTTTTACCTTACATAATATACTTGTTTTTAAATTTGAAAAATTTAGTAATACTTTTACTAAAAGTATATTTATTTTTAAAAGTAAATATTTAATTATTGACATATTAATAGTATTTAGTTCTATTTATTTCGTGAGATTGATTTTTTTTGTCAAAATTCTCGAACTGAAAAAAATATTAAATACTTTTTTATTTACAGATTTACACTTATTTTGATCTTTAACGAACTTTAGGGGAAGATTTTTCTCAATTGTTTGGCTCTAACTTTAAGATTGCTACTTTTTTGTCTTGGCAATGAATTGTTATTGTCGTGTCACTAGAACGAAATCATTACATTTTGTGTGACCACATCATGAATTTTGACCGCTTAATATAGTTGAGTCTTGCAGCCGATTATTTAGGAAATTATGCTGGTAATTTTCTTTATATTTGTACTTAAATCAATTCATAAATTTCGGGAACAATATTTTTAATATTAATGCACACTTCCATATTTTAATGAGGAAGTCTCTAGAATCATTTGGAAGTAGTAAATTATTGGGATGATGTGGATGTTATTATCTCGGTCCGAATATGAGTCATTTTGAAATTTAAAATATCATTTAATTTATTTTTTTTCTCCCATTTATTTTTAACAAAATATTAGATGAGCAGTAAAAATATTATATCGATTATTATTAAATATTTAATATTTTACAACACAAGAAAATGTAACGATATTTCCAAGCGTAAAAAACATAAAATACAAAGGGTAAAGAGTAAAACTCATGTGACTATGGGAAACTATTGTTATTCTCCTCCTTCACGCCATCACAACTGATCATGATCGAAGGGGTGGGCCAAGGTAGATAGTGGTCCCTACAGGTGGTGGTTTTCGGAAAATCGGGACCCACAGAAGTTGGAGTTTCATTGGGGAGATGGGGAGAAAGCGACAAAAGAATCCGGCAAAAAGCGAGAGAACTCAAAAAAATCTAATGACGTAAGCTAACTCCCTCTCTCTCTCTCTCTCCCCCCTCTGGAGTGGTGCATACGTTTGCTAGAGAAATGCTAATTTGTTTTAAAAATGAACTTTAAAAACAATGGGTGTGGTGTACGGTGTGCATGGACTCCACGTACTGCGTTGAAGTGAAGTTGTTTACCCACATTCAATGCACGCGCGTGAATGATACGGGCTAGAAGAATTAAAAATTACTAATAATAAATGGTGACAAATTAATTTATGAGGAGTGCAGAGCAATTGTGAGATGAGTTGACTCCAATTGAGGTGACAGGTTTAGATACATTTGGGAGAAGGCTGTTGGGCCATTCCTCAACAATATTAAAGGCTACATTTTCTTCTTGTTGGATGTCCATAGTCTAATTGAATGGAAATAGCGTTTCATTTTACATAAATGTACTAAGTACTTTTTCTCCATTTCCTTGTGAATACCGTGATTTTTCCCTTTTTTCTTTTAGAGACCTCTTTTTCCCCCAAGAAATGCCATTGTAAATGGTAAGAAAGTAAGATTGTATTTGAACACCAACTCAAAAATTCTTTTTTCATCATTTACTAAAAAAAGTTCAATTATTATTTTATTTTTAAAAATTCTAATCACATCCCGAATTTAATTTTCTCTAATCCTCAATTCTATGTATGACTGGAATGAGTGAGAGATACTTTTGGAATGGAGTGATCGCTAAGGGTTTTGGTTGAGCCCGTGGTCCAAATTGGTGAAGCTGACGTACCCGAAAAATATATCCCCATCCCGCAGGCAATGGAATTATGGAAGGGAGCAAATAAGTCTGGACGGTGACGTGGTTTTAAAGAGACGCGCTTTAGACCGAGAGTGGGGCCAGCGTCTTTCAACCTGTAGAATATTTTGATGTTCGACATTATAACTTTGCGCTGTGGAAGAGCGAAGCATATCATGTGAGGTCAGGTCGCGAGTGGGATACCCCTTGTTCACCATAGGGGACCACTCTTTCAGCACTTTTTTTTATCTCTATCATACCCTTTTATTTCTATCAAAATGCCGCCAAACCATCACGGTTTTTTTTCAATAATAATTAGTCCATATAAAATCGACATAAACTTAATACACTCTTTTTTTCTTCTCATGTTGCTTGTCACGCATCAATTAGGGGTGACAAAGTGTATGAAAATTTCACAAATATCTAGAATTATTTAATATTAAATAGATTTGATTTATTCATATAACTTAAATAATTTTAAATGAATATCCATTTAAATTCATTTATCATAATAAATTTTAATAGATGTTCATGAAATCCAATAAACATCAATTTTAAAAATTCTAATTTGATCAATGACTATTACTCAAATTTAATTAATTACACTTTAACCTAATATATATTTTAAATTTCACTTAAACTCTATAAATTTTTTCCCATGTTTGAAGAAAAACAACTTTCATTCTTTCTCTCTCTAAAACTATCATAATTCAAAAATGGTTTATGAGTAGAAGTTTTATTATGTATTATTAATTTCATGTGGAGTTTTTCCAAAACAAAATGAAAAAGGAAAAATTACATACAAATAATGAAATCTTCAATTTTGATCGAACGAATGTATTCAAATTTATTACCTCATTTTATTTTAATAATCAATTCAACATTAGACAAACACCCATCTATTCAAGAAGTTCAATAATGAACAAACAACACTATTCTTAAAATACATAGAATTCAATAATTAAGTTTTATAAAATTTCAAAACAAACAATTTGTATGAAAATTTTAAATTTCATATCAAACTAAGTTTTTTATATAATAATTATTATTTTTATAGCTTTATTTTTTTACTAATTCAACTTTTTATTTTTGTACATAAATTTACTAGTTTATCAATCAACCATTTAGATTCAAACAATTTATAAATACATATAGATGATTAGTTAATAAATATTTAGAAAGTTAATTGAACATTAGGTTAAATAATAAAAAATATATTATATTAAGTAATTTAATTAAATACAATTACAAAGAATCATCTTTTAAAAAAAATATAATTAAAGTTATTTGAATAAATGGATGTCCATGAACATTTATAAACTATTTAGAAGCAAATTATTTAAACAATTTATAAACCGATAATAAGTAGCTTGGAGTTAAATGGATTGACACCCATATAAATTTATCCAAATTAATTTGAACATTAATTTTTCCACCCCTATTTGCATTAGCATATTCTTTAAAAAAAAATATTAGAAAAATTTACTCTTGAAAAAGTTTTATATAATTAGTTTAGCGAAAAATTAGCAATTTCAATATTTATACAACATATTTTATATTTTAAATTATACATTTAGCAACACTTTTTTACTTTTTCCTTTTTTGTAAAATATTTTATATTTTGAATTTTACATTATCAATACTTTTTATTTTTTCATATTTGATCAGTTTGATCATTTTTTTTCTGTCAACATTATGCAAAATTAGCGTTTCACATTAATATGAGAGTATATATGTTATTTTCATGAATATGAGTGTACAACAAACTTTAATCTAAATAATAAAAAGACGAAGGAAATATGATAAAAGGGAAAAATAAATTAATTGAGAATATGAAAATGACATGTATGTCCTCATAAAAATGTGAGTTATCGATTTTGTATAATGTTAGGAAAAAATAATTTATCAAATACGAAAAAAAAATACTTGTATTGTAAAATTCAAAATAGGTGACATGTTACCAAAGTTGAAAAGGTAAAAAAAATTACTCATACTATAAATTCAAAATAAAAGATATATTACAAAACTTAAAAAAGTAAAATAGTACCAATATGAATTTCACAATTTTCCTTAGTTTAGCTATTGACTAGTGATTATCACAATTTAGGAATTCTAAAATTAGTTATTAATTAAGATAATTCATTTGATTAAACAAAAAATATATGTATTTTTATTATGTTATTTCATAATTATTTTACATTTACTAATAATATTTTTTGTTTGTAATGTTTTTAGATATTTATTGTGTTTTTATAAATAAAAAAACAAAATACTATAGTGGATGACACGCAATAGTACCACGTGTACTAAGGGAGCGTGATCAGTCGTTGCGTCAACACAGATTGAATCAAACAACAATACGTGGAACTCGAGTTTCACAAATGCTGATAAACAAATGACGAAGACACATGTCACGTGTAGATGATGATAACTATTATTGAATTTGGATAAATCTCACCTTTGGCAATGTCGAGACATGTGACAGTACGCGTAAAACTGACGGATGAATAATGTATCAAACTTCAAACAAATCAGATGACGACACGTAACATAGACGACGGCTGAATAATGGTACGACTAGTCAGATAGGCGACACATGGCGACTTATTCAACTTTGTCCGCTTCACGTGTTTTGGTCCAACTTTTCACGAACTATACTTTGTTCCCTAATACTTTTATTTTTGTCATATTTAATTTTTTTTATTCAAAATTTTCAGTGCAAATTTTTATAAATTAGACACGAAATTATTATATTTGTACAACCTTATACAACTGAAAAGTCTGTCAAAATTTCTATCAATATTTTGTTATAGATCCTTAGGTATTTTAAAGAATTTTTAGAATTTATTTTTGAATGAGATTTTAAGAATATCGATGAATTACTATTACGAGAAATCCAATGAAAGTTATAATTCTCATTATTTATTTCAATTTTTAAAATTCTTCATTTGAGTCATGTATTGAGAGTATATTATTTACCGTTAGTAATGACATGTATTAAAGTTATTAATTAATTGAATTTTGAGATGATTACTATTAAATAGAACACAAAAGTTTTATTTTAGACGATGACTAAATTAATTTAAACAATGATCGATTTTAACACTATAAGTTTTTAACTTCTAACTTTTAATTTTTACTTTTATGTTATTTATTTTTTATCATTGATTTTATGGTACTATTGGTGAGTAAAATCATAAAATTTACTTTTCGTACTTGAATTCCGTAAATGTAGATAGTAATATATTCATATTTTATTTTTTTGTACTTTGAATTGTGTGGGGTAAAATCTCCTTATTTTTAATTTTTATGGCCAGTAAAATCGCTTAATTTATGTTTTCTTTAATATTTGTAGTTTTGTAAATATATAATTGTGTAACAATTTTCTTTTATTTTGAAGGTTTAATTGTCCAAATTTGTTTAATTATTTTAGTCTCGTTATTTGATAATTAAGTATTTATATAATGTAGTTATTATTATTATTAAAAAACCATGTTTAATTAATTAGAAATTCTTTTTAATTTGCATGATTAATCTACTAGGATTATTAATCATTGATTGATAATCATAGAAGCATATGTTAGTTTAATTAAGTTGTATCTCTTGACTAATTAATTTAACAAAGACTTAGATGATTTAAATTATGTTCAATTGAAACTTATTATGATATATAATTTAATATTTGTGATACCTTATAAATTTAGTGTAATTTAATTAAATATTCTATTTACACTAGTTGATATTGATATTTAATTGATTTAAAGATTAATGTGTCTGAGCTTAGATTAATTTAATTCGTAAGACTATGAATCTGTATGATCAAGATTTTAAAATCAATTATTCAATAAACTATTTTTAATAATTTATCTCATTAAATAAATAATTTGATATAAATCATTATCGAAGTCTTTTATTAATTTCTTTTCATTAAAAATCATATGTATAATTAATTTTTTTAAAAAATATGAAAACTAATATATTTATTTTAAGTTATTATGCTCCAATAATTTATTTATGACATAATTGGAGAATATATTAAGTTAATAAAAATGTTGTATGTAGTTTACGTTCTCCACTTTAATGGATTAAATAATAAACTTACTTCAGCTGCCTTGTTTTACTTGTTACATTCTTTAAAAAGTTCTAATTTATTTAATATACATAGTACTACCATTTTCTTTTTGAAAAGAAATAAACTTGCTATCATTTTCATCTAGGAGTGTTAGAACTATTCAACAATAATTTTTTTCTCCGATTCAAAAGTAATCCTATAAAATTGTTTTCATTAAACAAAACAAATGTTTGACAAGGCTTCAGGACAAATAACTATAATAATAAAAAAATATATATCTCGCAAGACTGAAGGGTAGGCGGTTGGCCTCTAACCTCAATCAAAAGATCTAGAAGGGCAAAAGAGTAAAAATAAAAACTTAAAAACAAAAAAAGAGAAAGTTTTAATTTGAAAAATACAAAGAAAAAAGAAAAGAAAAAAGGGTTATTTTTCAGCCAATAGATTCACTTGCACGGAATCCTGAAACCACCCGCCGTGGTTTACACTTCTCTCCCTTCATTTCCTCTCTTCTTTTCTTCACCAACCTCTCTTTATAACCTCCCTTTCCCCTTCCCATTCAACTCCTAAGTCCCTACAAATTTCCTTTCTTTTCTCTCTCAAGAAAAAAGATCTTTTTCTCTCTCCCTCAATTTCTCTTCTATCGTGTGAAGAAACACAGACATAGGCATTTAAAATGGATTCAACAAAAGCAGCAACAAAGAGGCATTGCTTTATTGAAGAAGATGATGGGCTTGCTTCAATTGTAGATATGGAAGTTGGTTTTTCAGGGAGCCATCACTACCCTTTGGTTTCTAGGCCACTTTACTATACTACTTCTTCATCTTCTTCTATGCAAAGGAAAAGTAGTTTCAGAAATATTTCATCGGGCTATGCATCTTCACCTAGATCTGGAAATTTGAGGTTTTATGAGACTGCTAGATTTTTTGAAGATCCCAATCAGTCCCATTTCTTGGATGCTTGTTTTCGTTGTAAGAGGCCTCTTGGTGATAATAGAGACATCTTCATGTACAGGTTAGTCTTTTCCGGATGTATTTTTAATGTTTCATTTTCTTGAACACTAGTTTTCTAGAGCGAACTCCTTGGTTTTAAGTGGGGTTTTCTCACATGGTTTGAGGTTAAAAATGATCCATCTTTATTAACAATGGAACAGGAAAATGTAATTTTTCTGCCCTAAAAATTGTATCCTGGTGATATTTGGATATAATTATCAGTGGTTTTTAACTGAATTTATTTGTGTTCTTTGTATTCTAAAGAAAAGATTGATTTGGTTTGAAGGGGTTTGTTCTTTTTCCGTTTTTTGGTTTGATGTTTGTGATTAGTGAATCTGATGTTTCTATTTTATTTTGATTCACAGAGGAGACACTCCATTCTGTAGTGAAGAGTGCAGACAAGAACAGATAGAGATTGATGAATCAAAGGAAAAGAGCTGGAATCTCTCTGCCTCCATGAGAGCCTTGAGGAAAAAGGAGCAAAGGAAATCCACCTCTTCGAACAAAACGCCTCAAGACTGCACTATTCGCACTAGCACAGTCGCCGCTGCTTGACCTAGAAAAAAACTCCCTTCTACTGATAATAGAGTCTGATACTACTACACGAAAACAAGAGTCTTTTTCCCTCCTTGCTAATCTTATAAATCGTGAATCAAAATACCCTATAAAAAAACTAGGTTCTTGTCTGAGAGACGAAGCAGCATAAGAAAAGAGAACTTTTCCTCTTGGTTTTTTTTTTGTCCGAGGAGATGGCTGTGACTGTAAAAAAATGTAAATGTTGATATATGGGATATGCCTATTTTGGCTTGGTTTGGCTTTCAATGAATCTATGAATATGATGATGGCTCTCTTTTTGGTGCTATTCGAAAGGTTTTCAGTTCCTTTATTTGGGTTTTTTTAAAATTTTTTAAATACAGTATGAGGAAGACAAGCAATACAAGTATCGTACAAACGACTAGTAGAGATTTTTCCTCTTTTGTTTCCAATTGAATTCAAGGGTGCCCTTTTCTTTTTATTTTTTTTTTTGTCCCAAATTTGAACAAATACTGTGTGGACCTGTAGGCTGGCCCCTTTTTGAGCCGTAGAAAGTGAGGAGCATTTCCTGGCAAGCTGGAAACCGAAAGTGGTGTGGCACTGGGTTCAAAGGAGAACTGTACTCTTTTTACTTTTTGTGAGAATTGGAAAAGTTGATGGAACTTGTGGAAGTTGTAACACAGTGTCATCTGTGTGTAGCTTTTCTTGGCCTGAAATGTAAGGGAGGCCATGTTTCTAGTTCGTGGTTGGAACTTCATTTGTCCTTTTCTCAAAAAGTCCTGCCCTGGCTGGTAAATACGAGTGCTTGTAAAGTTCATGGTTAATTGTTCTAATAATTTCCTATTTGTCAGAGAGATTTTTTTTTGTAACTTTATAAAGATATTTTGTATCTTTATATAATTTCGTATTTTTTTATATAAGAATTTTTTTTTGGTATCTTTACATATTTTTTGGTATCTTGATATATTTGTTTTGAAATATAAATTTTTAATTATGATTTTAAAAATAATATACTATTTTCATATGGGATTATATGTTTTTGTATTTTTTATTTATTATAATAATTAATTATATATTTTATTTTTAATATTTTTATTACAATATCTTCATTATTAATATGTTTAGTGTTAAAATTATATGAGTGCCAACATGATCAAATTGGAGCAACTTTCCGAGAAAAAGTGAAAAAGGTTATCACGAGAGGAACTGAACTATGGTGATAGTGTATTTTGTGATAATTGTTTAGATTTGACGGGTGTGAGCTGGCTTCCATTTTCCACGAACTAAGCTCCCGGGTTATCGGGTCAGGATTGTTCTTTTACTTATTTATAAATTCAGGGGAGGATGATGCAATTTAAATTTATGATTTTTAAAAGGATTTTTTTTTTCATTTATAAACGAATTTCTATTTATATGAGTCGATCAAGGTGAAAAATATACTTAGTGCTTAGAATGAAAGTTTTGAGAGTAATATCTTGTAAAACTTTGCTGAAAGTTCTATTTCTTTAAAAGGATTTGATTGCAGAAAGGATCTAATTATCTATGGAATGAAAATAAACATAAATATCAATTAGTTAATTAATAGTATTTAGAGTAATTACCCTCGCAATATAATGAAAAACAAAAGAATGCATAAAACATTAAAACAAACGAGGTTCTACAAAATGCACCACAAATTATTCAAAGAGAAGCATTGCCATCGCAATTTTTTCCATTACCATAAAATTAAAGACCCTTCAACTCAACACCATAGTGCTCAAGATTTGAGTAAGGATCAAGATTCATATTAGTGTATTATCAGATTTGACACCAACCATTCCATATCCAGCAATGTTGAGAAGTTATGGCATACGACTTTAATATTTACAACAACAAAAATATGAACATACATAAGATCACACAAAACTTGACTTAAAAATATCAAAGCCAACTTCCTTCAAGAAAGGAGTAGAAACTCTAGAAATCTAGAGAGAGAAAGTGAAACTCAAAATAAAGAGTTTCACAAATTTATTGAAAGTACTTAAAAGATAGAGCAAAAAAAAAAACTATTTAAGACCAAAGCTCCGATAAAAATAAAACCTCTAATCTAACAAAAAAAGTGCATATGAACGAAAGGGCAGGGAGGGGAACTTATGAGATAGAGCAGTTAATAGATGGAGCATATAAATAAGGAGACTTTTAGCTATTAGTTATTGCATTACTTTTGTTACTAATATAATTAGGAACAAAAATTATATATTTTAGAAGTAAAAAAATATAGATATTAGGGTTGTTTCTTTATATAATTATATTTTAAAGCACATAATGTTTTTAAAATTATTTAAGTTATTTTCTAAAAAATAAAGAGAAAGAATTATCAATACGATGGGACTCACTGCAAAACAAAGAAAAGAAAAAAAAAAACGATTGGACTAAGCTCATGCTCACACTTCAACCCAAAGATACAAGGCCTGTAGGCCTATTTAAAAGGCCAATAAAAATCAGGCTTGGCCTACTATCAGTCTATCACAGTCCAACCTAATTAGAATAGTACCTATGTGGCTGTCCCAAAAAGTATAAAAAAATATAGTGGCCATAAAATTTTTTAAGCGGAAAAATAATTTGTTTTTATATCAATATCTTATTTTAAAATATTATAATCATCTTATAAGTACTTATATGAAGTATTTTTTTTTAAAACAATAAAAAATAAATGTAATAATATTTAAATATAAAATATACATTTTAATAACTTCAATATATGTAAAAAAATTAAAACGACTTATAATTATATATATAAAAAAGAGGTTAATAATACATATATTTTATGGAATAATATAGTATACATTCACTTTTTTTTTTAAAAATAATCCATACCAACACAGATCATAGATATGTGTAGCGTATCTCTAGAAAATGTGGAGTTATTAAATTGCTATATAAAATTTGTTCTGGCTTTAGAATAGTTGGGTAGAAACAAACGTTAATTATTAGAAGCAGAATTAGAACGAAAACAAATTTACATATTAAGAAAATAGGGATTCCTACTTCCTAGTAACTAATGCAATTTTACAAGGAAAATGGTGCAGTTTAAACTTTAAACATCTTTGAGGACTTCCATAGACAGTGTGCTCCGGAGGGAATTAACAATGCTGGCAATGAATATAAAAAAGAAGAAGAAGAAGAAAACGACGATGAAATTAAAAAAATTAATGAAAATTATTGAGTATTAGCAATTGGTTCTTTTTTCTTTCTTTTTCTATTTTCGAAAGCATTAAAATTACAAAAATTTCTATCAAATTTAAGGGAAGTTCAATGTTACATTTTTTTCACAGATCTGCATATATATATGAAATACTACATATTAGATTTAAAATTAAAGATTTACATTTTTATTTTATTTTAGACTATTTAATATTGAATAATTTACTTTCTAAATCAATATTTTTATATCTATAATTTCATAAATAATATCCTTAATTTCATAGATTCATAGCCACTAATGATAACAAATAAACATATGTGGTATATTTACTAATCACTTTAAAAATAAAGATAATATGACTCATAGTCGAACATTCTCTTTAATTTCTTATTTTTTTATATAAAAATAAAAATCAACAATATACATTTAATTTTGAACTAATAAAGTAATTTCTTAATTTTCTTAATGCGAATACGTGGACATTTATAAAGCAGCTTAATATATCCTTTAATAGGGATTTTTGCTAACATTTGACTAACGATGCTTGTAGATACTTTTTTTTCCCTTATAAAGGGATTAAGTGATGAATTTTTTTGAAAGAGTTAGGAAGAAGTAAATGCTCATTAAAATATAACTAATTATTGATATTCCCTGCTTAATTTTGTATAGTATATATTTGAAAACTTGAAGAAAAAAAATGGAATGTTAATAGAAAATAGAAAAAATAATTTTTTCCCTTTTATGGAGAGATTTGGTAATTCTTTCTAATAACTTTCGATGTCATAATTCATTTTCTTAACTGGCTTTTGGTATATTTGTAGACGGAATAGATAAATAAATTGACGTTTTAAAAAAATTATTTTAACCAATTAAAATGACTATATTATCACTGTTGCACGTTCTTTTTTTTGGAACATATTGTGCATGCTGTCATAATATGGATTAGAGATTTTGAAATTATTTATTTTTATTCATAGACACTAAAATTTTAAAAATAATGGATTCATTCTCTATTCGTAAATTTCTTGATAAAAACTGTTAAATCATATCCAAATTTTATCTATAAATAACTAGCTGAGGCATTATTCTGAAGCACAAATTTTTTCCCCCAGAGCCAAAGAAAAGCAAATCCAGTTGAAGAATGGCTAAGAGCAACAACTCCCCTGTGGCCATAAGAGGATCAATTCTCCTTGGACTACTTTGTCTCACTTTCCTCTCCTGCTCATGTAAAGAATACTTCTCCCTCTTCTCTCCCCCACCTTAATTACTCGTTGCATATCATTCAAAATGCATTCTCACAAGATAAACTTGTAATCATGCTACGATATTTTTTTTCTTTCATTTTAATATATATGGATTGAATGATAAAAATAAAATTACATTACTTTTTTTGTGGCAAAAAAAAATATTTTACTTGAAAAAATGAGTTAAAATGGTCATTCTATCATCTCCAAGAGTTAGTCATCAATTGTCTCCAATTTTACTAAACAACGAGTGACTAACAGTTAGAGATGATAAAGTGACTATTTTGACAAGTTTTTACAAATAAAATGATATTTTTTACCACAAAAAAATAAAGTGACTAAAATTTAAATGAGGTGAAGATAATGTGATTTTTTTTGTCATTCACTCATATATATATATATATATATATATATATATATCTCGATAAGGAAATATGCAGAGTTAGGACTAATAAAGTTTTTCTTTTAAATTATATGATACTATAATTTGAACAGGCAATGCAGAAGAACGTTATGTATTCGATGGACCATGTGTTAGCCCCTCGGATTGTGACAAAACTTGCAAAGGAGAGGGATATACAGGAGGCAAGTGTTTTGGCTCGACTGATCCAAATGCACAACTTTCTTGCTACTGCATATTCAATGGAATTTAGCAGTACTTGGTTTCCAATTATTCTCTATTATGTATGAAGTTCAAACGAATATATAAAAGATCGTATTATTTTTTATTAAATAACATTAATTTTAAATTTTAATTTGTTTTGTTTTGATTTTGTTGCATGCTAGGCAATTTTTTGAACCAAATGAGGACAGTCACATGTGGAAAAGGAAAATTAAACTAGGGTGAATTTAGATTGGAATTTGATCAATTTTTTTTTTAAAATGAGAATAATTTTTTTATTGAAAATTGAAAGTTTTATATAATATTTTTTCGATCATACATTATTGATAATGAAATAAAATATAATCAATAAATTATTTGAAATTACGTTTTTAATTAAAAAGTATTGAATGCGATAGAAATTTTAAAAGTAAAAAAATTATTTTGATAAATATTTTTATGAAAATTGATGAATTTGCATTTAAATGTTCTGATTGCAAGCTAATTAATTTAAGGCAGAGAGCAAGGTGTAGACTACAATTTCCTTACAGATAAAACTACAATAATTGTTTCCTCCTAGAGAGAAAAGGGAGGGGAGGGGGGGGGGATGAGGTATCTCATATCTGTACCTACTTCCTCCATGTATTCCCCCCCAAAAAAAAAGGAAGTAAAGAAGAACCTCAAATACCTTTTCCTTTTCTTTTTTTTTTTTCCTTTCCTTTTGACCATTTCAAGGGAGCAATTTTGGGAAATCATAGCCTAAATAGCTTTCTTCGGGAGTCTTTAACCAAAATAACCCCTCTTTTTTATATATTTGATCCAAAATAACCTTAATTGTGGGAGGCATACCAAAATAACCCAAAACGTAAATCGCATTCACGTCGTCATTATTTTAATTTTTTTTTTTCATTTCTTACTAAGAACGTGAATGCCATTCACGTCCTTAGAATTAAAAAAAAAAAAAAAAAGAGGTCATACGCACGTCTTTGTGAGGAGTCCTCTTCTTCTTCCTCTTTTCTTCTATATTTTTCTATTTCATCATTATTTTTTTCTTCTTGCTTTCTTTTTTTTTGTTGAGTTAATTAGTTTATAAAAATAATAAATAGAAATTAATAATTGTGTAGTTTTTTTTAGCTAATTAGTTTATATTAAAAAATTACTAATTGATTTTTTTAATTTGTTAAGCTAATTATCTCTTTTAAAAAAAAGAGGAGAAAGCAAGAAGTAGAAAAAAATAATGATGAAATGGAAAAAAATAAAAGAAAAAGAGGAAGAAGAAGAGGACGTTCCTGATAGACATGACCTTTTTTTTTTTTTTTTTAATTCTAAGGACGTGAATGGCATTCACGTCCTTGCCTTTTCTTTTTTTTTTTTACCTAAGGACGTGAATGCCATTCACGTCCTTAGTAAGAAATGAAAAAAAAAATTAAAATAATGACGACGTGAATGCGATTTACGTTTTGGGTTATTTTGGTATGCCTCCCACAATGAATGTTATTTTGGATCAAATATAAAAAAGAGGGGTTATTTTGGTTAAAAACTCTTTCTTCATCCTATTTTATGGGGAAAAAAATAAAGAAATTTACACAGATTAAAAAACTTAAATGTGACATCACTAATTACATAATTTTTCATGAAATCATTGATTACATCATCTTCTATTTTATTCCTTTTTTTTTTTATATTTTAAAACCAATCATCTTCTATCTTAAGTGTATGAAACTTTTTGTCACTTAATCACGTTATCTATAAAATTCGCAATAATCTGACATCTACTTGTGGTAAGTGGTTTGCTCGCTAATATTACTCCAAATTCGTTGTACTTGTTCCACTATATGAACTTGCATTAAAGAATATTGAGATAAATTTCCATTTTTTCTCTAATGATTAAATCAATTCTCTTTTTTTTTTTTGAAAAGGAAGTGAAATATTCATTAAGGAGATGAATTGGCTATGGTAGCCAAAATTACATCAAAATGAGGTTTTAATACCATCATCGGCAAATTATCACAAAGTGCAATATAATATAAAAGTGTGAAAATTACTTTAGCATAATTCACGGTAGAAAGCATATACAAAGAATTTTTGTTATTGGACTGGAGAAAAAGTCATTGAAGATATCACCGGAATCAATTGAGAATTGTTCTTCATTTTTCTTCCAAATCACTAGATTTCCAAACCAATTTCCCATAAAATCACAAATATGAACAGCGATGGTGGATGAATTCTATTACACGGAGCACGTAGAATCATTTGATGAGAGCCGAACAAAACACACTAATGAAAAGTAGAGAAACCCAACAAATAAGTTTCTTCAATTTGAATCCCAAATCCATAATCAAAAGCTTTTAATTTTAATTCAACAATATAAACCACAATAGTTATGCTGAAAAAATCAAGATATTATATATTTGTCTTGGAAACACGCTTATCAACATCACTTGGAATTAGAAAAGTAAGCCTTGAACCCATTGACATCTTTCTTCCAAGATTGACAAAATCAAAGAAGAAAAAGATAAAAATACAAGAAAATAAAAGAAAC
The DNA here is from genome assembly GCA_019593545.1 of Apocynum venetum. NCBI lineage: Eukaryota > Viridiplantae > Streptophyta > Magnoliopsida > Gentianales > Apocynaceae > Apocynum > Apocynum venetum. Next base: position 3,501,752 of record SRSM01000137.1, read on the forward strand.
TCAAAAAGGATGAGAAAAACCCAACAAAGGGAAAATAAACACAAAATAAATTGATAACCATACTCTAAAATAACATAGAAGTGAAAATTCGATTTAAATAAAAGTTCTAGCAAAAGTCAGAACTTTAATATGGTCAGAAAATCATGAAAACGGATGATGTAGTTTGTTGGTACTAGAAACGTGGTTGATTAAATCAATTCTAATCAAGATCAAATTAGATTAATTATAGATTACAACAACTTACCTTAAAGCGGATAATCTCATCTCTCAAGTAAACTTTTACAATAATTCTATCTCCATTGTTACTTCTTTTTTTCTTTTGTTTTTTGGGTGGGGAAGACGGATTCGTATGTTATGCCGATGGACGGAAAAAAGTTCTTTTTCTATTTTATGAAATGATAAATTGGACTATAGACATATGCGCAACACCCTGGCTGCTTGGCATCCTTCATCCAGTTCTATTTGCGTTAATCAATATTGTTGAATTATACATTTACTAAAATTATACAAAATAATTTTTTTCATAATTTAACATAGGTATTTAGATCAGTATAATAGTATTATTATTATATAGTAAAGATTTTTGAACGAATTTCTTACCATGTGTGTGTGTTGAGATTTGTAAAGATTTTTCATAAAGTGGTTAAGATAATCTTAAATACATAATGAATAAGACTCATCGGTTCAAGATCAACCAATTGCCCATCTGAAAACCTGTTCATCAAGAATATCAAAATAGTGATGGAAAACAACAAATATTCCCAAAAAAAAAAAAGAAATTCAGGGCGAGAAGAATATTAACAAATATATTATTATGAAAATTTATATCACTGCCTAACTTTGCACCAGTGGTCTAGTGGTAGAATAGTACCCTGCCACGGTACAGACCCGGGTTCGATTCCCGGCTGGTGCAATTGTTTTGTTGTTGTGTGTTATGATATTAATTTTTAATTTTTTTAAAGAAATTATTTGTGAAAACACTACATGAGCAACACGTTTTTTTTACCATTTATTTTTTCAAATACAAAAATAAAATTGTGTAGCATCAATATTTATGGTTCCTTCAAATATATATATATATTATATATAGGGAAAAGGTTATATGTTTTTTCCTTTATACTTATTGATTCGAAACTTTTATTTTTGTATTCAGTTTCTTGGAATCCTCTGTTCAGTATATTCATTAAACATAAATTATCCATATAGTTTCTCCTAAAAAAAACATATTGTATATAATTAATAATAATTATATATTGTTCTAAATTTTAAAATTTTAAAATTTGTGCTTATGTTTAGAATAAGAATAAAAATAAAGTATTTAAATAAAATTCATTTCTTTAAAATTATATGTATAATTTGATATGTTAAATAGATTAAAAAATAGTTTAAAATATAGTTAATAAAGTAGTAAATGTGTAAACATTGAAATTAAAGATACATATTTAATATTTAGGGTAGGACTCGTTTGTTAAAATTTTAAATTTTGAAAGACTTTTTGTAGAATTTTTCGTTTTGAAGATGGAGAGAGAGAGAGAGAGAAGAAAAAGGAGTTATAAAAGAGGGTGGGCAAATGCATCCTAACTATTCCTAAGGAAGTTTGAATATAATTCAGATTTTTTATCCACCAACTAAAAATGTAAAAGGAGAGGGGGAAAAAAAAATAAAAATGATAATTGGGTTGGTTCTGGACCACTCAGCTTAATAATTATGTTAAGGTCTTTTCGGGTTGAAGTCAAGTTGTCGTTATGGGAACTACTATCTAACTTTGAATTTCGCTAGTTCTACAATCTGAGCACAAAATAACTTCACCAAAATTTACTAGGAAACTCGGATACATAAAAATGTGGAAGCAGCCATTTGCAAACATAGAGACATGTATAAATTTGTTTGAAATTTAATATTTACATTTTTGTTTTAATTTATTTCGAATTGAATGATATTTTTTAAAAATAAATATATTTTTATATTAAAAGTTTAATTAATAATATATTTAATCTCAGATATTTATATATTACTAATTTATAAATTGCATCATTCATCGTATTAATTTAAGATATTTTTATTATACTAATCGAAAGATTAAATCATTCATTACAATAATATTAATAATTTAATTAAAATCAAACAACTTTCTTAATTAATAATCAAATGGTTCACTCGCTACCACAATAATCATGAATTACATTGAATCTTTAAATAGTAATAATGAAATAATAAAGTACAAACTCTACCATACCACTTCTTATGTGGAATTACATAGTGCATGTATAAATCTAGATACTCACGATCAATTTGAATATTCGTGGCAATTGATATTGAAGTAGACAAATCTTGAACTTTGAATCTTGTGGATGCTATGTTTTAAGAATAGTTAAACATGATAACTCATTACACATGAAATTATATATGCATATATGTAAAATATATAAAAATGAACCTAAATAAATATTTTCAATTTAATATATTCATTTTAACATAATAAAAATAATTACTAAATAATTTGATCGTTGTTATTATCAAATTTATAGTCAAATCACAAGAAAGCGCTACAAACTTAGTATTAACGTTTTGAAAAATTACACTATTTCAACTAGGGTACTTAATGCACAAAATTGGTGGTCCCAAGAAAAGAAAAAGAAAATGTTTGGTAGTTGTTTTCCCAATTAAGGAGATCCAAAAAGTTTGGTAGTGGCTTTGTTTCCTTGCTTGACAATTGACACAGATGTCAGTGTACAAAATTTCACTGTGATTTGTTTAACCAAATGGCGTACTTTTGGCGGTTCATTTGACCGGCAATGGTGGTATGACATAGTCGTGGTTCATGGTCGGTGGTGATGAATTGATTGGGTACAATGACTTTTCTGGTTAATTTGGTGAAAATCAATTCACCTACCAAACTTCTCTATATTTTAAACTTTGTCTCCATGGGCTCCATTGGTGTGGAGACCGGAGATGTCTTCTCCCTTATAAGTAATTTGTGAAATAAAATAAATGATGAATAATTGCTTAGTCACATATATTGAAAAAGATACATAGATAGGTATATTAATAGGGAGATAAGGTCCAAAAATCTTACTATTTAAAAAATTAAAGAGATTTACTTGATATTTTTTTAATATAAATTTACTCTTATTTTTTTTAATGTAGAATAATCACCCTTTGATTTTCCTTTATATGTGAATATTACTTTAGAGTTTTTCTGGATCCATCATTGAAAATATGTATTTGATAATATTAGAAATAATTCGATCATAAATTATTTTCAAAATATAAGTAATTGTTGAGAACAATTGTAAAATAAAAATCAATAGATGAGTCAGTAGTGTTTTTAGATTTAATAATTCATTATTAACTTTTATTTGGCTAAGTATTCATTATAAGCCGCTTATTATTTATAATAAGATTTTAGTAACTCAATTTTGACAATAGAAATGGATTGGGTTTTTAGATGGGCTAGTCTGCGATCTTTGTCCAACCCGAAGCCATTTGGTGCACGTAGTCAACATACTTTGAAGCCACAGCATTTGTATCTGAAAAATCTATTATGGGCTTCTTTTGGAAACCAATTGGGTTAAGCCTACTCAATCTCCCGTAGCGGTCCAAGATATGAGTGCCATGGCCAATTTAAAATGGGTTTGTTGGGCTTGGAAAAATTAGGCTACCCCTGATCCAATTGTTTTTCCTTTTCCCGAAGAAAAGAATCTGCATTAAATTACTCAAAACCCATATATTCACTAGGAGTATTTCTTTTTTAGTTGTCCCATTTAAATAGTTTTATTTGTAATTTTAATATATTATTTTATTATTAAAGTTTTATGCTATCTTGAAAGTATTAAATTTGACCTTTTATTTTATAAATATACAAAGCATTTTTTCTTATAATGCTAAAGATAATTTTATAGATTAACAAAGTAATTTTTTCATCTCAAAATTTGAATCAATTTTTTGGTGAACATTTAATATTTATTTTTCACGTCAAACATTTGAACTATTATTATGATATACTATTAATTAAATAATAATAATTTAAAAAATTAACATTCTCTTTTGCTGAGCATATGCATGTGTTGGAGGTAACATGAATTAGGTCTAGAAGCTATCAAGCTTTGCTTAAAGAATGTAAACAATCCAGTCAGCTACTTGAACAAAAGAGAAGAATTGATGCTGATGCTGGGCAAGAGCTGAGAATAAAAAGATATTGTAGGGTATTAAAACTCCAACTAATAGAAAGAGATAAGACAAGAAGAAAAAGAAGAAGCAAGAAATGTTTATACTTTTATCATCATCAAGTTCTTCAAAATTTCCTAAATTCAAACAGTTTTTAAAAGATATTATAATCCAAAATTCAATTAACATATGATTGTTATTACTAATCACTTTAATTTTGAAGAGTAATCTTATTTATGCTCAAAATATTTTAATCGAAATAAGGTGGGCACACCTATTTTTGCAAGGATGTAAATAGTTTTTTTAATAAAATACATAATATCTGTAAGTACCTGCATCGTAAGAAAGGGTTTAACTAAACAATGATAAATTAAGAATTAATCAATAATTTTGCTCATCAAAGAAAAAAAAAATCAGTAATTTTACTTTTGAACTAAAGTGTGACGAATCACTTTGCAGCAAATCTTTTTTTTTTTTTGAGGAAGCTTTGGAGCAAATCTTATCTTGACTTTTCTATCATGAGCTAAATCAACAGATTAACACATAGCTTTTTTTTTTTTGTTGGGGTTAAATTGTCATGTCTTGGAGGACAAGTTGAACCAATGAAATTCTCAAAGCTGTCTATTTTAGATATAAGTAGTCTTCGTTAATCGTTAAAGAAAAATAAAAAAAGGTCTAAGAATTCAACAGGGAACCACATACAAGTTTACACGTGCATCTCACGTGATTCTTCCGCCTTACGTGGCGGCTTCTTGATATTTCCACGCCACCCCATTCTCGTAAATTGGAGAATTACAGAATCGACCGTAGACAACATTCGCACGTAATCAACCACCATTCCACCACACCACACCACACCCAGGATCCGATGACCTACGAGTCTCTTGCAACCAAATTGTGAAAAGGGCTGTCACTTTCTTTGGTTTCTTAAGCCCAAAAGATCTCAAAAAACTTAAAAAATACGTTTTTTTTGTGTGTGTGTTTGAATGTAAGTTGATACAGAGATACATGATCGAATAGAAATGGATATATACTGAATTTGAAGGTGGTGAAAGTGTTCAAGAAGTTGTCAAGAAGATGTTGGAAGATCAAGTGACTTATCTGTTACAGAGGTATCTGGGTAACTATGTCAGAGGACTTAGTAAAGAAGCCCTCAAGATCAGTGTGTGGCAAGGTTAGTTTTTCTCCCAATCTCAACTGGAATTACTTGTCCACTTCTTTTTTTTTTTTGGGTGGGGTGAGGGTGTGATGATGAGGGAGGGAGGGGAGTTACTTGTCCGCTTCTTCTTTTTTCGGTGGGGCGCGGGGGTGATGATGAGGGAGGGTAAGAAGTTTTTGATTTCTTGGGTCGTGCCCCGTCAATTTCGTTTTTACTATACGCATTATCCCCAAGAAAGAAAAAGAAAGTGAATGTGAAGTTTGGTTGTATACGAATACGAGGATCAAGATACTCAGTTTGTTGTGTTAAACTCATAGAATTCTGGAAGGAATACAATTTGCAATATTTTTGATTGTCAACATTGAATTTGTGGTTACACTTGTGTTGCGATTATTTGTTATTCATGAATTTTGTCCTCATTTGGGTACAAAATGGGACATTTACTTGTAGACACATGTTACTTACTGTGTCTAAATGATCTTTAGAAGTTATATAAACTAGGTGTTAGTGGTCCCTCCATGGGCTGACTAACCCATTACTCAAAACTAGAGGAACATCATCCCACCTTTTTCTATAAATTGTATAAATTGTAGATATGGCTGTTGCATCCAGAATGAGGATAGATAGTCAGTCATAGGATGGCTCTAATGTTTTAATACTTATATAAATTACGAATGCACAAATTGGTTTTTGAATTAGTGGAAAGGTGTTAGGGCAATAGAACTTAATAATTAGGGCTAATTAGGGTTGATTGAAGTTGGAACAAAGAATAAAATTTAGGGAAAATTTCCACTGATATAATTTGAAAATTGATAATAAGAATATAACTAATAATACTAGTCTTCTAGCTTATTTATAATGATGAAAATATTAATGATGAAAATATTAGCTAATTCTAAACTAATAAGGATTCCATGTCCTTCAAGACTAAACTTACTAAAAACAAACTTGGATTCTAAATTTTAATCCTAACATATTAAGGAAATAGAATACTAAACAGAATATTTCTAAACTATTAATGACTCTTTTAGAAACTAATAATCCTATTAGGATTTGTACTTAATTTTGTCTGCATTAGTCTTACAATACGCGGCTAAGCGATTAGTTGATTCAGTAAGACTTTTATTTTTTTTAATTTTTAAAAATCACATTTGGGAAGTCTAAGAAGTAAAAGATTTCCTGGAGTTGTTTGAACTACTAACAGATATTTTTTCTATTCTTCTGGGATTAATTAAATTTCTGTGCTATTAAAGGGTTACAAATGCAATAATTAACTGGATCCTGGTCACCACCAGCCTGCACTTCCCTCCGTCCTTAGTTACCTGTTTGTACAGAAGATAAAATGACATAGAAGTTCTGTTCACGAACAGTACTTGTCTACAAACTGTATGATATTTTGAATGCAAAACTTTTAGAGTATAAGATGCTCAATCCATCAGCAAAGTCAATTCTGATATATGAGGCATATCAAGATAAGGACTTAGACATAAGAGGAGAAAATATCATTGCCTGTACTAGAAAATGTGGCATATGAAGAAAAGGTAGTATCGGCAACAATCATGTGTTTGACAGACTGAAATGACATAGCACCTGGAAGCATCATAAGTGACAAAATTTCTTGATTTCTGCACAGGTAATGTATGACAGTAAAAGTTGAGTATTAAATCATCTATTCTTGAAAGCCGACTGAGAGCAAAGCCTTGGTGTGAGAATACTCGATTTAGGTTCCTGGTCTCCTAAATTTGTTAGTTAGTGAACTGTCACGTGTGCTCTTTAAGTAGTTACTTATGTTGCTTTAATTACCATTTTTAGCAGGTTTTGGATGCATTCCTAGATTTCTATGGCTATCTGTAATAATGGAAGCCTGCCCTCGAATAATTTGTCCCATCAAATTGAACAGTCAAGACAAAACATGGGACCATGGGTTTCATTACAGATGATATGTTGACATGTTTTCTGTCCTTTTCTTTTGAATAGAGACTATGACACTGAAAACTTATCTTCTTTTGTATCGTTCACTCTTTAATCAACTTGAAATGTTTATGTTCAGAATTCATGTGCTCATTCATTGGTTTAACATGTGAAGCCATTTATTGAAGATTAACTAACTCTATTACCATGCTTATTTACCTCTTTTCATCATCAAAGAACTATTTTGTTAATATTTTATATTTAAAAATATCTCTGTGTATTGCAATTGTTAATTAAGGCAACAGGATACCTTTTGAAATAAGTTAAAGCGTCTGATACCTAAAAGTAGAATTGAAGCTGCGATGTACCCATACAGAAGCCATCTGTGTAAAAAGTCCCTCAAGATAAAGAGTCACCTTTATGCCACCTTTATCTTGAGGGACTTTATTATTCCATCTATACTGAGTGACCCTGTAATTTCTCTATGCCAGGTGTAAGTATTGTGATGTATTTTATAGCATTAAACATGTCTGAAAGAAGTGCCACAATTGTTTTTTTAGCATCTATGTGTCGGTTTTGACGTTTGACATGTCGTCCTCCTGATTCCTTCTGGATCTCGTCCTGATTATTTGATTTGATTAGAGTCATTCATTACATGTTTCCCCTGAAGAGAAGCTAAAGAAAATGAATAGAAGAATAGAGGGAATAATATTTAACAAAACTTTATAGAATGGGGTTAATTTCACCTACAATCTCCTATAAAAATTTAAGATTTATTTAAGAAAATTCAGAAATTTTGAAGTCTCTAATTTTGCTTCTTGTTTGAGATGATATTTTTCTTACAATGGGGATCATTTTGTTTTTTATTTGGGTAGAATTCCGACTTTTGATATCATCTTTAAATTTTCCTAGTTCTGATAGACTTCTGACAACCAGTCTGTGTATTGGAATGGGAAACATTTCAGTTTGAATTTTCTTTTAATTTCAAAGCCCATAATGCAAAAAGGAATTTTTTTTTTAGATCAGATTTCTATGAAAGTGATCCTTTAAGCACTTCTCAACTGTGGATTGTACCCAACTTACATCAGTGCATTTAATTGGCACATGGATTATGTTCCCGTTCTGTGAATGCTTGTTTGCTGTTGCATCTATTCAGTGAATCAGTTGGACTTACTATGATTTGTCTGCTTACTCGGATATTAAATATGTCTGTACTTCTCTCAACCTACTCTTTTCCAACATTGTGTGTTGGAGATTTGTTTTCCCTAATGTTTGAGTTATCCTATCCTGAAATGTGTTACAGGTGATGTAGAGCTAACAAATATGCAACTGAAGCCTGAGGCACTCAATGCATTGAAGTTGCCTGTGAAGGTTAAGGCGGGATTTCTTGGATCAGTGAAGCTTAAGGTTTGTGGGGATAATTATCCTTTCGCTGCTCTCCTCCAACAAGATTTTCCATCTTTGGTTAAGATTTTACAGGTCTTTTCTGTCAATGATATTTCTAACTGGTTGATGCAGAGGTTAATAGTTGAAATCTGATATTTCCTACCCTGAAATTCTGTCAGGCTTTGCCAACTCAGTTGTATCTTCCTTCGTTGCATGTTTCTGAGTGTTTATACTTTACAGGTTCCATGGAGCAGGTTAGGTCAGGATCCAGTTTTAGTTCACTTGGATCACATATTTCTACTTGCTGAGCCTGCCACCCATGTTGAAGGGTCCAGTGAGGATACTGTCCAAGAAGTCAAAAAGAATCACATACGAGTAGGGCATCATATTATTATGTTCAGAGTCTACCTTGGGTTACTAAGTTAATATGGAGTTCAACATATTTTATTTTCATTTACTGTAGGAAATGGAAAGGAAGCTGTTGGAGAGCAGACAAATGCTACAGACAGATATGGTATGGTTCCTCATGATTTTGTTGGGTGGTCCTTACGGAACTTTCCTGTGTATTCACTGATCATAGAGTACTTGGAATGATTAGGCTTACAAGTCCGTCTGCCTTAATTGTTATTAGTCTTGAGCTGCTTAACTACATGGCTCAATTTGGATTGAACTTTTTTCTCAAATTCATCATTCTCCATAAAAACATCTCTTAAAACAATTTTTTACCTCCAAAATTTCTATCACATCAAAATTTTAAATTTTCTCCTAACCCCCATAAATGGGTTCCACATATTTCACATAAATAATTTTTTTCATTACTTTTTAATTAAAAACATGTTTCAAACAATTTATTAATTTTATTTTATATATTTTATAGCATTATCAATCATGTGGGACCCAAAAAATGTCTTATCAAACTTTCAATTCCTTAACTCCAAAAAATATTCCTTTCAATTCCCAATAATAAATTCTTATCCAAACACAAAAAACTATTTTCATTTAGAAAAAATTAAAATTCCAATCCAAATACACCTTTGATTTGTGGAAAGAAACTTCAAGTTATGGCTCCTTAGAGTTTGATGATGGAGTTTTGTTATTTTTTTTGGCTTGAAGATTCACTTATTTTGGGTTAACCCTGTCTACCATTAGATGGTTGTTGCTTGTATCGAATTCCTGCTCTGTGCTCACTATTAAGGGTGCTATCTTTGAGAGTGTCCATAAATATAATTTGATTTCTTTTGCAGCAGAATGATGGAGTGGTTTTTGGGTATTTATTTGCTCTTTTTGGCCTCTTGCTGTCAATATGATCTCTTATTACAGGTCTCAGTCCATGTATCTATTTTAGAAGATGAATTTTGTTTTTGAGATATGATCTTTAGTCTTCCAACGTCAAGATTGAATTTGCTTCAGTTGTCAGAGAGCTATTTTGTAGTTGTTTCCTGTTGTCTGAGTTGCCTATCACTAAGCTTATTGCTACTACTACTGCTTCAGAATGACTGAGGATCAAAATTTAGCAATAGAAATACACCTCTTGTTTTGGATCAAGAAACTAGTATATCTTAACTTGCAAAAGACCACATTCTATGGCTAACTGTCATATCTATACTATATGCCAGATTGTAGTAGATTTTACCACTATTGTTTTATTTTAAATGCTCTTATATGGAGAATATAATGGTGAAACTAGTTGCTTATGCTCTGTGTTTGGCAGGCTTCATGCTTGCTCTATAAGAAAGAAACAATTCAACTCTTGCTTTTCCCTTCAAACAGTGTGAATATGTGAACAATCATTGCCCCAAATTTTCTGATGTTCAATATAAGTTGGGTCTCTTGTGCAATGCAATGTTTTGTTTCAATGCTCCATTGTTATAGAGATTAGCATGATTTACTCAGAGACATGTTCTGTTATTCCTAGAGTGGCTGTTTTCCTTATAGTGGTAAATCATTGTGTAGTATGTATAAGTAATATGTGATGCTCTAGTATGAGTATTTTTTGGTTGATTTGTTGTTAAGAATAATATTATTCTTATATTTTCACTGTTTTTCTGAACATTTTACAAGAATTCTTGACATTTTGCCTGGTTTCTGTCAAAGAACAAATCTTGGCTGGGGTCTGTGATCAACACAGTGATAGGGAATCTAAGGCTTTCCATTTCCAATATTCACATCAGATATGAGGATCTTGAGAGGTGAGTAGGACTTGTAAGTTGATTTCTTTTGGTTGACACCTTCTTGTATGCCTTATTATGTCATTTTGCAGCAATCCCGGCCACCCATTTGCAGCTGGTGTAACCCTAGAAAAGTTATTAGCAGTCACAATTGATGACAATGGGAAGGAAACTTTTGTAACTGGTGGTTTACTGGACCGTATTCAGAAGGTTCTGATTCTTTTATGATTTAAATTAGACACTGAGAAAAGTAATATCTTCTACTTATTTATTTATTTATTTTCTTTAGTTCGTGCTCCTTATTCACGTGATTCTATTACTACAGTAAGTAACTGTTTAATGTTACACTTCCTTCCCTTCTGGCATAGTTGTACCTATTTATGTTTATGCCCCTTATTTTGTCTGTGAAAAGGCAGTCACTCTGACCTATAATCCTAATGTTAAGAAATGATTTTCAGAGTATGCACTCGTAAATGCTGCAGTGAATCCTCACTTTTTTACTGTCTTATGTTTTCTGTGACATTTTTTTTTCATTTGCTTTCCATTTACGTATCTTTTTGTTTGCAATGCAAGTCTGTTGAGCTCGAAAGGCTGGCTGTATATCTGGATTCTGATATTTCTCCGTGGAAAGTAGATAAAGCATGGGAGGATTTGCTACCTTGGGAATGGAGTCAGGTCTGCTGTGTTTGATAATGATCATTTTACCATTGAGTTTATATGAGTTGATTTATTCTCTAACTGCATTTTTTGAGTTACAGATTTTCAAATTCGGGACAAAGGACGGAAAACCAGCATCTGATCTTCTTCAAGAGCGCACTTACATTTTGCAACCGGTAACTGGAAATGCTAAGTATTCAAAACAACAACCCAATGTATCAGTTAACAGTGATCAACCTCTGCAAAAAGCAGTGGTGAATCTGGACGATGTGACACTTTGCCTGTCAAAGGTAGGTCGTTCTATATTTGCATTTCCTTTGGCTGGATAGTGTCCTGTCCAATCTTAATGTATTTCTTCAAAAGGTTAATGTTAAACTCCGCTTGCTATGGCAGAATGGTTACAGAGATCTGTTAAAATTAGCGGATAATTTTGCTGCATTTAATCAACGGCTAAAATACGCTCATTATCGTCCACTTGTTCCAGTAAAATCTAATCCAAGATCTTGGTGGAAGTATGCATGCAGAGCTGTGTCTGATCAGTTGAAGAAGGCCAGGTATTTGACTTCTGTTGTTCTTTCATTTTTTTGCCCTTTGTTCATTTCTGTGTTTTCGTAACAACTGTAGTTCATGTCAAAAGGAAGATGTCAGCTGAAGGCCGTTATTATATTCTATGATTTCAGAACATTACATGTGAAATACATATGATTTTTATTGCAGCACCTTAAGATTTGATAATTAAATTCCAGTTTTGGTACCTGTACATGACAACAGAGAGTGTGGAAAGTCATGCTTTAGGATTGTAATTTAGATGTAACATTATCAGAAGATAGGACCACTGTGCAATATCAGAATCTTGCTGCACCTAGAGAGCAGCGAAAAATGATCAGAAATGTTGTATACTGTGATTTCAATAGCTTTTAGTTTTTTTCCTCGAAATCAGTCTTTTTCATACTCGAACTTCTTTTTCATACTCGAACTTCTTTTTCTATCATGTTTTTGTAAATTCTCATGTTTCCTTATTTATATTCTCTTTGGTATTACTTGGATGTCATCATGTGATATTCTGAAGTCGAATTCATTGAATACAATGAATAAACTACAGGAAATGGATCCTGCTTGCATCACTTTCTGGAAAGTGATCTAGAATCTGATACAGTATTCTCAGTTAACTGGCTATTTGTCCCACCTTTCTCATCCATGCTATTCTTTTGCTTTTGAGAATTTATTCTGATGAGTTGAGATTCGCTTTCTAGTCAGATCATATAAATATGTATTACTTATTTGCCTTTCAGTTTTTCTTCTTGGCAGCTCAGTCTTGTGAAACATTTCTGTAGCTCGGTAAAGAGTTATGGTTATTTTTGCTTTGTTAAGGAATTGTCTTGTCTGTCAGTGGGAGGCTCTCATGGGAACAGGTGCTGCGCTATGCAAGCTTACGCAAAAAATATATATCCTTGTACGCTAAGTTACTCAAATCTGATGTTGATCGGGTAGTAATTGATGATAATGAAGAGATTGAGGAATTGGATCGAGAACTCGATATTGAGCTTATTGTACAGTGGAGGTAAATAATTTCTGTTTCTTCATTCCTATTATTCTTTGGTAGTACGGGGGGTTAATGGCTGACCACTATGTGATTATGTTAAGGTCAGCATAAATTGGTGGTGGGGCTTTTATATGTGCTTTATTGGTCTTTCAACATTATTGATGAAGACACATTCTTTTACCCAGATCATTATGAACTCTGTATATATATATCTGTTAGCACATATAGCTCTTGCTTTTATTTGACTGAACCATGCATTATTTGTCATTGGAATTTGGGTTTGAGATTCTAATTCCATTGAAGGAACATTTTCCCTATATGCTAGTTTCTTGTATTTATGTTGGCTGTGTAATGAAGCTGCTTATTCTGCTTGTTTGATGATTAGGGAAATTCAAACAAGTTCTACGCTAAATTTACATATTATTTTTCTTGTTGCATTCTTTAGTTTGATATTTTTGGTACCAGTTTACCATAACTTTTGGTTGACTGGGCATGCAGCACATGTTTTGCTAGTTCATTGGAAGTCAAGTTTGATATTTTGTAATATATGGGAAACCTTTTGTGATTTCTTTTATGGAAGAGCTTTTTTATTTATTTTTTTCTTTATAAATAAATTATTGCCTTGTGCAAATAGAGACTGAAACAAGTTTTGTGTTGCTCTTCCATGATACTGGCAGTTGATAATGCTACTAATTGGGTTCCTAATTTTTGTGTTGCTCATCTAAGTCTTGTATCATGCTGTTGCTCAGGATGCTGGCTCACAAATTTGTGGCACAGTCAGTGGAGTCATATCTGTACTTAAAGAAAAAAAGTACAAAAAAATCATGGTGGCCATTTGGATGGTACTTTTCACCTTGATCCTATTACCTTTTACTCTTGATATTTCCCCATTGTGGGTTTTGTTTCTGTTTTTGATGAATTTTCTGTTACCTTTTCAGGGGCGGCGGCCAGTCCACTGCAGATGAAAATGAACCAGGGATTCTCACTGAGGAAGACTGGGAAAGGTTGAACAACATAATTGGGTACAGGGAAGGTGAAAATGAACAATTTTTGGCAGGCCACAAGAGGAGTGATGTGCCTCATACTTCCTTAGAGATTCATATGAAACATAATGCTTCAAAGCTTACTGATTTGAAGGAGGTTCTGGCTGATTTATCCTGTGATAATCTTGAATGTTTTGTAAACCTATACTTAGAGGCAAAAGAGTTTGACGTGAAGTTGGGGACTTATCGGCTGTCATCTCCAAACGGTCTTCTTGCAGCTGTAAGATTTCCTGGGATTGCTTTCTCCCTCTCCTTTTTCCCACCTTGTTCCTTCTCTTATAAATTTATAATCCGTGCTTTAGTTGCTTCTGTTTTAGTATTCTTACTTCGACTATGGTTTTTTCTTTGTGTACAGAGTGCAACTGCCCATGATTCATTAGTTGGTGCCTTTCGCTATAAGCCTTTGGATTCCAATGTTGATTGGAGTTTGGTTGCGAAGGCTTCACCATGTTATGTCACAGTATGCTATTGTTCTGTTTCTGTTTTGTGATAATTTTTTTGAAGCTGCTTATTTTGAATGCTAATATCCTTTTGGCAGTATCTGAAAGATTCCATTGATCAAATTGTCAACTTTTCCCGAAGTAACGCTGCTGTAAGTCAGACTGTAGCTCTGGAAACTGCTGCAGCAGTGCAGGTTTGCTTTTCATTTCCTTTTCGTGGTGATTATGGTTCCATCCATGAGTACATGTGAAATCTTCTTGTTCTTTTTTGTTTTTGATTTACTTTCTTTTTTTCTTGCACCTTTTTTTCCCCATTTTTCAGTTGCTGGTTCTGATTTTTTGAGAGTTGAACTGTTTTAATATTCCCGTTTTGGTTCACAACTAGTGTTAGAAACTGAAACATGTAGATGGATTAGCATTATAATTTTGATTGGTGCTAAGTTCCTGTTCTAATGTTACTTCGTTTGTTTTTCCCATCAGTAAATCTTAAGCATATAACTTGTTTTCTCTTAAGAATTCAAAAGAAGAAACTTATTTTCTCTCTATTAACAAGGAAAGTAGTCATATGTCTAAAATTTACATTGCTTTGTTTGCTTCATTGCTCTAGGAAATGATTCTTCCCCAGTGTTGGGAATGTACCTGCAGAATATAGGAAAGTCCTTATTGTGAAGGTGGTATTTTGATTCCTTAAGTTGGGATTATGAAAATAAAATTGAAAAATAAAAAAAAGGAATTTTGTATTAGTACATATTTGATTCCTGTAGAGGCCTACAGTTTAGGAAGTCGTTTGTTTATTAATTTTAGTATGTATCTTTGACCAGAAGGTTATGATTCTCTTGGAGGATAGTTCAACAAGCTCTGTAGCTGGGGGATTATTTATTCATCTACAAACTTAAGAAGACTTTGAAAAGCTAATACTACGTCTGATGGAAGTGACTGGCAATGGGTTTTAAACTGGTTACCTGTCTTCTTTTGCTGAATCAAAATTGTCTTCCACTTTCATTTTAATTTCTGTAAGGACTAAAACCATGACTTCAGCATACGTAACCAGTCATAATCACAGAAAATATGCCATTGACAATTACTTTTCACAATTGCCAGAAAGCTTCTCTCCATATATGTAAGGAAAATGAACTGATCTGAGTATCTAATTGTCCTGAATGATGAAAATTATGAAGAAAATTAAACTGAAGATCAGAGTATTTAGTCTGTTCTTAATGATGACATTTGTGTGCAAGCAGCCCTAATTTCTCAAGAAGTTGTACAAGAAAAAGGCTAGAACTTTTGTCCGTCTTTAATTATGTTCTATTATGGGAATTCCTAGATATACAAGGATGATCATTCTTATGTAGACATTTTGTAGTGGGAAATTCAGTATCCTGTTTAGTCAATTGTCTTTAACTGTTTCTTTATGTTGTCCTTTGTTTAGTTGACCCTTGATGAAGTCAAACGCACGGCACAACAACAAGTAAACAGGGCGCTGAAAGATCAGGCTAGGTTTGTTTTCTTGTTGTATCTCAGAAAACATACAGTCATGAACATTCTTATTTGTCTAAAAAAAAAAAAATCCAAAACTGAAAAATAACTGGTTAATACATGATCATAAAGGCCTGAGCACATTTGACATGGTAATTACAATGACATAGGTTACATTTGATGTTCAACTGCCTTCAGGTTTTTCTTGGATCTGGATATTGCAGCACCCAAAATTACTATTCCTACAAACTTCTGTCCAGACAGTACCCACTGCACTAAGCTTCTGCTTGACTTGGGAAATTTAGTTATCCGTACCCAGGTAAACTCAGAAACTCTTGAAATGTGTCAAACCAGATTTAAGTCCTACAAGTGAAACTGTTTCTATACATTCAGGTGGACAATGAGTTGGCTTCACCTGAAGAAAGGAATATGTATTTCCAATTTGATCTGGTTCTGAGTGATGTTTCAGCTTTTCTGATTGATGGAGACTATGATTGGAAGGAGACCTCTCAGAATAGAGCTGACAATTTGTCTAAATTTAGCACTGCCAGTTTCTTGCCTATTATTGATAAATGTGGGGCATTTTTGAAGCTTCAACAGGTAATATTCTGCATTTTTATGTTAAAGTTTGGCATTCTATGGAGGACATTGTTTTATAGGATATTGGGGTCTTTTTTCAGATCCGAGCAGAAAACCCATTGTTTCCTTCTACCAGACTTGCAATGCGGCTTCCATCCCTAGGTTTTCATTTCTCTCCTGCTCGTTATCATCGGCTGATGCAAGTAGCAAGGATATTTCAGGGGGAGAATAAGAGTAATGCAGATGTTATACTCCCTTGGAACCAGGCTGATTTTGAGGGATGGTTGTCTCTTCTTAATTGGAAGGTTGGAGAAATACAAATGACTGCTTGCTTTGTTTAAATATAATAATAATCACAGTGATGAGTCCTTTTCTTGTTCCTTTTTTTTTCTGTGAATATATATAAATATATATATGGTTTTTGTTCCTGAAGATTTTGGATTTGTTGTGTAGGGTATGGGAGGCAGGGAGGCAATATGGCAGCGGAGATACCTTTGTATTGTTGGGGCTTTCCTTTATGTACTTGAAAATCCTGACTCTAGATCCTACAAGCAGTATTTGAGGTTCAAACTGATAAACCCTATCTATATTTTAAATCCATAATATATTTAATCTGCCTTTTAAGTTAGCAATCTTTAGGCTAAATGAGCACTGAGGATCAGTGTCTTGTTTGGAGAGTTGTAAACAATGTTATTTTAGCTTTAGATGAAGAGATAGTGGGAAACATTTAGCAGAAAGAGGAACCTTGATATCAACTCTAGTATTAGGTTCCCCATCACGTGTGCTTCAGATATCCTCACTACAGGGGGGGGGGGGGTGTGTTGAATCTTTTTACAATTTTGTAGCCGCGACAAGTTCTATACAACCATTTTCCTTGAGGCAAGTATTGGAAAACCAACTATGCTTTGGGTGTCCAGTTTTTGACCTATACATACATATCTTAGAATGTATTCTACAGCCGAGATTGAAACCATATACAGTTTCTGTAGCTAATAGTCAAGTAGTAGAATAACTGCTGTGTCGTTCCTTTAGAATAGCATGCTAAGTTCTAATATAGCTTAGTAACTAGGAATTAAAATACTGTTTCATTTTCTGTGCTAGAATATCACTACAATTGCTAGCTTTTTGCTATCGCAAATTAGAACTAGGGTCTTTAATTGAAGGCTTTTGGACCGCTTTCTTGTCCAAGTATCTCTTGGTCCTGATGGTTCCTGTTGCCATGATATGCTTGTAAAAGAACAACTTTGGTCCAAATAATATAGCTATGTTCTCCTGTGATATTTGGTCACTTCAACCTTATTGCTCCTGGACGTACGCACAAATTATTGGCTCCCCCAATGGTATTGATTTTGGATTGCACGTTATTGGGCACTTCAAGTAGAAAGTTGTGTCTGCTTTATCAATTTCTTATTTTTTCTGACAATGTATGATCCCCAGCGGTTTGCTACCTGCAGCTTACGAGGAAAGCAGCTATATCAAGTACCATCAGATACTATTGGCAATGTGGAACATGTTTTGGCTATTTCTGATTCTGAACGACCTAATAGCAAGGTAATCTGAAAATATTGGGGCACAACATCATTTAACAACAAATTTTCAATGAAAGATACATCCATTTGTGATATTTATCTTCCTTCTACATCAATGCAGATCATTGAAGATACAAGTACCTTAATCTTACGTTGCGACTCTGAAGATTCAAGAAAGACATGGCAGAGGTGGTTGCAAGGGGCTATTTACCGTGCTTCGGTATGTTGTCACTTAAATTGAGTTTGTGTCTGATTTGGGAATGCAGGGTTATGGTGAGGGACTCTTTAAGTTCGGTCAGGTGTAGGAGGTACTAATGTCTAGTTGATTGGGACATTGTAAGTTGGCCAAAGTTTAGTGGGGTTTTAGGTTTTGATGATTTGCCTAAACATCTACTCAAGTGAAGATCTTTGGAGTCAGCTTTTTGTGACATAAGTTTATTGGAAGTTACTGTCTGCTAAAACGTACAGGATACTGGAGTGGCAATGTGCCATCCATGACACACATATACGCCCTCTGGTATCATGTGACTTCTTTTGCCTTGTTTGCTATAGATTTAAAGAATTTCCCCCACCCCCCAACCCCTCTGAGGAAAGCCTGGGTTGTGGATTCTTATTCTCTTCATGACAAGGTTTCTCTCTTGGTATTTATATTATTCTTGGGCTTTCTTTAGGTAAAATGAGAATTTGTGTGGTATTTGGTAATTGTTGATGCAAAAAGAGCACGAAATCTTACCTAAATGCACAAAAGAGCAAGAGCTTGAAGAGGATGAAGATTGAGAACATTAGCTGAAAATATTGAAATGAGAGAATTTGATGTGTTCCCAATTGATACATATATATGTGTGTATACTCACACTAGGTTGTGTTAGAAGATCATTTGACAGTGTCACCATATCAACTTGCATGGCTAAGTTCCTTTAGGAAATTGAGGCTTACATTGGGAATTTATTCTTACTAGTGTTGGTATTTATTATCTGATACAAATCTGGGGTCATTTTAGGGTTTTAATACAAATCTTTTGATGATGTGTGAATGTGTCATAAAGTTGATAGCCACTTTTTTTGCCACTGCAAAATTTTTATTTTATCCTTTTTTGGGATAATTCTTATGCAATATTGATTTACCTACATGTTTAATGTTGTTTAATTTTTAAACGATCGACTTTACAATATCCAGAACTTTATTGGAAGTAAATTAGGCTTTGGGGTTGTGCAAGTAGTAAAATACTACTTTGGGATATTAGAAACTTATTTTGTGCACTGCAGGATAATTGAAGTCTGGTGTTACTTTGGGATTGTGTTGCTTTCCTTTCTTCTCATTGTGCTTTGGAAATTGGAATTTACTGAATGTGACATTATGGATTCACATTGAGATCAGAAAGCAAATTTTTATAAAATTCTTATAATTTTCCGTTGGAATTTTATATGTTGCTTGAATGTTCTTTTCATTCTACAGATAATATTCCTCCAAAATGTGGGAAGGAAGATTGTAATTTTAATATTCATTTCTGTGGGGAAAAAAAAATGAAGAATACTTTTATAAATTGCTGTTATGTTCTCTGCTAATTGTTCCTGCATCATGGAATGATTTAGATTGTTGATGATGTTTTATGGCCCCAGGTTTCTAGATTCTGGTCTTTTCCTGTTCTTGAAATTATGGTGAGGAGCTCCTAAGTATTATTTCTTGTTGTTCAGCATAATCACCTACAAGGGAGTGAGTTAGGAGTTCAAGATTTGTTGTCAGGATATGGTTCTGGTTAGCTTTCAATGAATAGCTTTGATGAAATGGCCATTAGATGCTAGGATATTCTATTTTACCTAATGTTTAGATCCTGACAATTCCAAATCAGAAGATATCTGTTTGTTATGTTATCCTAAAGTAGTTCCATGCAGGGGTCGGCTCCTATTACTGGTTTCTCGGAGAGTTCGTCAGACTCTGAAGAATCTGAAGTTGGACATGTTGAAAGCCAAGAATTGATAGATTTTTCAAAGATAGAGAAAGTGTTCTTCACTGGAGTTCTTGATGAACTGAGGATGTCCTTCAATTATAACAGCCATGTATGCACAAAAAATATTCTGGATAGTCCCTTATGCTAGTCTAACAGCTGAATCAATGTATTATTTCTTGTTTTACATTTTTGAAGGACAACAAGAGTTTCATGAAGGTGCTTCAAGCTGAGGAGAAGCGCTTATTTGAATTTCGAGCAACAGGTGGTCGGGTAAGATAGATTGTGGATTCTTTGTTTTGACATGGTTACCTTTGATACTTTTATATCTTGACCTTTTGCATATTCAGGTGGAGTTCTCAATTAAAGGGAATGACATGTTCATTGGCACAGTCCTGAAGGCCTTGGAGGTGGAAGATTTAGTTTCTTGTGGAGGGATGCCTCATCCTTGCTATCTAGCAAGATCCTTTATCAGGAGTAACCATGAACCTTACTCGCTTGCAGATGGTTCTGGGGATGACACTTTTGGTAGTGGTGATTTCATTCAAGGTGAAGGAGATGATAGATTTTATGAGGCATCTGAGACCCTTAATGAGGAGAGCCCCCGGGTCAACTCATCTGATAATTCAGCATTGAAAGCCCCTAGTTTCAACCGTGTTGCTGATTTGCTCCCTACTGATAAAATTCATTTTGGGGCTGACAGTACAGAAGTTTCAGATACAGTAGATAGTTTCGTGAAAGCTCAGATAGTTGTTTATGATCAGAACTCAGTACTTTACAACAATGTAGATACTAAGGTGAACAGTTTCTGGCATTTGATTCCTTTCATACTCTTTCTATTTTATATCTTTTCTACCTTCTGGCTGTTTAGTAATTTGTCTTGTCCAATGTTGTTACAAGTGACAGTTACTCTTGCTATCTTGTCCTATTTGATTCCTTTTGTTGATTGTATTCAAGAACTTGATCCATTTAGATTACAAGATGTGCCTATATATAGACTTACACAAGAGACACTTAGCACACAAATATGGAAGACAAACCATTTTAGGCTGCCCCAAAATCACATTTAATATTAAACATTATCTAACACTCCCCCTCAAGTTGGTGCATGGATGTCAATCATATCCAACTTGTTTATGTTCAAGCCTTGGCCTTGCAAGTCCCTTAGTCGATATGTCCTAGCATATAGTTCTAGCTTCAAGCGTTTCCTTGATGAAGTGTCGATCAATTTCAATATGTTTAGTCCTATCATGCTGGACACGATCGTGAGCAATGCTTATTTCAGCCTTATTATCACAATACATCTTCAAAGGCATACTAACTGTTTTCCTGAGTTTTTTAAGAATTCTATATATTCATAACACTTCACATATCTCTTGTGCCATTGCTCTAAATTTAGCCTCTGCACTACTCCTAGCAACAACACTTTACTTTTTGCTTTGCCAAGTAACCAAGTTTCCCCAAACAAAGGTACAAAACCCTGAAGTGGACCTTCTGTTGGTTACAACCCAATCTGCATCAGTAAATACCTCAACATTCTTTTGTTTAGTTTTTTGAAACCATAGTCCTTTTCTTGGAATAGGCTTCAAATACCTTAAAATTTGGTAGATTGCCTCAAGATGTTCTTCCTGAGGTGCATACATGAATTGAATGACTAAGTAGGCAATATCAGGCTGTGTATGTGATAAATAGATGAGTTTCCCAACTAATCTGGTATCGACCTGTTTTTACTGCAACACCTTTTTTTTTCCATAGCTTCACGTTGGGATCCATTAGAGTTTCAATTGGTCTACAACCACTCATTCCAAGTTCCTTGAAAAGATAAAGAATATATTTTGGTTGAGAGACAACAATTCTCTTCCGTGAACGAGCAACTTCCATGCTAAGGAAATACCTTAATGTTCCCATATCCTTGATGTTAAACTCTAATGCAAGACTCTTCTTTAATATTTTCATCTCAATTACACCATCACTTGTGAGTATAATGTCATCAACATGAACTCTTAGAATAGAAATCCTACATTCAGAAGAAAACTTAAAAAACAAGGTATGATCAGTTTGTCCTTGAATGTGTCCTTGTTTTCTGATGGATTTTGTGAACTTCTCAAACCAAGCTCTATGCAATTGATTGAGACCATACAAATACTTTTTTACTTTTGAGCTGAACTTCTCCTCAATATCTGGTGGACTGTCCATATAGACCTTGTTGAGTATTAAATATTATGTTAGGCAGTCTAAAATGACTGTTATGTTTGGCAGCTTAGTGTGCTTGTGTAAGCCTATATATAGACACTTCTTGTAATCTAAATAATCAAGTCATTGAATACAATCAACATGGTACCAAAATCACTTTTCTTGTGGCCTGAACCTTTCTGATCATTTGAATGATTAGAACTCTTAAGTGTTTTGGTTCAATAAGTTTTTCAATTAGAATTTTTAAGTGTGTTGGTTCAAGAAGATTTTCAATCTCAAGCCTCCTTTATATCTCCAACAACACACATAGCAACCATCATAGCAACTATGTTAGACTGTTAAATATAGCAGTCATTTTAGGTTGCCTAACATAATATTTAATACTCAACACTCTCCCTCAAGTTGGAGCATATAGATCAAATGCTCCAAGCTTGCTACAAATGTATTTAATCTTAGGTCCTTTCAAAGATTTAGTAAAGACATCACCAAGTTGGTCATTGATCTATATGCTCCAGCTTGAGGGGAAGTGTTGAGTATTAAATATTATATTAGGCAGCCTAAAATAACTGCTATGTTCAGCAGCCTAACATGACTGCTATGTGGGTTGTTTCTTTCACATTTATGTACTTGTGTTAACCTATATATAGACACTTATAATTTAAATAATCAAGTCATTGAATACAATCAACATACCTCTTCTTGCAAGTCACCATTAAGGAAGACATTCTTCACATCTAGTTGTTGTAAAGGCCAATCTAAATTAGCAGCCATAGATAAGAGTACTCTCATAGTGTTTCATTTTGCAACAGGAGCAGAAGTTTCAGAGTAATCAATGCCATATGTTTGGGTAAATTCCTTAGCCACTAACCTAGCTTTGTATTTTTCCACTGATCCATCAAAATTATATTTCATCGTAAAGACCCATTTACAGCCCACAGTGGTCTTTCTAATAGGTAATGATGCAACAATCCAAGTTTTGTTCTTCTCAAGAGCCCTCATCTCTTCAAGTACTGCTTCCTTCCATTTTGGAACTTTTAGAGCTTCATGTATATTCTTAATAAGTTCAATGCTGGACAATTGAGAAGTAAATACAACAAGTGATGGAGACAATTTAGATAGTAGATGACTAGTACAAGATCTGATCCCTTTATGAAGAGCTATAGGAATATCAAGATCTAAAGGCTCAAACTGACTTTTGGAAGTGAAAGAGAATTACCTGACTCACTCTGTTGATTTATCCTTGGATCAGAATCATGGCCGTGCTTATAACTCTTTTTTGAGTAAACAATCCTTTCCAAATCAGGTCACCCTCGAAGCGTTTTTTGTTGTCTTACAACAATTGCCATGTTGTGGCATTATACTAGGCTGTTCTTTATTTTCAGATTCCAAAGTTTGTGTCCTAGAGATTTGGTGTTCATCAAAATTTCTAGATGTAGGCTTAGACTCAGAAGAAACATCACTCATAATGAGAGGAGTTTCAAGTAATGAATCTTGGCCATTTGGTGTAGGTGCAGAGGTATCTAATTCAGAGTTTAACTCAAAATTTTGTAAAAGAAATATGATATCTGAGTTAACACATGAATTTCTTTAAAATTCTCCCCCTGAAGATGAATGTTCTCAAAAAATGGTTGATTTTCAAAAAAGGTAACATCCATACTTCCAAATATTTTTTTGATCTCGGATAAAAACATTTGTAGCCTTTATGAGTTGGGGAGTAACCAACAAAAGACACATTTTTAGCTCTGGGCTCAAGTTTTCCAACTATGCTATGTTCGTGCACAAAACAAAAACTGTACAACCAAATATTTTAGGAGGTAAATTAGTCAACATTCTAGCATTTGGAAAATAATTTGTGAAAACTTTGAAAGCGTAGAATTTTGGATGGAATTCTATTTATTTAAGTATGCAAACAGTTAAAACAACCTATCCCCATAAATACTTTGGAACTTTATTTTTAAAGAGTAACATACGAGCCATTTCCAACAAATGTTTATTTTTCCTTTCAGCAATGCCATTTAGTTGAGGTGTATTAATGCATGAGCTTTGATGAATTATACACTTTTCTAGGAATAAATTTCCAAGATCTTGTTCACAAATTCTTTCCCATTGTCATTTATGAAGATTTGTATGTCAGTTTGGAATTGAGTTTGCACCATATTGTAAAAGTTTTTAAAATCTGTTCAACCTCTGATTTCTCTTCCAAGTTCCATCAAATACACCTAACAAAGTTGAGTGTGATCATCTGTAAATGTGATGAACCATTACTTGTGAGTAGGTGTGCTTATTTTATTTGGACCCCAAACATCACTGTGAATAATCGTAAATGATTTGGATGGTTTATATGGTTGTGAAGGGAAAGATGTGCGGTGATGTTTAGCTAATTCACATCCTTCATATGGGACAAGGATAAGTCTATATTGCTAAACAACTTAGGAAACAAATGTCTCAAATATTTAAAACTTGGGTGACCTAATCTTAAATGCCATAACATAACATTATTAACATTCAAGGCAAGAACCTATTGGTTGAGATTGTCTCTTCGAACTACTATCAAGTAAGTAGAGTCCTCCACTCTCTTTAGCACTGACAATCATCTTCACCGAGATTAAATCCTGAAACACAGTGAATTGAAGAGAAATTAATTTGACAATTTTTATCATGAGTAAGCTTATTGACTGATTGAAGATTACGAGAAAGTCTAGGAACATGAAGAACATCATGCAAGGTGGGAAATGGAGACACTACAATAGAACCTTTTCCTGCAATGGCTGAAAGAGAGCTATCTACAATTTTAATTTTCTGATATCCTGCACATGGGTGATATGAAAAAAAAAAGGTTCGACTTCCCTGGCATGTAATTAGTTGCACCTGAATCGAGGATCCAGATGTGATCAGAATTATCTGAGTGGCTATTCATTAGGGTAGTTTTCAGGTCATTACCTGTTTGAGCTAAGCAACTAGAGGGAGTTTTTTGAGACTCAAGAAGTTTGCACAACTGGTTTATTTGCTCCTTGGTGAAGGGAACCAAACTTGAAGCAGATTGCTGTTCTTGAGATGAAACATTAGTTTGAACCAAACGTCTTTCTCCACTAAACTTCTTCTTCCAATTTTGAGGCTTACCATGGATTTTCCAACATGTCTCCCATGTGTGCCCTGAGTGTTTGCAGTGATCACACAATGATCGTTCTGATCCCTTACCATCCTTCTTCACTTCCTCATGAAACTTCCTAGTTACAAGTGCTGAATTTTCTAATTGGATTTGCTGTTAAGCATCACACTCTGTTGCCCCTCTTCTCTTTGAACGTCTAAGAAAGCTTCACGTATTGTTGGCAGAGGGGTTTTCCCTAAGATTCTACCCTGCACCTCATCTAACTCCTCGTTAAGTTCTGCCAAAAACATGAACGCACGATCATTCTCTTGTCTTTTCATAAACTTGACACTATCATTTTTGCAGTCCCAAGTATTATCATAGCACAGATCTAACTCCAGCCACAAGGTCATTAGCTCATTGTAATAAGAGGTGACATTCCTATCACCCTGTTTAGCATGCCACAGTTTTTGATTTTAACTAAAAAACTATGAGGAATTCTCCAAATCAGAATATGTATCCTTGACAGCATCCCAAACATCTTTGGAAGTTGGCAAAAACATGAAGGGTTTCCCTATTGATGGCTCCATGCTATTCACCAACCATGCAATAATCAGAGAATTTTCTGATTTCCAAGTTGTAAAAGCTTGATCTCCATCTGCAGGTTTGGTTGCTGCTCCGGTCAAATATCCTAGTTTTCCTTTGTTGTCCAAGATTAACTGAACAATTTGGGACCATTATGTGTAATTTTTTTCATTCAAACGGTGGATATTCACTTGAAGTGAGTTATTGGACCCTTCTAGACAATTGAACAAGATGGAGGAGTTCATATTTGAACTCACGGTATTTTCTCCACCCGTTACTGACCTTTTACTGCCATCACCAGTTAAAGCTGTCTTTCCTGGAGTTTGGTATGTCATAGATAATCCCTAGATAGAACCTAGAGCTTTGATATTGAAAAATCTAAGAGGGGGGGGGTGAATTAGGTTTTATCCGATTTTTTTTTTAACTTAATTAAATCAATGCTTTCTAAGATAACAAATATCAAACAATTGATGCTTAAACAGTGTGTGAAATAATGTATTCAAGTAGTTAGCAAAAATAAAATAAAGAACACAATGATTTATAGTGGTTTGGTTTATCCAACAAAACTTAATCCACTACCTTGAGCTATCTACTCAAGTATTTCACAAAACCTTTCACTAATTTAGCACAAGAACAAAAGAGGTTCACCCAATTCGCTTTAGGGTTTTACAACACAAACCTCTTATCCAATCAAGGTTTTCCCAACTCCTTGAATTTTACACTTAAGATAATCACAATTATCTATAATTTAAGGCTAACTCTAACCCTTACAATTTTAAACTTAATGCAACTTTGAATGAAACTTACAAGATGAGAATAAGAAGAATTTGATATAGATATAACTTTAATGTGAAAATATATCAATTTGAAGCACAAACACCTCATTGAGTAATATGTTCCTCTAAATTGCTAAAGAACACGAATGATTTAGTAAAGACCATTTTTGGATGATTTTCACAATGTAAATGTTATGAAAGGGTTTCAAAATGTTTCTAAAATGTTCTATGTTGAGTAAGAATCAATTTTGTTGCTCAAAAAGTCATCGTCACAAGTTTTTCAAACAATTGGGTATTTATAAGTATGCTCTAACGGTCATAAAAATGACTGTTTGAATCCCACTTAGGAGAAGTGCGGTCGACCGCATCTCAGGCCGATCGTCCGCACTATTATTCGTAAGTGTACCAAAGAGCTTTGGACATTTTGCGGACAATGCAGTCAGGTCGACCGCGCATGTATTCAGACCATGCAACACAAGATTCCAATAAACTCTAAGAGTTGTGGAATATATTTTATAAAATTTTAAGCATATGCATGTATTTTGAAAACTATTTCAAATACTCAACTCATGTTTATCTTTATGAAGTGCATTTTAAAAAACGTTTTACTTTTATTGAGCAATTTATAGAATTTATTATTTATAGATGTAGATTTAGAGATAGTTAAGTGATATCAATATATAACACTAAATCTCTAAATCCTATCTAATCCAGAAAATGTTTATTTTCAACTCTTGATAGCATACGATCTTTCCTGAAGATTTGAAATTTCGATCTTGCATGGATTAGACATTTGAATTCTAAAAAAACAACACTTATACAATTAAGACATTAGTCCTTATTAATGTTTGTTATTAATGAAAATTAAGACATTAGTCCTTATCAATGTTTGTTATTAATGAAAATTAAGACATTAAAAGCTTTAGGGCTTTCAGATACCATGTTGATTGTATTCAAGAACTAATACTTATTTCGAGAACTTATCCATTTAGATTACAAGATATGCCTATATATAGGCATACGCAAGAGACACCTAGCACACAAACATGGAAGACAAACAACACACTTAGCAGCTATTTCAGGCTGCTAAACACCATATTTAATATTCAATATTATCTAACACCTTTCATACTCTTTCTATTTTATATCTTATTTACCTTCCTGGTTGTTAAGTAACTTGTCTTGATCTGTGTTGTTTCAGGTGACAGTTACTCTTGCTACCTTGTCATTTTTCTGCCGTAGGCCCACGATACTGGCTATTATAGAATTTGTAAATGCTATAAATGCCAAGGAGGACACCTGTGAATCCTTTGGTGACAGTTCTTCAAGTGTCATTGAACAAAATGATGTCTCAAAGGAAAGTGAGGTTGATAACCAGGCTGCGGATGCAGTTGAGGAGCCTGTAGCAAAAGGTTTTCTAGGGAAGGGGAAGTCCAGAGTCATCTTTTATTTAATGCTGAACATGGCTCGCGCCCAAATTTTCTTGATGAAGGAAAATGGGTCTAAACTTGCTACATTGTCACAGGACAATTTTCTTACTGACATTAAGGTTTTGCAAGTCTTTTCTCCTTTCTGAAATATGGTTAGTTTGAGCTATAAGCACATTTCTCTGTCTAATGCTGTTATTTTCTTGCTATAGGTGTTTCCATCCTCTTTTAGCATAAAAGCATCACTTGGAAATTTAAGAATAAGTGATGATAGTCTTCCCTGCAACCATAATTACTTCTGGGCTTGTGACATGAGAAATCCGGGTGGTAGTTCATTTGTGGAGGTAATTTATTTTCAAGAGTTGTATTTTTTTTTGTTTTTGTTTTTGTTGGTAACTCCTGAATGTTTTTCGTTGTTTGGGGAAACATTTTACATCGTGAATTCATCTTGCAGTAGTTTGTTTGCTTCAAAATGTTTGTGTTGTGAATTTTGTGAGTAAGATAATTCTTTATTCCATAGAAATTAGTTGCCTATGGTTTTTGGTGGTGGTTAATCTCTCTAGCAACTTGGAGGGCTCTTAAGTGCCAATGATGAGAGGTTACTTGAGTCTCAAGGGAACCCATTAAGTCTTGGTTTGTAGTGAACCATTGGGTGCCTTGTAATATGAAAAACTAACAGTTAAAACCCTTTGGTCCAGGGATCAACTAAACATTACCTTTTCATATTTAGGTTTATTATATCTCTTGGTTGACACTGAAAAGACAAAGGAATTATGTAGCATTATTACTTGGTCATAAATCTTTGAATTCAAAAGCAAAAGGCAAAACTAAGAAAGACAAAGTCACTCCTATCCCCATGTGGCAAGCGAAATGAAATAAAAAAAATAAAGGACGCACTTAGAAAATCTGACACAAAACAATGCAGATGCAACAGTGGTTTTCTCTGGATTTGATGCACAAGATGCAGTTGAAAAACTAGGCTCAAAAAGTTTACACAAACCATCAAAGATGTATACATGCAAAGTAAATGCATACAGGTAAAGTTGGAATGACTGGAAAGTTCAAAGGCAATTAAATATTGGGAAGAAGGGGAGTGGTGATTGGTATGTTTGGGCTGTTGTGACTTGCAACACGAAGAGTTCTTGGTGCTCCCGCAATGGTTGGTAATGACTGGAAAGGTGGTGGGAAAGGAGGAGGATGTTTGTGGCTTTTATCTGGGAATGCTCATGAGAAAAGAAAGGTGGCTGGGGAGTGATGGAGCTCTTTTCTTCTCTTGGAAATTTGTCACCTTCCTTTTTCTTTCAATATTTTTTAACCTTACCAACTTTTTTACTCAATATCTTTTTGATCTAAATGCTAATCTGTTCAACACCGTCAGAATCTATTAGGCACATGGTAAATTGTAGTTCTCTGAACCTGACCTAATCTGTTGGATACCAGATGTAATCACCCAACAGCAGAAGAGGAAGTTATGTGGGGAATCTGCCACCGCACAAGCTAGTCTCTCCTTTCTTTTCTTTCAATATTTTCTAACCTTAGCAGCAGTTCTATTCTAGATCTTTTTGATCTAAATACAACTGTTTCAACAGTCAGAATCTATTAGGTACATGGTAAATTGTAGTTCTGTGAACCTGACCTAACCTGTTTTCTACTTGGATGTTGAAAAGGACCAGGCCTGCTCAATGGGGCCTGGGAAAAGTGGATGTATGCAGTTCTTGCTATTAGGTATTCTCCTAGTTATTCAATTCATGATGGCCAACTTGACTACTAATCCAAAGTTATGAAGAGCGGGTGTCGTTATTTGGTGCTTTGTGGGGAGTTGGGGACAAAACAGATATATCCAGTTAGAGATGAACTTTAAGATTTGGGTGGGTTGATGTAACTGAAATTTGAAAATCCTTGTTGATTACATTCCTTTTTGATTACATGTCATTATAGCTTATGGATTTTTATAAAGATACACATTGCATGTCATCATGAAAAGATGCCGTGATATGTGCTTGAACATCTATTTCTTTCTATATTCATTAGCTACTTTGATTATGCATCACTTCATCTTTTTATATGTGCCTTCTGGAATTTACTAAACACTCTCTATGATTTTCCAGTTAGTTTTCTGTTCATATAGTCCTGATGATGAGGACTATGAAGGTTATGACTACAGTCTTGTTGGGCAGCTTTCTGAAGTACGCATTGTCTATTTGAATCGTTTTCTGCAAGAGGTAACTGTCAGTTCTTTATGTGTCCATGGAGGTTCCTGAATTCTACTGTGATAGTAATCTAAAATTTACCCTTTAGGTCATAAGTTACTTCATGGGTCTTGTTCCCAAAAATTCAGTAGATATCATCAGAGTGAAAGATCAAAGAACAAATGCTGAGAAGTCCTTTACTAGAAATGAGCTTGAAGGATCACCTGCGATGAAATTGGATCTTTCACTGAGGAAGCCAATAATATTGATGCCTCGTGGAACAAACAGTGCTGAGTAGGTTCAGAATTGTTCTCTCTGGTGACCATTTTCTAGTTATACATGTGCATGTTCATGCAGGGAGATGCAGTTAAACTAACCATTTATATCTTCTTGTTACAGCTATTTAAAGCTCGATGTTGTGCATATAACAGTTCAGAATGCTTTCAAATGGTTTCTGGGGAGCAGGCATGAAATAAATGCTGTTCATGTTGAAATTTTAACCGTTCAAGTAAGACATACTCTGATATTTAATGCATTAATTGTGAAACTCTGGATATTAAGAAGATGATTTTGTGTACTAGTCCATAGCATGCTTAGACGAGTCACTGGGACATTGGGAATCCACTTAGAAATATACTGCATCTCTTTTGCTACGTTTTCTTGCTAATTTTAGTAGTTCTTATTTAGTATGCAGAAGTGATTAGACTTACTGACTGCTCTGATCACTTTCTTGAATCTGAGATTCAGATTCCAGGATATCTAGGTTCAAGATCTACAAAAAGCTCTTTCTAACAACTAATTTTCATGTAAAATTGCAGATTGAAGATATCAACTTGACTATTGGTGCTGAGTCAGAATTAGGTGAAAGTATAATTCGAGATGTCAATGGCGTTTCTGTTGTTATCCAGAGGTCACTTCGTGATTTGTTGCATCAGGTTCCTGCTATAGACGTTGCTATTCAGGTATTTGTTCGGAACTAGCTAGCCTTAGTGCCATCTAAATAGATGTTAAATTTTTTGTTTTGTGCTCTTCCTAAGATTTGATTTATTTACTCTCGTTACGTTGCATGAATTGCAACTGTAATTTTTAATTGTATAAATTTCACCTTTCTCTATTAGCTCAAACTTTTAGGTGGAGGTAATTTAACATGGTATAAGAGTGGGATGTCTTGTGTTCAAACTTCACTGCATCCTTTATGAATTTATTTTGTGCATGTTGGAGTTGTTATTAAAAAAGTGTATTCACACATGAAGGGGCGTGTCAAGTATATAAATTATACTTCTTGCTGTTGGCTTAAATTTTTAACTCCACAGTTATCTTTTATTCTCAGATTGGAGAACTCAGAGCAGCTTTATCTAGCAAGGAGTATGAAATAATTACAGAATGTGCACAAGCTAATATCTCAGAGACTCCGAACTTGGTTCCTCAGTTACAAGATAATTCTGTATCATGTTCAGTCGATGAGATTGAACCTTCTGTTCCTTCAGATTCTGGTCATATAGAATCTGTAAATTTGGAGAGGGAAACATGGATTTCTACCAAGGTCTCTGTTATCATTGATCTAGTTGAGCTGAGCCTTTATTATGGGTTAACAAAGGATGCTTCTCTTGCGACTCTACAGGTAGTCATTTATTCCTGATTCTAACATTTCATTCTCTTTAATTAGGTATCCTTCTGATTCTTTTTATGTTGTAAAGTGCATCGTTAGCTTTGAAAGGCAAAGAAACTGATATAAATGTTCTTAAATAGGTCGCTTCTTTTCTTTAGCAACTTGCCAATTATTTTCTGAATGTTGACAGTATCAGAGGTCATTTGTTGTGAGCCCAATGCTCATCATGTTGTATAGCTTTTGGAAACACTATAAATGCACATATGATCTATGTGCATGCATACAATTTAATATTACTTCTAGTTTGTAGAATTTATGCTTTATGAAGAAAGCATCATAATGACATTTTGAGCTGAATGAATGTCTCCTTTGAGTCCTTACTCTACTGCTTCTACTATTTTATTTTCCATGGTGGTGACTATCAACTAAGAATTCACACAGGCATATGGCAAAACATATTTAATCAATTACCTCCAGCTCTAAGAAAATTGATTTTCCTTTATTGCTAGATTGAATGGCAGATCTCCTATTTACTTTCCCTCACGCTTTACTTTTGAAAAGATTAAGTATCAAATTAGTTTCACAACTGTGTGCTTTACGTTTCAAAATAATAAGAATGTACTAATAAGGAGGTAAGAAGTATTTTCTAGATCTATATTAAGCTCAGGCCTATTGTGAAAGGATTCAAGTTTAATGCAGCCCATGCTTTGCTGATTGATGCAGAAGAATAATTAGAAAGGAACTGATACCGTCCCTTAAATTTCTGGGTTTCTTAGAAATGGATAATAGTTTTGGGTAATACTTGTATAGAACAGAACTCCAATAAAGTTACAGCAACTGATAAATAATCAGAGTTTTGGTCTCTAGCTCTTGTTGAATGTTATAGGATGAATGATAGGGAATTGAAACATTTTTATTATAGACCTTGGTTCCTATAAGAAGGTATCATGTTTCACATGCTCTACAGTTCTCCAGTATGTAGCTTATAGGGCTTGTCTCTGGAATTTAATCTTCTCTATCTTTTGTTTAGTTCTGATATTTTCATGAAATCCTTTATAGGCAAGTCTGTGGTCTTCATCCTAAAACTGATCAACTTTCAAAATGTATGAATGTGCTTTTTATCTTCAAGTCTATAAGTGAGCAATGTTTTGATGGATTGAATTCTTTATCCAGCATCTAGAAGTCGAGTGTCTTTCCTTCTCTGCTAAAATTCTTTTGCTCATTGGAAATAAAGGTGTAAGTATGATAATTTATCCCGTCACATTTCTTTACCACAACCTGTGAGCATGATGTGTTTTCTCTCTATCTGCTGCATAAGTTGATACCTTGATCCATTGATTTTGAAGTGTTTTTCTCCTCAGGAATACATTATATGCTAATTCCAACTATTAAATTGTGTTTCAGGTTGGTGGGATATGGCTTCTCTACAAATTGAACACAGTAGGGGAGAGTTTTCTCTCAGCATCACTCAAGGATTTCAGTGTTATTGATAATCGTGATGGTACAGAAGAGGAACTTAGGTTGGCAATAAGAAAGCCTGAGATTATTGGATACAATCCTACAGAATTTATGACTGACAGTGAGAATCGTCACAAGAAGGAGGCTATTGTAATGGAAGACAAGGACAGAAAACTGGTCCCATCAATGCTAATAATTGATGCCAGATTTAGTGAACATTCAACTTTTCTATCTTTGTCTATCCAGAGGCCACAACTACTAGTTGCACTTGATTTTCTACTTGATGTTGTTGAGTTTTTTGTGCCTGCAGTTAGAAATATGCTGTCAAATGAGGATGAAAAGAACACTTCACATGTTCTGGATGCAATTATTCTTGACCAATCTACATTTTACCAACCTTGTGCTGAATTTTCACTCTCTCCCCTGAGACCTTTGATAGCTGATGATGATAGATTTGACCATTTTGTATATGATGGCAAAGGTGGAATGTTGTATCTGCAGGACAGACAGGGTTGCAATCTCCACTCACCATGTGTAGAATCTATAATCTATGTGGGAAGCGGGAAGAAACTTCAGTTTAAAAATGTTACAATCAAGGTCTGTGATTTTTGTAGTGCTCGATACTTATTTTATTACCAATACTTAGAATATCATGCCTGATTGGGACTTTAGTTTCCATTACACTATAATCTTTTTGGCAGAATGGATTGTACTTGGACTCTTGTATTTTGATGGGATCTAACAGCTGCTATTCGGCTTCTGAGGCTGATAAAGTGTGTTTGGAGAAATGGGATACAGGTCCTTCTTGTAGCTCTGCAGGACAGACCAATTACAGTCCGCCTTCCCCGAAGGTTGCTGCCAGCAGATCTACAGAGATTATTGTTGAGTTGCAGGTCAATATTGTTTGACAATGCATTTTCTTTTGTCAATTGTTTTTAATATGCATTAGATATACTCTATTTGAGATCTGCTATATCTTTCACTAGTGTTGACAAAGCTACTCCTTGGAAAGTGATCTTTATGGAAATGTAAAAGGAGTGGTACTCACAAAATCTTTGGAAGTTGGAACAGAATTTACATGTCTTATTTACATGTGCCGAATCTAATTCCTAGTTTTGGTGAGTGGATTGCGAGGAAGTATGTGCATGTCCTGACCTTTCCTGGATATGTACCAGTAAAAATGGAGAATTTTTCAGAGGTAATATCAGAAAAATCAAGACAATTGTACTCATCCTCCATTTATTGTGAAGACTTCCAGGACCAAGATTATTTAGTTGGGCTTCTTGTTTATTCAGGACTCATTTTACTTGTTTTGGACAGTTTTGAGGACTTAAGGAGGAAAAATGCTACAAGAAATTATTTGATCTGCTATAGTAAAAAATGAGAATGGGTTTTGATGAATAAATAGGGAAAAGCTAAGAATGGTAAATTTGCACAGAAAGACTTGCTTGATCAATGCCAAATGCCCATAAGAAACTTCAGAAGAAAAGCAAAAGAAATAAGAAGCAAGACTAATAACAATTTCTGGAGACGAGAGAATTCTGTTAATCTGAAAAATCATCAGGTGAATTAGTTTCTAGTGTCTTGATTGCTCTGGACGTTTACCTGTCTAGTATCGAATGTTTTAGCTGATTTTATTTGAACAATTCAGTCCCAGTGCTTCTAGAATCGTTATGTGGATTAAACTCGGAGTGAAACCGCCCAGGGCTCACTGAAGCCCTCTCGTGTTTTAGACATTCAACATTTTCTGTCTTATTTAGGTATATAAAGGTAAAGATTATAGTGCTTCTGCAGTTTCCAGTGTTCACTTACCCTTCAAATGGTGGTTTTTTTTTAACTAAGCAGATTGTTTAAATTGATTTGTAAATTGTGATTGTTTTTGAAGGAAAGGTTCTGCTGAAAAGTATAGTTATTCCTTGGTCTCTCTTTTATCTGTGTTACAATTAAAGTTTTGAAATGCAGGCTATTGGCCCAGAACTTACCTTCTACACTGCATCAAAAGATGTGGGGAAATCACTTCTCCTCTCCAACAAACTTTTGCATGCACAGTTGGATGCTTTTTGCAGGTCATTTTCTTGCAGCTCTAGTGCTATTGGGTTAATCCACTGTGGTTTTATTACTATCTGCTGCTTGATCAGTTGATTGTCCTGCAATAATGATTTCATGACACTGTTGGATACCTAACCCTTATAGTTCTCAATATTGTACAGCTACTGAACTAAATGGTTAAATTCAAAATATTCTTGGTCAAATTATGTACTTTTCTTGTGAAGTGTTTCAGTACTTAAATGTAGTTTGCAATGTGATTTCCTAATTACTTGTTTGCTGCTTTCTGTTCTATGATGTTAGTGCCAATGATAGACGTGCATGCATAGGAAGTGTTGTAGTTAAGGATATTATTTGATGAACTAATTGAAGGTAATATCTGCAACATGACCTAGTGGGAAACTAACTTGTTTGATGTTTCATCACTTACAGGCTTGTTATGAAGGGTGAAACTATTGAAATGAACGCTGATGCTCTTGGTTTCACTATGGATAGCAATGGAGTTAGGATATTGGAACCTTTTGATACCTCTGTGATGTATTCAAATGCATCTGGGAAGACAAACATAAAATTGATTATCTCAGACATATTTATGAATTTTTCTTTTAGTATCTTAAAACTATTCTTGGCAGTTGAGGATGACATTTTGGCTTTTCTGAGGATGTCATCAAAGAAAATGACTGTGGTGTGCTCTGAATTTGACAAAATTGGAACAATTAAGAGTATGTTAAAACATTTAATAACTTGTATTTTTCTTGATGTTATTTTTGGAAACTTTGTTTCTAAAGTGATGAAAGAAGTCTAGCTGATTGTTTTCCTGTGTAGATCCCTATGATGACCAGATATATGCATTTTGGAGACCACGCGCTCCACCTGGTTTTGCAATACTTGGTGACTATTTGACACCAATGTCAGCAAACTCTATCTTTGCTTTCTGAATCTTATTGTTGCATGTCTATAATATTCTCATTTTTAGCTTTCCTATTACAGAGATAAGCCGCCTACAAAAGGAGTGGTTGCTGTTAATACCAGCCTTGTACGAGTAAAGAGACCCGAGTCGTTTAAAGTTGTTTGGCCACCTACTCCTGATTATGGTTTTGAAGGTTTGGTTGAAGAGTTAATTCATGATACTAGTAGCAGCAAGAGGGACCAATCTTGCTCTATATGGTTCCCTGAAGCACCAAAAGGTTATGTTGCTATGGGCTGTGTGGTTTCTCCTGGAAGGAAGCAACCTGATGTATCTTCTGCATATTGCATCTCTGCCTCTTTAGTATCTACATGTGGCCTTAGAGATTGTATCAGTATTCCTTTGAACAGTCGGTAGGTAAACTTTTCATTGCTAATCTGTGTTTTATGTTTATAATTGCATATTACAAATTCATGGTACTTGATGGAAAGCACATTGCAATAGGAACAGAGTTGCAGTCTCTTACTAAAGATTGAAATACTTGAACTAGATCATCATTATGCCTAATGTGGGAGAAATATCTAGCCTTGGTTCTGCTTCCTTTTACGGCATTGTAACTGCTTGCTCTACTTGGCATATCTTTAAGTGGTTAGAATTAATAGAATTTTATTCCATGATAATTGTGTGCATTTGGTATTTCATTGGGTTTACATCCCTGCTCTGTTATTCATAAATGGTAGTTTTTCTTTTTATAATTCTGTTGAGTTCGGTGTGTTACCAATCTGCAGAAGTTCATATTTGCCATTCTGGCGTGTGGATAATTCTGTGGGCACCTTCTTGCCAGCAGCATCTAGTACTCTGAGCTTGGTTGGTAGAGCATGTGAACTACGTCATGTGGCTTTTGGCTTTCAAGAAACTTTATCACAAACATTTAAAAATTCGGACACTCTGCCTCCTGGTGGTGAACATGCCACCCTTTCAGAAGGGCCATCAACTGTAAATTCTGCTCGGAGGTTTGAGGCAGTTGCTACTTTTCGGTTGATTTGGTGGAATCAAGGTTCAGGATCTAGAAAGAAACTATCAATATGGCGTCCAATTGTCCCAGAAACAATGGTATATTTCGGTGATATTGCTGTAAAAGGGTATGTGATATGTAGATCTTTCCTTTGTTTTTGTTTTTCTACTTTTGATGTTTGGAATAAGGTCCTTTTCCATTTTTTAATTACTTTTTTGTTTGTTTATTTATACCAGTTCCACATTTCATGATTCATCTACAGGTATGAGCCTCCAAATACGTGTGTGGTTCTTCACGATTCTGGAGAGGAGCTTTACAAATGCCCTTCAGATTTTCAACTTGTTGGGCAGATTAAGAAACATAGAGGAGTAGATCCTATATCTTTTTGGCTGCCTCAGGCTCCTCCAGGATTTGTTTCCTTGGGTTGCATTGCATGCAAAGGCACTCCGAAACCATCTGATTTCAGCTCCTTAAGATGCATCCGCAGTGATATGGTCACTGGGGATCAATTCTTAGAGGAAAGCATATGGGATACCTCTGATATCAGATTTATGAAGGAACCATTTAGTATATGGGGAGTTGGAAATGAACTGGGTACTTTTGTTGTCCGTGTTGGTTTAAAGAAACCTCCAAGAAGGTTTGCGTTAAAGCTTGCCGATGCAGATATCCCAAGCGGTGCAGATGATACTGTGATTGATGCCCAAATAAGAACTTTCTCAGCTGCTCTTTTTGATGACTACAGTGGATTGGTATGCTAATTTTCCTATTAGAATTTTGATTTGTTATTTAGGTGGAATCCTTGTTTAATTAGTTGGTTTCTTAAAAAAATTGATCCTAAAATATAGGTGGGTTCTCTCAGAATATTGTTTGATAACATTTGGAAGATACGTCTTATCTAGAGTAATATCAAAAGAAGTCTTTTCACTAACTTCCTGACTGTTCTTTCTCCCACTTCATTGAAAGTTGGAGATGGTTCTTATTTTGCTCTTAGAGAATTCAGAAATTGAGAAGTTCCCTTTTACATTTCATTTCTTCATCTTTAACAGGATCATGTCTTCTTGATGCTTTTCCATTTTTATCTTTCCTTTATAGGATGGATTACACTTCCTAGGAATGAGATTTTGATTATACTGAAGAGATACCTGTGATTCTTCTTCTTAGAAAAACAATTGTTGACTTTTGACCCTTCTACCTCATTGAATTTGGACAAATATGAGCAAAAGGCTTAAATCTGATCTGAAATAAAAAGTCTTGACATAGTCAATTATTTATTTATGAAACTAATAAATGTCTTACTCGGCTCTCTTTGTAAAGGTTTACTTGTATATAATCAAGATGAAGTACCTAATAATATGTCCATTTACTATAAAATGGGGTAAATGCTTTGAGAAAGTATAATAATCATTTTTAGTTGTGTGTATGGGTGTAGTTCAAAGCCAATCTCTGAGTCATTCCAAAAAGTGGTGAAATTTTATACAAAATAGATGTTATTTTTCTTGCGAATCCTTTACTGTTCTTCGTTTTGTACAAGAGTTGAATAAATAAAAACCCAAAGGAGGTTCATTGTAGTGCAGGAACACTTTTATGTAGTTAAATAGGTTTTCACTATTTGGATGTTCTGCAAAGAGAAGAACAGTGCCAGTTGTAGTTGGCACTCCAATCCTTATCGTCTTATTATGCTCCAGCCATTGGATGACTTGCTAAAACTTTCACCTGCTTTCAATCTTACTTGTTCAATTGGGTTGTTGACATATTTTGATAAACAAGTCATTTTCTTCAAGCTTTGGACTTCCCTAGATCATCCGGAACATGGTTATAATTTGTTTCTGGAAAGCTTTTAGGTTGCTTACTGCTGTACTATAATATTGTTACAGAAATTTTGGCCATATCCAGATTTACTGCAAAACTGATCCTCTATTATATAGAACACGAATCTAGTTTTGTGTGAACATTTCTTACTGGTAATCTATTCTGATATCATTGTACCGAAATCAAAGTATAAACATTTCACAGTTTGAATAGAATAATAGGTCCAAAAACTTGATTAAAAGGTCCCAAAACTTGATCACAGAATATGTATTCCAAACCTGGAAAAAAGAAAATGCTGAAATATTCATTTTTGCTGGTGTGGGACATGAACACAAGGTTTTCCCTATTTCATCTGGAAAGGAATAAAATGGAACTAATATGGCTTCTCTGAGTATCTTTTCATCATCTGCTTTTTCAAAACCTTGGCCATCAAAGATTAGACACCACCTTGACTCATTTCGCATTTTTCTTTTATTCTAATGACTTTTATTTTGGCTCTTTAAATTTTTTTGTTGGAAGTGCATCAATTAGATTATTCTAACCTATTAATTTGGGTATTTTTGCAGATGGTTCCACTATGTAACATATCCTTAAGCAGCATTAGGTTTAGTTTGCATGGAAGACCAGACTACTTGACATCTTGTGTCAACTTCTCCTTGATTGCTAGGTCTTATAATGACAAGTATGAAGCCTGGGAGCCTCTTGTTGAACCAGTCGATGGAATGTTGAGGTGATCTTGTCAGAAACATGTTTTTTGTTTTTCCTCTTTTGGAATCGCTGGCATTTATTTTCAGTACCAGAAGAATAAAATTAAGAAGTAAAAATGGCAATGACAAAGTAAACAGTGTGAAGTTCGGATAATAGCTTATATGCTCATGCTCAGTAAGACATAAAGGTCTGTCTGTTTTGTGGTTGTTTATATTTGACTGAACTGTCTCTTGTACTTTGGTTGTACCTTCAGAACTAGGTAGGACTCTCATCTTACTAGGTAAGGTTAATAGATTCTCAGGTGGCTACTCCTTCAATATGGTAGTATGTGATTTGCTTCTATTTACAGTTATTTCAAGGCTACTATCTGATAACCTTTATCCTGTGGGTGCACTGAAGAAGAATTTGTTTTTCATTGTAATTGGCAGAGAAACAATTCTCTAGGTG
Source organism: Apocynum venetum (assembly GCA_019593545.1). Lineage (NCBI taxonomy): Eukaryota > Viridiplantae > Streptophyta > Magnoliopsida > Gentianales > Apocynaceae > Apocynum > Apocynum venetum. The sequence continues at coordinate 3,542,012 of SRSM01000137.1, forward strand.
AGATTAACTGAATATTAGACCTTCTTTGGACTTATTAAAGGTGTATGCTGTATGATATCTCAACAACGGGAAGGCCTCTTTGCAGAATTGTTCTGTCTTCTTCAGTTGAGGAAATTTTAAAACTTATAGATCATCAGGAAACAGGGAGATGGTGATTGCCATACTGAAATAGTATAATGACAGTCATCGAAAATACATTATGCTCAATAGGTCATGTTATGCACAGCTATTTCTTGAAAAAGAGACTTAAAGTAGTACTACTGAGGACATAGTCCTCAATTTGCATGCAAGATAAACTATTAGAATCTGGATTCACAGAAGCTAACATTCAGGCAAAAAATGTAGTGAAATCCAATGGTAAGAAGCCACTTCAATAGAACTTGCTTTGGTGTGTTCTCTCACTTTTATTTTTTAATTTTAATTATCAAAATTAGTCATATGTCACTTGAGAGATCTAAGTCGAACATCTTTTTCCTCTCAAAAAGTCAAAAAGATGAATTTCTTCTCCTCTTGTTTATTTTGGGAAATAGATACTTCCAAAATGAGAATATAATTTGGGAAGATAAAAGGGAATAGTTAATAGGGTTTATTATAATTCATTCCCATTCTTCTTTTCTAAAAGATACTAGAAAAGATAAAGTACTTAGCATTTGATTTTTTTAAGTACTCCCTCTGTTTTCAAATAGTTATGGCAATTTGAAAGTGTTTTTTTGTTTTATTTTTGAAATGAAGTTATGTTTGGTTAATAATTTTTTTATTGGGAATTAAAAACTGACCGATATGTTTTGGGTTTCACATAATTGATAATAATATAAAATGTATAAAATATAGTTAATAAATTTTTTGAGATTGTAATTTTAATTAAAAAGTAATGGAAAAGTATTGTTTATATGATTGAGTTAGACTCATACATAGGGTTAGAAAAAAATATTTAAAAGATGTTTTAATGGAGATTTGTGAATATAGTTGTGAAGTCCAAATCAAATATAGCCCTAAGATTTACGTGATTATAAAAGAGAGATGAAAAATACCCTTTTTAATTTCAATACTAAACATGTAACTAATTCTCTCTCTTTTGCCATAAAAGGTCAATACTATTACTACTTTCAAAGCCATCCTCTCTCTCATTAGTAAAACTCCTTGATACTAGTACTATCTTGAATTGGAATTGATAAATAGAATATTGTAATGATTAGATAAGACGAGGGTATTACCGGAAAAAAAAAAGATAATAAATATTACCTTGATTTCATAAGGTAACAAGTATTGAGAACAAAAAATCTCTGAATTGCAACAACTATTCAAATACAGAGGATGTACTATTTTGTTAACATAATGTCTACATTTCTTGTTTATATATTGAATATTTTGAGATATATGGTTAAAAGTGTCATTTCTACCACTTCTATTGTTTTGACAAGTGGTTTGTGATGGCAGGTACCAGTATGATATCAATGCGCCCGGTGCTGCTTCTCAGCTGCGGTTGACCTCAACCAGGGATCTGAACGTGAATGTTTCTGTGTCTAATGCTAATATGCTCTTCCAAGCTTATGCAAGCTGGAATAATCTTAACGATGTTCATGAATCCTACCAGGTAAATTATGCTTCTGATGACTTATGAATTAAACAGGTTTCGTATCCCTTTCCATCATTTCAATGGCCTATGTGCTTGCGTAAAATATTTTAGACAGCTCAATGAAATCTGTTGTATCTCCTGATGTTACTTGCAACTTGATCAGTTTATTTCTTCATACACCTCAATTGGTGTGTTTTATAACCGTATTTATATCAATGCTTCATTTATTGATAAAACTTGCTCTATTTTTGGTTTCATTTGACAGGACCCAGTCTCCCCAACGGATAGAAGAGGATCCATCATTAATATACATCATAATAAAAATTACTATCTAATTCCTCAAAATAAACTTGGTCAGGACATTTTTATCAGAGCTAATAACATTGAAGGCATTTCTAACATAATAAAAATGCCATCGGGAGATAGGAAGCCCTTGAAAGTGCCTGTCTCAAAGAATATGCTGGATTCTCATGTAAAAGGGAATCTCTGTGTTGATTTCAGACAGATGGTGACGGTCATCATTGCTGAGGCAGAGGTATGATCTTTCTGCTAGGAGAGTGTTATCACCTAAACTGTAGATTCATGCTAACTTTATCTGCTTATGGAAACTATTCCATTGCAGCCTCTGAAAATGTCTTAGCAGAGAGTAAATTTAAGAGCACTAAATTAGTTATGCGTTTATCACTAAATTAGTTTAGCATTGTCTTAGCAGAAAATGTGTTGGACTTTTCTGCTTGTGCCTACCATTTTTCAACTCAACTTCATTCTAGTTCATGGTATGGTGTTTTTTTGGTCATATTCTTGTCCTTCCATTTGGTTCTGTTTTTTCTTCTTTCCTTTTTCCTTCCTGAAACCCTCCACACATGGGTAACCAGCCTTTTTTAAAAAGGAAATGACCCTAATTCTGTATAATATAGAGGAACTTTATCTGAAGCTGTCTTGTGCTAGATGAACGGTTTTCTTATAATGTAGAGAAGAAAAACCAAAGATCATAGAAGACTAAGTAGCCACCTTTATATATTGCTAACATCTACAAATGCCTGGTTTACCATCACTCCACGTAGTGACTACTTATATTGTTAATCAGTTGTGACTCTTAACATGTCTCCTTGGTCTTCTCTTTGGGTTTGATTAGAACATCCATTCAGTAAATTTACATGTTTTCCAGGTATTTTTCAGGAATCATTTACTTCTTCTAATTATCTATATCACTAACAAGTCAGCAGATGTAGACATCCGACTTTTTGTTCGTCACTTAGCTTATGCATGGAGGAACTTACTTTCGATTGTCTATCATATTAAAATGTTCTTGATCTTGATCTTTCTTTTTGTAATCTTTTCAAATTCCCATGTCTGATGTATCGATTAAGTCCTTAAATAGTATGGATTGATAAGTGCATCATGGCTGGTAAATTGTTTTGCCTCTTCTTTTTTATTTTTGTTTTTTTTGTACCCCTTCTCTTTTCCCCTTTGAAAATGTAAAATTCTAGTTTATAAAAATCCATATTCTGCAAGTACCAGGAGTTTGGCATCATTATTATTACTAGTTGTTCGTCCAAAATTGAATGTCCTTATTTGATTTAATACAAGAATTAAGGAGAACTTTTGACTTAAGGAAGTTAATGTGGTTCGTAGTGGCCACATGAGTTAGTGGAATGTAAATCCTTTAGATTAAGAGGGATGTTAGGAGAACTTCAGATGAAAAATATGCTTATTTGAAGAGAGTAGACATTCAATTCCGGACATTTCAAAATGGAAATCTGGACATTCAATTCCAGGCAGGAGGAGTATTATCTAATCTTAAATACTATTGACCTAGTAGGGAGATATATGTTGCAAAGAGTATTTCACTTATTTCTTAATAAGTCTTGGATTATTTTGTATGAGGTTTTGATACCATGAGAATGAACTATATCTTTTTGGCTCCAATGCTTGAGACTTCGAAGATTTTGATCTTCTCATTTCTTTTTTAAATGCAGCTGAAAAAATTAGAAAGCCTATCTTCTCCCCAATACACTGTCGCAGTCCGTCTTACTAGCAATGCAGGTCATTTACAAATGAACCAACAAAGTGCACGTACATGTGGAAGTGGATCCGATAGTTCTGGTTCTTCTGAGCTTGAAGTAGTAAAATGGAATGAAATATTTTTCTTCAAAATTGATTCAGTGGTCAGTATCGTGCTTCTTTATGGATTTTTTTACTTCAGAAATACTTCTCAAATTGACTGTGATCATAATAACTAGGCTTATTTATGACATGTGGTTCTCATTCTATGCTAATGAACGCCTGTTTATATAATTGTACATGTAAGCCTTACCTATTTCTGTTAATTCTTTCTCTCCATTCCTCTCCTCCACCCCCCCTCCAAAAAAAAAAAAAAAGAATAATAAAGAAGAAGATTTGTTGATTTAAATGGATCTTAAGTTATGACATCAGAATCAAACAAAACATATATTTCATTTCCAAATATCAAAGATCCGTGAGAATAAAGGAGATGTCCAAAAATTTTACTTGTCTTGACAGAAAATAAATACTACTCCTGTCCTATTTTTGTTTTCACACAGATTAAGAGACTATTTAATATAGTTAAAGCAATCAAATTCATTTAGTATTTTCCTCATATACCCCTCGAGAAAAATCCTATCGTGTGAGGATAGAAAAATTAAAGGTTTATCTTTGAAAACAGAAATATGAGACATTTGAGAGTATCCAAATGAGCGATCAAAAATAAAATGTGAAAACCGATGAGTCATTATAAAAGAACTTGCATAATGTGTTCGAAACTGATAAATTAGAATGATATTAGTAATAGTTGAGTGTAGACAAAAATGCATCAAATAAGGGCATATTAGAAAATTGATAAATTAATTACTATTTGAAAATGGAAATAGGCGAACAATTTGGAGCAGAGTCAGAAGGAAACTGAGTCTATTTTTGTGTAAGGGAGGTGGTATAAACTAAAAGGAGTTTGAGGTTGTTTCACGCATCTAGGTCAGTGAAGGTTTATGCCTGTAGAAGGGGGAAAAGGTGATATAGCTCTCTCTCTCTCAATATGAGATAAAATTTGATTGCTATTGGAACATAAATGAGATGTAAAGCTCAAGAAATAAAAAAATCATATGTTTCTTAGGATTATTTAGATATATAATTCCTGTTGACACGTTTGAATTCAATGAATTATTTAATATGTAATAGTCTTTTTCTTCATGCTCTACTCTCTCTCTCTCTCTCCCCTAAAAAAATGAAAAAGAGGAAGAAGAAGAAGAAGATCTCCATTTTCTTCCTTTATTTCTTATAATAATAGGAGACTTTCAAAGGAAAGATTAAAACATAGATGGCTAGAGTACCGAGTGAGGTAGGTTTGATTATGTGGATATGATGTTAACCTATCCACATGCTCAGATTTTGCAAGCAGTGCAGCTGATTGATGGCCCTTGAACGATTTTATACTTGTTCATGGGTTTTTTTGCAAAGTACAACATGTCTTTAAACTCGCTGTGTTTGCTTCTTGTCAGCAGCTTTTTTGCTATATTCATAGGATTTTAGAAGTTATCTTCTATTCCCTTTGTTCCTAAAATCTTGTCAATTTTTGCTGCTTTTGATGCACAAAAAATCTTGTCAATAGCTTAAATTTATAAGATATTAATTACTTATATTCCTATTATAACCTTACTTTGAACCATTGATCCTTTGAATAACTGCATTTCTAATAAATTATTTGAACTATTTGATACTTTTATCCCATTCAACCATTCAATGTGAAGGGTATTATAGTCATTTTCTACTCTTGTCTGTATAAATCTTAATGTTTGCTTAATTCTCATGCCCGGTGTAAGATTGATAAGTTTATAGGAACAGAGGGAGTATTGGATTCCACATATTTGATGTTTTCTTTGTATTTACAGTACTAGTTGGAAGCCTTCTGAATGCATATAAAGGTTTTGACTTTCTTTCTGTACTTGTTACTGAGATTTACCTTGATACAAGTTTTACATTTGCTTTATGATCCATTTTTCTTTTTCCCTTTGTGGTAGTTGTCAATAAGCCTCACTATGGAATACTGTTTCCTAATTTTCATTTGCTGGTTTTTGTTGATGCTGCTGCTTGGGACATCTTGATAACTGGATGAGTTTTGATATTTATATCATTTCTTAGTATTCAAATGGATCTAAGGTGTATCTTGAAATCAAATCTGAAAATATCTGTTTTCTCTCTCTAATATACCGGGAAAGGGGAAAAGAATGATAAATAAAATAAACATATCAGTCATCCATGAATTTCATCTATTTAATAACAAGAATCAGACCAGGATATATAGCTGCAAAAAAAAAAAAAAAAAGGATTTATTTGCCTATGCACATCTTTCAGCTTGAATATTAGTGCCTGAACAGCAATGCTCTGTACTCATCTTTCAGTTTTCATGTTGCAAATATTTTTTGTTACAGTTTTTTCTTAAAGATTCAGATATGCATTTATCATATATGTTCCTTTTCTAGACCTTATTTTGCATTGATAGTCTTTGTACGAGTCTTTCTAGTTGGTACTCTTTGGACTTTTAGAATACGCATTGGAATAATTTGATTCCATCGTGTTTGCATAGTGCTTTTCTATGAGCGTCATCTGTTGACAATTTCCCTCTGTTAATGTATTTAACAGGACTGCTACACACTGGAAATGATTGTTACTGATATTGGAAAAGGTAATCTGTATATAAACTGCAATGATTTGTAGCTACCATGAGCCTGGTTCTTCTGAAATATATAGTTCAAAGATCTCCTATATCCTCTATAAACTGAAATTGGTTGATATTAGAAACCATCTGTTGGTATTCATCCATGAGAGGTGCACTCATATGCCTTTCAAGGCTTCCCCTCCAATGGTGGTTTTCTTCTGCTATGACATTTTGTTGTAGATTGGTATTTCATTTTCCTTTTGAGCTGTATAAGAGTAAGGTCTGTAAATAAGCAGTATATTGCTGATTCATTGCTTGAGAAATTTCTTCAAAAATTCCAACAACAGAGTTCCAAGTATATAAATGATTATACTCCTTCCGTCCAAAATTGAATGTTCACTTTTGACTTATTATAGAATATGGTGATCTTAGATGGAAAATATATTTATTTAGGGAACTGGACATTTAATTTTGGACATCCCAAAATAAAAATGTGTACATTCAATTTCGGATGGAGGAGTAATAAATCTGTATCTCTTTTACTAGTTTGATAGCATACTGTTGTTCAACATATTTCTAAAGGTAATAATATATTGGGTTTTATTTTTTCTATTGACAATTGAACTTTACAGGTGAGGCGATTGGTTATTTCTCATCTCCATTGGTGCAAATATCCAGATTTCAGGACAAGTACCATTTTAGTAATAAAGTTAAGCTAAATTGGCTAGATTTATCTTTGGCAGAGTCCAAGGTGATTGTCTTTGATTAGTTCTATTTCTTTTATATTTTCTTGATTGGACAAAATCTTGACCATGCTCTGGATATTTTTCAACAGAGAATACTTTTATGTCTAATTTTTTTTTTTTATATATTTTTCCAGAGGAATGCTACAGGAGAAAAATGGATGGAAACATCTGGAAGAATAAGATGTTCAGTGATATTATCATCTAAATCTGAAATTAATGGTACTGCATCAAAAGGACAAGAAAAATCTAGTTCTCTTCAGATTAGTCCAAGCAGGGAAGGACCTTGGACTACAGTGAAACTAAATTATGCTGCACCTGCTGCTTGCTGGAAGTTCAGTGACAATATTGTTGCCAGTGAAGTTAGCATCTGTGATGGCAATAGATATGTTGATATCAGATCTTTGGTTTCAGTTCGTAACGACACTGATGCTCCACTAGATTTGCAGCTGAAGCTTAGGGCTTCAGGACAGAAGACTTCCATAGATAATGGAACTCTAGTGGTTCCAAATGAGACCAACCAACTTGCGGAAGATGAATTCTTCGAAACTCAGACCTATAACCCAACTGTTGGTTGGGTTGGATGTGGAGGCTCTCTGGAGGTTGTCCTTAATGCCGTCAACTTTCCATTTGCTTTTCTGTTTTCTTTATTAACTTGCATGAATTCATTAAGGACTCCTACTTTGTCCTCAAGTGACAAAATAAGCAAGATACTACAGTACGGGAATATTTGGCTTATGCATAAGACCCCATCCTAATTAAGTACTTCTCATATGAGTATTGGAACATTGATCTTCTGAACAATGCTAAGACCAGTGTTTTAGAGGACAGATGTTTATTCCAGTAAGAGAGGGAATAGTTGCTGCTGCTTGTCATTTTTGGACCATGTCATTTTAAATTGTTTAATGACGTGCATATCAGTAAACTTAAAGGTGAATTTTGTTCAAAACTGATTCTAATTTTACTTTAAAATCTTCATTGTGAACAAAAGTTTAATTACGGTCCTGAGTCTATGAAGGTGGTGGGTTTATCCATGAATTTCAAACCACAGTTGAGAACTTGGTATCTTTTGATATTAATACATCGTTGAACTTTGAATCATAACTATTTGATTAATTATCCAATTGACTTCTCCTGGTGAATACTAAATTTTGCCCCTTGTACAGGGAGATTTTGGGGTTTATTTACCATCTGGTTGGGAATGGATTAATGGGTGGCAGGTGGATAAAGTTTCTGTAAACACCAGTGATGGATGGGTTTATGCTCCAGATTTTGATAGTCTGAAATGGCCTGAGTCTGACAATCCTCTGAAGTCTGTTAATTATGTAAGGCAAAGGAGGTGGATAAGACATAGAAAACGAATATCAGGGGATCTTAAGCAAGAAATATTTGTTGAAACCTTGAAGTATGGTGAAGTATGTCCACTTCCCCTTTCTTGCCTGACCCAGTCTGAGCCATATGCCTTGCAATTGAGGCCTTTGGATCCGGAAAAACCTGATAAGTACTCCTGGAGTTGTGTTCTGGATAGGCCTACTCAGTCAGAGGATCATACTAAGTCAAAGGAATATTCACAAATATGTGTTTCAGATCTCAAAGAGGAGGAGGAACTATTGTACTGCCCCAAAACTTGTGGAACCTCATCAAATGTTTCTCGTGGTATCTGGTTTTGTATGAGCATACAAGCAACAGAGATTGCAAAAGACACACATTCTGACCCCATCAAAGATTGGAACCTAGTGGTCAAGTCTCCTGTGTCTATCACCAACTATCTTCCTCTTTCAGCAGAATTTTCTGTTCTTGAGATGCAAAGCAGTGGTCATTTTCTTGACTGTTTCAGGGGAATTTTTAGTCCTGGAGAGACAGTAAAGATTTTCAATGTTGACATCAGAAACCCTCTCTACTTGTCATTGCTACCACAAAGAGGATGGCTGCCCCTGCATGTCAGTTGTTTTCACACTACTATTTTGTGGTTTTCCCTTGGAATGATATTTTAGTCTTCCTGACCTTCTGATATGTCCTGATAGGAGGCAGTTCTGATATCCCATCCAAGCAAAGCTCCCTCAAAATCAATAAGCATAAGAAGTTCTATTTCCGGAAGGTCTGTCCTCATAGGGTTGTCTTTTTCCTTCACATCGTAATTGATGCTTTTTCCAGTCATTTAACTGCATATCATTTTGATTCTTGATATTTGGAGTCATTTGCAGGGTCGTTCACCTGATTCTTGACCAAAACGATACCAAAGAAGGAACAATGCAATCAAAGACCATTAGAGTTTACTCACCTTATTGGCTTTCCATTTCAAGATGTCCGCCACTGACATTTAGGCTTCTAGATCTTGGTGGGAAAAAATCAACAAGGAAGATTTCACTGCCTTTCCGGTCAAAAATGAAAAATGAGGCGATCCTTGAAGAAATCACAGAGGAAGAAATACATGAAGGTTACACAATTGCTTCTGCTTTGAACTTCAAATTGTTGGGACTTTCGGCATCTGTAAGTCAATCAGGTGGGGAGAATTTTGGTCCTGTAAAAGATCTTTCTCCTCTTGGCGACATGGTACAATATCTTTAGACTCTAGGTGCTTATTTTGTATTCAAGATGACAATTGTTCATGATTTACTCCCTCTCTTCATTTTTTTCCCCCATGGGGTTCAACTTGTAGGATGGATCACTTGACCTGTGTGCTAACAACCCTGACGGCAATTGTATGCGGCTATTTTTATCTTCAAAACCTTGTAGCTATCAGTCTGTTCCAACAAAGGTTATTTTCAAGCTTCCTTAAGATCTGTTTCTGGAGTTATTCTGTTTGGTACTCACCCCTCTTTTCTGTCAGGTGATCTCTGTCCGACCATATATAACATTTACAAACAGACTTGGTCAAAACATATTTATGAAGTTAAGCAGGGAAGATGAACCAAAGATTTTGCAGATAACTGATGCAAGAGTTGCATTTGTATATCGTGAAACTGGTGGCCCTATTGAACTTCAGGTAGCTGGACGCCTTTTCTATTGGATTTCCTTAACCCTGCAATGAGTTTCTGAACTTCTAAATAGAAGGATGAATTGCAAAATGGAATAGCTCAAAAATTGGCTATCTGATGTATTTCTGTTTTTCTTTCTTTTGTGGAGCATATTATTCTGACTGAATTTCATCAAATTGAAAATGATCATGAGAATTCTTTTAGGATGTTATCTTTGATATTTTTTAGTTTGTTGGAGAATGTCTGGAATCGGTCAGTTATGTCACAGTGCTAAGGTGGATCTGGTTGCAGGATGGTTTTGGTTCTTCACTTTCTAGAAAGGAGTATAAACTTTGGCAATTTAATTAAATATTAGAGTTTTTTGGGTTTCTTTACTCCCCTTGCATATGCACTGAGAAGGTGTATTGACAAATGTGCTTTCTTTTTATTTTACATTGGAGCATTTTTATGGCCCAAGTTTTAGGAGTCTAGGACAGAAGGATTCCCAAGATTGATGAGGAAATGTCTGAAGAGTGTTAGAGAAACAATAAATTTTTATACTCCTTCCATCCCTAAATATAAGATGCTAGAACCTAGAAGCAATGTGTCTTGTCCCGAAATATAAGATAGTTTTACTATTTTTTAGGGATATTTTGTCTATTGTTTCTAATATTGACCCAAAGTTTCTTCTGGAGAGAGATAATCCTGTAAAGAGTAGAGAATTAGTTCCAAGAAAATATAGACTGAATGAATGAAGGTATTTTAAGAACTAAAATACCTCCTTAATCTATGTGCAAATTCTTCTTGCATTTTATATATAGGGACAGAGGGAGTATATGTTAATGAAGAATATGCTGATTGTATGCTGTTATCAGTTGCTGCTTTGTTTGTTCATGAGTATCCGTTGGCCTCTTCATCTATTCTCTCTCTCCTTTTTGCCTTTCACTTATTTGTATTTTGTTCCGTCTGGAAAGAAAAACTGCAGTACACAAAATCATATTCATGGTTATTGGGCAGGTACGTTTGGATGACACAAATTGGTCATTTCCTGTTCAAATAGCAAAGGAGGACACTATCACTCTGGTCTTGAGGAAACATGACCATACCAGAAGGTTTTTAAGAACTGAAATTCGTGGCTATGAGGAGGGATCTCGATTTGTTGCTGTGTTTCGCCTTGGATCAACAGATGGCCCCATCAGGTATCTCTGTACTTTCTATTTTTATAATCCAGCAGCACCTATCTTGGGCATTTTTATTTGGTTTTGTTTCTTTATTAATTTTTCTGACTAATTAAGAGTGCATACATATGCAGAATAGAGAATAGAACAAGGATGATGATCAGAATTTGCCAATCTGGATTTGGTGACGATTCGTGGATAGAATTGTGGCCCCTTTCAACCACAAATTTCTCTTGGGATGATCCATATGGCCAGAAATTTATTGATGTAAAGGTTCATAATGAGGAGGGTGCTATGGTCTGCAAATTCAATTTAGGCGAGTCAGGTTTGCACTCTGAAGGTGAAGGACTGGGCTTGTTTTTTCATGTTTTAGATATGGGTGATATCAAGGTTGCTAGGTTTTTGGATGAGACAATGCTAGCTCCATGTCCAAGGGAGTCAAGCGGGTCCACTGTAAATTTGGGAAATGTAGGAAACACTATTGGGAGCAAGATGCAGGAGAATGGCTCTCCTCTAGAACTTATTGTGGAATTGGGAGCTGTTGGCATTTCTGTTGTTGACCATAGGCCAAGAGAACTCTCCTACTTATACTTGGAGCAAGTCTTCATATCTTATTCAACAGGCTATGATGGAGGTACAACAAGCAGGTAAGTAGATTTTCTTTCTTCTATCTTCTTAATTTCAAGTTTTTCTTTAGTGCCACCTCTCTGAACTTATATCATAATCGGCCCTTTAACTAATCACTGGACTGAATTTGGAATGTTATTTCCTGACAGCTTAAATATATAGTATCAGGTTCATTTATTATCTAATAAATAAAGGGTGATTTCTGATCTCTTTGTTTTGTGCATTTTAGTATCAACATATTCTATGATGTTACTTTGGTGCAAGCTTATGTTATTAGATTAAATATCGCATCTAAAGCAGGTGGTTTGCAAGTAAAACTGTGCTTACGTACAACTTTTATTGTTTATTGAAAATGTGAAGTTAATACATTTACTTCATTGTGTTATCAAAAGTATCTTATTTATTTGTAAGAAGCTGCAATTGGAACTTTGAGATCTCCCCAGCCCCTCTGGAACTCTGCCCTTTCTTTTCTTCTGAGAAGCCAACAATGTCTTCTTCTCTATTCAGTATTTACTAAGCTTTTTTTTTTTAATAATGCTAATCCTCTTTGTATTAACATCTCCATTATATATTCAATATAAAATTTTCTGGAATAGTTTGTCCTTCTAAATTAGGTTTTGTATGTTTATTTATCTAATAATCTTTTTACTAAAACTGGCTTCTGAGAAGACATAGCTTCTGAAAACTCATAGTGCATCCCAAACATTTTTAATATGTCTACTCTAATAAATAGAAATGAATTTAATTCCATTGAAGTTTTCATAAGTGGTTCTCATTCTAAATTATTGCATATTACTTTAGTCTCTAAAACCTTCACAGAAAGGAAAGTCCCTCTCCACAACTCTGCAACTTTTCTCTGCAGTTCCTCATATCCTTAGAATTTGTTCTATAAAAAGTAGAGATTAATGATAAAATTTCCTTCAATGACTCAGATTTTTAATGATATGTTGAAGGAAAAATGTAACTTGAAAAATACAGGTATAAGCTAGTAGTTGATGGCGATGTATAGTATATGAGGGCGTTGTTATCCACTAATAGAAAAAAGGGGTAGTGTGACATTAACAAGAAGGGAATTGACAATGTTGATCCCATATTTGTATTCCCTCTTCTATTCATTTCCATGAATCCCCTTCCCCTCTTCTTCCTCCACCCAACTCCCAAGAAAAAAAATCCATTTTTTCCCATCATCTTTAGATTGTCTTTTTCTTAATTAGATATGGTTTCCTGCCTTAGAACAGGGCTTCATCAACATATAATGAAACAGAAACGAGCATTGTGTTTGAGAAGGGCGGTGGGGCAGTTTTTATCCTCTACTTTCCTATTATTTAAGTAATAAAAGTGGATTATATGTCTACTTTGAGCTGACCACATATTTTTTTAATACTAGGTTCAAGCTCATATTGGGCTACTTGCAGCTTGACAATCAACTACCTCTGACATTAATGCCTGTTCTGCTTGCACCTGAGCAAGCTAGTGATATGCATCATCCTGTGTTTAAGATGACTATCACCGTGAGCAATAAAAGCCTTGATGGAATTCAGATCTATCCATATATTTACATAAGGGTGAGTTTCCCCGGTCAATTTCAGTTTTATTTTATCTAATAGAGGAAATGGTAATTAGCACCTTACTAAATCTTATCTTCATGGGGCAGGTAACGGACAAATGTTGGAGGCTTAACATCCATGAACCTATTATTTGGGCCTTTGTTGAATTTTATGAAAATCTTCAACTAGATCGTGTTCATCAGGATTCTGGTGTCACTCAAGTTGATCCCGAAATACGAGTGGAGTAAGAATTTTATTTTCTTTATCCCCTACCCATGATATAGAATGAGACCGCATGACCATCTTTGGTTTTATTTGATGTGAATCCCAAAGAGATCATTACACACTGTATGTTGAATCTTGTATTCTCTGTATACTTGGTGCATTTTCATCTCCTTATATTAGGGCCTTTTCATTCATTTTTAATATCAAACTTTCAAGCCCCTCTTAAAATGATAGTTTCCCTTGAAGACAGAGATCTACGAACTGATCTTTAAACCTTTTCTCTGCCATATACCTTTACGCATTTTGTTTTCCTCTCTTTCACAGGGTTAAACTATCGGAATTGGCATAGGGGTGGGTAGAGGGATGGAAGGGATTGTGTTGTAATATGACTAATCACTGTTGAAATTCTGTAGCATAGGTTTGCTAATTGAGCAGCTAATAGGTCTGCCAATCAACTGATAGGACTGCTAATGTAGATTAGAAATAGTTTGTAAATCTTTTATATACTCCAGGTAAATCATTCAACAAAGATGACAGAGATTAAACCATTAAGATCTCAGTTTCTACAGATTGATTTTCTCTTTCTGTGGACTGTTACAACTTTTAGGAATTCTCAGAACTTCATAAATGAACAATAAGAGAAACATGAATTTTATGTGAGAGTTATCTTTTAGTTAATGAACCTTCCATGCATTTTCATGATAATATGCCCAGCATTTGTTGCCATTCCCTCCATAGTGTCGACATGGCTCATCATTTATTAAAAAAAAAAAAAAGAACGTTTGATGTATTCTATTCGGTTTACAATGTTACTCCATATTTTCAGACTAATCGACATATCAGAAGTGAGATTAAAAGTGTCTCTAGAGACTGCTCCAGCTCAAAGACGACAAGGAGTTCTTGGCGTGTGGAGTCCCATACTTTCGGCTGTTGGAAATGCATTTAAAATTCAGGTAAGATAGTTTATTTGTGTAATGACCAGTAGGAAACTGTCAGTAATTCCTTTTAAGATCTGTTACCAGGAACCATTCTCCACATTCAAGTGTGTTTATATTTTCTGTGTCTGTTGTTGGAGTAAGACCTTTCCTTTTAGTTCCCCTCTTTCTTCCCTTTTGTGTTCCTTGGTGGAGAATTTTTCACAATCAATCTACTTGTGTTACTTGTAATTGCAGAATTTCCTTCCAATGCTTTAGAAAAAAATCACCTTTAGCACTGATTTTGTCTTTGTACTTCTCTTCATTAAATTGGCAAATATATTCATGTTTTACAATTGGTATCAAGCTGATGCACTAAGACCTGATGATCACAAAAGTAGCTTAGCCAATCTCTATTTCTATTTAGATCCACTTGAGGAAAGTGATACGCAGAGATAGATTCATGAGGAAAAGTTCCATCATTACTGCCATTGGACACCGCTTGTGGAGAGATCTGATACATAATCCTCTACATTTAATTTTTTCTGTTGATGTCCTTGGCATGACAAGTTCAACTTTAGCATCTCTTAGCAAAGGTTTTGCAGAGCTCTCGACAGATGGACAGTTTTTGCAACTTCGTTCAAAGCAGGTAATACTATCTCATAATTTCCAAGCATTGTAGCTGAACTTTACAATCTGAATTTTTTAGAAGATGATGGAAAATGGCATCAGGTGTGGTCAAGAAGGATAGGCGGGGTTGGTGATGGAATCATACAAGGGACAGAAGCTCTAGCGCAAGGAGTTGCTTTTGGATTTTCTGGGGTCCTGAGAAAACCTGTGGAAAGTGCTAGACAAAATGGTCTTCTTGGCCTGGCACATGGACTGGGTCAAGCTTTCTTGGGATTCATTGTACAGCCCATGAGTGGGGCATTGGATTTTTTCTCATTGACTGTTGATGGCATTGGTGCAAGCTGTGCCAGGTGCTTGGAGATTCTTAATAACAAGACTGCTCTTCAGAGAATAAGGAACCCCCGTGCCATTCATGCAGACAATTTACTTAAAGAATACTGTGAGAGAGAAGCTGTTGGTCAGGTACCCTTTTGTTTTTCTCCATTTCATGAATTCTAGACTTATTTAAAAAGAGGAAGGACAAGGTCAAGACATGCTCACTAAGAAACTTGTGCGTTTGGACATGGTATCTGAGACTGAGAATTTACTTCTTCATTGTAGATGATGCTTTTTCTCGCGGAAGCAAGTCGACAGTTTGGATGCACTGAAATATTTAAAGAGCCATCAAAATTTGCTTGGTCAGATCACTATGAAGATCATTTTGTGGTTCCTTACAACCGGATTGTGCTAATTACTAATAGACGAGTGATGCTGCTGCAGGTTGGATGTGGGCTTTTAGTTTTACATGCTGCTTTTATTCTCTCTCTACCTCGTGTTAGACTACTACATCTCCTTTTCTTCCTGTTTTGATCCTTCTCTGTCTGCATCTGAAGTGTGTTGCCCCAGATAAGATGGACAAAAAGCCCTGCAAGATCATGTGGGATGTGCCATGGGAAGAAATCCTGGCACTGGAGTTGGCTAAAGCTGGATCCCGCATACCATCTCACTTGATCATCCATCTCAAAACTTTTAGGAGATCTGAAAACTTTGTCAGAGTTATAAAGTGTACTGCTGAAGAATCAAATGGGGGAGAACCTCAAGTTGTTAGGATATGCTTGGCAATACGTGGGTTCTGGAAAGTGCACCAATCTGAAATAAAATGCTCTGCAGTGAAGGTTAGTCTTCTGCCTCTATTCAATTATACCATGATGTAGGAATCGTGTATTCAATGTATTATATATTCTTCTGGGTAGGTTTCTCCGAGCCAAAAGTTGTTGTGCAATGCAAGGAATGATGCTGATGCGAGCAATCATAATGCTAATGTCAAAATTTTGACCAAATCAAGCGAGCTGTCTTCTTCCAGTTCTGCTTCTGATGAAAGAAAATTTGTTACACACAGTATCAAATTTGCAAAGGTGTGGAGCAATGATCAAGAAGTGAAAGGTCGATGCAATTTGTGCAGAAAACAGGTAAATCTACCAACCTCTTTATGATGATTTCTGACGGTTGAGGCGCCTTAAATTTGCAGTTTTGGCCTGATACCAAGTGTTATTTCTTTCAGGATTCAGAAGATAACAGATTTTGTAGCATCTGGAGGCCAATTTGTCCTGATGGGTAATGGCTGAAATTTCTTTCCTTCCTGCATCCAAATTGTTATACTCTTTTGATTCTAGATTCAATGACTTGCTTTGGCGTGAGAACAAGTAAAAGAAAGTTTATATCTGGGTTCACTTTTTAAATTTGTTCATGTCTTAGAGACATGAACCTATAATATGCATTGACTTCATACGGTAAATCAAAGAAATATGTTGCCACAAGAATCAGTTCTTATATGGTGACTATTTTATAATCTTACTGTGTACACATCTATCTTGTGGAATGTTCTCCAGAAGTCAAATAGCCACTTCTCGCTTAATAAGACAGCATGACCTGCCATTTTATTTCATCAAGCATAAATGCAGTTAGACGCAAGTATACTCTTGCGGTTTATGTTACATTCCTTCCAAAATGATGCTATGTTTTATCACGGACATTCTAATTGCAATTGTTTACTACGTGCTCAATGCTATTTTGCATACATGTAATTGGGTTCTGTCATGTTCTCAATGAATATGCACAATGATATGCTTTACTAGTGCAAGCTGCCATTATATAATTGGACAATATGAGTAAAAATTTCCTTTTGCCTCAGGTATGTCACAGTTGGGGACACAGCACGTACTGGAAACCACCCCCCTAATGTTGCAGCAGTGTACCGATATTCTGACAAACTTTTTGCAAATCCAGTTGGTTTTGATCTGGTCAGAACTTCTGACTCTAGAAATTTTTAACTAAGTTAATAACTCTTCACCACAAAAGTTACAGAAGACATAAGAATGCCCTATATTTTTCCTTTCTAAATTTATGGTTCTACATCAATGCATATTTATGGTCAGAACGTCTTAAACGTCAATGCATTTATCATGTAAATGATTTTTGTTTTGTTGTAACATGGCCTTTTATCTGCATCTCTGTGTTTTCTTTAAGCATATTACACAGAATTCTGGAACCCTTGTTGCATGGATATCCTCATCCTTTATCATGCCAAGGCCTGGAGTCGATATGACCATCCTGATTTTCTGCATTGAATGCTCAGACCCTTTTGAAAATGTTTTTGATTTGTAACTCCATTTCACCTGTGGTAGAACTTAAAGAGTAACTTGGTATATTTTGCAGGTATGGAGGAATTGCCCTGATGATTATGTTACTCCTGTATCCATTTGGCACCCTCGTCCTCCGCAGGGTTTTGTCTCCCTTGGCTGTATTGCAGTGGCTTACTTTGCAGAGCCAGAACTCAATTCTGTATACTGTGTTGCAGAATCAATAGTAGAGGAAACGGTGTTCGAAGAGCTAAAAATTTGGTCAGCACCAGATTTATATCCCTGGGCATGCCATATGTACCAGGTATATAGTGAAGCTCTTCAGTTTGTAGCCCTTAGACAACCCAAAGAAGAATGTGACTGGAAGCCCATGAGAGTAATAGATGATCCTCAGCATTCAGTTTCATCATCCGAAGTTCCATGATTTCCATAGCTTACCCTCGCCTAGGTTCTTGATTCAATACATTTTCAGTGTAGCCTGGCATTGTTCTAATGCTACTTTTTTTGTGATCAAAATCTTCTTTAATTGGTCAAGAAACGTGGTTTCTCTCTGTTTTTGTTTATAAAAAGAGAGATGACCTTTTCTTTCTTTTTTATTTTTTCATTTTTTTTCCTTTTTCCAAACATATGTATATATTTTTGCTGTAAATTAGATTTTGTCCGGACATCTAAATGCTATGCATTGAGGTGGCTGAGTGGTATTTTTTTCCGCTTTATAATTTAAGAATATAAATTCGATTGTTCCAAAATTGATGTAATAGCATATTTACATGAAGCTTTTTATGCATTTCCCCCTTGTTTCTCCTCTATTTCTAAATATTAAGTTTATAGCTCTATACTACTATAGTTATGTATTGGTAATTGTAACATTATTAATATTTTTGGAGAAGAGGATTAGACTAAAATGATTTATATTTAAAGAATATTTACTGAGAGATTGAACGTTTATTAGGATAAGTTGTCGCCATGCAGCATGAGATGCAGAGAGGAATCAAGTAGTCTTAGAAATAGGCAGAAATAAATCAATACAAAAAATCGAACCAATCACTCTCTTCACTCATGCAAGAAGGCATCCAGAAAACAGATCTCATATCCAAAGCCAAAGATACTTTCTGCCTGAAGTAATATGATACTACAAGTCAAATCTTAATGAATTAAGTAAATTATTCGCATGTTATCTCAACAATTTTTCTGCAACTATATCAAATGATAGGGATCAGGGGCCATTAAGGTTCTGAGAATTCGCCTATCTTATTACACGAGCTACAATCTCACGATTAATTAGAATTTTTTTCAATTAGTAAATACATCGTAATTGCTTAAGCGGCAGTTTCAATTCGCGTTCTCGCAAAATATCTAGTTTATTTAAAAATAAAAAATAAAAAATAGATCTCTAAATATTAAGATATATCTATTAATCATTACATTATTTTTGTTAATAAGTTGTTGGTTATGAGAAAATATTTGTTAGAATAATGAGAATTTATTTAAATTAAAAAGTTATTAAATAGAAAATGTGTTTATTTAAAAGGCAGGTTAATTAATTTTCTTAGATGACTGTTTTTTATAACCTCCTCCAAGCCTAACTTTTTGTCATTGGCTATTGGACACCATCAAATAAAATTATTGGAGGCAAATCCTTACGGCTAATTTGAAAGAGAAAATACAAGAGAAAGAGAAATCATCGTGTTTTCCATTCACTAAAAAAAAAAAAAAAAAAAAAAGCAATCATCGTAATACAACCGCATAATCCTGTCCTGTCTTATGTCGGCAGAAAAAACTACTCATCCTTTTTCTTTGGAAAATATCAAGAACTCTGCATTTATTGAACTGCCAATTACCGACCTCCTGTCTTGTCCTACGCAAACTTAACTATATCCATGATACATCCATCCGACGACTCCTATTATTAAGATACTAGTAAAACATAGTCAACTACTCAACTCTCACTTGGGATCAGATCCCCCCTGAAAAAGCTGAGAAAAGAGAGCAATGGAGGGTCTGATTAAGGGATTGATCAATGTAGCTTTGGGTGGTGAGGAAGAAGGAGAGAGGAGAAGAGATGAAAGGGACTCTCTATCTCATGAAGAAAGATCAAGATCCACTTGGGCTGAGGTCTTTGTTTCTTCTCTTTCTTTCTTTTTTCTTTTTTTCTTTTTATATATTTGTATAGTTTTTTCCTTCTCGGTAGGTGAAATTCTTTTCTTGATGTTCTGGTGTCAATGGTGGATGCTAAAATTTGCAGGTGGTATCTGGAGAGCAAGATGATGGTGGGCATGGCAGTAGTCCCCATAGACACGAGTATCAAAGAGATGTACCTTTTTTTTAAATTTTCTTTCTGTAAAGTGAATTAAATTTTCTTATTTTCTGAAGTGGATTTAAAATGAAAGTCACTCTCCTTTGTAGGAAGGGAGATATGAAAGAAATGAGGAGTGGGAATCTAGTGGATCACAGCCTATAATGAGACCCCAGAAGGTTAAGCTACATTTGGCCAGTTATTTAACTTGGTCAGAATGCATATTTTACATGTTTGACTATCCAAATTCTTTAACTTGTTGATACAATTATTTTATGTTTTAGTAGATATGGTTTTCCAATGCTTCTTGAGTTCTTTAATATGGTCAAGTTAATAGCTAATATATCTTAGATTCCTTTTTAATGGGGTTTATAGATTTACTGTTTCCCCTTTTATGCAAGGATTTGATTTTGATAAATTCTGTTTACATACGGATGATAGTCCTTGTAATATGAGGATGTGATGACCCTTTATTTTGTTAAATGTGGTCTTGTTTCTGGCTACAGAGGCTTACTGTATACCAATGGGAACTTGTTTATCCAACTGGTATAGTGCCTGAAATTAGTTGTTAAGCTAATGATACTTGAGTTACTTAAGATGGAAAAATTATGATTGATGGATCCTAAAATAAAGCATATTCAGAATTAATGAATTGCAAAACAAAAAATGAATGCAATTTGGGATGTTTTCACGTCGCTGATGCTTGTGCCACTTTCATATTGCTGACAATTTGATCTGTCATATTTGGGGATGGTTAGGAATCTGATTGCAGAAATGCCATTATTGCAGATTCTGAACCAGGGGTACGGAGAGTACAATGAGAATAGACAGGATGATCATAGAAAAGGCCAATGGAACCAAAAGGTTCATCTTTCTTACATATTGCATTTGCTCTGACTATTAGAAGTTCCACCAGGAGGCCTGAATTTGTTTACGCACAACTTTTGCAGGAGCAAGAAGAGAGTAATGCTGGTTGGGAGACTGTAGGAAAAAAGCCTCCGAGACACCAAAAGGTATTGCCAAATTTGCACAAAATTGTTCCTGCATCCTACTGTTCTGCACCGTCATAAGTATATATCTCATCATGTATGATGAAAGTAGACATTGGTATTGCCTAGTAAAGCTACTTGACTAAAGCTTCATTCTTCTGATAGTTTGTGGGACAAATGCATTAAGAGAAATGAATATCCCAATAACCATTTGGAATAGTGTGATATGCCAATAGACTATACTTCCTTACTTGAGTACTAAATCATGTTAGCTCAGAGTCAATGGTTCCTAGATTGTGCATAGTTACCAAGATTTGATTGTAAATTGCACAAAATTCTGACTTTCTTTCACAAAAAAACATCATGTATGCACTTCTTGTGAATTTGATTGCCAGCCATGACTGTGTTATCTAAGTTGGTTTTGGAATTTTTGCAAACAAAACTCATAGCAGGTACATATGGATCACTGGAATGACTACAAACGCCCTCCTAAGGAGCAAACTTATTCCAATGACATTCAGCATAGTGCGAATTTGGAGCCCACAGATGAAGAGCTTTCTGACTTAGCAAAAGCTTGCAATAAGCTTTGGGAACTTGATTTAAACCATTTAACACCGGGAAAGGACTATGAAATTGATATTGGCGAAGGAAAGAAGGTCTATGAAAAGGAAGATGTGGCACAAAGAAGTTTATTTTCCTGGGTTAATGAAGACATATTTAGGAGGCCTACTTTCTCTCGCTTTTGTTCTCTATTAGACAATTACAATCCACATCAAGGGTATAAGGAAGTTGTAACATCTGAAGAGAAACAGGAGCAAGTAGCGTTTATAGAAGAAATAAGTAGAACTGCACCAATCAAATACCTCTACAAGTATCTGTCATCCAAGGGTGTTGTGTCTGGGAGTTACCAGGATTTTAAGGAAATGATGATTAATCTTTGGTTTGACCTTTACAGCCGAGGCGGTACCTATGGCTGTTCTTCTGCTTTTGAGCATGTTTTTGTTGGAGAGATCAAGCAACAGGGAGAGCAAGAAGTTTCTGGATTTCACAACTGGCTCCAGGTAAATATCATGTTTTACCTTCAATCTTTTTGTTTTTTCATCATATCAGGTAATATCTAATTGAAATTTTGTAGTCCTAATCTATTCAGTTCATGTCCTAATGCTTGGGTAATATCTAATATTTTGTATTTGATGTTGAATTTGGTATACTATTCTTCCTCTAATCTTATACCCATTGAATTTCTTTCGTCATATTTAATTACTATATCATTTTGGGTGAGGAAAATGACATTCTTATTTAGATCAGCTAAAAGGGCCTTTCCCCCTCTTAACATAAGGTTTTTCCAACTTTCTACTTGGCCCTTCCCTTGTTTTTTTTGGAAAAGTGGCCCTTCCCTTTCAGTTATATGAACCAGAAAGGAAAAGGATATATACTGGTCTTAGCATAGTTACGTTTAGATCTTCTAGCACATCGCATGGTGCCTGAAAAGTACTACCAATGGTGGTTATCATTGTATCATCTCCTATGATCACTTGCTTTTTAGCAATTTACTCAAATCTATTTTTGTAAATCTGGCTAGAAGGGGCTAAGTGAATATCTATCTCATCTTTTTTCTCTGCAGTTCTATCTAGAAGAAGCAAAGGGGAGGGTGGATTATCAAGGTTATATTCTTCCTCGAAGGCGTGGGCAGTTTGTAAGTAATCTATCTCTCATTCTCACTAAAGTTGAGTGCTGATCAGATGGTGATAAATTTTGTGTAAAAAAGGAAGTTCCTTTTCAAATTTATACCGCAGTCTTATCTCATGCTGTTAGAAGAAGCCACAGGAAAGCATGTGTTTATCATTTTCTCTATGAAGCAAATGGTACATAGAGAACCTATAAGTACTGTGCTGTATTTCTTTTGTTCAGACTAGATAGAATCAGAGGATGCTTCCTATTGAGAAAGAGAGAGTTATGCATTTTCGTCAGTTTTTTTTTTAAAATTTGCATGGCTTGATTTGGGCACTCGCTTATCACTCATTGTTCTTAGCATAATAATGTGGGAGCCGATACAAATCTTACACAGCTTTCTTATACGGGAACCCTCACCTAGACACGGTAGGATCAATTGAGTTAGCAATTAAGTGCCTGAATGCATCTCTTTTTTTTAATATATTTTAGGATTCAAAAAGTTGTGCGAACTTGTCTTCAATGGATCTTTCAAGTTTCAATACATACTTTAATAAGTGGTTTGGGCATATCCTGTAGTCCACTCCCACAATCCTCATTCACTTAATTTTTGTCAAAAATTGAAGTACTTTATTCTTCTGTTTTTGCAGCCAGACTCAGAAACCCAGTTACTCACGATTCAATTTGAGTGGAATGGCGTTCTAAAATCCGTTTCAAGCACGTTGATTGGAGTAAGCCCTGAATTTGAAATCGGTCTCTACACTCTCTGTTTCTTTGTTGGGACAGAAGAAAATCACGTGGAGCTCGGACCATATCCTATTAATATCAAATGCTACCGATTTGGGAATAAGCTTGGCTCTGCTTTCCCGGTTGCAGATTCTTAAAAGGACTTCCAACAAGTGTATACTTTTTAAAGATTCAGTGAAGTCAAAGTTGATTATATATATTTCATGAGCAGAAGGACTGAGGAGGTGCTTGGCTGCTTGCAGCAGATTGATAGTTAATGAACAATTATACTCCCTCAGTAGGCACAATTATTTTTCATTGTGGGATGTATGGAAATGAATATCTGTTTTTCAAAAAATATATATATTTTTTGTTTAAAATTTCACTAATAACGTTATTAATTTAAGCGATTTACGTCTTGCTAATTAATAATGAATTTACTATTAATCAAATTAATAATAAAATAATATAATAGATTTTCAATATCAGATCAACAGATTTTTCAATATCAAGATCAACGACTTCTAAAAAACTTTAGATTAGGTCCAATGTAAACATTTAACTGAATGAATATTAAAGTTATATAAATAAAAGAACTTACACTATTAATAAGGAAAGTTTGTTCTTAAACTTTTTTTTTTTTTTTGGTTCTTTTCATGTATTACTTTCATGTGAATAAAAATGACTCGTACGTCAAGGAGTACTGCATTTTTCTTTTGATGTTTATTAAACATTCATCCTTATTGCTAAACGTACACTTCAAAATTTTATTTTTACCCTTCTACACTATCTCTCTATTTTATCTCTCTACACTAAATTCTCTTAAATCTCTACCAAAACTTATCAAAATCTCTCAGCCTAAAAATGTTAGTTTTCTATTACCTAACTACTTTTATTTATTTATTACGGAAAATTTCTTGATATTATTGGTTAAAATTGAAAAAAATGGATCTAGTTTATATATGATTTGAATTGATAAAATCTTGTAATTTAATGCATGAAATTTTATTTTAATGAATGGATATTATTTGTAGATGATGTATTTATGTTTATATGGATAAATTTTGATGTAAAATTAATGAAATTTGAAAGATAAAAAGAGGAAAAAATCGAATCTGGTTGTTGTTGTCCATCGGCCCGTCCGGTGCGAGCAACCCATTCGGATGGCCATGCGTGTTTTCCTTTTTTTTATTTTTTTTATTTTTTTTTAACTTTAGTTAATTTAATAAATGCATATATATATATATATTTAATTAATTAATTACTTTCTCACTTTTAATACTTGCATTTGATTTCTTAAATTAAATTACGTAGTGTTAATTAGTTAAGTTTAATTTGCTTTATTTAGTTAACAATAATTTAGTTGGATAAATTATAAATTAATATATTTAGGTTTATAATATTTTATTTTAATTATTTAAGTGTAATGAAAACAAATCTAAGTTTAATGTAGTAATTTAATAACTTAATTAAGTTTAGTAATGTAGTATTTTTTGTTTTTATATTTTAGTTTGATATGTTATATTATATTGTTTTTTTTAATAAGTTAACTTTAATTTAAATAAATATGAATTATTTTTCATTTTATTAAGAATAATTTAATTTAATTAGGTTAATAATGAGTTGGGTTTTTTCCTTTTTAAATATTTGTGTTTAATTGTTAAATTTGATAATTTAATTTGAAATAGTTAACTTGAATTATAAAAATATTAATTTATTTTATTTTAATTTGGAATCATTTATTTTTTAATTAGTTTAGTTTAAAATAGTGTTAATTTTAATTACAATAATACTTGAATTTTTTTTCTTAAATTAAATTACTTAGTGTTAATTAGTTAAGTTTAATTTGCTTTATTTAGTTAACAATAATTTAGTTGAACAAATTATAAATTAATATATTTAGGTTTAGAATATTTTATTTTAATTATTTAAGTGTAATGAAAACAAATCTAAGTTTAATGTGAATAACCTAATTAAGTTTAGTAATGTAGTAGTTTTTTTGTTTTTATATTTTAGTTTGATATGTTATATTATATTGCTTTGTTTTAATCAATTAACTCTAATTTATATTAATATGAATTTTTTCATTTTATTAAGAATAATTAAGTTTAATTAGGTTAATACTGAGTTGGGTTTTTTTATTTTTTAATATTTTTGTTTAATTTTTAAATTTGATTATTTAGTTTGAATTAGTTAACTTGAATTATAAAAATATTAATTTAATTTATTTTAATTTGGAATCATTTATTTTTAATTAGTTTAGTTTGAAATAGTGTTAATTTTAATTACAATAATACTTGCATTTGATTTCTTAAATTAAATTACTTAGTGTTAATTAGTTAAGTTTAATTTGATTTATTTAGTTAACAATAATTTAGTTGAACAAATTATAAATTAATATATTTAAGTTTAGAATATTTTATTTTAATTATTTAAGTTTAATGAAAACAAATATAAGTTTAATGTGAATAACCTAATTAAGTTTAGTAATATAGTAGTTTTTTTATTTTTTATTTTATTTGATATGTTATATTATATTGTTTTGTTTTAATCAGTTAACTTTAATTTATATTAATTGTGGTTTAAAAAACACAAAAGATGAGCAAGAGATCTACCAGATAACGTTAGGAAATCGATGGATGAGCATGAGGAGCATGTCAGAGGCCATTTGGTCAATAGATCACTAAGAGATAGGGCGAGTAAGGATATAAGGAAGAAGGCGGCTCATTATGCCCATTTATTAGCAGAGGTTGAGGCTGAGGAGAGAAATTCTCCCCCTATTAGACCTTCTAACATTCATGGAATGATGTTTATACCGACTCCTGAACTCCAGATACAGGAGCCTGTGACTCCTGTTGCATATGTGGTCTCAGATGAGGATGATTTGGATGATGATTCTTCATACTCTATCTCGGATGACGAGAATGAGGTGGAGACTCCTCAAGCAGAGTACTTGCCCCCAGAGGCACCCGTAAAGACACCTGTTCCTCGCCATGGAGCAGGTAAGGGTATAAGATTCCTGTCACATGGTGATATTACCATTATTCGACCGTTTGTAGCCTCAGGTACTAAGCCTATGTCTACATCCATTAGACCACCATCTATACCCGTCACAGGACAATTTACAGCTGATCATAGGTCACAATTTGTACCCGGCACATTTTTTTCTACAGTCGATCTCAAACCACCATCTGCACCATTCGTTAGACCATCAGTTGCATCACCATCTCGTCCACCTCCTCGTTCCACCACTGGTAGTACAGGTTTGGGTAAGAGTGACGAGTGGGAGTTGAGGGATCCTATTCCTGGTGGACCGTCTATCACATATTTATTGATTAGATTTAGATATCATGTGGCATAATGAGGTATGTGGTACTATATTAATAGTATTGTTTAATTAATTGACACATTATTTAAAAATATATACATTTGTTTTGTTAATATGACTATGATTTTTGTAGTTGTATGAGAGAGCTTCATTACAAGTTCATCTTCGTTCATCGTATTTGTTAATTTGGCAGGGGTCTTGATCACTTAGGGCTCAGGAGATGGTGGCAGCTACTGAATTGGGTCACCTTGGTCGATGCCAATTTAATCAAGTGAACGCTGCACTGATATCAACTTTTTGTGGAGAGGTGGCATCCTGAGACTAACAGTTTTCACTTACCATTTGGAGAGATGTCTTTGACATTACATGATGTTCATTTCATATTGGGATTGGATATTAGTATTACAGAAAATAGGTACAATTGTTTATAACTTTATTATATTATATAATTTATTGAAAACATTATGTATTTTTGAAATAATTTAAACATGTTTATTATGTGTTGCAGGTGAGTGTTATTTCAGATAAAAAGGTTATTCTTACATACGTCTCAGAGCATCTACAGATTGACATGGGGACGCTTCAGAATGAGTGGAAGCACGGTGGCATCAAGCTGAAGACGCTTGTTGAGAGATGTACGGATGTTGATGTAGCTGATGATGTTGAGGCACAGTGTTTTTTGTGGTACACGTTTAGCTGTTTATTATTCATGGATAAATCCACGAACACAACCCATGATTTTATTTTACCCACTCTTATGTCTCTTCTGGCTATCCCACACCACACATAGGCAGCTGCAACACTTGTTCACCTATATAGACATCTCAGAATGGCATCAAGGATAGACTGCAGTCAGCTAGCTGGGTGTTTGACATTGTTGGAGGCATGAATATACGAGCACTTTCCGATGTTTAGACCTTCAGAGCCTCTCTGTACTTGGACCTCGACAGATCCATGGGCCATGAGGTGGATGTCACCTAGACTACAGTGTAAGTCATCGGATTCTATTTGTGGTTATCGGATGCAGTTAGACGCACTCACATCATCCCATGTAAATAATTATTATTTGAAATGATTGTGTTTGAATTTATCACAATTGTTTTGTGGCATATGAAATCATTTATAACTTCTTTTTGTCCTAGGTGATTTGGATGTCGTATCATTCACAAGCTGTTAAGGCTTGCTAGATGAATAGGTTTCATGAATGCGTCCGTTTTCTAGATACGATGGAGCCATACATGTCTATGCATGTCATGAGACAGTTCGGTTATGTCTAGACTGTGCCATGTGCACCGATACCACCGTTACATGCTACTAAACATCGAAATCCTCGTCGTAATGTCATCAAATATAGTCCGACCGGGGGATATTGGTGGACTCCTAGGACTCATCATCCTCCTTGAGAGCCAGATGCTCAGGAAGATGGCTACTTGCAGTGGTTCATCCCTCATACACATCATCATGTACAAAACCCGAGAATCATACCTGCAGGAGTAGCTGTTCCTAGAACACACACATTATCTGATCGAGAGGTATGCAATTATTTGGCATTTATTACTTATTGTAGTGAATATTTTACTGTTGTTATATGTTAAACTTTTTCTATATTTTGATATTTTGTTTAATTATAACAGGTTCTAAACAAAGTAAAGAGATTATTTTACCCCAGTATGAGAAGGTGTGGGACGTCAGATGTACCTGGAGTTGTATTACACTCAAGTAGAGCGAGCATTCGAAATGCTCACTTTAGAGATTCCATCTGGGAGTGATGATACAGTTGCAAGAGAGTCCTCATAAAGCCCAAATAACTCTCAGGAGGCAGCCAAAGACTATGTCTTTCAAGATAGAGATATTGCACCATCACGGACTCGTGGTACTACATGTAGACATAGATCATAGTTTTTTTTTGTCAATGTTGTATTATGTACTGTGGATGATTGCATTATGTACTATGTATTATGGATTATTGTATTATATACTATGTACTATGAATGGTTGTATTATGCATTGTATTGTACTATTATTTGTGTTCGTTGAGACTTAGAAAAGTGATATAATAAAAAATATTCATTGATAAATATCAAACAAACTACATGATCTCCACCACACATAGATAAAAACCTTATCTATTCGACTGCCACATCTGAATCTGGTGTTGTAAAATATGATTCCAGTTTTCATGCAAATTAGGGTCACACCACCATTTCCAATGCAAATATACGTATCAATACATAGTGTTCCACTGCCCTGAAATATGCTAGTGTCACAACACGGTAACTACATAGAGCGTGATTAGTCCCCTGACTAATTAGTGGTGGATACGTAACACTACCGCCCATACGGGAATAGCACACACACACCACATCATATGTCGTAGCTACTACAAATCTCAACTCAGAAATATCCATCCACTTGCGTCTATTAGTAGTTGGACCGATGTCATGATCAAGCATATATCGGATGGTCTCTAAATACTTATTGGACTGGAATTATCTGAAATACAAATCACGGCGTGTCTCAATAGAAAGGAGAATGTCTCTCCTAACAACCTTCAATTTATGCCATTTTCATTCCATCTGAAAAATAAACAAAAATAATTATATTTAGATGTCAAAATTGCAAAAACACGTACATAAATATATTAACTAAACACAAAAATATTGCATATTCAAAAATAAACTATTGTAAACTAAAATATATTAATTTAATATTTGTTTCAATTACACTAAATTAATTAAATTAATATTACTAAACACAAATATTACTTTGAGATGGTAAAAACATTATTTTAAAATCTTACCTTTGATAAGTTCTCCTCATAAGCTTCATCGATCGTTGACTCAACCAACGCATACCATAAACCTTCGGAAAACGATGTTCCCCACTTTTTGTCACGTGTAATCCTAGTCATATAACTTTCCACATTCCTCAAAATATATCTTTTACATAACAAATGTGTAGCATCCGGAAATACAACATTAATCGCATTCATTAAATTAAGTTCTCTATCAGTGAATGACTCCACTGTATGGTGAAAATGGAAGCATATGCATAAATGTCTCCAAAGCCCATGTGTATGAATCCACCTTTTTGTCCCCCATAAATGCCAAAGCTACTAAAAAGTTCATATGTGTAGGGGTCACTCCAATGATCTCAAAACAAGGCATCTTGTTTAGTTATGGATTGCATAGTCTTGTAAGTGCAATCCATAACCAATACATAATGATATACACGTAGTAGGTCCAAAGATCTAGGTTGACAAATCAATATATCACTCACTATATTTGTACCAGCCTTCACCCTATGCCACACTAATCAATGAGCTTCAAAAACCATGTGATACAACTGCTGAATGACAGATCTGCAATCTGTATCATTCACATTTAACTTATTTCTTACGTTGTACACATTTACAATACCACTCTTATTCTTTGGGAATTTCTGTTTCAAGTATATGAGAATGTCTTTTGGTTTCATATTACTCTTGGACAACTTCCTTACAATCTTTAGTTCCTCCTTTTTCAGCTTTGCTGACTGTCCACAAGAATAAACTTCAGGATAATGATTATGTGTACCATTATGAATTTCTATAACCTAATGTCCATGTCTTATCCTTGATACCCTAATATCAAATGGACAATCAATCTTCTTCGTCCCAATTCCTTTTCTGCTCTTACTGCCAGGTGTAATATGTGTATCACTATTCCTATAACATCTTGAACGCTCACAACACATATACACTTTTTTTTGGCTTCGATCTCTCTATTATAAGATAATAGTCACATAATAAAACTTGATCTCGAGCCTATTGAATGATTTCATCTTTAGAAGAAAATGCCTGGTTAGTTACAAAATTTGCAGGCATAGGTACATCTAGAAAATCTTCTAATACAACTGATTCCTAAAAAAATATAACATATATGATTAATTAGTTAAATGTATATTAAAATAAATTAAAATAACAGGAAAACTGGAAAAATTTGACCCGGCCAGACCCGTCTCATCCAGGTTGACCATCCAGACAAAAGGCGTTTGTCCGGATCGACCATCAAGACAAACTCAATTTTTTTTCAGTTCATGAAAAAATTTATAAATTTATAAAAATATACGTAAATTGAAGATAAAAGACTTGAAATATACCTTATTATCATCGATACATGGATCAGAATCAAAATCATAATCAAATTTGGCTTCTACATCTTCCATTTTTCTTGAATGTATTAAGAGAGTTTTTTTAGAGTGATAAAGTAGATAGAGAAATGTCAAGGGTAAAATTGGAATAAAAGGTGTGCCTTTAATAAATCAGGTGTTCATTTAGTAATTCTCTTTTCTTTTCCCCATTTTTCTCCCCTTTGATTTATTCTTTGGTTGATGTAGAGATGAATAGATCAATCCAAAATAGGCTGATGGATTTAAAGTGATTACGTTCAGAAATGTAGAACCACAAGCCTTACTAAATAATCACCAAATGAAAATGGCCATATTTTCCCCCCTTTTATTAGCCATTTGGGACCATTCCAATAGTCTCCTGTCTGTAAAAATGACACATTTGTTTGGTTGTCTAAACGTTGCTACAACAAAATGGACTTAGATTGATCGTTCTACATTGGAAACAATTCATTAAATTAATGACAGATATTCCCAAAAATAAATAAATAAAAATAGATACTGTGACTAAAAAAATCAATAAAAAAAAACGAAAGTTCATAGTCTGATTCTCTGAATGTTACTTTGGAAGAAAATATAAAAAATTCAATTTCTAGAATGGATCAGTGAAGCATTTGATGTCCCAGTCGTTAACCTCAAAAGGTCTATATAGATCCAAAGTTTCAGAATTCAGTGCCTAATTATAAGGTTGTCCTCCTACTTTAGTTTTGAATTGAATGGACAATATTGAACCTACACAAAATAAGGCCAAAAATATCAAGGTCTCTGCATTTATTGAACCGCCATCAACTTTCTGTCCATTTAGCATTAAAAATTGCTAAGAAAGGATTTAAATCCCCCACATGATAATTGCATACGTAATGAAATTCTCTTATGCCATTGCTTTAGAATTTCAATTATGTTAAACTCTTTCCACAAATAATACAATCATATCATGTCGTCTGTACTATTACACTAAAAGGTCAAATCCATATATAACATTATATTTATATTCAGACTTAATTTTTTTTTATTTATTCGAAATTAAATGTTTAATTTCTTTAAATAAACATATTTTTATTTAAAAATTCATTAGTAATTCCTTTAATTTAAAAAATTTATATATCACTAATTCAAGTGTTATTATTTTTCATAACATTAATATCAAGAATAATTTGGTAACTTAAATAAAATCAAATATTTTTTAAAATTTTTAAAGTCGAAAGCGAAAATTCAATTTCGAACTGATTGACGTATTTAAACTTTGTACATCGCGAGTGAGATTAGATTACTGATTTTTAATCCTAGATGTAGAAGAATGAAGAGAAGGCTAAAATGGTTTGTATTTGTTGATTCAACTTCATAAATAGCAATTGAAAGAAGATAAAAGAGAGAAATGGATAAGATCTAATGTACTCCACACACAATATAAACATGAGAGAACTTGTCAACTTGTAGCCAAACTATCAACATCTAGCAGCTGTAGATTCTATATGATAGATCTTCTCTTCTCATGAGGACCAACATGCATACCCAACACACACGGTTTCTAATGATTCATGAAGTCTTCTCAACTCAACTATTTCCTTCCGTTCTCAAAGTTTCGGTTACTATTACCAGTACCAAGCAATTCAATTTTAGTATATCTTCAAGTAATTAACAATCATTGCTTGCTGGCTTTTGTTATATAAAAAATGTAGTGATATATAAATTGTGACTTGTTTTGTA
The DNA here is from genome assembly GCA_019593545.1 of Apocynum venetum. NCBI lineage: Eukaryota > Viridiplantae > Streptophyta > Magnoliopsida > Gentianales > Apocynaceae > Apocynum > Apocynum venetum. The sequence goes on from SRSM01000137.1 coordinate 3,574,583, forward strand.
AAATGATCAACCTACATTTCAATTGTATTTTAGTTTAAAATATAGATCCTGGAATACCCGGACAAATCTAAACTACTCACGGCTTACATCAAAACACTTGTTCATAGCTAGTAGTATAAAAAAGAAATTAAAATATAAAGATAGAAGGAGAAAATATATAACCTTGTAACTTTTAACTTGGGAAACAATTGAATAAATATGCGGGATCTTGTCTTTGTCTTTATATGGGTTGTGTATTTAAGTTTAATTGTATTATATGGGTTATGGAATGAGACTTTAAATTGAAGAAACTTAAGGGTACGACGAATTGTCTAATCCATTCATGTGAATTGGAATCATTCTCAAGCAATGTAATGCTTACACGTAAAAATTATTCACCTATTCAAGAAATGCAACTGAATTAAGATATATGGTGGGTGAAAGCAATAATTGAAACTAGATCAAAATAAAATAATATCAACAAAGCAAAGCTTGACACACCTTGATTCAAATGATTATTAAATCACATCATTGGGTAATGATATATATAGAGAGAGAGTTAATATTGCATAAAAATAATTTCATTCTTTTTGCTCGTATTAGTGTATAAATTTAATAGATATCTTGTAATCAATTGCTATATAATTCATAATTATAATTTCTAAATAGCGCATTAGTGTTCAGGCTTAATACCTTGTAATCATTTACTATATAATTCAAAATTATAATTTCTAAATGACACATTAATGTACATACTTAATAGATCTTGTAATTAATTGTTACATAATTCACTATTATAATTTCTAAAGGATTGAGAGACAATTCAACATTAAAAAAAATTCAATTCCCATGTATTGACGCAAAAGGACAGAATATTATATATGCACCCCTCTATTAGAGGAACCATTCAATGAAAGCCATTTGGCATGGCCAACCCACATCCCAAAATTTCCCATCGTGCGTGTTCTACTAGACTACTACTATAGACCTTAGCAATATTATTCTCCCTCGGAGCATTTTAGTAGGTAATGGCCAATTCAAGAAAAGAGTTCTGAACCCAATTGCGACAATGGCCAAAAGGGAAGGACGTGCTTAAAAATTTTTTAGTAGGAAGTATTTTAATTTATTAAATTACATTCGGAACTTGTGAGTTGGGTCCGGAGCCGAGCCGGAATACATAGTCAGACACATCTAATATTTTCTCTTTTGGTATTTTGTATCATTTTTTACGGTATTAAAAAAATAGCATAATAAGTCAAAAATGATAATAGGGAATGAACAATTTTTTCAAATCAATTTAAAAAATTACACAAAGCACGAATTGATAAAGATAATGAAATATTATATTTAAACGAAATTAAATTTATTAATTTGAAAAATTGAATAAAATATCAAGATAAAAAAAAAGAATATATATATATATATATAAACACATGTGTGTTCTCTCCTTAAATATAAGGGTTGTTATTTAAAAATAAATTCTTATTTTTCAACTCGAGAATCATCATTTTACTTCTTATTCTTCTTTACTTATTCAAATAAAAATTCATTCTTCTTCTTCTTAATTTCTTTATAAAAATAGATAATTCAATACGTATACTTCAAAATTATTATCATTTATTCATCATTAATACAGATATTGTGATTTCTAATGTCAAAATAAATGTATGAGTACATTGAATGTTTAATTGAAATCAATGTCCGACTATGTGCTGAGTATCTACTTACATTTTCCAAATATCTACATGATTTGGATAAAAGTAATTTTACCTAGAAAATGAGATGTAATATATTAAAAGAATGTTATAGATGTGTTAGATAAAATTGCAATTCAAAATATCGTTATCTTTTATATTTATCTATAAATTGAAAAGATAAAATAACTTTTTTTATAAAAAAAAGGATTGAGTAAATAATCATCGGATGATATCCGATTAACCTTGAGATGCATCATTGTGAAAGTGTACAACATAAACTTCTAAAATTATAGAATAAATTCAAAGATGAATAACAATGTTATATTTTATGAAATTTTACTTTAAATGATTATTTATGCAAGTTTATAAAAAACTTGATGAGAAAAAAGTAAATATGTAATATGAATGTATTTCATTGACTTTGTTGATGTAATATATTTGAAATTTTATTAATGTATTTTATTAATATTTTATATGTATTTAATGCATTATTTATAAATATATTTATGTAAATTTGATATTGATTAATATAGTGATTTTTTTAATATGAACATTTTTTTAGTGAACAAGGACTAGAGTATCTGAATATTCGACAATGTTTACTTAGGGTTTCAAAAGGGAACAAGTACATTATTTTATTATTTTAAGTTGGGATTAGAGATAGGAGTTTCTGATCCCATTCACCCTATATGTCATTCTTAAAATGACGTGCTTCATTTTTTTTTTAGTAGGAAGTATCTTAATTTATTAAATTATTATCTTGACTTGCGAGAATTTTCAGTTGCTTTATATTATTATTACTTGTGAGAATTTTCATCTTAATTCGAGTCAATTGATCATTTAGAAAAATAAAAAGAGCTTTTGGCCAGAATATGGTCTGTTTGTGTTTGTTTTCAAGTGATTTGTCAATAGTATGTATTTCAACAAACAGGAACTATTCACTTATAAATTCTTCGCATGAAAAAGGAAAAAGTCTGCACTAATTTTCTTCATTGTCGTTGCCAATTGCAATCATTTGTATAAAGTTCAATTGCAAATTGTAAAAACTCGATAAATTTTCTTTTGAAGTTTTGAATCAAAGTTCACATCAAGCTTGCAGTCGCTTTTATATTGAATTGGTAAACTCATAATATATGATCTCCAAGAAAAATGAAAAGGCAAACTTTTGCTACAACCGCATAGTTTGCTTCAAATCCAACACCCCCCACAAATTTATTCTTATCCTAAAACAACTAAAAGCAGATAAAATTTTGAAATTTCAGCATTTTCTCATCCACAAACCAAAAAATGGTCTTGTGTATAGGCCGACTAGAAACCAGTTAAATGGGGTTGGGGGTGACTAGGCTGTGACAATGCTGTCGGAAAATCCAATCCACACCACTGGTAGCACATAATAGACAGGGCTTCGAGAATTTTGGAGGATATGCACTTTCCAATTTTGTAATTGAAAGTTGGATTACTTTCTTATCACTTCTCAAACTTTATTTTTAAAATTTTTTGACTAATTTAATTTTGATTTAAGACTCGAGTTTGATATGAATTTTTTTTTCACTTCTTCTCTTCTTGAAAAAAAAAATAATGCGACAAGACTTTTGAACGTAGACGAGCGAGTAAAGATTATTATTTCTATTCATATCACATAATTTCATCATAGTAATTTACTTAATTGGCAATGGAAGAAAAAAAAAATGATAGAAGAATAGCTGATTGATACCATTGAAACTCGAGAAGAATTAGCCCCAACATCCAATATGAAGAATAGCAATTTTACTTTGTGGATCAAATAGAATATGCGAGTTTGTAACGGAAAGGGAAACGGCAAAAGGGATTTGAAAATCTTTCTTTTTTGTCCATTGCTTATCGTGAAATTTTGTGAAAGGAAGTGTCATATGGAGATGACGTGGTGGAAGATACTGGCAAAAATGGGAAAAGTATGGTTTAAGATGACGCAGTGCCCAAATGGCTATGTGTATTAAGCGTGTGCATTCCATTCTCAATTATTCAACACGGCTACATGACCGGCACCAAATACTTTGATTTGATTAGGATAGATGAAGCTAACTTGGGTGATCTGTTAAAAAATATCAGAATGCTCAAGATATTCCTTATAAGGTGTAAATGATTTAATGTGGTATAGAAATAATATAATGCAGTAAATATTGATTAGATGTTATCACACTATTTAATTTTGGACTATTTAATTTGGGGTGTGCTAAATGTAATATCCATTATTACTAAATGTAATACCCATTTTTTCGGTCCAAAATACCCTTATCTTTTTTGGAGGCTTAAAAAAATTCTCTTTACTAAAAATTTGGACAAATCTTCAATTTTTACAAAAAAATTAATTCAATGGATAATGAAAACACATATAAGGGTTTGCAATGTGAACGATAAAAGCCTAACTTTTCAACCAAATATGCTTCATTTTGTAAAAAAATTCAATTTTTTTTAGCACGTGGACGAGCTATTCTCGCCTCCTTCTTGTCTCCGCGGTTAAGTCACCCGCGCCTCCTTTATATCTCCGTACTTGAGTCACCCGCACACCTCTCCCATCTTCGCGATTGAGTCACCCGCATCTCCTCCTATCTGCGCGGCCCAAGCCGCCCGCACCTCTCTTTTTGTTATTCATGAACACAATATTTTTCTATTTTTAGTCTTAAAATCTAATGGGATGAGGCCAAATTGAGGAAGAAAATATGTATGAGGGAGAATATGGTGGGTGAGAGGGAAGAGAGAGAGATGAGTTTTGAGGGGGAGGGATATTTTGGGAAAATATGTTATTGATGGGGTATTTTAAGAAATTTAAAGATATGGGATATTACATTTAGTAATTTGAGACGTTACTATTTAGAAATTATGTTAATTTAAGCTCATTCATATTTTTTATAACAAAGAAAACTCGTAATTATATATATAATGTGAAAAGAGAAAATAAGTTACACAAACAAATCTAGTAAGATATTCACGTGTCAAGAAACATAAAAATATCGAAAGATTTCACTGACATAATTGATTGTCTTATTTTTTTGAGGGGAAGAAAAAAATGATAACTAATCAAAGTTTATTTTAAGTTTAAAATTGGACTTCCTTGATATTATAGTTAAGATGACTCAGTGCGCATTCTCACGTATTCAACACGGCTACTTAGCCATCTGTGAAAATTCAGATTACCAAAAGGGCACCAAAATTTTGCTTAGCGTGTCCCGTTCAAAAATATCAGAATACTCAAGATATTTAATGGGGTGTAGAAATAATATGATACTTTTACATGTAAATATATTCTAATAGATTTTTTCATACTATTTAATTTAAACTCGTTTCGTATTTTTAGTAAATGTATTATCATTATTATTTTTTATAACGTATTCGCTATACAAAAGTGTTTTTTGATAAATTTTGTTTTATATAATATTTTATTTGTCCCTTTTTATAAGATGTTTTAAATCATTTCTAATAAATCAATAAATTATTTTACTTTTTATTATACTTTTATTTAGTATTTCTTGAAAAATTGAGTATTGGTTCTCTTTTAATAAATTATTAGTAAATTTAAAAATAACATACATAATAATCATAAAAAATAACAAAACATCTTATAATTAAAAATAAGAAAATTTTGCTTATTGCATTTTATAAAAAGGGATCGAGAGTAACTTACAAATCATATGAAATAAAAATAAGTTACATTAAATAAGTCTTGGTAACATGTTCATCTCTCACGTTATATAAGGATTTGATAATACAAGTGATTGACTCTTCTTAATTAAGAAGAAGGGAAAAAAATTAGTACTTACAAGATTTTCAAAAACTAAATCAAAGTTTATTTGAATTTTACAATTGGATATCCTTGATATTATAGTTAATTGGCAGTTACATTTGAAACTTCCAAGAATCTCTCTTCAATAGTTACACCTAAACGTGCAACGGCATTCGAGGAAACACTTGTAAAAAGTTTGAGCTGACTAGTTTTGATCTTTTTGCACTTTTTGCCCTTTCAAAACTAGAGCCCACTTCTCATAAAAATAAGAATAAAAACTAGAGCCCACCAACATTGTCTCCTTCATATATACCAAAGAATTGGTATCCCCTTTTTCTTTATAAATTAGCATCCACACCCTTCAACAATTCCCACTCATCTCTTCTTCTCTACACAAAGGAAAAAAATATGACCTTAACACTTCGCTCTTCAACTTCTTTCATAAATTTGAAAGACACTGGAAGTATAAAAACTCCAGATGAGGTTCCAGGCATGGTTTGTTTTGCCCAGATTAGGCCGTCATGCCGTCTCCGAGCAAAGCAGCCAATGCATGAAACTCAGGTTTCTAAAGAGAGAAGCTTCGCTTTAGAAGATAGAAAAATTGAACAAAGAGAGAAACTTCACGGTTTTGCAGCTCCTCATGGACAGAATGGTTCAAGGGTACCTGTCTTTGTGATGTTACCACTTGATACCATTACAATTGGTGGACATTTGAACAAGCCTCGAGCCATGAATGCTAGTTTGATGGCTTTGAGAAGTGCTGGTGTTGAAGGGGTTATGGTTGATGCATGGTGGGGATTGGTAGAGAAAGATGGGCCCATGAAATATAATTGGGATGGATATGCTGAGCTTGTGAATATGGTTCAAAGAAACGGTTTAAAGCTTCAAGTTGTCATGTCTTTCCATCAGTGTGGAGGAAATGTTGGAGACTCTTGCAGGTAATAACCACCATTATTTTATTGTCAGTTCTTTCATGACCCTCTGAATACGTATCTTAATTAGATGATTTTTGAGCCTTTAGCATAATCAACCTATGGTTGTATGTTTTTGCTCCTAATTTACACTTTCCAAGGAATTAGCTTTTTTCTTGCCCCATTGTATCCTTCTGTTACCAAGAAAGCTCAACGTTCACGTTTTTCTAATGTTAAAAATTCTCATGACGTTATCTCTTTAACCATGTCTTTCTTTATTATAAGAACCTTAATCATGTTAATAATAAATAGCTAATTCTAAAATATGTCCAATGGTTGCCAAATATGACTATGTTACATAATGGAGAAGAGTTTTTTTTATTATTATTATTACTAATAGATTCTTATATTTTTCTACTAAATGTTTTATCTATTGCATAGACATGACCTGGCTTGATATTTTGCTTGAATACAATAGGAACACATGATTACAGTGTCCTCTTTTGGATTTAAAACTGCAGTTGACTAGTGAACTCAACCATTTGCAACCTTACTAATAATTACTCAAACTTTTGCAGCATTCCACTACCCCCATGGGTGCTTGAAGAAATGAGCAAAAACCCAGACATAGTTTACACAGACCGATCAGGCCGAAGAAATCCTGAGTACATCTCCTTGGGATGTGACTCTTTACCTGTGCTCAGAGGGAGAACACCTGTTCAGGTTTACTCAGATTACATGACAAGCTTCAGAGACACCTTTAAAGAATACTTGGGAGATGTTATAGTGGTAAGACATAAGTTTCCAGTTGTTTTTACTTCAATACAATATAGTGAAAGTTAAAATTGGATTCTGAGGATGTACACAGTTTTCTCCTCCCACATATTATCATGATTCCCTTTGTGAAAACTACATCAAATAAGTAAGAACAGGAAAATTGTTGGCTGCAGAAGTAGCATTAGCAATTACTGGAATAAGACAAGTCTTAACACAACTTGAAAGTCACAATCTCAGTTTTGGATGGAATATATGACATCTGTTGTTAATGGTCCAAGACGTTAGATTCAAACCCTCCAAAAGAACATAGAAACTAATTAGTTAATATAATGATGAAAATGAGTATCCGACTCATCCAAAAGATCATCAATAGTAGGCCAGTTAGATTTTAGAATTATGCTCAAAATATCAAATGCGAGACGACCACCATATTGTCATTTTGTTACACAAATCAAGAAACTTTCAGCTATGGAAATTCAATTTTGCTTTTTGATGCAGGAGATCCAAGTGGGAATGGGCCCCTGTGGAGAACTGAGATACCCATCCTATCCAGAAAGCAATGGAACATGGAGGTTCCCCGGAATCGGAGAATTTCAATGCTATGACAAGGTAAACTACTCGATCAATTCTCTAATTAGCCCACAATATTGAAAACATAAAACTAAATCTCCTGGGATGTCTTCATTTCATAAGCACAAAATCAACAATTAAACCAATAATAAAATAAATCTGCAGAGCATTTGAAAGGGATATTTTCATTTAAGATTCTCATTGAAATATCTTCCTCATTGCTCCAACAGTACATGAGAGCTTCCCTGGAAGCATCAGCAGAAGCAGCAGGACAGAAAGATTGGGGACGAGGAGGGCCCTCATGACTCAGGCCATTACAACCAATTCCCTGAAGACACTGGGTTTTTCAGAAGGGAGGGAACCTGGAATAGTGAGTATGGGCAGTTCTTTCTAGAGTGGTATTCAGGGAAGCTCCTGGAGCATGGAGACAGCATTCTATCAGCAGCAGAAAAAATATTCCAAGGTAGCAGCGTTAAACTGTCTGGCAAAGTGGCTGGAATCCATTGGCACTACAGAACAAGGTCACATGCAGCTGAACTAACAGCAGGGTACTACAATACCAGGCAACGAGATGGCTACCTACCAATAGCACAAATGATGGGTAAACACGGTGTTGTACTCAATTTTACATGTATGGAGATGAAAGATCAAGAACAGCCAGATGCAGCAAATTGCTCACCAGAAGGCTTAGTTAGGCAAGTAAAGATGGCAACTAAGGCAGCCGGAGTAGAACTTGCTGGAGAAAATGCACTGGAGAGGTATGATGCTGGAAGTTACTCACAAGTGCTCGCAACTAGTAGATCAGATTCTGGAAATGGACTGAGTGCATTTACATATTTAAGGATGAATAAGAAGCTATTTGAACCAGAGAACTGGAGAAACTTGGTGGAGTTTGCAAAGAGCATGTCATCAGGAGGCCGTAACACAAGGCTTTCAGAGAGCGATTCAAGCAGAACAGAACTATATGTCAGGTTTCTCAAGCCACAAAATGAGAGGCAGACTAATGAGGTTGCACTTGTATAAGCCAATGCAATAGAAACAATCCACGTAACTAGTCAAAATGAGCAGAATAAGATAGCAAGAAGAAAAAAAGAAGTTACATTTTGTATATATTTCCCTCATACACTGGTCCACAGAATTCAAAATGGGAGAAAGGAGATATTCACTGCGAAAAGTAATTAGTTCGCATTAGTTGTGGATCATATTTCTCCCATTACAGAGAACTCACATATGTTACATGAGTGAAAATTAGTACATACCAGCCATTTGCTTTTATATCAAGTGGCACTAAACATCCCCAAGCTGAATTTACCTTCTTTACTACATGTGATAAAATCATTTAGTAGGTTTTCTAAGTCTCACTTTTCAGTAGTTTACATAGTCATCCTTTATATTTGTACACTGTTTTGAGAATAATGGAAATTACCAGCAAAAACATAGTAAATTGGCAAGTAAATTTGCAATGCCAAGTAATGCACATATCACTGTGGTATTTACTTGATTTCTTCATCTAACCGCATCAGAGATTGACAGATCAGAAGCCATGCTAAACTATCTCATAAATCTCCCATAATAAATAAACACAAATCAGGAATATGTTCAATACCTAAAAATTAGACCATCTAAACATCCCAATTCAGGACAATGAAACAACCTCGAAAGAACACGACACTAAAACAACAGAAAATAACCCTATATGTGGCAGCTTTGACTGCATCAACGCAAAGATAAATTACAAGTACATGAGAGGCATCCACCAAATCACTCTCCCAGGAAGAACAAGGTAGGGCATTATGCCATGATTTCAAGCTCAAATACTGGAAATTGAAGCTCTTGCATATATATCTTTAAAAGTAAAGCCAAATAAATGGAAATTATATAAGTGGCACCCTACCATACAGCCTATGCTGGAAGATGAGCAATTTGCCATATTCAATCAAACAACAATTCTCCCAGAATAAGTACAAACAGTCGACTTATGATGCCACATATTAGACCACCATCTGTGGTAATAGTAGCCCCCATCCAAAAATGACTTGCCAGATTAAGAAGCTATTGGTAATGAAAATTATGGAGAGCTTCCAAGTGGGTCCACGCACCTTCAGCAAACAGCTCAAAATAAACTCCAACAAGAAACACCTGGATTATATTGAAAAAGTTGCAGCTAGCACCACAAGTCTTTAACATCTGAAATTTAACGCATAACATCTGTATGAAGCAATACAAGCAAAACACCAGATAACAATAGGAAACCCTAGAACTCAGTACTTGGATGTAATGCAAAAATCCACAAATTCCACATATTGACAGAAACCATCTTTTGATGAGAAAAAAAATGATAATAATATATGCTATTTGTTTCTTGATTCAGCTTTTCAAAATGTCCAGAAGTTTCAAACTGCAAGAAATTTCCACAAAGATGTATACAATATCACTTACATCCAAATATAAAATCACATAAACTTTAATTACATTTAATCATCTGAAATGAAATATATAAAGGTACCAATAAAGCCAACATACACACTGCAACATTGACAATTTAAAAAGCAGAGGAAAAAAAGATCATACGTTTTATTAATGGTGTATATTGCCCCTTTTCTCTTCATCCTGTTATCAAGGCAATAAAAATTAGGTCTTCATACATTATGCTCAATAATAATCTGAAAATTAACTAGCAAATGGAGGGATATTTACATTTTAAGTTACTAGAACTAATCTTAGCTCATCATATTTTATTAGCATAACTATATTCGTCATTACTTGTATACCAATAAATATGTGTCTGAAATGGTATACCAAGAATTAAACACTAGCACACCATTACTTGTAACTTTCAGTAACAAATTTGCAACACCAATATATGACAGCCGAACACACAAAAAAATTACACATATTCATCACCATAACATCCAACGTATGATGCACAGACAGAGAGAAGTACTTTAATGTAGCTAGCGTTTTTATGTGTTGAATTAAATTACTTCCAATTTTAGGGATGGAGAGGAGGACTGGGGTCGGAATTGGAGCGACGAAGGCTTTCGATCAAATCTCCGAGCTCCTTGCGAGCTGATTCTCGGCCAAACATGAATCCATACCTGAGAAACAGAGTGAGAGAATATGAATAAAATATTAGGGGGAAAAAGAATGGAGGAGTGTAAATGATTAGTAGGTACCAGCAGGAAACGGCGGAGAAGACGCCGGCGACTGCGACTGTCTGTATTAGCGTAAAGCTCTTTTGCATCCTACAGATTACTCCGGCTGAAATCGACTATGAAGTTCTCTGCTAATCAGACCGGCGAAGAGAGGAGAAAAAACCGAAGTCCAAAGACGCTTTGAGAAAGTTTTCCCTATGGGTGGGTGGTGGCATTTTTTAGCAAGGCTGCACTGGGCGTGGTCTGCGTGGGCAGTTCAAACGATTGCATGTTACTAATGCGTTATGCGAATAGTAGATGACAACAGGAGACTGCAATTAAAATATTTATTAAAAACTCATTGCATTTTACAGATGATTAAATTTTTAATGTAGTGATCATTTCTTTTCAAAAAAAAAAAAATTACATGTAGTGCATTCACCTGACGAAACTTAATTACTTATGCCAACAGTTCCAAATCTATTAGGCTTATTTGTTAAAATTTATTCTAAAATGTTAATTTTAAAAAATTATATACTTTAATTTCAAAATTTTACAACTTATTCGTAGTTTCACTTACTTATTTTACCATTAATGACAAGAAAAATAAATAATGGAATACTTAGAATTTTTTCATTTTTTTAAAATTTGTATTATAAGGATATATTTAATTTTAGATCAAGAGAATATCTTTGTCTAATGAGCAAGTCTTCTAAGGTAGAGAATTTACTCCTTATATTTCTTATTCCAAGTATTGTCTCCTTTCTAAAATATAAAGCATTTAAAAGTTTTATACTATAGATAATTTTTAAAAAAAATACAGTTTTTAGTCAAATTACTTGAAAGGATTCTTAGTTAAATTACAATATGAAAGACTGATGTAAATGTATTTAAGACCACTTCATTCTCAAACTACTTATATTTTTAGACTGAAATAGTATTTATTTTTTAAAAAAAATATATTCCAACTATTAAGAATATGTGACCTCAAATAATTAATCTCAACTCAAGAGCTAGCAGTAGAAACATCTAACAGTTCAAGAAACTTCAAGGATAAAAAACAAAAGTATCTAAAAAGAATTATTGTATGTATATAAACAATGTTTCACCAGCATGCTAGTAGGGAGGAAGAATCAATATAATCAAAATTACATTAGTTTCTATCCCAACTGGCCAAGTTGTGGTCAACCCTATTGCATAATCCAAGAACTTGATCTACTCATTTGCAACTTTTCTTTTCTACCATGATATTCTAATGTCTTATGCTCCCTCTTTAATAAATCACCATCCACTGGTTATTTAATACTAATTCAGTGATTGCATGTCTAATGCTTCCAAGACTTCTCTCATCTAAGGATAACATTACCCAGCTTAAGGCTCAACATCATAATAAACAGAAATGAAAATTCATTTTAAAAAAAAAATGCTAAAGAGGCTAATTAAACCTTTTGATCTCACACATGATGACTGTTACCAACTGAAACTAATTATACATGTGAAATCCTTGATAGGCATGGGATGCCAGAACTACAGTACTTTACATATAAATAATGGGGGAAAAAAGTGTCTGGACAGTTGATGAATTACCTGGTCATTTGCTTCACAAAAGCAAAATTTTCTCATATTTACATTGTAAGAATAGAAGGCACAACTCAAAAAATAAATCTCCAATCCTAAATACTATATACCAACTCTTTGTCAACATCTTCCTTGTACAACACTCCACATATAATAAATCTATATAGAATTTTTTTTGTAATCTAGGACAATAGGGAGAAAAAGGATTAATCCATATAAAGCAAGTCAAAATTGCCCAGGATTGCTTGTCAAACCCATATTTCATCTTCAGTCTTCACCAAAGTCATTTTTTTGCAAGAATTAAAAACCCAAGCAAAGCTGCAGAATGAAATGAACTTTGGATGGATTTCTATAATCATCTGTCTTCCAATCACAATCCCAATTGCTGGTTCAGAAAAGATATATCTTTGTCTCTCAAGTATTCATGCCTGTAAAGGTATTAGAAGAAGAATCGGCAAAAAGGAAGCAGAAGTTAGAGGCAAGAATATCATTTCATCATAAATTCTCATGCAGGAGCAGATGTGATTTACCTTAGCAGCATGGCTCCTCTGTCTTGTACTAGTGATTTCCTTTTTGCTCATATGTCTGTTTGGGGCAACCAGATTACTTCTGGAAGACTCAGGAGCACCTGCAGCTGAAGAACCTTCCTCTTCTGAATCTTGTATGGCTTGTTTCAAGATTTCCACCACTTGACTAATGGTTGGGCGATCTCTTGCATTCTTGTTCAGGCAGCTATCTGCTAACTTTGCTATTCTGATTGCAGCAGCCAGAGAATATTGATTACGAAGTCTAGGATCCATAATCATGCTAAACTTCTTGCTATCAGCTGGGAACTGCTTCACCCACTCTAAGAGCTTCTGCTCCAGTGGAGGCCGGTTTCTTTCCAAAGTTCGTCTTCCAGTAAGGATCTCATAAAGCACAACCCCAAAGCTATATATATCACTCCTGGTTGAGAGATGGCCATCTTGAACATATTCTGGAGCAGCATAGCCAACAGTACCAACAGGCTAACAGAAAAGATTTATACAGGGGAGAAACTTTCTCATGAGAGCCAAGTTTCATCATAAGATATAGAATACAGAAACGATTTTTAGGAGACATAGAACAAAATACAAAGCTGATTAAGAATGAGGGTCAAATCAATCGTTAGACACCCAAAGAAATTTAGGCTCCCAATTAGATAGATAAAGCCAAGCTTGAAAAGATTCCTATTTGTAATTTTGTCCCATTTCAAATTAGAGGTTGATTGTTTGTGATAGTAAAAAACTTCTTGCAGGTCTGATAATTGTTCCATCATTGATATTACTCATTTGGAGCGGAAAAGCACAGGATTTTGAAGAAGATAAAAGATTCGATACCCAATCTTGGGAATAGGCTGGTTTTCTATTTAAATATTCTATGTTTGTTTGGATTTCTTTCATAAATTTTATGCCTCCCATGGTGGTGGTTTTTAATATGATAAGTTAAATTTGTTTAGCTGACTAGGGTTAGGTGAAGACTTGATTCATTTGATGGTTTAATTGATAAATTTATTTCTTTTTACTGTGTTTACTATGTCAATTTGCTAAGAGCTGATATTTGACCCAGATTTGAAATCTCTTTCCTTTTCTCTGTCTAATATATACTGTCACAGATAGCTCAGAGATCTATAGTCAATTGATAGTGATCATATGTTCAAGATACATGAGAAAATCTCACCAATCTAAGTTCATGGAAAGACCATCTGTATGTACAAAATCTACACAAAAGTGATATGCTATAGATGATATAGAGCTAATGCTGATCTTTTTCCATTCAGAGGAAGGAGGGAGTAATCAAATCTGATACTATGACAGATGTTCTATTCATGTTTTGAGCATATAAGAACAAATAAAAATGTAGAGGGACAAGACAAGAAAGTTGAAGGGGAATGTAAAAGGACAAATGAATCAAACATGCCAGTGCGGTTCTTAAATAAACAAATTCAGAAATTATGTGCAAACCCGGTTCATCTTTTGAAACGTAATCCATTCAGTTAACAATAAAAGAGTTCTAAAACAAGCTAAAACGAAAGGAGCTTCAAGTTAAATCATTTATTATGAATCACAAAATAAATAGTCTGAGTTGGTTCAAATAATAGGCATAACTTGCAGCAAATCTGATTTAGTATATCTAACAGTACCTAAAAATTAGCTCAGTTAGAAACCAACAAAATGTACAAGATTAGACGCTAACCGCAGTAGACACATGAGAGTGGTCCCCTGTTGGCCCTTCTCTTGCAAGCCCAAAGTCCGAAAGCTTTGGTTTGAAATTCCTATCCAGCAACACATTTGATGATTTGAAATCTCTTAATATTACCTGTCATTTGAGACAGCAAGAAACAAGTAAGATCTACTACAGACTCACCAAGTCACTTCACTACTTTTGGAATATCAACAAGCACTCCAAAACCAAAGAGAAGTTTAAAAGCACAGGGAGGGAATGTATCTTTGAGCAAGAAAAAAAGTTACTCGCTCACTTATGCTTCAACTCTGTGCCATATAATTGCCATTCTATTATCTGGCTTCATAAGCTATCTGAAACTTGGATAATCAACAATTCATGATAGGTAGTAAGGCTGATGCCGTTCCCCCCCCCCCCCCCCAAAAAAAAAAAAAGAAAAGAAAAGAAAAGAAGAAACTTGCTACTATTAATAAGGCCCACAACAAGAGTAACGTAAAAATAAGAGCTACTGGACAAACCTAATTTCCCAGTTTGTATCTGTAGAACCAAACTTGTCTGATACAACTATTAAACGGTAGTTTATCCATGCAGCATGTAACTATTTGTAGGTTATACATTAATGAAAATGTACCGTTTACAAGACTAATATTTGGTTGACCATAACATGGCATCATATGCCCAGTTAATCAATGTTATGTATGAACTGTAATACCTCTATTTCCAATCCCTCATGAAGATAAGCCATCCCTTCAGCTGATCCAAGAATAATTTTTAATCTTGTTATCCAAGGAATGGCTTCCACGTTCCTGTTGAACAAATGGTCCTCCAAGCTCCTCTTGGGCATGTACTCATATACCAGTAGGCGTTGGATCCCTCTTTCTCCATCTTCAGCACAGTATCCTAAAAGTTTTACAAGATTAGGGTGGTCAAGAACACCAAGGAATTGAACCTCCGAAACCCATTCTTTATGTCCCTGCATGATATTGGATAATAAGAAAAAACTTTCAGGGTAACGTCTCTGCTTAATAGATGGAAAACTAGATGCAAGGAATCAAGAAAAAAAGCTAAATGAAATGAGGTCTTGGAAAGAACATGAAATCTACCACTCACATTAGACGCAAGTGTAGTAGTCCAACTCTAGTCTGAAGATTATTTCCTAATTATGTTGATTGCTAGATGAATCCAATCATATCCATCTATACTGTGCCATTTAGACAAGTAAATACATGGGCAAGCCAAGATTCCAAGATACGTGGCACGGGACATTTTGATACCTGCCTCAAACGCTGCCACATGTGTCTCAAGTCATACTCTGCTGCATCACGCATGGCTAGGTGCTTTATGAGAGAGTCCTGCCATAATCTTTTCCAGTTTATACCAACTTACAAGATGAAATAAAGGGTGTAACACTCCTCATTAAGGTTTTTAACCCCTTCTAGGTGGCCTTTCTCATAGCCCCTTGAAAACACTGAGAAAGCCCCAGAAGGCTTCCCAATAGCTTTACTCTCTTCTTCAATTAACTGGCACTCTTATTACTTATGTGTCTTCCTACTTGGCACTCTGTTAGTGCAATTGGATGCCACTATGTCACTATACTCGTATGCTTTTCTAGGTGGCCTTTCTTTTAGTGTAGATTCCAACAATCCTCCTCAAAATGTTCAAAGGTTCATTCAAGTGAATGTCAAAGTCATTTTACAGGTTGGATGCCACTATGTTACACAGATTGATGTGCAAGTATGGCTCATGTCATGGTCAGTAATTTATGAATCCCCCAAAAGACCAAGAGGAAATTAGACACAGGTAGGTATTATGAAGTGCATTATAAGTTCTGAATTCAAGAAAGATAAAAAAAAATGCACCAATTCCAGAACAGAAAATGGACCGCATGATATTTTCCATTCTGTTGGCAACTATAAATCTAGTGCCTTATAAGTTCAATTTTCTGAAAGCTAGCAGGTATCATGACTAACTAGGATATAGAAGACTTATGCTCTTTAAAGTTGCCTCCTACTTCATACTGCAGCAGAACAAGCCAAAAGGTTGGAAGACTGAGATGGCTATAATGAAGTTTATAGCAGTTAATCCAATTATTAAACTAAACTAAAATTCTCCTCTTGTAGCGAGACGCATTTCTCATCAGCAAATAAATCTAGAACTCCGAGCATATCAATACCTGTACTTTATACACCTCCTGCCATTACTGCTAGGAAATTGTAATCATGAAAACCATATCACGCATCAGTAGAAACAATTAACCAGTGCCTTCTGTCAAGTTCATGGACTTTGCAATTACTGCAATCCCAAGAATTCATAACAGAAACTCAAACTGAATAGATATCTGCTACTCAGCTTGTCACAGATATTAGATATTTCATCACCTTGAATTTATACAGTTATTAATGATATAGTATTAAGAGGGCATAGATGGATTCCCCTGACCAGAACCATCATGACGGGGAATAATCAAACGTCCCTACTAAATGGTAAAATAAATAGAAATGATGGCATTTTTATTTCTTTTTTATGGTCGACATTTTTATATTATAAGTCCAGTTATCAGTGCCAGGTGGAGTTATTCAAGATAATCTGCTTTGCGTACAAAAAGCATGCAAATGTATATATAAAAACGTGTGTCCTCCGATGGAATCCACATGCAAAGGTTACAATATTAGGCCAACAACATTCATTCAAAAATATCTATGGAGTACCCAATATTAAATTCTAAACTAATAAACCTTCTTTACTTCTCATGTTTTGACCAATTACAGCTGGCATAATCTCCTGCCCGGAGAAAGGTTAGTCTAAGATTAACAACAAATCAGGAGCAAATTCTATTCCTCCTCGTGCCAAGAAAAAACATACTAATTGTCCTCCCTACTTCGTACGTTGGATTTCTTCAACATTGTCACACTCTTGCCTCAAGTTTTTGAGTAATGTTTGCTGAGGACCATTTGTGTTATCCAAAACGTGAAAATTCTTGACCAGTAAAAAGGTGACCAAAATGGTTTCCAGTAACCAAGAAATTATTTTTACCTAAGCAACAAAAAATCATAATTGAGACGGGTATGGAAAATAGAAGGCAGTACCTGGAAACCTGCGGTGTTAAGCTTTTTTATCGCAACCACAATTGGACCACCCTGCCCATCAGGGGGCCTAATTTTTCCTTTATAAACACTCCCAAAACCGCCTTCTCCGAGCTTCAACATTCGATTGAAATTGCTAGTGGCTTCCGTGAGCTCCGGCAGAGAGAATACCCTCAGATTCTGCTCCTTTTCTTTGTACATTTCCGGTATGCTCCGGGGCAACGAAACTGACCCAGTGGACTTTGTCGGTCGACGTGCTGCTGAATTATCTGATTTACTTGTATTTCTCAACTCCGGGGCCGATCTTCCTCCCCTGGACTTGGAGGAGGACTTGTCCTTAAATATTGTAAAACACTTCATCATCCTAGATATTTCCTTACAAACTTTTCTTGCAGCCCTCTTTATAGTCATACACACATCTTCAAGAAATACTTGAGTTTGGGGCTTAAGAGTGAACAGATCACGCGGTTCGTGGAAATTGGGAAGAAAAACGAAGAGGGTTATAGAGCAAACCTTGAAAAAGAACCATGAAATACACGAAGGAAGAAGACAAAAAGAAAAAGATTACATCTATGAAAAAGGATAGCACAAAAAAACCTTGAAAACCCAGGTGGGAACTCAACTAAAAAGAAAGGTGTAAACACAGAGAAGGGAACCAATTAACCAAAAGGAAGATAATCAAGAGAACAGAGGAAAAGAAGAACAACTAAAACAAGAAAAGCCGTAAAACGTTGCAACACTTGTTGCACAGCATTCGAGAACCACAATTACAGGTTACAAAAAAAAAAGCAAAAACAAAAAAAATTGAAACTTTTTCTTGCCCAGCAGCTAAGAATTGTTAAAAACGACAGTCAAATATTGACGATGTTGAATTTGAACAGATATCAAATTGGGAAAAAAAAAAAGGGTGCCAGCAAATGGGCATGAAAACGTGTAGGTAAGGTATAAAAGGACTCTGATCAGATCAAATGGGACGGATAGCAGCAGTAGTAGGAGGAGGAGGAGGAGGAGGAGGAGGCGGTGGTGACCGAGAATTACTAGAGAATGAGAATGACGGTTTTTGTTGTTTTTACTCAATAAAGAAGACTTTCTTGCGTTGAACTTTCTTTGAATGTTCGCGTTTTATGGGTACTTCTGTTTTCTTATATGCAACAGTGTACCAGATTAGATGTAGATGGAAGTATGGCTTTGACAACTCAAACTTTTTTATGAAATAAAGACGACCCTTTTCCACAGGTACACGGTGAGCGGAGAGTTATCTCCATCCTTTTTCCATTTTTTATTGGTCAAAGAAAAGAGGAGTAGAAGTAGATAATCATCGCGTTTTTTTTTAATATAAAAAATTAAGATTTTATTTATTTATTGTAAGTACTTCTGTTGCAATCATTTTATCTGTTTCACTTTTAGTTGATCAATCTATTCTCTTTAATTTATCTTCAAAGACTCAATTTATTTTTCTCGAAAAAATAAAAGACTCAATTTATCCTTTCTCTCTCTCCTTATTAAGTATATTCAAATTTTCAAAACTATTTACCTCTTTAGTGATATCTTACATATTCTTTAGTGACTCCCCTACATCATATCAATGTCCTTTAATTAGGCAGATTGTAAATCGATGCGGATTGTAAATTGATGGATGTAACCGAGTGACAGAGACATATATGAAAGAGAGTCAATAGGACAAACCTCAGAATAAACCTCCACAATATTTCAGTGAAAATTTACCCCACACGGGATTCAAACCGGCGTTGTTGGGGATTTCTCCCACATCACCACGTACCTTACCAACTCGGCTATACCCCTGGGGACTATATCTTACATATTCTTTCTTCTGTTTTTTAGAGCAAGTGAGCACTTTGCATAGCTTACATTTATTTTATTTTAAATTTTTTAGGGAAAGCATTTAAATTTATTAGGGAAAAAATAGTTCTATTAAATAGGGAAAAAATAATTTACCGTTAATTTCTTAATGACACAAATAAAATAGGACAATTTATTTTGCTACAAATGAGACTAATACAATGACACTAAAGAGCAAATTACTATAATGTTTTATTATTTATATGGTTAGTCGTAAGTTTACATGTATTAATAGAATATAATTTTTTAAATTAAGAAAGTTATTGAGATGAAAAATATATTTGATATATTTAATTTTTAAACTTTAACATTTTAAAATAAAAATACCAATATTTAATATTAGAGGTAAGAATACTAAGTCTCCTTGCTTGACCAAAGACTATCATCAAATTTTGTATTACATCATAGAAAAACACTTAATTCAAGACAAAAGAAAATGATTCATGAAAATGACAATAATAAGATATTAATGTGATCACATACGATATCCCCATCAGGCATCTTGAAAGTGAAATGAATCAGGATTCCTAGTAACCAATGTGAAACTTGAGTTTCTAACATTTACTTAATTAAACTTTAGTTGTTGTATTGGATTGTTAAATTATTATTTTATTACATTATACAGATAAAAGATTCTCAAATTTAATATTTTTCTTATTGTCGTAGTATTTTTTTGAGAATCCATTTTAGTCCTTCTAACCAAATATGTAACTTTTTAGTAAGTCAAACCAAAATGAAAGAGTGAAATCATCGAACATAAAAAATAAAAATAAAATGTTTCTTAGAATATTTGCGTTTTTTATTCATGTAGTTTTTATGTTAGCCCTTATGATTATTTTTTTTAAAAAAAATTCCTTGATATTTTTTTGAAGATCCATTTTGATCCTGACCCAACTCTTTGTTTTTTCTAGTTGTCAAACTAAAATTCAATATATTACTCAAAAATCAAAGGGTAAAGTTGGAACAACAAAAAAAATTCCCCCCAAAATCTAACCCCCTAAAAAATTCCAAACTGGACGAAGAATTACAAAAAGGTTTTCATCTCTCCAAAGTTTTTCACATTCAAATTAAAAATATAAAAAATCTTTAAATATAGTAAGAACAATTAGAATAAAAGTGACAATAATAATCATTTTTTCTTCATCTCCAATCTTTAGACCCAAGGCCACCAATAAATGATAAATACTCTTTTATCTAAAATTAAATATTTAGATTTGACTTGATCTGAAAAATAATAATAGACTTTGACCTAAAGATAAATTATATTATTATCCTTATCATTAACTAAGTGGTGGGAACGGTTAGTTTCTAATATGTAAATTTCTTAAATTAAAAAGGTTATTAATGAAATTTTAGATTTAAAAATATTCTTATTTTAAAAAAATAGGCATTTAATTTCAAACATTTCAAAATGAAAATGTAAACATTCAATTTCAAATATGTAAGATAAAAATGTGTAAAATAAATATATATTTTAAAGTGACTTATATATTATACTATTAATTCCATTGACAAAATTAAGATTATATTTGGATTGGCATTCAAAATATTTTTTTTCATTTCTCATAAAAATATCTTTCAAAATATTTTTTTTCTAACCTCATATATGTGTCTCATTCAATTATATAAATAATATTTTTTTTTATTTTTTAATTAAAATTAAAATATCAAACAGTTTATTAAAACACTCATATAAGGTGGAAAATGAAATTATTACTCGCTTGTTGGTAGTGCTGTAATCGAGTCAAGTCGATTCGAGTCTAAGAATTTTGAACTCGAGTTCTACCGCTAATTGAACATTGTTCGAATTCATTCGTTTAGTGTTCAAGCGAAAATTAATGTTCGAATTCATTCGATTATTTGTTCGTGCAGTTCGAGTTCATTTGTATTCAGTTCATTTAATTTAACAAACTCAATTTGAATTGTTCAATTAGTTCGAGTTTGAAATTATTCGATTTGTTTGAATGTGAATATGCTTTTTTTATATAAAAAAAATCAATACATGCACATGTTCTCTACTCAAAAGTTTAATACCACCCAAATATATAATGATGAATAAAATAAGGAATAAAATACATATACAATAAGTCTAAATAATGCATACTTAAACAAACAATGCATAATTATTAATATAAAAAACAATATTGATTTTGTTAGACCATTGTCATTCTTGCAACATTGATAATTGATACTTTGATTAATACTTAGATTTTTATTTTAAAAATTATATTTTTATATAATATAAAAATAAATATTCTATTAAAATATATAAAAATTATTATTAAATTAAAATATAATGTTCATAAGCACTCGATTATATTCACAAACATGTTTATATTCGTTCGAATAATAAATGAGGTTTAATCTTTATTCAAATTCGACTTGTTTATAGCCTTAAATGAGCTTGAAGAAACTTTTATTTACAATCATTCAATTCATTTACCACTCTACTTGTTTGTTAGGCAGCATGTCAACATCCTCAACCCCCAATCTATCATGCAAAACAGCTGCCATATTGATGAAGGTTGCAATGACTTTTTAATTTCTTGAACAGTGATGAAAGACGGAAAATTTTGATTCCAATGGGAACATTGACAAAGGGGAAAACATGGAATTATTTTCGAAGTGTCTCCTGAAAATACCTGGTTAGTTTTTATTTATTTTTTTGTTAAGGAATAAAAAGAAAGAAAAAGAGCCCGTTGTTGAACCTTTTCTTTGGAAATCACTTTATCTACATTTTTAAATCACATTACCTACCTTCATAATGGAAGGTTCGTAACTTTGAAATATTTAAAATTAAATATATATTTTCTTATAATAAACATATTTTTCATTTAAAATTCTACTGATAATATTCTTAACTTAAATTTGTTGTATTTCACTAATTAATAGTCTTACCACTAACCAAGTTAATGTGTCAAAATATCGTTTTAATTTTTAAATGAAATCAAATATAAATATTTAATTACGGAGGAAATAAAATTTATTTATTTTATCACCTTGCCCACTTAAGTTTTTTAACTTTTATATTTATTTCTCCTAAAAAAACTTTATGCGCCCGCCCTTGGGAGTGAGTAAAACGAGTCATGACTTTTGATCAAAGTTGTGGAGTTTTAATGAAAATATCTATTATCCGACTATGATAATAAAGAATTTAATCTAATCAAAATTGTTTCATGTATATGTAAGAGAAATGAACCTAAGTCCCAGTGAATTATAACCTCATATATTCAAAACGGGGCACTGATATTTCATCACTAGGCCTCCATGCCATGCTGGTGTGGTAAGTCTATTTTTCCCCTTATGTATTTTAAGATTAAAAAAAATCCAGAAGAAATCATAAATCGCATTTTAAATGGTAATTCGGTTTGAAGCAATCCTACCTGATACTAAAGCAAATACATCAGGGTTGTTCTCCTCATATGAATGCCTCATTATTCCTAGATAGTTTCTTCAACTCATTTAAAAAAAGAAAAAAAAAAACCCAAAAAGAATGTATTACATATCATACAATTAAGTTGGAGACGAATCTGGAACAATATTTGGCTTTGAATTTAAAAACAAAATTATTATTCTCCATAAAAACATGCTTCAAAATCTTTTTTTTTTTATCGCATTCAAATTTTAAATATTCTTCTAACATCACATATGAGTTCTACATATTTATATAAATAATATTTTTTTATTTTTTAATTTAAAACACAGTCTTAAACAAATTTTTAATTATATTTTATATTATTATCATTAATATAAAATTTAAAAAATATTATATCAAACTTTAAATTTTCAATAAAAAAATTCTTATTCAAATTTGATACAAATTCTTATTTTTTTATTCAAAAAAATAATAGTCAATCCAAATTCATCCCATGATCTATTGCCTCGTAGTGCGCGGTGCGCCTAATTCGTTCCCGGCTCTGATGTGAACAGATGAGCATTATTGTGTACTAGTATTAGAAATTTTCACACGTAATGCGCAGGAGCGCATAAAATAAATGAGTTGATAGCCCCCTTTAGCATTATCGGAATTTTCAAATAGTTTTTCAATACCTTTTCCCACCCAAAAATGATTAAAAAAGAAACATGTTTATCACAAAAAGTTTGTCATTTTCATCGATAGAAATAAATCTTTTATAGGGTTTTTGAAATGGGAAATCAAAATCAATCCAATTTCTTTGACACCTTTTGTATGAAAAGTTACAATACTTTTACCCGTTTTTATGAAATGAAGAGTATTATTTATATCTTTATAGTAGCCTAAAATTTTACTAATACAATTACTTTAATCTAACTTATGTGATTTTAAAATTAATCACATTAATAATATAAAAAATAATGTAAAAACTATCTTTAATTCTTAATTTAAATCAAAATATGATAAAAGGAGTACAAAAAAAAGAAAAAGAATTAAATACAGTAGATGTGGGTGGCATTTTCAATAGTGGTGGGAACTTATTTATTTAGAGTATATGGGAAGTGGTGGGAATGATTGACTTGAAGGAGACTTTTGCCAAGTTCTTCCCTTGATTGAAAAGATCGACGCAATCTTACGTTACGTTCACTTCATTCTACTACTTGCAATTTCAAAACATGACTAATAAATGAGGGTGGAAAAGATTCCTATTATATACTCTTTGTAGTCTAAAATTCTTGTAAAAAATAAAATAAAAATGCTAGTATTATTTTTGTTATTCTAATTTACATTTCAATTACATAAATCAATGATATAATTATTAGCCTTATTTTCATTTTACATAAATCAATTTCAAAATGAGGATTGGCAAAATAAGCTCGCCTCGTTGGGTCAATCTGAAAAGCACACAATATAAATTGGGTTGTGTTTCATTTTTCTTGGCTAAAAAAAAATCGAGCATAAATGGCCCGGCCCATTGGCCCACGGGCCAAATGAGTTCGGGTCATTTTAGCTCGTGGGCTGACGGGACAACCTGATTCCTAAAAAAAAAAATTGTTACATGATTAGCTCTAAACCATTCTTTCTTACATTATATTTGATGTTTTAAATGATTTTTTTTGTTTATATTGTAAATGAATAAACATTATATTTGATGATTTAAATGTTTTTTTTGTTTGCTTGAAGATGACTGGTTTATTTTAGAAATTTTTTGGTGTAAAATTGTAAATGTATTGCATACTATACTCTATAGATATAAACATTACATAATATTATATTTTATCTTTTATGATTTAAATTTGTTGAAGTTGAGATGACATAGTTGGCTGCTTTAGTGTTTTTTGAGCCAAAATAAGACTGTAAATGTATTGTTTTGTTTGTAAATGGTTTAATAGATTTGTTTTTTCAGTCAATATAAAATTATAAATTTTAAAAAAATTATAAATTTTAGTGTCATTTTGGCATGTTGGCCCGTGGCCCATGTAGATGTTGGGTTGGACTTCAATATTTCAAGCTCGTACAATTCAGCCCGACTCGATTATATTGCTTAGCTCGTTAGGCCGAACCGGGCCAGCCCGACCCACCTATTTTGCCACCCTCAGATGGATCAGATACAATATTTAACCAGAGACGACCTTGTAAGTTGTAGACATGCTCAATCTTCACATCTCAGCTTATGTTTTTCTTTATTTCTGATTTCATATTATGAAAGATTTTCACTTTGTTCTTGTAAAGATGAATGCAGTCATTCTCGCCCAAGCTTAAAATTTTTTCTTTTACCCTTTACTCACTTTCAATTTATTTATTTATTTATTTTAGAAATGACAGGTTATTGCAAGAAAAACTTAATCTCAATTTCAGTCTACACAAATCATTGTGTTTAATCTGGTCTCCTCAATGGGGCAGGTCCAATCTCACTTTGCCATCTTCTAGGGATGAAACAAAAATCAAAAGC